>JAZDUH010000198.1:22060000-23260000 GCA_036419115.1 Scarus forsteni | reverse complement strand
ATTCGTCTTAATTGTAATTAAACAGCATTACGGCACAAAGAGAAAAAAATTGAACCATAAAATAAAATTCTGAATAATTTAATGGTATGTAGCACTGTAGTGTTTATTTGCAGGACTTTCCAAAATACATTTAAAGAAGTTTTAATAGTTCAATATCCATTTTTATGAACTTTTTTGTCCTGTTAAGGAAATTTGTCTTGGGCATAGCACAACAAAAAAGGAAAAAAAAACAGGGATTGAAAATACTGGACTAAAAACAGGAAATACATGACAGTGAGAAACACAGGGATATACGGAGACAGACAGTAAAACAATCAGCGGGATGCATGAGCCACGTTAACGGCCCAAAAGAGCGTATAATTTAATGGAGGTATATCCCACCATTACAGGCGCTAATGGCAGGATTAGCACACCTGTTGAGAGGATGATGGACATTGATGTCATGCGTTACCGTCTTCTTGAATAACTTAGCAGAAATACCATGAGTTTGAAGTGAATCCTTGTCGAACAAACTCATCAACAAGTCCTCATCCTTCAGTGGGGGTAAGGAGGGCCTCCACCTGTACCACGGCTCAAAGCAGCTTTTAGATTGATGATTTTATTTTTGAGATCATCTACCGTGCGCTCAGAAACACCACACACATTTACCCTGTTCAAGATCTTTAACCAAACTTTCCCTTATCTTTAGTCAGGTTTACATGCAGACTTTTTTTCATTCTGGTTAAAATCATTCTGATGAAGATCTCAGGTGAGCTGTTCTATGTGACCTGATCTATTCTGATCTGGTGTTTACATGTGCCACATTTAATCAGAACAGCTGTTTTACAGACACCTGATACGCTCAGATCTATTTAAACATCACGTGATCTATCAAAGATGGAGGTAAGTAGGTGTTTTAATGAATTATTTGAGGGTTGTTCTGTTTAGCCTTATAGCAGCCTTCAGAGTTTTCCAGCTGTTCCTTATTTGTTGGATGTTTTGGTCTATCCCGGCTTCGCTGAGTTTTCGTGGACTTTTTTAAATAGTTCAGTATTTCTTGTTTTCCTTCAGTTTACATGACAGGATTTTACTTTTAATCGGTTTGGGAAAAGGAATATACTACCCCTGTGCAACTGAATGAAATTAGCTTCAGATTTGTCCTGTTTATTCTGTTTATATGGAGCATTTTTATTCAGTTTGGGCTTTTAACCCGATTCTAATCAGAATATTAGGCTCCATGTAAACCTGGCTTTTGCTACCTTTGACGATTGACTTGCTGATAAAAGCTGTTTGTTCACTTGATATTCCTGCAGTAAAATGTCCATTTCTTCCACTGATAAATTTGATTTTTGCAATCTTCTCTCACTCACAGCATTATCACTGTTGATTGTTATTGTTTATGTGTAGTAGGCATGCTCAATTTAAATTCTTTGGAAAGGGGTTTTTCAGGAGGTTCCCCCAACAAATGATGTTTTGCACCTGCGTCACTTTCATGGTGTGATTACTTAACTGGACGATTATTTTTAGTCATGCATGCGGCTAACGCCACGGCGAAACAGGCCATTCCACATCTGTACATTAGGACTATTGGTACCATTTGTGTAATGGCTTGACATGCATATGGGCCCAGGTCTACAGCTCAAGAACCACAGCTGATTCTTGGATGGTTCCTCCTCGTCTGTCTTTCAGTCACAGTGAGGAGAGTCTTGCTCCAGGTCAGAGGCAGAGAGACAGATACTGATGGAAAATAGGGCTGAACAATTTATCGTTTTTGGATCAAAATCGCAATTTCAGACAACGCACTCTTGTTATCACCAAAGCCGCAAGTGTTTGCAGCGCTCCTGACCGACCCAGGATCTGTGGTGTCGACTATTTCACACAAACTTACAAATTTACGCATAATTTGTATTTACGAAAGTGTGGTAAGCAGGTCAACAACTCAAGGTTTTTTTATCCCTTAAATAATGAAAGACAGAATTCATTAGGGTTTGGGGGAAAAAATCCATTCACACAAGTAGCAGGATTTTTTGTTTGATCATTTTTAAATTGATTTTTTTTGTTCAAAAATCGATTTTTTTTTTCAAATGTAAATGCTTCATTTCAGTCTGTGTTAATTTTTAAATGCAGTCCAGTCTTTTGAAGAGAGAGTCTAAACAGCTGGTTAAAAGCTATTGCTGAATAAATCCTAAAAACAGACTCACATGTGATGAGTATTTTTCCTGATATAGTCTGTAGGCATCATCATTGTTCATCTTTTTCACTGGGGTTAAAAAAGCTAACTAAAGATTGCAAAAATCAGCAACATCAAAGAATCGCAATTTAAATCGAATTGGTACCTAAAAAAAATCTAAAAAACTGGATCGGGAGAAAAACTTATCACCCCAGCCCTGATATATAAACTTTAGATGTTTTCCTTCAAGTGCAACACTGAAGACCACAAACAAACAAACAAACAAACAAACAAACAAACAAACAAACAAACAAACAAACAAACAAACAAACAAACAGACTGTGTTCAAGAGCAGGACTTTAGTTTGTATCTACAGACGTGATGTTTAAAGGTGTGAAAAAATATGGATACAGCAATATAACGCCATACTTTGACCTCCAATATAATATCGACATTTCAAATCTTAATTTAGATTTTTTTTGGAAAAAATAAAAACTCTTTTACATCCTGTTGTCCTGTCAGTAACTCAAAGCACTTTGTTCCTCATGTGTTCAGTTACAGTTTGAGCTGCACTGTTAAAGATGGAAAAAATCGACAATATCGTAGAATTGCAAAATAAATTGAATCTGCATCTAAAAAAAATTAAAATATCAAATTGGGAGAAAAGCGCATCGTCCCAGCCCTATTATTCATCATCCATATTAGATGATGAAAAATGTGTTATGTGCTTCTGATTATTGATTCCTTAATGTTATCTGTACTGTAAACACAGTGAATATTACACTGAAGCTTGATTAAAAGAAAAGCATGAATCGAATTGAAATTGCAGTATCTGCCAGAAAAATCAAATGTAGATCTTTTCCCAACATCGTTCAGCCCTGATGGAAGAGATGAGAGGACAGGCAGCAGAGAGACATCAGCTAATGCCGGGGTCAGATTATGGTCTGACCACCCTCGTTAGGGTTCAGAACCCATCGGCTACAAAATCGGCCATGTAATGTCACAGGAAACAAAACAACAGACCGGCTTGGACTCCATGACCGAAAGTGGAGCAGGTTTGATTTTTGTCCTGCTTCTCCGTCAGAGAATTTGACCAATGAGAGCACAGACAGCTCTTCATGTGTGACCATCGCGGATATAAACAAACTCTGGTTGATGCCTTCAGAGCCACGAGACAGAAAAACGGCATCTCTGACTTTATGATGAAGATGAAGAGGAGCTACAGAGGAACATGGAGAGAGAGAGGCTGCTCAAAATAACATCATCAGCATCACTAAGGAGATTATTGGCAAGGACCTGACAATACGATATGTATCACAATATATCACGATATTGTGATATATTGTGAAATTCTACAGTTTACTAAGAAAAAAACTGGAGATGGTGTTTATGTAAATCACACAATATGACTCAAAACTAAAAGTACAAATTAAGTCAAAACTACTGGACTGAAAACAACTTTTCCATTTGATTGTTTCTGAAATACATTAAATGCATTTTTACATACATACAGAGTGCATCAAGTCTCTTAAACTAATGTTGTAAAGAAATTATTCTTGCTTTTCCTTTTAATGAAGTATTTAAAGCATCCTAACCTGCAGTGCAGCTCAAAGTGTAACTGAACACATGAGGAACAAAGAGCTTTGAGTTACTGACAGCACAACAGGAAGAAAAAAAAATCACATATTTCTCTGTCACTGTCTGAACTGAAGAGACTGCATGACACAAACCAGTGCATACATATTTATAAGTTGTATTTTATTTACAACTCGGTTGAAATCTGAGTTTTTATTTTTACGAAAAAAAAATTCGATATTAAGATTTGAAATATTGATATTATATCGGAGGTCAAAGTATGGCATTATATTGCGTTATCCATATTTTTTCACATCTCTAAACATGAACACCGTCTGTTTGTTTGTTTGTTTGTTTGTTTGTGGTCTTCAGTGTTGCAATTGTAGAAAAAGATCTAATTTCGATTTTACTGGCAGATATTATGATTTCAATTTGATTCACTATTTTCTTCAAATCGAGCTTCAGGTCAATATTCTTTATGTCTACAGTCTAGACAATAGGGCTGGGATGAAACACTTTTCTTCTGTTTTGATATTTTGCAATTTTTTTAGGTGCCGATTTGATTTAATTTGCAATTCTACAATATGACTGATTTTTGCAATCTTTAGGATTTATTCAGCAATATATATTTTTTTTTTTTTTTGGGGGGGGGGGGGGGGGCATTTTGTGCCTTTATTGATAGGACAGAGACAGTGGATAGGCTTGTGAAAGGGGGTGAGAGAGTAGGGGAAGACACTCTGCAAACTGGTCACAGGTGGGATTCAAACCTGGACTGGCAGAAGCAAGTACATGGGGTGCTAACCACTCCGCCAAACCAGCACCCCAACAGCAATATATTTTAACCAGCTGTTTATACTATTCCTCTTCAAAAGACTGGACTGCGTTTAAAAGTGGCTTATTAACACAGACTATAATGAAGCATTTACATTTTTTCTCCCGCCTCTTGTAGAGAACAGCTGGATCATTCAGATTTATCTCAACAAGATCCAGTCCACAATGACTGTGAGCAGTCCAAAGCTGGATGGTCCAATCAGAGAGCTCCAGAGCAGGAAGAGGTGGAGCAAGATGACAGCAGCAAGTTATGCTGCATTCCAGTTGTGCTGGGAAGTTGGGATTTCCGAGTTATGAGTGGGAATTTTCAACTGGAACGCCCTCGAGGTCGGACTTTCCTCCTGTGAACTCGAGGATCTTCAAAACACTGAGGGTAAACAGTTATTAAGCTCCTGTAATATTCTGTTCATCTGCACTTCTGACTCAGGTTTACGGCTCTAAATCAGCCGCATACACATGATTGTTCAACTTATATTCATGGAAATGCTGCCATAATTATACTTACATTCTTCATGTGGTATTTGTGAACTACAACGCAGGTCATGCTAACAACGGCTAACAATAGCCTGGTAGATCGGCAAGTTTTTTTCCGACTTTGAAACTGTAACACTGATAACTCGGAGAAGACGTCACTCCCACTTTACTCTTCCCAGTTCAGAGGTTAATGGAACGCAGCTGTGAGGATTTCACCCTTTCCTCCAGTTTGCTGTGCTCCTCTCCCCCTCCGCCCTCGGGTTGTCTCCTCTCTCTCTCTCCTGTGGCATGGGCGTGACGGTGGAGCTGACCTGACCTCCTATTTAAGCCGGAGGCTTTTTCTTCTCGACGCCGGCTGATTGCACTTCATATGTAGTTCGTCTACCCACGTTAGCAGTGCTGGCCTTAAGCCTGTCTCCGATTTTAGGAGCTCATTATCTTTCTCTTTTTCGACGGTGTGTTGGATTTTTGCTCTCTGCCTCAAGACTAATCAGACTCTCTCTCTTAGCATTAGCATAAATGCTAACAGCTTCAGTAGCAGTTTAATCAGACCTGTGCCACATTTCATTAAATGATAAACATCAGCTCTACAAACTTCTCTACAGTAAAAATATTGTATATCCGTGTTTTGACGACAGTTTGTTTAATGAAGTGTCTAATGTTCTGTAGCGCAGTATTACCCTCCTGCTACATTATCTGATTGGCCCGTACTAAATGTGACTGACAGAATGATCGGCCAATCAGCTGCCAGATCTGCTTTGGAAAGGTTCAGCCCTCCCCAAACACTTTCTACAGGCTCTTTCTCAGACTCGTGAGCTATATTAAACAGTTAGTATGATCATAAAACAATAATCTTTATTTTATCATCATTTTCCTGCCAATACCTTTTACTCAACCTTTGTGTTTCAAATATTTATCGTTTTGATAAAAAAAAGTCTACATGCACAATGATGCACAATATTATCGAAACATCAGAATCATCAAATAACTGCCTAAAAAGTTGATTATCCTTTTCAGAAGCAAAGAATATTTCTGCAAACATTCACAGATGATATTTTCTATTTCCCGTATACTGTCAGAGGCATTATCAGAATGTCCAAATGCACTGTAACAGTTCGCTCATCACCACTAAAGTTCACTTTTGTGAATGAACAGGGTCACTAATTAGATAATAAAATGTTTTTCTGTCTTCACGTCTTTTTTAACACAAACAGACATCATAACAGAACAGGTCTGACACTTTGTAAATTTTGTTTTCAACAATAACGGGTTTGTGAATATCGACATTTTGGATTTGCGAGATGAAGAAGTGAAGCATTAATTAATCGACTGTAGATTTCTTAAATTATTACCATATCTGCACATCCCTATAACCATCTTTTTATTTTTTATCTGCTGATCCTGACGTCACACTAAAAAAAACTTTACTTAAAGAGGGAGGAAAGCAGCACAGATAAAATGTTTTTTATATTTGGTCTGTTTGGTTCTGACTCTATGATCAGTTTGTGTTTCTACATTTTAAAACATAAAATCTTATTTAAAACTTTTTACATTTGATTTTAACACAGTATCAGGTGTCTGAAGCTTTAAGTCTGAACCATAAATACCTGTGAACTCCTCTGTGGCTCCATCCACATTTCAGGGACTTTGACTGAGCTTCACAAATATCAGACTGAGCCTGAGGCTCCACCATCACCTGAGGATCTCGATATCACATCGATAATATCGATTACACCGGATTATCAGCGCAGCTGGATCACTTTGGTCTCCTTAAAAACATTTAAAACACCTTTCAGAGCGACTCTGACCCCCAAACTGAACCAGCTTTGATGAATCAGTTCGCTGTCTGCAGCTGAAGATCTCCTCCTCAGCATCATCTCCTTCATTAACGATCATTAACCTGCTGACGTCACAGCCAATTAACCCTAATTAACTCTCTCCATGAGCCAATTAACACCTGATTGATCACCGCGAGCACCGGCCGCTGAGGCTCGTGCACGCCGCTTGCAGCAAGTGAGTCTCTCAAACACGCACATTAACACACGCATAAACATGCACATCGACGCGCACACGCACTCAGGTGGTCTTACCTGGAGGTCTCGCGGGCAGTCCTGAGCTTCACGCGCTCCTCATGTCAGACACAAACAGAAAACTGGGAAACTTTAGCCGCTAAACTGAAGCCGCAGACTGCGCTGCACACGAAACTCCGACAGGTGTCAAGCAGCGAGAGCGGGAGGGAGCCGGCGACTTCCGGTGACTGATGAGGACTACAAAATAAGAGCATGGGTGAAAATAAACCATGTGAGAGATTTAGCCAAATAAAAAATTCAGACCAATCAAATCAGAAATAAAATGTTAAACATGATAATTATAATAATAATAATAATAATAATAATAATAATAATAATAATAATAATAATAATAATAATAAAAATAAAACTACAGCACAAGGACACAAAACAAAAAATCTGTTCAAATCATTACATTCTTACAGAAAGACCCAAAAGGTATAAAAGACACTATTAGAAAAAGTGTAATATGCTGCAAGGTCAAAAAGTGATTCAAATAAGTAATTATTATCATATAATTGTAAATTTCTACAGAAAAGTCAGACTGTACAGATGAGTTTCAGTTTAAGTTTATTTAGAGTGCTTAATGTTTATTAAAGTTTATTTTCCTGACACTTTTGTTCTTTATTCTGACAATTGCATTTTGTAATGCACAATTATAGCTCTGTTTTTTTTTTTTTGGATTATTGCTATTTTCAGTGTCATCATGGTGGATTTTGCCACATTTTCTGAATTTCCAAGCATTTGCTGATATTTCAGCATTAGCCACATTTAGGGTTGGGAGGTCTGCACGTGGACCTGGGCCGCTGGTTTCCCAACTTTGACCTAAATCATAAATTTGAAGCACTAAACAAAGATGGTGCCCACCATCAAATTCTTTTAAATGTTATTCCATCGTCACTCTTTAAAACAGTGTCTCTCACTGCAGAGGGCAAGACACCAGGAGGGAGCTGCAAGGTACCTCCCATTAAATCAAGATTTTTTTTACATTAATTTAATAATTTGCATATTCAACCCAGTATCCTTGCATAAATGGTTTTAATCTAAAATAGAGCCATCCTCACTTGAATATATAAATTGTGATAGATAAGGTAAATTAAAATAAATCAAACATGTACATAACCACTGTATTATATCTAAAATATTTCAATTATCCATCTGTAAAATACCAAATATGTATATAACCACTGTCAATACCACCTACTACATATTTTTTTATTTTATTTTTATTTCTAACCACTTTATTTTCCATTTGTAAGTTTCTTTCTTGTATTTCTCTTGTATCCTGCTCATGCTTTAAATTTGGAATTTACCCCTGTGGGACAAATTAGGGTATATCTATCTTATCTTTCTTTATAAGTCCCTTTGGATAATTAAATCAGGCAAATCAGGGATGACTGATTAAAAATAAAAGAAAAAAGAAAATGCAAAGCAATAAAGCCATGAATCATCAGGTAGAAATAATTAAAGGTCTAACGATACGATTAAAATATATAACTAAATGGGAAAAAATAACGTGTTTAAAGATTAAGTAATTATTATGATATTAGGGGGTTATGCCAAATAGCTAGACTATAAAATCTAAATTTGCACATGACACCAATAATTCAGACATCTGTTGACTTTTAATGTTGCAGTCATGGCTGAAATAAAAGTATTTGACTCCTGTTTTAATCACACTGGGTTTTATTTAGAGTGTCAGTGCAACAACTTTGACTTTTTTTCTTTTCAAAATCATCATGACATGAATGGAAGATTAAAAACTTTAATGAAATGGAGTAATTACGCTTTTATTTTGAAGGGGCGCACCGGAAGTCCCGCGCAGGCTGCCGCAGCCTTGACTCCCGGGTGTGCGGACCGTCTCTCCCTCTCTCTCCATCCCGGTTGCCGTGACCCGACACAACCAGATGCAGGGACCCCCTCTGGACTGAGCCGAGCCGAGCCGAACTGAGCCGAGCTAAGAGAGCGCGCCCCCCCCTCCTCACACCGAGCCCGGCCGAACCGAGCCGAGCCGAGCCGAGCTCTCAGCCTGGAGTGATCAGCGGGGACTCTGCAACTCTGTGTCCGCAGGGATGGAGGCTCCGGGCGGCCCGAGGCGGACGATCGTCCCGCTGCTGCTGCTGCTGCTGTGCTGCTCCGCCTCTCCGGGACACGCCGAGAGGGTGAGTGAGTGCACCCCAAAATTTACCTGATCACACTGAAGGTGTGCAGGTGAGGGGGTTGTTTATGGAGGAAGGTGCATCAGGGAGGTTTATCCTGCAGTGCATTAACCTGTCTGTTTAGATTTATAAATCTTTTTATACTTTGATTTTAAACCTCATAAATCAGTGAGTCATCATTAAAAATCAGTTCTTCTAAATAATTATTCTGATCATGTTTGACCTGATTGATGACTCTGATTGGCTGGTCACCACCTGACCTACTCCATGCAGTTTTGCTCTCCTGTTTATTTAAATCATCAGACTGATTCACATCATTTGACCCATTAAAGCATTATTTCTAAGCCTATAACAGAGATTTTATTTTTATTTTCTTTATTTTCTTTATTTTGCACAATTATGAAATACTCAAAAGTCAAAGATAGCAAATTATATGATGCACAGAAAGAGGTGAAAAGTCCAAAGGGCTTATTTGAAGCCTCAACCTAAAGTATATTAAAGTTACACAATGTTATATGCAAAAAAAAAGAGAGAAAAAAAAATAAACTGCTGCATATGTATAAACTCATGTAGAGCTAATTTTCAGGGATTTTATCTGTGTCACTATGAATTATGGGATATATCCTGCAGGTAAGTTTCTGGTTTTGTTGAGTTTTTATCTTCTTCTGTTTTCTTTTCCAACACACACACTAAACTAATGGTTCTTAACTGGTGGTTCAGGGCCCAAAATGGGCCTCACAGGTGTATTTATTGGAATATTGAGTTTTGTACAAGTTAATAATGTCAGAAGTTTGTTTCATTTTGTGCTTCAGCCTCCGGCCTGTAGTTGGCAGCAGATATTCAGCCATCTAAATGTTGTTTTGTTGGTGGTGCAGCTATGGTGTTGGACAGGGTTAACAGGGGAGACCGGGTCATGTTTTGCCTCTGCTGCAGAGAGTCAAAGTCAGAGGCCCACGCTGAAAAGCTGCAGTACCCAGAGTGTCCACTCGAGGCTGTCCGCAGAAACCTGACAGCTAAAGAAGAAAAAAGTTTTTATAACGTCTGTGTGTTTACATGAGAGAATTTCCTGCTTTTCTATTGGTCAGACGGCCTTAATGCTGCATATCAGAATTAAAAGCTTTACAGTTACAAAGTCGGAAAAAACTCGCCAATCTAGCAGGCTATTGTTAGCTTTTGAAAAATGTAAATAAAAATATAGCAGCATTTCCATATTTAAACGTCAAACAATAGTGTGTATAGGGCTGATTTAGTGTAACAAACACGAGTCAGAAGAGCAAATAAACAGAATATTACAGGAGCTTAATATCTGTTTACATCCACGGCTGCCGTCTCTGATTGTCAACTCGTCAACATCCAGTAGGAAATTCAGACTTAAAGGGTCGTTCCTGATAAAATTTCCCACTCAAAATTTGGAAATCCCAAACTCCCCAGTACAAATCTGTAACCTCTAAATCTCCGTAACATCTCTGTTCCATTTGAACTTTATGGCACTCTTTTCTTTCATTTTTATTTAATTTAATTGTGTTTTAATAACTCTGTAAAGTGTCCCTGAGTGTTCAGAAAGGCGCTTTTAAATTAAATGTATTATTATTATTCTTAACTGGAACACAGCATAAATCTGACCTCAGCACAGCCTCTCTGTTCATGAGTAAATGAAGCTAAAGTTCAGATTACATCAACAGCTGACGTCACATGGCTTTATCCAGTTCTTTCACATATTTTTAGGACAGCCAATCAGATTTTAGGGGTGTAGTCATCCTTTCTTAAATAAAAAATGAAAAGGTGTTTCTTAAAGCAGTGGGGAGAAACTGGCAGATAATCTACTGTATATATTCAGACAAAAAACATCAGCAAACTGTTTACAATCCCTGTCCTCTTTTTGTTGTCTTTCTGATCAGTTTGTTTGAAACTGTCATTTTATTGATTTAGTAAAGCTTGAAAGTCATATTTCAAACATTAATCCAAAAACGCGTTAAAAAGCCTGTTGACTTTAGATGATGTGACCAGAAATGCTAAAATGCTAACTCACCTCCACGTTTACTCAATTGATTTGTTTCGATAATATTTATTTCAAACTTAGGAACAATAAAGTATTGAAGTGAAAAAAACAAACAAAACAACAACAAAAATGAAAACATTATTCAGAGTATTCTTTAAGTATTAATGCTGTTTGATGTTCATAATGGAGCAGGAAG
The DNA here is from genome assembly GCA_036419115.1 of Scarus forsteni. NCBI lineage: Eukaryota > Metazoa > Chordata > Actinopteri > Labriformes > Labridae > Scarus > Scarus forsteni. The sequence goes on along the minus strand of JAZDUH010000198.1, from coordinate 23,248,548 downwards.
ATCGGCTGAAACAGTACTCATCACCATTTTGTTGTTTTAACCTTTATGGAGATGCACGATATTGGATTTGTGTTGATATTAATCAACCTAACAATCAATTTTTATTTGTATAACACTAAGGCAGGCTTTATCTGTGTGCTGTTATGAACTCTTTGTTGCTATTATCCAACTAAATTAATTATTTTATCAGAAGACCAAAGTTTTTACTTCACCTAAACTGCGCTGTTCCTGTCATGGTGACAATTTGAGTTAGAAGCAGATGTGAAACAATCATTTTAGTCTTAAAAAATATCCTGTTGAGTAATAAAAGTAGATAATCAATGATGATACAACCAATATTCAGCATATAAATGGCTGATCCGTTTAGGCGACACATCGTCATAAACATATTTTGGCATGAATGCTCATACATGTAATTATTGATGATTCATGTTTAGGGCCATAATTTGTCAAATTCAGGATTGTTCCAGTAATATTGTGCCTCACTAGTTTCTGATATAAACCATGTTGTAAACATGTTAGTCTGCTCTTGATTGTTTTAACCTGGAGTCAGACTCATGGCTGCTGCCTCTGCAGACGGCCTCTAGTGGACACTCGATGAAACTGCAGTATTTCAGCTTTACCCCACTAGATCCACTTTTGGCTGATTGCTTTCATACGCCGTGTTTCTTTCTCATTAGTGGCAAAAAGCTGTAATTGCAGGGCTGCTTCCTGCAGACTCACACATCAAACATGCAGTCCTGCTGCTCGTTAGTCTCAGGTTAATTCACCTTAACCTCTGGAGCTCCTTTGAGGTGCAGTGTGTAGAAAACTGCATTTTTAGTGACATCTAGTGATCAGATTTTGGAATGAGCCCGTTTGTTTCTAATGCTGCGTTCACACCCCTAAGTCAATATACAGCTGCGATGGGGCGGGGCTAACCCTCCCGCAATGCGACAGCCGCCTTTCACACTACCACATAGCTTGTCGCGTGGCGTCAAAGTAAAAAAAGTTGATCTATTCAGAGAATGTCGTGTGTGGCTGTGCAGCAACAGCCAATCAGCAGTGTGTATGTGTGTGACAGTGCTGTGACAGACAGTTTTTCATCCGGACTAAAGAGGAACAATTTATGTCCATGGGGGAAACATTAGTCAGTGAGGACATTAGTTCCGCCTGGACAGACCGCCGGAAACTCACAGATGATGCTGCTGCATCATCAGCTGCAGTGCTTTGTGGTTGATAAGTGAGTTAAAAGGATACAGCTGGAATAATGTCTGCTTGTACATCCTATTATATAATATATGATATGATCGCGGTGAATCTCGAGCGGACGTGACGTCACCGAGCGATGGCCAATGGCAATGCTGACCAAAATGAGGTATTTATGGACATGTGACGCTACGTCCATAAATTTGTAATAATATATGTTATTATAGGTTTTGTAGACCTTTCTAGACTCATTTTCAAAAATCATGTTTCGCTCTTTTGTCCCTAAAACCCACCCGTAGACAACATGGCGGATCGTTGTGTCAGCCTCCACAGAGGGGAGACCCACGGTACATAGATATTAAAAGATTTTTATAACTTCATAAAAAAAAAAAAAAAGTTTCATGAGGATGTTGTTCACCTATATTTGCGGACTTTACATACAAATAGAAACATTATATCCTATATTCACCGTTTCTGTTCAGTGAAATGCTGCCAACTTCTACACGCTACACCTTCAACAAAGTGCAGACTCAAACTCGGACATGTTGATCCATGTCTTCATGACAGCATCAGACAGAAACCAGTGTGAGATGATCTTTGCTCTGAGACATCGAGCTGCTGAAGTCTCCATCAGAAGATAGTCCATCCAGACTCATCAGACCCATTTTTCTCTGTGGTCCAGTTTTGGTGAGTCTGCGTGAATGTAGCCTGTTTATGTTCTTATCTGACAGGGGTGACACCTGGTGTGGTCCCCTGCTGCTGTAGTCCAAAGTGAACATGTATGCTCAGAAATGATCTTTTTCATACCTTGGAGTTTTTGACGCCCCCTTCTGGCTGTCCTGTAAATGCACTGAGTTGCTGCTGTGATGCTGGTTAAGTGATAAGTGCGTCACAGTCGTTATAAAACGGCTGATTCGCTTCACCTGGGCCATCTAGCGGATCATGTCTTAAATATCTACCCTCATATCGTTCTGGGCTTGATCTTCATGAGTGATTTTAGGTTTTCTCAGTCTGATGTTTTTAACGTTTCTGATCTGAATATTTAACGCTGGCGGTTTTTCTCCATCATGTTCGGCCGAGTTGATCGGGCTGCTGTTTGTTTCTCTTTTATCAGCAGGTTGATCTGAACATTTCTGCGGAAATAAAAGAATGTAATAAGAATGTCAGGCAGGAAATAAAAGCTGTCTGTCCATCCCTGTGAGCGAGAGAGTGTGTGCAGGCGGGCAGACAGTCTGGTCTCTGGCTGTTGTTTTAGTTCGTCTGTTTTCGGTTTCAGCCTTTTGTCCTGATCTGGTGTTATTACTGACCTACACACTCACACACACACACGCACACACACACACACTCTTATCTGATCTGCTGAGCTGCAGATAAAAGCAAAGTCATCACCCCTCCAACCAAAGCTGCTAAACGCTGATGGTCAGTGGACCAGAGCCCAAAAATTCTCCTGTTGGTTCTCAAGGCAGCAAAAAAGTCCAGATCCATGGATCAGGGTGCAGCTCCTGGATCTTTTCTAATGGGCTCTAAAGTCAAATGTGTGGTTGACAGTGTTTGGCAAATTACTTTTAAGAAGTAATTAGCGGGTGCTGGTTTGGCAGAGTGGTTAGCAACCATGCATGTCCAATGTACTTGCTTCTGCCGGTCCAGGTTCGAGTCCCGCCTGTGACCAGTTTGCAGAGTGTCTTCCCCTACTCTCTCTCCCCCTTTCACAAGCCTATCCACTGTCTCTCTCCTATCAATAAAGGCACAACATGCCCAAAAAATAAGTTTAAAAAAGTAATTTGCTATAGTTACTACAAAATAGATACTCTCCCAAAAAAAGTAATATAATTATTCCTTCATTAAGGTAATTGGCAGACAATTGGACTCAAGTCATAGGGACTTGAACTCGAGTCGACTGGAGCCGCTATTGAGATGACTTGCAACTCGACTCGGACTCGGGAGGTATAAACTCGGGACTTGACTCAGACTCGGGAGAAAATGTCTCCAGACTGGACCTGACTTGAGAAAACATGATTTGGAAAATTGCACGCACTTAGGCTTTATATGAAGAGCCAGACAGGAGATATACGCTGCTCTTTCCTTTTAGCTTCACTTTATTGATGCTCCATTCACAGTACACTTGTCCGTCACCTAATATTGTCCCGCACACAACACAGTACTACAAACATACGTTCCTACCATACACAAGCTTGTGCTACATTGATGATCAGCAGGCAGGGTGCATGGGATGCAGGTTAAAATTGGCAAGTGCTATGTCTTCTGTTCCCAAATATATTTTCTTTGCATATAAAGAATTTCAATCAGGTGGAAAACAAAGGTCAATATGGCAGGAACGTTAGCCCGACCTGTGGTCAGTATGAAGCTGGCGAAGCTAACATTAGTAAAGAGGGTGGATGTGTGTTGTATGTGTGCGAAGATAAGGTCTCTCTTGTCAAGATAAAAATTGGAGTGCTTTTTGGGTGGACTGGGGAACAATGGTGAGGGACTCGGCCCGTCATAACCTGTGACTCGACTCACATGCCCAAAACAGAAAAAACTTGGGACTTGCTTGAGACCTGAATCAAATGACTCAAGACTTGTTTGGGACTCAGATCGGTGGGACCTGGGCAATTGTCTGGTAATAGTTACCAGGTAAAGTAACTGATGTGTTACTTTTCTGAAAAATCTTCTCCTCTTGAACTGTGTGTCTCCGTCTCTGTGTCCTTCCTTGTTGTTACCTGCTGCAGCAGCTCTGACATCATCAGCCGAGTTCGCGCTGTTTTTGGTCTCTAGATTTTAGATTTACTAACAACAGACAAACACTTTGCTTTAGGACATAATGGACACTTCACATGTGTGTTCTTGACTTTTACTTCTTTTACTTCCATCCTGAAAACTCCAGTTTTAGCTCCACAGACGCTCCAGACTCACCGCTGCTGCAGCTAGCTGTGTTGCCAGATTTTGAGATTGAAATAAGCATTTTTAAAGAGAGAAACCTACATGAAGCGTGTTTTCATTTTTATCCATGTTACATTTCAATTTCAAAGTCATATTTCTTCATTTTCTCTTAATTTACATTATTCAACATTCCTTTGTTTGGAGGTGGAACATCCTTTTCTTTATACAGAAGTGAAGGGAGGGGCTGCTGTTATTTATAACTCTGTTATTGCTAAACAGTCTAACCTTTATTTTTGTAACCAAAAGGATATGTCAGAGTTTGTAATCAAGTTTTATCATAATCCTTTACAGCTTAATTATGGTGTAAACAGTCCTAGCTACATTCGAAAAAAAATAATTCTGGCTTTAAAGAATTAAAATGAATAAAAGCATTTACTTTAGGTGGAATCATATTTACAGTAAAATTTTAATTTGCGTTAGGGTGGGTTAAATTATTTTTAAAACTTCTGAATTGGGTTTATATTAAAGGTAGATAATGCCCCAGATTCCTGATGTTTCGATTCTCATTCAAGATCTTCACTGGAGAAGCTTCTTTGCAGATGCTCAAGTTTCTGTCAAACTTTGCATGTTTGTCTTATGAACGATGACTTTAAAGGTTTTAGGGCATTAAGTTTACTGCTGCATATGAACATAACGTCTCCGAAACATTTTTCTCTAAATTTTGTCCATGTTAACCAAGGTCAAACTAGTCATGCCCTAGATCCTCAGGATCGTTCCTTTCTTTTGAACTTGATTTGTAAAGACCTCTTTGAAGGATTTCTTTCAAACTTTCCTCTGACTTGATGATGAACAAAACTTTCCCTCTGGTGATGTGGACCTCGCAGAGACGTTAAACTGCTGAGGTAGATCACAGTGCAGAAGATACACATCAGCAGCAGTGAAAAATGTTGAATATTTAGTTTTTTATGTTCCACTTATTGATTATTAATATTTGCAGAAACGATCAAAACATTTAGGAAACACATTTGAGCTGTAGTTAGGTTAAAAAATCTTCTTTAACTGTTGTATTTTTCTCTGTAGTGGCCGTAGCTGGATACAGTAAATACACTCTGACATGTGACCTGATGAAGATTGATGCTCTGGAGACACGTCTCTCATCTTCTCAGAGACATGGTGCAGGTCATGAGGGTCAAACATGACTTGAATATAATCTGATGTTCACTTTACGCTGCAGGCCTGTGTGAAACAGCTGAACCTCGCTGTAAACTATATGTAAAACATTACCCACAATGCCCTGCTGCCAGACGTGCCCGGGCATCGAGCGTCCTGTGGGATGTGAGACAGGAATGAAGATAAGACGACATCAGACGTGGATCGTCCCGTCTGTGATTCGGAGCGTCTGCAGGTTCAGGTTATCACACAGGAAGCAGTGTTACAGCTGCAGGATACATGGAGCTGTTTGGGTTTCAACTCAGAGGGAAAAATGTCTCAGAGATAAAGAGTCAAGAAGAAACACGCCGCCGCTTAAACGTGAGACCGGGTTCAGCTCGGTCTGAACTCTAGAGATGTTTCTGTGGCTGTCAGGATGAACCAGGCTCAACTGTCTGAAGTAAATCCAAAAAATAAAAAAAAAATGCTGCACACTGTGAAAACTCAGATTGAGATGATAGTATTTGTCCAAATTCAAGTTAAAAATTTCTCACTAGAGTTATTGTAAGCCACAACTTCCTGATATGTCTGGATTAGGATCTTTATCAGAGATATAAAAAATAAAATAAGGCCTGATTGCTTGAAATACATTAAATAATCTGCCAATAAGATAGGGCTGAACGATTTTAGGAAAAGATCTAATTTTGATTTTTCTGGCAGATATTACAATTCATGATTTTTTTTTCAGATCAAACTTCAGTGCAAAATTCACTTTGTTTACAGTACATACAACAGTAAGGAAATAAATGTTGAAAAACACTTAACACATTATTCACCTTCAATAGTAGGGCTGCCACGATTAGTCGACTAGTCGCCGACTAGTCGACTATCAAAATAGTCGACGACTAATTCAGTAGTCGACTAGTCGTTTTGTATTTTTTTGGTGTGTTTTCTCATAAAACTGCCGCTGTACCTCTGCTGTCTTGTCTGCCTATCTCTTCTGTTTTCTGGTTATCACACCTGCAGGAATCAAACCAACACACCTCGAAACACTCTCATGCATGTGGCGCATGAACAACTACGCAGGCACCAAAGTTGCCAGGTCTGCTCATAATAAGCGATTTGGGCCACCAGCTGCATGCTGGTGCAGTACGCTGCAGTTCATGCATGAAGTGACTAGTCGACTAATCGCAAAAGTAGTCGTCAACTAGTCGACTATCAAAATAGTCGTTTGTGGCAGCCCTATTCAATAGTGATGATAAATAATCTGTTTTCATTAACTTCTACTCCTAAACAGAGGCTTTGTGTTGTTGACCTGCTTACCAGCACCTTTAACATATAGATTGTCTACAAATTTGTAAAACAGTATGTGTATAATACTTGACACAACAGATCCTGAGTCAGTCAGGAGCGCTGCAAAAAATTGCTGCTTTGGCGATCACAAAATTGCATTGTCTAAAATTGCGATTTCAATCTGAAAACGATAAATCGTTCAGCCCTACAATAAGACATGACAAATTTAACTTGAAGGTTGTCTGAAACTGAAATTTTCCCTCCAGAGCTGATATTAAATCTAAATTTAAGACCATCATTTGAGTCAAACTTTCCATGTTGCATTGATATAAATTTTATTATCATCAAAGCAATTCAATACCTTCTTTCCACCTTTTATTCCTTCGAGTAAAACATTTTATCTCGACTTGTAACAGGGTTTCTGCAGAGTATTAAAAGCAATAATAGCCTTGAAATTGAATTCTGCAAAAATTAAGGATATAAAAGGCATTAAAAATAATTCGATTGGATTCTCAGTGACATTAAAATACTCTGTAGTTTTCAAGAAAATTTGTAATATGATTATAAAATATAAATGTAAAATGTTATTTGCCAGATATGCACATCCATGTAAATATGTGGTAATGTAAGTTTTCTGTCAGCTCCATATGTTCTCCATATGTTCATAGAAAAAAAAATCTTTCCAAAAATACAAACCAGTGTAATGTTTCTTGAGTTGAAGGTCATGGCATTAAATGTATAACAGCCTAGCATTGGAATGGCGTTACACAGCTGTTACAGCCTCACAGGTCACCATGCTGACTGATGATCCATGGCCTCTGTGGTTACCATGGCAACAACAGATGTTGGCACCAACAAAAGTCCCCATGATTTTTTATTGATAGGATTTCATCCAGATTCTCAGATATGTCTGGAACTGAAATACAGACAAAGAAATATATAATCATTACTAGGGTCTGACCGATACGGAATTTTTGAGGCTGAGGCTGATATTTTGCAGAAAAAAAACAGATTACCAATTAATCTGCTGATTGATGAAAAATATATATGTGCAAAATGAATTTTAAAACCAGTTGGTACCTAAATACTTACAATAATGAATAAATGAATTACAGGCAGGGCATTTTACTGTTGTACAATACTTTGGCCATAAATATCTGTTTAACTTTAAAACAGGAATTTTCAAGGGAAAAAAAACATGCAGAAAAGCATTAAACCTCTGGGAAATTGATAAGAAATCCTAAAAAAGAGTCACTCTTGATCTTGCACCATTTGTCTGTAGGTCTGAACACAAAGATCCGCCATCCCCGTCTCACTGGACTGTTCCTTTGGAGGATCAGGAGCTGAGGTGGGCCCTGATAGTGGAGCAGATAACCACAACAATTGTTCATTTTTGTGATACAAGCATGAAATTTGGTACACTTCTAGTCAAAGGCATTCCCAAGAAAACTAGATATGGAGGCATTCTGTATTTTCAACACGGCACTCAGGGCACCCATTTCTTAAGATGGCCGCCAATGATAACCATTGTCTCTTCAATTTTCTTATCAAGGATGATAATAAAGGATGATGAATTAAAAAAATGAAGAATAGTTATTGTGACTGTAGTCATGTGTTCCAGACAATGTAATAGAGTTAATGCCAAAGCACAGCCAAGGCACACTGATGACACTACTGCTATGAAACTCATCATGGGGTTTGGTGTCAACTAAACACACTGCCTGGCCAAAAAAAAGTTGCCACCAAGATTTAACCTCCTATTGGAGGTATGCATCTGGAACATGCCTGGTTACTAAACCAGCGCCCCAGGTTTATGTTAAACTTAGTGAAATTGTCAATAGTTCTTTTATTCTTGTGATTAAAAAACACTGATCTGAAACTTAACTCAAGTACATGTAAAACGTAGTGTTTAAATCTAAAATGGTTCTCTTGCTCTTGAGATCAAAAGCACTGATCTGAAGCTAAATTTTGAGGGGTATCTAATTTTCTAATAAACGAAATATAGCATGTAGCAACTTTTGTTGAAACTGTATTAATTTCAGGCTTACAAATGTCATCCTCAAACTCAGTTTCCATTCCATCATTTCATTTTTTGTGTCATTTAAAATTGCAAAACTAAAACAGCCCCTGTTTAAGCCACACCCATTCTGATCTAAGTCCTTACCTAACCACCACTCTGTCCGATGGTATGGTAGACAAATTAAACTAATTAGGTCTTAATGTCAGTAAATATCCATCTCTGATTAGAAATTTTATAAGAAAAAAACTACCATTTTGATAAATGGCTACTATTTGCGCCATGTTGAAAATTCTTGATGCCTCCTGATCCACATCTTTTTGGAATGCCTTTGGCTATCACTGTGCCAAATGTCATGCTTGTATGACAAAATGAACAATTGTTATGGAATTCCGAGCTAAGCTGCCCCCCATGAGGAAAGAAGCTTCAGCAGCAGGTTTTAGTTCAGTTTGAAGGTCACAGAGACCTCCTGAGGACAGACCTTCAGTGGACCATAAGTATCAAAAAATGGAAACAATCTCTCAGTGAAGGTGTGTTTGAAGGTGTGGATGTGTGTGTTAGTATCAGGATCAGAGAAGGACAGTCGTCCTCTGTCCCAGTCCAGACTCACCCTGATCTTCTCTGGACGCTTCTTCACTGAGAGGTCCGAGTTTGGGTGTGGTGGAGACCATGCTATATATTCATCATCATCTAACCATAAGGCCCACACTCCAGACTCTATGTCTCCCTTCCTCTGGACAGACTCTGCTGAAACCCCCAGTATCCAGTATTTACTGTCTCCAACCTGGACGTCCCAGCTGTGAACTCCAGAGCTGAAGCCCTCAGAGTCCAAGACAGAGTGGTAATAATCTAATCTCTCTGGATTATCAGGAAGCTCCTGCTCCTCTCCTCGTCTTATGGAGGTCAGATCTTCAGACAGAACGAGTTTAGAACCAGCAGTGTTTGGGTCGAGGATGACGGGGCTGTAGGACACCAGGTCCTTCATCTTGGTCCAGATGTTGAAGCCCAGGTTGCCCAGATGTTTGGCCTGGTCTATCAGAGCTCCTGAGGGCAGCTGTGGATCCTCCAGCAGGGGGCGCTGCTGCACTCTCTCCACTGCAGCCTTGTAGTTCTTCAGGAATGAGATGTCTCCAGCCTTCAGCTGCTCCTCAGTGTCTCTGAGTGTTTGTGAAAGAGCTTCTATCTCTCTGCTCAGAGGCTCCATCTGCTCCTTCATCCTCCGGCTCTTCTGCTCCTCTTCCTCCCTCAGAGCTCTCAGCCGGGCCTCCTCTTCCTCCTGCAGAAACTGGTGGAGCTTCTTGAACGTCTCCTTGATCTGAGCCTCTGTGTGTCGGGCCTGGACCTCCACGTGTCTCAGAGTTTGATCAAACTTCATTCTGACTTCTTCATGAAGCTTCATCTTCTCCTTTAAGGGCTGCAGGAGCTCCTGAAGGTTCTTCTTCTGCTGTGGAGCAGCTTCATCGATGGGTTTGAATCTGTGCTCGGCGTGTTTCTCTGAATCTCTGCAGACCAGACACACTGGCTCCTGATGGTCCAGACAGAGCAGCAGGAGCTTCTGCCTGTGCAGACTGCAGAGATCTTCCGACATTTCCTGATCTCTCTGCTGGAGAAACTTCTCACACATGTTCCTCAGATCAAAGTTTGGATTTAAACCCCCCCTTGAGTGTCTCTTCTTACAGAGTGGACACTCCTTGTCCTCCTTGTCCTTCCAGCTCTTCTCCACACACTCTCTACAGAAGCTGTGGCTGCAGGACAGGATCACAGGATCTCTGAAGCAGAACCAGAATCAGAGTCAGCTTTATTGGCCAAGTATGTTAGAGGTATGTTATGCGAGTATATATACTGGCATAACATATATATATATATATATATATATATATATATATATATATATAAACACATATATATATATATATATACATATATATATATATGTATATGTATATATATATATATATATATATATATATATATATATATATATATATATACATATATGTATATATATATATATATAGATAGATAGATAGATAGATAGATAGATAGATAGATAGATAGATAGATAGATAGATAGATAGATAGATAGATATGAACAGAGCAGAAGCACAAACTTGTAAGGTATGAATTAAACTCTAAAATAACAGTAAAAATTAAGGTGGAGAAAAGGAATAAAAGTTGTACAATATTTACAAGACAAGAAACAAGAGACAACTAATTGGAAGCAAAGTGCAGAGGTGCGTGTACAGTACGAGGATGATATGAGCAGTGAATGATCATATATACGGTAAATAGACAGACATTTGCAGTCAGAGAACGTGTATCGTTTACCTGAAGATCTCGAGGCAGATTGAGCAGCTCAGGTTTTCCTCGAACATGGACGCCATCTTGTCTGAGAGTGAATCAGAGTCTCAGCAGAAGAACAGGAAGCTGCTCCGTCCCTGAGAGTCTCTCTCACTCTGGTTGGACCTTGAAGCTCTCCTTCAGTCTGTGGAGTCTGGACCTGCTGGAGGTGTTGGTGTTCCCACAGTTCTCTGAGTTCCCAGACCTCCTCCTGGAGTGGAGCTTGTCCCGTTTTTAGTCTTTAATCGATCTGACAGTGTGTGAGCGTCTACTTTGAATCAGCAGATAACACAGTCTGTCTAACTGGTTTGTCAGGTGAGACAAGGTGAAGGGGGCGGAGCTTCTTGAGAGCAGGATCACAGGAGGGAGTGTCACATTCCTGTCTTTGAGAAAACCATCTGATAATTTACAGTCCCATTTGTGATCCAGGTACAGATACAGGTTCCAGATCCAGGTCTTTCAAGGACTCTTTAATACAGAGACAGTTTTCTGCATTTCTTTCAATCACTCAGCAAACCACATCAAAAATACGGAATAACTCCCTCTAATGATGAAGGGGAATTTCATAATACAATACAATAATATAATGTTACATAACATTCATACCCTGAACTACTCCCTAATCATGGTGGAGGGATTTGCATGCTACTATGGTCCTGGGAGCTATGTCATTGGGGGATTTATGCCCCTGGTAGGGTCACCCAGGGCAATAACTGCATATAGGAGAAAAATAATGGATCTCAAGGTCCCTCATCCAGATGTGTGTCACCAGGCTAGCTAAGGGACAGGGAACGTCATCTCTCTGCAGAGGAAGGAGTCTGAGCTGTCATGCGAGGTTGAGCAATTCTGACTAGATTTAGTCGGACTCACCTCGACACATAGCTTGGGCCCTGGAATCAGTCTTACCAAGAGGGGTTGGGCTCTCTTCAAGGCTGGAGTTGCTGATGGTGAGAGGCCCTAGGCTCAGGGCCTGTACATTGAGGTTTACCCAGGTGGACAAGATGGTAGCTACCCTCTGCCTTTGGGTGGGGGAACAGATCCTGTTGTTTGTGCTTATGCACCAAACAGCAGTTCAGAGTATCCATCATTTTTAGTCTCCTTTGAAGGGGTGCTGGAGAGTGCCCCTTCTGTGGACTCCCTTATTCTGCTGGGGACTTCAATGCTCAAGTCGGCAACCACAGTGCGAACTGGAAAGGTGGGATTGGGAGGAACGCCACCCCCCCCCCCTCCAGTCTGAACCCGAGTGGTGCTTTGTTACTGGACTTCTGTGCTTGTTACTGATTGTCCATAAATAAAAATCCATGTTCCATTTTAAGGATGTCAACATGTGCACTTCATATAAGGACACCCTAGGCCACAGTACAATGATCGACTTTGTGGTCTTGTCATCAGATTTGGCCTTGGACTCTCAGGTGAAGAGAGCGGAGCTGTCCACTGATCATCACCTGATGGTGAGTTGGCTCTGATGGTGGACAAGGGTGCATGTCAGACTTGGCACATCCAAACATGATGTGCAGGTCTGCTGGACCTTGTTCCATGCCTCCATGGTTGAGGTGACCGTTCAGAGCTATGGTTCAAAGGCAATAGGTGCCTGTTGGGGTGACAGCACCCACTGGTGGACACTGGCTGTGAGGGATGCCACAGAGGGAGTCCTTTTGGGCCCTTTTGGCCAGTGGGAGGCAGCTGACCACTTCAGGCAGGCAAAGTGGGATGCTGCTTCAGTGGTCAAAGGCAAAATCTGGGCATGGGAAGAGTTTATTGAGGCCGTGGAGAACAACTTCCAGACAGCTACAAAAAGATTCTGGACTACAATCCGATGTCACAGGAGGGAAAACAGTGTGCTGTTAACACTGTCTATGTTAGGGATGGTGTGCTGCCGACCTTGACTCAGAAAATTGTGGACGGTTGAAGGAATACTTCAAAGACCTCCTCAATCCCAAGAGTGAGGAAGCAGGGCTATGGGACTCTGTGGTGGGCTCTTCTATCTCTGGGGCTGAGGTCGTTAAGGTGGTCCAAAAGCTACTTGTTGGCAGGGCCTTGAAGGTGGATAAGATCCAGCCGGAGTTCCTCAAGGTCCTGAATGCTATAGGGCTGTCATAGCTGACACAACTCTGCAACATCAGATGAACATTGGGGTCAGTGCCCTTCGATAAGCAGACTGGGGTGGTGGTCTCTCTTTTTAAGAAGGAAACCCTGAGGTGTTCTCCAACCACAGGGGATCAAACTCCTCTGCCTCCCTTGTAAGGTCTATTCAAGGGTACTGGAAAGGAGAGTCCACCGAATAGCCAAACCTCGGATTCAGGAGAAGCAATTTAGTTTTCTTCTTGTTGTGGAACCATGGACCAGCTGTAAACCCACTTTAGGGTCCTTGAGGGTGCATGGGAGTTTGCCCAACCAGTCCACATGTACTTTGTGGACTTGGAGAAGGCATTTGACCGTGTTCCCCCAGCTGGGGGTTCTCCAGGAGTATGAGGTACCGGACTGCCTGATATGGGCAGTCCATTCCCTTTCCGAGCTTGGTTTGTATTGACGGCAGTAAGTCAGACTTGTTTTCAGTGAGAGTAAGACTTCACCAGAGTTGCCCTTTGTAACGATTCTGTTCATAACCTTTTTGGACAGAATTTCTAGGCACAGCCAGGGCATTTAGGGGGTCCTGTCTGGTGACTTGAAGATTAGTCCCTGCCCTTTGCAGATGATGTGGTCCTGTTGGCTTCATCTGACCTTGAAAAGCTCTTACTGGATCCATTTGCAACCAAGTATGAAGCAACTGGGGTGAGAATCGCCACCTCCACATCTGAGTTCATGGACTGGAATACAGTGGAGTGTCCTCTCCAGGTGAGGGATGAGATCTGTGCCAAGTGGAGAAGTTTCAGTAAAAGGGGGTGTGAGGATGGAGCGTAAGATTGAAAGGTGGATTGGTGCAGCACCAGCAGTGATGTGGACTCTGCTGTCTGTCGTGGCAAAGAGGGAGCTGAGCTGAAAGGCGAAGCTCTCAATTTACCACTTGATCTTAGTTTCTCCCATCTCCTATGGCCATAAGCTGTGGGTAGTGACCAAAAGAAAAAGACTGTGGGTACAAACAACTGAAATAAGTTTCCTCCACAGGGTGTCTGAGTCTCCCTTAGTGACAGGGTGAGAGGCTCGGTGATCCTGAGGGGGCTCAGAATAGTCCCACCCGAGGAGACCCGATTGTGCAATATTATGTGTTATAATTAATGTTTTTGCAAATTCTAAACAGTTCGTAACTATATTCTATTTTTTAAACTTTTAACTATATTTTTTCTGTTTTCTCTTGGCCACTTTTTTGTAAGCTGATCTTCAAAAATGTTCTAAATTTTGTCATACTAGGGTGCAATGACAATACAGCTCTTCTATTTTATATTATAAATGTGTTGTTTTTTTGTATTCATTTTTTTTTTTACTTTCTACACCAGCTATCCCTTTTGGGGTTGCGAGAACTAGAGTCGATCACAGTGCAACCTATAGAGACAAACCACCATTCACTCACACTTATACCTAAGGGCAATTTAGAGTCACCAATAAATAAAATAGGCATTATCTCGACTTGTTGGCTTTCTGCAGAGTGTTAAAAGCATTAATAGTCTTGAAATTGATTTCTGCGAAAAATTAAGGTTTTAAAAGGCATTAAAATCGTTAGATTTGACTCCGTGACATTAAAATACTCTGTAGTTTTCAAGAAAGTTTGTAACACTATTAAATAATAATATATAAATGTAATGCCAGATATGTACATTGACGTAAATATGTGGCAATGTAAGATGTCTATCAGCTCCATATGTTCTGATATGTTTAAGATAAGATATTTTTAAAGACAGTGTTTGTGTAAAAAATGTTTCCAAAAAACAAAGCTGTGTAATGTTTCTTGAGTTGAAGGTCATGGCATTAAATGTTTAACAGCCTCACATTGAAATGGTGTTACACAACCGTTACAATCTCACAAGTCACCGTGCTGACTGGTGACCCATGGCCTCTGTGGTTACTTTTTTTGGGGGGCCAACAACAGATGTTGGCACCAAAAAAAAGTCCCTGTGATTTTTTTAATGACAGGATTTGATCCAGATTATCAGATGTTTGGAACTGAAATATAGACAAAAAAAATATACAGTTGCAGGAAAATGTATGTGAACCCTTTGGGATTTCTTGGATTTCTGCTTGAATTGGTCATGTAATATGTTCTGATCTTCATCTAAGTAACATCACTAGACAAACATAGTCTGATTAAATTAATACAGCACAAAAAAATGATAAGTTTTCATGTTTTTAATAGACACAATATGTAAAAAGTCACAGTGCCACAGTGGATTTAGAGACACAGAATAGCTGGCACACCATTTAGTTTGTTACACTTTAACAGAGGCAGCATTTGTCTGGACAGTAAAAATCTTAATCTAGAGCACAGAAGGAAAATATCTAAAATATCAAATATATCACTCAGCAGGACCCCTCTTGTCTCTGTCTGTTCAATAAAGACATTTAGAGACAGAAAAGTCCATATTTCTGATGACTGAACCTCAGCCAAAGAAAATCTGTGATGGACAAAGACTGCAGGTCAGCAGAAACAACAAGAAACCAGAACCAAGCAAAGATGTTCCAGCTGAGCAGAACTCTCCATCATTTAGTTCAGATCAGAATAAAGGACATTCAAGTCTGAGCTTTGATTTGATCAGTCAGGGTCCAAACGGATTTACACCCTCAAAACTCCACAGCAGGTCCTCCCAAAGGTCTGAACATAAAGATCCACCATCCCCGTCTCAGTGGACTGTCCCTTTGGAGGATCAGGAGCCGAGGTGGACCCTGAGGAAAGAAGCTTCAGCAGCAGGTTTTAGTTCAGTTTGAAGGCCACAGAGACCTCCTGAGGACACACCTTCAGTGGATCTCCAAGATTAAAGTATGGAAACATTCTCTCAGTGAAGGTGTGTGTGAAGGTGTGGATGTGTGTGTTAGTATCAGGATCAGAGAAGGAGAGTCGTCCTCTGTCCCAGTCCAGACTCACCCTGATCTTCTCTGGACGCTTCTTCACTGAGAGGACAGAGGATCGATTTGGTGGTGACCATGCTCTGTATTCATTATCAAATAACCGTACTCTCCATAATCCAGACTGTATCTCTCCCTTCCTCTGGGTAGACTCTGCTAACACACCCAGGTGCCAGTGTTCTCCAACCTGGACGTCCCAGCTGTGAGCTCCAGAGCTGAAGCCCTCAGAGCCCAGGACAGAGCAGAAATAATCAAACCTTTCTGGATTATCAGGAAGCTGCTGCTCCTCTCCTTGTCTCATGGAGGTCAGATCTTCAGACAGGATGAGGTCTAAATGAGCAGTGTTTGGGTCCAGGATGACGGGGCTGTAGGAGACCAGGTCCTTCATCTTGGTCCAGATGTTGAAGCCCAGGTTGCCCAGATGTTTGGCCTGGTCTATCAGAGCTCCTGAGGGCAGCTGTGGATCTTCCAGCAGGAGGCGCTGCTGCACTCTCTCCACTGCAGCCTTGTAGTTCTTCAGGAATGAGATGTCTCCAGCCTTCAGCTGCTCCTCAGTGTCTCTGAGTGTTTGTGAAAGAGCTTCTATCTCTCTGCTCAGAGCCTCCATCTGCTCCTTCATCCTCTGGCTCTTCTGCTCCTCTTCCTCCCTCAGAGCTCTCAGCCGGGCCTCCTCTTCCTCCTGCAGAAACTGGTGGAGCTTCTTGAACGTCTCCTTGATCTGAGCCTCTGTGTGTCGGGCCTGGACCTCCACGTGTCTCAGAGTTTGATCAAACTTCATTCTGACTTCTTCCTGAAGCTTCATCTTCTCCTTTAAGGGCTGCAGGAGCTCCTGAAGCTTCTTCTTCTGCTGTGGAGCAGCTTCATCGATGGGTTTGAATCTGTGCCCGACATGTTTCTCTGAATCTCTGCAGACCAGACACACCGACTCCTGATGGTCCAGACAGAAGAGCCTGAACTTCTCAGCATGCAGACCACAGAGATCTTCTGGAGCTTCCTGATCTCTCTGCTGTAGAAACATCTCACACAAGTTCTTCAGAGTAAAGTTTGGATTTACCTCCTTTGAGTGTCTCCTCTTACAGAGTGGACACTCCTTGTCCTCCTTGTCCTTCCAGCTCTTCTCCACACACTCTCTACAGAAGCTGTGGCTGCAGGACAGGATCACAGGATCTCTGAATCAGAACCAGAATCAGAATCAGCTTTAAGTATGTTCGACATACTTTACAAGGAAACTGATGTCAGTTTACTTCCCTCTCTAAGTACAGACTAGACAAACACAGAGTGTATAAATATATAGAAACAGAAGCAGAAACTTGTAAAGTATGAATTAAACTCTAAAATAAGAATAAAAATTAAGGTAAAGAAAAGGAATGAAAGATGTACAACATTTACAAGATAAACAAGAGACAACAAACAAGAGACAAAGGTCACGGGTGCGTGTGCAGTAGGAGGATGATATGTGCAGTGAATGATCATATTTACAGTAAACACATTTGCAGTTTGGAGTTCAGCATAGAAACAGCCTGGGAGAAGAATCTGTTCTTGCGCTTGACGGCACACTGCTCTGTTTTGCTTACCTGAAAATCTCGAGGCAGATCGAGCAGCTCAGTTCATCCTCCATCTTTGAGGCCATTTTGTCTGAGAGTGAATCAGAGTCTCAGCAGAAGAACATGAAGCTGCTCTGTCCCTGAGAGTCTCTCTCAGTCTGGTTGGACCTTGAAGCTCTCCGTCAGTCTGTGGAGTCTGGACCTGCTGGAGGTGTTGGTGTTCCCACAGTTCTCAGAGTTCACAGACCTCCTCCTGGTGTGGAGCTCGTCCTGTTTTTAGTCTTTAATCGATCTGACAGTGTGTGAGCGTCAGCAGAAATCACAGACAGTTATCCGGTTTGATAGGTGAGATAAGGTGAAGGAGGCGGAGCTTCTTCAGAGCCTCCTTCCCAGGAGGGAGCGTCATGTTCCTGTCAGACTCTCCCTGGACCATAAAGCTCTCTGGACTTTGTCCTGCTCTCTGCTGCTGAGGTCTGACCTATAAATGGTCCTAAAGCCATAAGGATTATTTTTTCTTCTTTCTTCTGATGAAAATTTCCCAGCTTATGCCCGAGCCCCCTTCATGATTTCCGTGGGAATTGTACAGTTGGGGGTCCGGGCTTTGCAATGGGCCATTTTTCACCTATGTTCTCCTGCATGTTTATTCATCTATTTTTTCTTTTTTTTTCTTCATCTTGTGGCCACTTTTTTGATATGCTTCTAGTCCTCTGGCTTTGAGAAAACACCACAAATTATATATCAAAACATGGGGCTGATAACCAGATTAGTGTACTATGACTTTTATGAGAATTTTACGAAAATTTGGCCAAGTTCTTTGCGAAAAACTGCAACAAATGTCCCATTGAAAATGAATGGGGAGACTCCTCAAACACAACAAAAAAACAGTTTTTCTCAACACTACCGCATCACCATTCTTTCACCATGAAGATCATTCAAACTTTAAATGCAGCCATTCTTATCCTTTCTTCAGGAAGGTATTTGGGTTTACATTTTTGTCAGCGAGTCTTCAAAACTCCTCTGCGTTGGCCAAATTTACCAACCAACCAAATTCAAACCATCTGACCAACCCAAAAATAAACCAAACAACCCAATCAATCAACTTAAGAAAACAGCTGATTAGTCAGCTAACCAATTCAACAAACTATCCAACTAACCACTAAACAAATCCAACCAAAACAACCAACCAACAAGACAAAAAACCTAAACTGACATACCAACCGACCCAACAAAGTCCCATCACCAAACAACCAACTAACAAAACATCCAAACTATTGGCCAACTCAATATTAAACAGAAAGCCCTCAAAAGGCACAAACCAACACCAAAGTAGCTCACAATTTATTGTTACATCTATAAGCAACAGTTCATGATAAAGTTTCCATCATAATATGAGTCATGACCCTGAAAACACACATCTAACATGCAGAGTCATGTTGATATCATCATTAGTCAGACAGTTGTTGAGCAAAATTGATATATATGTATTTTTTATGTATTTTTTGGGCATTTTTGTGCCTTTATTGATAGGAGAGAGACAGTAGATAGGCTTGTGAAAGGGGGTGAGAGAGTAGTGGAAGGACATTCTGCAAACTGGTCACAGGCGGGATTCGAACCCAGACCGGCAGAAGCAAGTACATGGGACATGTATGGTTGCTAACCACTACGCCAAACCAGCACCCCAGCAAAAATGATAATTTGCTAATGCTGTTTACTGGATCACCACCAAAATCTAATCATTTGGCCTATTACCAACACCTCCTTAAAATTTCAGCAAAATTTGTCCAGTAGTTTTTGTGTTATTTTGTTCACAATCAAACAAAGAAACAAAAAAAGGTGAATACAGTACAATAAAATAAATTAGAATACATTATAACATAATATAATATTATATTATGTAACGTGATACAGTATAGCTAATAAAAATAATAAAACACAGTAAAACAAAGTGTAATATAATTAAAGCTGCAAGCAGCATTGGACGGGCCTTCGCTCTGTCGCAGGTTCCTCATGCCTGTTTGACCTCCATTTTGAGGGTTTCTTCCCTTTTCATCCCTTTGAACTGCTCTAAGTTAGACTGATATGTGTTTCTGCAGCTCTGTCAGGAGCCTCAGTTTTTATAATGGCTGTACAACAGACTCAATCTTTCCTCCTTTAGTCACACAATCAGCTGTGGACATCAAAGGGAGAGAAGAGTGTCATCATCCTTTGGCCTTTGTCCAATGTCGCTCTGAGAGATTGAGAGGAAACTTGTAAAACACTGCTCACAGATGCCACAATTTTGACCCAATCTTTGTAAAAAATATATTTTAACAGCAAATGTAAGGAATCATCTATGTAATTTATAAAGCTGTAGGACTGTTAGTTTTTGTTTATAGAGGCCTAACTGCCACCGTTTGTCTGATTTGTGTTTCTCTGACCCTCCATTCATTTGAATGGGAGAAGCTGTGAACACTGTATCAGGGCATAGCAACTTTGATAGCTCCCTTTGCAAACGGCTTGAAAAACAACAAATTCTTTTAGAACATTACATCAGCAATGACTCCTCTGTCATCGGTCCACTTTTCAAGCTGATACGTGTTACAGCTTTAAATGAAGCTGTAACACGTTTTTTTATATAATTTTATTTTGAAAGGCAAATTGCCAGCTTCCTGTTTGAGATAGGCCTTCTGAACCTATCCCAGGAACTTTTGCATCTCGATGAGATAAACAATTTGACATTGGTTTTATCTCTCTACGACATTCCTCCTTGAAGTTACAGCTGTTTTAGTGTTTCTTTGGTCCATAGGTGGCGCTACAGAGCATTTTCTGGAATAATATGTTTTTTTTTTCCAATTAAATTTTGTTTTTATGCCATTTGGCATGTGTGTCAGTTTTGGTCTGGCTGTCCGCTTGTTCGGGGTCTCAAAATATCGTCTGAAGTGGGGATCTTCGAGTGAGCTCTTATTTTGAAAGGCAAATTGCCACTTCTTGTTTGGGATAATTCAGTAGTTTCAACAGGTGATTTGTGAGTCTTAATGAGTCGAACATTTTGGCGTTGATTTGATCTCTCTACTACATTCCTAGTTGTAGTTACAGTCATTTTGAGGTGTCCGTCAATAGGTGGCGCTAGAGAACACATTTTTGGATTTTGGGGGTCAATTTTTTCATTTTGTCATATCTTTCGCTGAGTCTGAGGTGTCTGCCAGTTTTGGTGACTTTTTGAGCATGTTTAGGGGGTCAAATTAAGGTTTTAAGACGCTGGGAATAAAAATCATAATAATAATAAGACATTAACGATGCAAGTCTCCATGCTGACTTGTGACCCATGGCCTCTGTGGTTACCATAGTAACAACCGGTGACACCAACAATAGTTTCTGTGATTTTTTTTAATAACAGGATTTGATCCGGATCATCAGATGTCAGGAACTGAACTAGAAGAAAGAATAAAGAAATATAAACTCATCAGGTCTGCTGTCACCAGTTAGTGTGGTCAGCAAATAAAGCCTAACACCAGTCAGACTTGTGGGTTGAACAGATACTAAAATATAATTGCTTTGGCACAGAGACATTTAAAAAGAAGCATTTGGTGGAACTATAATTAAGTCGTCAACAGTTTGTGTTTTCTGTACAAGAATGTTTTTACCAAATGCACACGTGGATGAGATTATTTTAGAAAACAGGATCAAAAGGTTAAGATGGCCGCCTACATGTGTCAGGGAAAGGTCAGGCTGTGGTAAAATAGCAGCCTGTAAATGTAGAAGCTCCAGGTGATGTTGATCAGTCTGACAGTGCTAAGCTTAAAAGAATCACCGTGTTAAATGGTGTCTGCAGCTTTTCCATCAGTGTTCTTCTTTTAATCAGCGTTCTGAATATTCTCTGACGGTTGGTTACTGAGCGCCCAAAGAGACATTCATTTGGACAACCTCCATTTTTGAGAGACGTTCAGCAACCAACATGATGAACTTCAGGACTTAGAGACACAGATCAGCTCGCACACCATTTAGTCTGTTACACCTGAACAGAGGCAGTACTTGTCTGGACAGTTCAAATCAGAATCTAGAGCGCAGAAGGACAATCTCCACAAATATCAGTGAGCAGGTCCCCCTCTCTGACTCTGTCCACTGTCTCTGTCTGTCCAATAAAGACATTTAGAGACAGAAAAGTCCATATTTCTGAGGACGGAGCTTCAGTCAAAGAAAATCTGTGACGGACAAAGACTGCAGGTCAGAGCAGAAACAACAAGAAACCAGAACCAAGCAAAGATGTTCCAGCTGAGCAGAACTCTCCATCATTTAGTTCAGATCAGAATAAAGGACATTCAAGTCTGAGCTTTGATTTGATCAGTCAGGGTCCAAACGGATTTACACCCTCAAAACTCCACAGCAGGTCCTCCCAAAGGTCTGAACATAAAGATCCACCATCCCCGTCTCAGTGGACTG
Organism: Scarus forsteni; assembly: GCA_036419115.1. NCBI lineage: Eukaryota > Metazoa > Chordata > Actinopteri > Labriformes > Labridae > Scarus > Scarus forsteni. Next base: position 23,226,723 of record JAZDUH010000198.1, on the reverse strand, counting down.
TCCCTTTGGAGGATCAGGAGCCGAGGTGGACCCTGAGGAAAGAAGCTTCAGCAGCAGGTTTTAGTTCAGTTTGAAGGCCACAGAGACCTCCTGAAGACAGATACTCAGTGGAGCTACAGTAATAAAGTATGGAAACATTCTCTCAGTGAAGGTGTGTGTGAAGGTGTGGATGTGTGTGTTAGTATCAGGATCAGAGAAGGAGAGTCGTCCTCTGTCCCAGTCCAGACTCACCCTGATCTTCTCTGGACGATTCTTTAATGAGAGGTCAGAGGATGGATTTTTTGGTGACCATGTACTGTATGTATCATTAACTAACCTTACTCTCCATAATCCAGAATATATAGCTCGCTTCCTCTGGACAGACTCTGGTAACACACCCAGTTCCCAGTGTTTACTGTCTCCAACTTGGACGTCCCAGCTGTGAGCTCCAGAGCTGAAGCTCTCAGAGCCCAGGACAGAGCAGGTATTCTCAAACCTCTCTGGGTTATTGGGAAGCTCCTGCTTTCCACCTCGTCTCACAGAGGTCAGATCTTCAGACAGGATGATGCATGAGTTAGCAGTATTTGGGTCGAGGATGACGGGGCTGTAGGAGACCAGGTCCTTCATCTTGGTCCAGATGTTGAAGCCCAGGTTGCCCAGATGTTTGGCCTGGTCTATCAGAGCTCCTGAGGGCAGCTGTGGATCCTCCAGCAGGGGGCGCTGCTGCACTCTCTCCACTGCAGCCTTGTAGTTCTTCAGGAATGAGATGTCTCCAGCCTTCAGCTGCTCCTCAGTGTCTCTGAGTGTTTGTGAAAGAGCTTCTATCTCTCTGCTCAGAGGCTCCATCTGCTCCTTCATCCTCTGGCTCTTCTGCTCCTCTTCCTCCCTCAGAGCTCTCAGCCGGGCCTCCTCTTCCTCTTGCAGAAACTGGTGGAGCTTCTTGAACGTCTCCTTGATCTGAGCCTCTGTGTGTCGGGCCTGGACCTCCACGTGTCTCAGAGTTTGATCAAACTTCACTCTGACTTCTTCATGAAGCTTCATCTTCTCCTTTAAGGGCTGCAGGAGCTCCTGAAGGTTCTTCTTCTGCTGTGAAGCAGCTTCATCAATGGGTTTGAATCTGTGCTCGACATGTTCCTCTGAATCTCTGCAGACCAGACACACCGGCTCCTGATGGACCAGGCAGAAGAGCCTGAGCTTCTCTCCGTGCAGACTGCAGAGATCTGAGGCTCTCTGATCTCTCTGGTGGAGATCTTCTGAGGCTCTTTGCTGGAGAAACCTCTCACACAGGTTCTTCAGAGTAAAGTTTGGAAACAACTCCTTTGAATGTTTCCTCTTACAGAGTGGACACTCCTTGTCCTCCTTGTCCTTCCAGGTCGTCTCCACACACTCTCTACAGAAGCTGTGGCGGCAGGACAGGATCACGGGATCTCTGAATCAGAACCAGAATCAGAATAGGTATCAGCTTTATTAGCCAGGTATGTTAGACATTTAAGCAAACTGTTGTTGGTTTACTTCACTCTCTAAGTAAGGACTATGAGGGTGCATGCTCATGCAGTGACCAGCAGCAGATGTGTGTGGTAGGGTCAGTGGTTTTAGTTTTTTTGTTTCAAGCTGTTTTTACAGCATTAGTATGCTTTTAATGACTTTCATGTGTGAAGTCCTTTTAAGCTCATATGTTCAGGTCCCGTGCCAGTCTGGTAAGTCCGTAGTGCAGTTTGAGTGGACAGTAACGTGTTGAGTGGACTTGCGTCTAACCGGATAGCCTGAGCTAAGCTAAGCCAGGCTGACCTCCTGGAGCCTACAAAGACTTTCATACACTACGGTTCTACAGAAATGGACTGCTTATGTGTCGTGTGAGAACTGAGCCCTTGCTTGCACCAGCCTTCTTCCCTGACCTCCCAAGCCTTCTCAGTACCTCAACTTCCCACTACGTTCCGCAGGCCAGTGAAACAGGCCAGCCTGTTTCGCTGGTCTGTTGTAGAAAGATGATGGATCTTCTACAATGCTTCTGATGTGGCTGGTGTTTCACTTAGGCTGGAACCTCGGACACTCACTTCAGCCTAATGGCTGCCCCTCTCATCTCCAGTACAGCAGGGAGCTGCTTCTGTGGTGGAATATTCCTGATCCACCAGCCGATTTGGAGTCCGCTACTGTAGAAGGAATTTAAAAAATTGCTGATTTTGGATCCTCCGGTGGTCGACACAGGAAAGTAAGGAAAAGAGGAAGAATGGGTAGCGTTTGCCTGAAGGCAACAAAGGACCACTCTTCTGCATACCCCTTCCATTAATTCTGCTCTCCAACGTCACAGAATAAAATGGACAAACTTCAGGCCCAGGCCCACTAAAGTCAAGAGTTCAGAGATGCCTGCATCCTCACCGAGACCTGGCTGTTTGACCGGGATCTGGAGGTGGGGGGGCTGGTGAACCAATACGTCTGGACAGAGATGCCACCGCCACAGGCAAGTCAACAGGTGGGGGTGTGTGTCTGCACATCAATAAGCGCTAGTGCAAGTCTGTTTTTGTCAGGGAGAGACTTTGTACTGCTGACTTAGAACAGCTTTCTGTCCTGTGTCATTACGTCCTCCATATCTACCACGGGAATTTCCTCAGATACTCTTGACTCTTGTTTACATTCACTGGAGGACTAATGAAAAGATCTCCCATGAGCTCATCCATCAGGCCATCCAGAGGCTTCAGTCCATGTCCCCTGATGCACCTAACTTTATTCTTGGTGACATGAACCACTGCACACTGAGACATACTCTGTGAGATTTCATCAGAGCGTCACATGCCCCACCAGGCATGACAAAACTTTGGACCTCTGTTATGGCTGTAGTAAGGGTGCTTATAAATCTATCCCCCCCACCTCTAGGTTCCTCTGATCATAACTGTATACATCTTATTCCTGTTTACCGTACCATACTGAAGCGTGGCAAAGTGCAGACCCTCAGGGTGAAAGTTTGGGATGATGATGCCTGCCTCACTCTGCAGGGCTGCATGGAAGTTACTGACTGGGACATGTTTAAAGAGTCTGCAGCTAGGGATGCCAGCCATCCCGTATTTCCCAGGACGTCTTGTATTTGAGCCAAAAGAGGCGATGATTCGGAGCTGTTAATGTCCGCTCAGAGTGGAAACTCTTTGTTTACTGAGGTCAAGAGAGCAGCAGATGTGTCTGAGGGTCAAGCTGCGCTCAGACCGCCCTCTGTTGGACGGAAAGGTCCACTGCTCCAGGTGCCCTGATGTGCCGCCAGACTCAATATTTTACATTCAAATATTTATTTACTATTTGGTTACAGTTATTTAACCCCATATTCGATCAGTTATTGGAATATCGAAAATACAATGACAGCCCTACCACTGGATCGCCTCAAGGCTGCATGCTCTCTGCCTTTTTATACATTTTATATACAAATGACTGTTTTAGCCGCCATGATGACAGGTTCATTATTAAGTACACTGATGATTCTGTTATTGTCAGCCTGCTTGGGAATAGTAAAAATGGACATGGGCAGGTTCTTGATGATTTTATACTTTAGTGTGATGAGGGGTTTCTTCAAACTAGTATCTCCAAAACAAAGGAGATGTGCATTGATTTCAGAATTTCAGAAATCCCCCCCCCCCAGATCCTCAGTGCAGCATGGTCCATGGAGTACGAGTGAACTGGTCACTCATTAAAATTCCTGGGAAATGTAATTGAGAGCAAGCTTAAATGTGACTTGACCTGTGACTCACAGGTCAAAAAAAGGTCAGCAACGACTTTTTTGTCTTACAAAGCTTGCAAAATTTCAGGTTGATGGGACTCTGATGAAGTGCTTCTACTGCTCCTTTATTCAATCTGCAATCTCCTTTCCTATCATCTGCTGGTACGGCAACCTTAGCAGAGAAGACAAGACTTCCCTCGGGAAGATAGATTAAGTGGCCTCCAGATTATCAAACAACTCAAAATGAAAGCTCTGTCTATTCTTCTGGACAGTACTCATCCTCTGAGGCTACGTTTACATGGAAACTCCTGACTTAAAAACACAAAGATTTTTCCTCTGCATTTCCAAATTCTTCTGTGTTCAGATGACGACACGGGAGGCGAGTTAATCTGCTGTAAATCCGCTGTAGTATGCATGCCGGTTCAGTAGATGGCTGTGTAGGTCTGCAGAGAGGCAGCGCTGCTACACACACGAACGAAGAAGAAAAACTTTTCACAAACAACAATGGCGAATAGACGCACAGAGACACTGGAGTTTCTTTTCTGGACAACAAATCAGTTCGGATAACAAATCCGTGTAGATAGTTTTGTCTGGATAACAAACCGAGCACGGTAAGAGGCTCACACGTTACTCGGCAGATGGACAAAGCTGCTGTTGTTCCTGGTATATGTGCACAGCCTTCATGTGAAAGAGCACAGCGCATGTGGTGACGTCAGCGTTTCACCCTGAAACACTCTGATACGGGTTTACATGGAGCTGCATGGAGAGGGGATTCAAACTTTTCCACTCTGAAGCCCGTTTTCAAATGTGTCAGTTTTCAGTAAAAATGCAACGCGTTCCAGCTAAACGCAAGGTCAAAACGCAATTAAAACTTATTAGATTTGACTGTTTTTGGCGCCATGTTAATGCAGCCTTAATCCTGAGTACCAGGTGCTCCCATCTGGCCTTCGCCTTGCTGTATCCATAGCCCACAAAAAACAGGTTCAAGTTCTCATTAGTACCAAACTTTATCTGAGCTATAAACTCTGCTGGGTGGAGGAGGTAACTCTTAGTATTTCAATGTGCGGTGATGATTAATCCTGTGCTTGTGTGCTGTCTCAATTAACCCTTTTTTCATACTGCTGTCAATGCACTTCCACTCTTTTGTTACTTGATCTGATGATGTCAATGCACTTTATCCTTGTTTTTGATGCTGCTGTCAATGCACTTTAGCCTTCTCTGCCTGCTCCTCGAGAGGCTATATTTGTGTTATGGCAATAACTATGAAGAGGCATATGGTAGTCTTTTTAAATGATGCTTTCAGTTGCTCAAGCTGCTGTGTTTGAACTGGACAGGACCTGACTGTCTGATCTGGCCTTTGTTGTATTGGTATATGTGTGTATATGGTTTTATATTCTTATTGTATTTGTAAGTGTCTCCTAATGAATGTCTGTGGTGATCTGCTGCACAACAATTGCCCTTTAAGAGACAACTACTAAAGTGAAGTGAAGTGAAGTGAGGACTAAATAAGCACAGAGTATTTATACATAAACAGAAGCAGAAACTTGCTAAGCAGGAATCAAACTGCTAAACAGAAATTAAAAATAAGTTCAACAATAGGAATAAAAAATGTACAATGTTTACAAGATAAAAACAAACAAAAAGCAAAGCGCACTGGTGCATGTACAGTAGGAGGATGATATGTGCAGTAAACCATCGTTTATGAAGTAAGCAGAAGGACATCTGCAGTCAGGATTTTGGCACAGATACAACCTGGGAGAAGATTCTGTTTTTTTGTTACCTAAAGATTTCAAGGCAGACCGAGCAGCTCAGTTCTTCCTCAAACGTGGACGCCATTTCCTCTGAGAGTGAATCAGAGTCTCAGCAGAAGTACAGGATGCTGCTCCGTCCCTGAGAGTCTCTCTCTCTCTGGTTGGACCTTGAAGCTCTCCGTCAGTCTGTGGAGTCTGGACCTGCTGGAGGTGTTGGTGTTCCCACAGTTCTCAGACCTCCTCCTGGTGTGAAGCTTGTCCTGTTTTTAGTCTTTAGTAAATCTGACAGCATGCGAGTGTCTAGTTAAATGCTTGCATGGTTAGTCAGGTGAGATGAGGTGAAGGGGGCGGAGCTTCTTCAGAGCAGGATCACAGGAGGGAGGGAGCGTCCAGTTTCTCTCAGTGAGAAGATCCTCTAATAAGCTACAGTCCCAGTAGTGATTCGGGTACAGATCTAGACGGTCTTTCAAGGATTTTTTCAAACACAGAGACAGTTTTCAGCATTTCAGACTATCATTTAGCAAACTGTGAGCTACCATCTTATCGTGGTCCAGTGATCGCAGGAGCTTTGTTATGCTGTCAACATTGTCTATGGTGGGGATGATGCGATTGACAGTTGACCTTGACACAGAAAATTGTGGATCAGTGGAAGGAACACTTCGAAGACCTCCTCAATCCCACCAGTGAGGAATGTCTCCTGTCTCTGGGGCTGAGGTCACTGAGGTGGTCAAAAGCTGCACATGGCAGGGCTCCAGGGGTGGATGAGATCTGCTCAGAGTTCCTCAGGCCCTGGATGTTGTAGAGTTATGTCATGGCTGACATAACTCTACAACATTGCATGAACATGGGGGTCAGATTGGCAAACTGGGGTTGTGGTCCCTCTGTTCAAGACGGGAGCCCTGAGGTGTGCTCCAAGTACAGTAGGGATGGGAACTGATAAGATTTTATCAATACCAGTGCTATTAACGATCCTGCTAATTGATCCAATTCTTTAACGATTCCTTTTTTTGATTCCTGTAGATATTCAATGTAGGAAAATGTTGGCCTGTAGATTTTTAGTGTCAAACACACATCACAGCATAGATAACTGCTTCTGCAATTTGCTGGTGTTTCCACTCACTTAAGGTTGTGCAGTTGATGCCTTTTGTAAAAATTAAGCCACAATTCTGATGCTTCCGCACCCTGGTAGTGGACAGAATTAATAAGGGAACTGATTTGCAAAAAGATAACTGATATCAACACTTTGATGGAGCTGTTAACAATTCTCATCTGGAACTGTTTTTTGATTTCCATTTCTAAACTACAGAGGTATCAAACTCCTCAGCCTCCCTTGTAAGGTCTGTTCAGGGGTACTGGAGATGAGGGTCCACCAGATTGTGGAACCTCAGATACAGGAGGAGCAATGTGGTTTTCTTCCTGGTCATGTGACTTTGGACCAGCTCTATACCCTCTGTAGGGTCCTTGAGGGTGCATGCGAGTTTGCCCAACCAGTCCACATGTGCTTTGTGGACTTGGAGAGGGCATTTGACCGTGTCCCTTGTGGAGTCCTGTTGGGGGTTCATTCCCTGCACCAGCTTGGTCCACATTGCTGGCAGTAAGTCTGATTCGCCAGGGCTGCCGTTTGTCACAGTTCTTTTCGATACTTATATGGACGCAGTTTCTAGGTGCAGCATGGGTGTTCAGAGGGTCCAGCTTGGTGACCTCAGGATTGGGTTTGCGGCTTTTTGCAGACGATGTGGTTCTGTTGGCTTCATCAGACTGTGAACTGCAGCTCTCACTGGATCAATTTTCAGCCAAGTGTGAAGCAGCTGGGAAGAGAATCAGCACCTCCAAATCTGAGTCCATGGACCTTGACTGAAACAGGCTGGAGTGCCCTCTCTGGGTCACAAGGGGGGAAAGGATGGAGCATGAGACAGGCGGATTGGTGCGGCATCAGCAGTGATATGGACCCTGCACTGGTCCGTTGTGGTGAAAAAGGAACTGAACCCAAAGTGACAAGTGACTGAAATAAGTTTACTCCGCAGGGTGTCCGGGTTCACCCTTAGTGATGGGGTGAGAAGCTCTGTCATTGTGGAGCAACTCTGAGCTGCTCCTCCAGGTTGAGAAGAGCCAGATGACGAGGCTCAGGTATCTAATCAGGACGCCTCCCTGGTGAGGTGTTCAGGGCACATTCCACCCGAGGAGACTTGAATGTTCAATATTATGTCTTATGATTAATGCCCTATCAAATTCAAACTAGCCCTAACTTTACTATACTATTTTTTTAACTCTTTACTATACTATTTTTTAAACTCTTTACTATACTATTTTTTAACTGTTAACTATATGTTTGTTTGTTTGTTTTTTCCTTTTTTGATTCGGTCACTGTTTTGTAAGCAGAGCCCAAATAATTTTGTCAGACATTTGTTATTTTTTAAAAGCAAACTGAAATCATGGCTAAAGCAAAAACAATCATGTGACCATTGATGGAATCTCTGAACACAGACAGTAGCAATGAAATGTTTAGTGTGCTGTTAACCATGGACTATTATTGGATGTTGTTGTTTTTAAATGCTAATTTATCTGGTTTATAACTTTTGTATTTTATTATTGTTTTTTTATTGTAGTATTGTATCATTTATTACTGCATTGTATATTTTTCTGTGACCTGCCCAGGAACCACAGATGTAAATTAGCTTGTAGCTAACTCTGGCTTGACAGTCCTTGTCTTGCATGGCCCCTGTTAAATAAACAAATAAATAAATAAAAATACTAAGGTGCAGAGACAATACAGCACTTCTATACTGTTTTTTAAATGTATTGTTTTTTTGTATTTGTGATGTACATATTTGCACCCTTATTTTGTATTTTTTTCTTCTGAATACTGTTTTTTATATTCAGAAGTGAGGTGAAGAAACAATATTTTCAGACTTTTCCATCTGTGTTGTACAAATGGCAAGAAATTAATAATACAAAGGACTTCCAGAAAAGCTTTCTGAATATACTCATCTCACAAGTAAAGTTTGACTGGAAAGCTCCATTACCTTGAACTATGACCTACTACTTGCAGAGTCTTGTCAGTTTATACTTTTATCATTCATTCATTTTCTATATTCCTTTATCCCTTTTGGGGTCGGGGGGGGGGGGGGCTGGATCCTATCCCAGCTGGCATTGGGCGAGAGGTGGGGTACACCCTGAACTGGTCGCCAGTCGATCGCAGGGCAACATAGAGAGATAGACAACCATTCATGCTCACACTCACACCTAAGGGGAATTCAGAGTCACCAATTAACCTAATGAGCATGTTTTTGGTCTGTGGGAGGAAGCCGGAGTGCCCGGAGGAAACCCACACATGCACGGGCAGAACATGCAAACTTCACACAGAAAGGCCCCTGTCTGACCTGGGTACCTTCTTGCTGTGAGGCACGCGTAGTGATGGTCCGCTGATACCCGAGGCTCCGACACATGCGCCGCAGCTCATGAAGCAAACGTATCGAAGCACTGTGCCGGAGCGTGTATCGGTCACGTGATAAGTGACGTCCGAAACAGTTGAGTGACGTATGAAACAGTTGAGCGTATCGAACCAACGCCCTGTCAAGGGAACTGGTACTCTAGTGGACTCATGACTGTCATTTGTGGGTTTGATTCCTGTCTAATTACGACAAATTATTTATAAATGTGATTAAAAAATAATTTTAGACATCTGGCTTCAAAATCATCATCAAAATTTTTTAAGCTACGTGATATTTAGATTTGTTTTAGGGTGTAGTATGACTAATGTCAGACTTAAGTAAGGAGCTACTGTGAACGTCTATTAGACGTGACAAAAACACTGTCTTTATTTTTCTTTTTCAAAATGTATTTTATTGTGCGAGTGAGCGTGAAACCAAACATCCATGCAGTGTACGCGAACAAAAACGCATTAGCGACTCAAATCCCAAATGACTCTTGAAACAATGGCTTCAACATCATTTCAATTGCACTTCATTTTATTGACCACTAGATGACCTACTACAGCATTGTATCATTGAAGCCTCGAGCAATGAAGCATTTTTTCAAATCAGGTGTCGGAGCGTCAACAAAGCCTCGAGCGCCCATCACTAGGCACGCACACTACCTGCTGCGCCACCGTGCCGCCCATACTTTTATCATGTTGAACATTTTTGCAAAGTTTTGGAAAAAAATCCATCTGAGCGTTTTTGTGTCGTGTGGTTTCCCACTTTCACAAGCAGATGGTGATCATGGCAGTATATGATCCCTTAGGCTTCTGACAGTGAAAATATGACGAGGTCATCCTTTAGTTTTTTTAGTTTGTACTATCACAACAATCCACAACATTAAGGAGAAACAGATTATAGTGATAGGTGGGGTCAAGGTCAGAGAGTTCATCACAGGTTGACCATGTTGACAATAATTTGTATGTGATCCTGTTGTACTGTCCATAAAAAAAATTATCAATCAGACTTTGCGTTCCACTTTTTAAAATATATTTTGGGCATTTTTTGCCTTAACGGCAGAGGGACAGTAGAGTACATACAGGCCTCAGGCAGAATCTGAACCTGGCCCCGCAGATATTAACATGGGACCTTATTGATTGATTCCTCTAACGAATCAGCACTCCCTTTTATACCAAATGTATAAAAGTGGACAGTAACAACAAAAGAACACTTGAGTCTGATGTGACTAAAGACAATTACAAACATTAGCTGCAAAAAAACAGAAGGAGAGAGGAAAAGTTGCTGTCATAAGGTCACAGTGACAAAGCTCTGAGCAAGACGTAAAAAAAAAAAAAAGCTGTTGTGGTCGATATAGTCTCAAATTCAGAATGTAAAGCTGTGTCTTTATAATGTTTATACATCTGCAAATCCAATACTCACCAGACTTTCCTTAAAGACATATTTAAATCTATCTCTTTCTTCTTCCACCACAGGTCTGTCACTGCAGCGGGAAGTCTCTCTGCCACTGTGATGGAGTCAAAGGTCAAAAGGTGAGCACCACTCTACATGAGAAATCATTCAGATGTTTTTTTTTAAATGTTTATTTAATGCTAAATTACCTTTGAGAAGCAGCAAAAGGGGCCTGTCCTCCATTGTTAAACAGTCTTGGACAATCGTAGAAAACTGTGTGTTGTCATCAGTCTGAATATTCTCATAAACAAGTTTTGGGCAGATCATAAATTAATCAATCTTCATTTGTTTAGACCCAATTAATAACAAGTGTTAATCTCAAAGCACTTTACAATCACTCATATGAATCCAATAACACTTGTCTATAATGTAATTTAACTACAATACCCAAAACCAGTGAAGTTGGCACGTTGTGTAAATTGTAAATAAAAACAGAATACAATGATTTACAAATCCTTTTCAACTTATATTCAATTGAATACACAGCAAAGACAAGATACTTAATGTTCAAACTGGTAAACTTTGTTATTTTTTGCAAATATTAGCTCATTTGGAATTTGATGCCTGCAACATGTTTCTAAAAAGCTGCACAAGTGTCAAAAAAGACTGAGAAAGTTGAGGAATGCTCATCAAACACTTATTTGGAACATCCCACAGGTGAACAGGCTAATTGGGAACAGGTGGGTGCCATGATTGGGTATAAAAGCAGCTTCCCTGAAATGCTCAGTCATTCACAAACAAGGATGGGGCGAGGGTCACCACTTTGTGAACAAATGTGTGAGCAAATTGTCCAACAGTTTAAGAACAACATTTCTCAACCAGCTATTGCAAAGAATTTAGGGATTTCATCATCTACGGTCCGTAATATCATCAAAAGGTTCAGAGAATCTGGAGAAATTACTGCACGGAAGCAGCAAGGCCCAAAACCAACATTGAATGCCCGTGACCTTCGATCCTCAGGCGGTACTGCATCAAAAACCGCATCACTGTGTAAAGGATATCACCACATGGGCTCAGGAACACTTCAGAAAACCACTGTCAGTAACTACAGTTGGTCTACATCTGTAAGTGCAAGTTAAAACTCTACTATGCAAAGCCAAAGCCATTTATCAACAACACCCAGAAACACCGTCCGCTTCACTGGGCCCGAGCTCATCTTAGATGGACTGATGCAAAGTGGAAAACTGTTCTTTGGTCTGACCAGCCCACATGTACAATTTTTTTTGGAAACTGTGGTCGCCGTGTCCTCCAGACCAAAGAGGAAAAGAACCATCCGGACTGTTATAGGCAAAGTTCAAAAGCCAGCATCTGTGATGGTATGGGGTGTATTAGTGCCCAAGGCATGGGTAACTTACACATCTGTGAAGGCACCATTAATGCTGAAAGGTACATACAGGTTTTGGAGCAACATATGTTGCCATCCAAGCAACGTCTTTTTCATGGACGCCCCTGCTTATTTCAGCAAGACAATGCCAAGCCACATTCTGCACGTGTCACAACAGCGTGGCTTCGTAGTAAAAGAGTGCAGGTACTAGACTGGCCTGCCTGTAGTCCAGACCTGTCCCCCATTGAAAATGTGTGGAGCATTATGAAGCGTAAAGTACAACAACAGAGACCCCGAACTGTTGAACAACTTAAGCTGTACATCAAGCAAGAATGGGAAAGAATTCCACCTGAAAAGCTTCAAAAATTGGTCTCCTCAGTTCCCAAACGTTTACTGAGTGTTGTTAAAAGGAAAGGCGATGTAACACAGTGGTAAAAATGACCCTGTGACAACTTTTCTGCAACGTGTTGCTGCCATTAAATTCTAAGTTGATGATTATTTGCAAAATAAAATAAAGTTTCTCAGTTCAAACATTAAGTATCTTGTCTTTGCTGTGTATTCAATTGAATATAAGTTGAAAAGGATTTGCGAATCATTGTATTCTGTTTTTATTTAAGATTTACATATCATGACAACTTCACTGGTTTTGGGTTTTGTATTTGCCCATTATTGGGCATTTTTAAAGAGACATCCAGGCTGTTCCAAGGCTTCACCCGTGTGTTCCTGACACAGCAGCGAGCTAACTATGAGCTTACTATGCTAGCGTTAGCATAGCTCCTCAGAGCTCTACTACATCATCAGCCTTTTCTGGGGACTCATTATCCGAGGGGACCCTTATTCATAGCTGGGAACTTTAATCTGGCCTGTTACAACAAGTTTGTGCAGTATACAGTGCCCCTCAAAATATTTTGATTTCCTCACATGTTGCCTCATGTGAACAATAAAAAAGTGGATCTATCTGCACTAAAACGTTAATGTGACACACTAATGAGAACTCTGGGACTGAAAGGCAGATGTGACAAGACAGAGTTCATAATTCATCTTTACATTTACAGTTTAATTAAGGTTATTCTTTTTATTTTGCAGGATTTAACTGCAGTTTTGCCCACTTGAAAGTTGCAGAGTAGAAAATAAAAGAGGCTTATGAAAAGAATGTTGTTTTCCTCTCACAATGACCTGTTTACACTTTTTTACAAAAGTTGTTCTACCTGTACTATAGCCTACCTTCTAATTATTTTTATAAACAAGATCTACAAGATAAATAGTGACTCTTCTAAAGTCTAAATCTAAAGGTTTTATAATTATAATTATTTGTACTTCAAAAATTCCTCTGTGCTGTAAAGCTAATCAAACACTAAGAGACAAAACATGGTGAAACAGTAAAATGTTCTGCCTGTAATTCATATATTCATTCTGGTAGGTGTTTGGGAACATTTAAAAAATAATAATTTTGCATATGTATTTTAAATAAATCTGCCAACTAATTATTAATCAGTATTTTTTTTTTCTGCAAAATATCGGCATTGGCTTAAAAAAAATCCATATCAGTTGGACCCGAACAAAAAACCTCTCCAGCGTGCAATAATCATAGTTTTATTTATAATACCTCAAATGTTTCACTTGAACAACTTCAAACATGAACATTACCCCATAATATATTTATATCTCAATTACCCATCTGTAAAATACCAAACATGTACCCTACCTAACTCCGACTATATAAAGAGGACCGTGTTGTACAGGTCAACTGTATGTTGGAACAAACTTCCAGTAGTGGTTCATGAAATTAAGGATAAAATTGTTTTTAAAAGGAGACTGAAATTGTATTTGTTGTTGACACCATAATTTTATCTTGGATAATACTATTATTAGATTGAGTGAGTTTTTGTCATGTGATATGGGATATAGTTTTTCTAAAATTTATTGTTTTTATTTTAACAAGTAGTTTTAGTGTTGTCATTTTTTTCCTGTAATTGTGAGTAACTGAGATTGTAAACTGTGTGTGTTGTATGTTTTGTCTGGACCCCAGGAAGACTAGCTGTCGTCTTGGCGTCAGCTAATGGGGATCCTTTTAAATAAACAAATAAACAAATGTATATAACCACTGTAAAAAAAAAAAAAAACACTTTTTATATACTTTTTATATTTCTTTGTATTTTTAATGCTGCTGTAAATCCCAAAACACAAATTATATACACATTATAAAGAAACAGCTGGTATTTCATGAACTTCAGAGCTCTTAAAGAATGTGCAGGGAGCCTTACAGAGTTAACAAAACAACAAGGACGCGCCAAAACAGGCTGCAGCAGACATAACACACACGGCAATAAGCTAGGCTATACTCACTAGCTGCAGCCATCACGGACATCACAATGAATAAAGTCCACATACTGACCTTAAAACTACTGTCACCACGACATTATCGAAACAATAACAAACTGTAAAAGTTGTCTAGACATTTTTTGTGCTTTGTGACATTAACTAACCTGTAAAACCAGGAGAAAAGATCGAAGAGTTCTCCTTCTGAAGTAAGAGCAGCGGTAAACCGTCTCTCGGGGAGGAAGAGCCGCCTGGTGGCGTAATCTGGTACTACACCCTAAACAAGCTGTATAAAAAAACTGAATTAAAAATGCTCCCATTCATGGACTTTTACATAAAATCCAACAAATTAGAAACAAAATATATGAAAATAATCATTTTTAAACAAACTTTAATTCCGATCTAAGTGGCTGGTTTATTCTGATTTTAAATCCGTATTAAATAATTCCTCTATGATGTATACGTGAAAACCGTCTTCAGTTGTTTCCGGTCGTTCCGCGCATGCTCATCCCATGACGTCAGGATCACGCACGGGACATTGACGGAAACAGGAAGGCCGCAGAAGTAAGTGTTGGACTCGAGCTGAGAAAATTAAGAGGATTTGGATGTAATGAAAGAGTGGACAGACTTAAAAATGAAAATGTGAAGCTTTTTAAACCTGTAGCATCCGAGTTGGACGAGATTTCCCCGCCAGAGGCGCCGGAGAAGAAACTGCAGTTTCTCTTCCGGTAGACGTAATGAATGTAAATATGTCACTGCGTCACGTTCGCCCTTGTCCAATCAGAACCTTTCCTGACCTCCAGGCCTTGGATAAAAGCAAATAAATGTTTTTTTTCCATGCAAACACGGGGGAGAAAACTTTAATTCCAATTTATTTAATAATTAATTCCAAATTAACAAATCATATTACTTTGGACATTGGTCATTTTTACTACTTTGATATTAAATTCTGGGATGACAAAAGTTACTCCTATTAGTCGTGTTAAACTTGTTGATGTGTCTGTATGGATTTGTAGCCTACATACCTATTAGTTTTATATATATGGTGTGTTTCTGTTACATCTGTCCAGTACTGAACAACATCAGGTCTGAAATCTTCACCTTTGACCTCTAGAAAAGGGAGACGATTATCAGAGACAGGTAATGACAATAAAATAAAAAAGTTTGCTGGTTGAGCTTCAGTGGAGTCTGCCATCTCCTCATGGAGCTCCCAGGTGTGCCTCGTACCTGAGACCACCCAGGGGGGACCTGTGTGATCTGCAGTGTTTACAGCAGCAGGAGAAAAGAGCCGTTCCTCTCCGCTGAACATGAAACGTCCGTGTTTCTGCTCCGGAGCCTGAACGCACCTGGACGGACGTTCACCTGAGGATGCTGCCCCCGTGTGTGACGTCATCACGCTCACCTGTAAAGAGACTCTCCTCTGTTTTTACCTGCAGGGTGAGCCTGGGTATCCCGGGTACGACGGGCTGCCGGGGACGGTCGGTTACCCTGGAAACGAGGGCCCACAGGGTTTACCTGGAGACAAGGTAAGTGACGCTGTGAGGATGAGAGGAGAGTTTATTTATATATTTATATTATTTTATATAGCCTATGTATTTATTTATTATTATATACTGTATTTCTCATCTTCTGAGTGTAAATTTGAAAGTCATTTATCTTCTGATATGATGATATTTGACCAATAATTCACTTATTTCACTGTGGATCACTAAAAGTCTTCATCATATTTTATACATTTCATTTTTCTTAAATTTTTTATATCTTATGAGAGGTCTTAAATGAGTTATGTTCCTAATACTGAACCAAGTCGACTCTTCGGTAAACGTAAGGGATCTTAAATTCAGCATTGAACGAATGTGAGTCCTCATTTTTTATTAAATCAATGAATGAATAAATTAATATTTATATTTTGGTAACATAAATATTTAACACAAGTTCATCAATAACTGAAAACACTTCAGACTGGAGCTTCTCCTGTTCAATCCAAATTAAATTTGAAATGTAAGTAAAACATAGAAAACATCCTCTATTAAATCATAGTGTACAATCATTACACTGTATAAGCATTAATTAATGTATCAGTCAAGTTTTTCTACACTTTAAGAGACTTTCACATCATTTTAACTCATCACTGAGCATATTCCTAAACTTCTCTGTTTAATATTAATTCTAACTTTTCTTGTTTCAAACATGAGCACATCTTATAAATATTATTTTCCTTCTCTTAGTTTAAAAATGTTTAAATACAAGCAGAAAGAAGAGCATGAAGTGGAGAAGAGCTTCCTAAACTCAAAAAGATTATTAGAAAAGACTCCAAGAAGCTTAAACAGTTTATATGACTTTAATTTCATGTTCACAGAAAACTAAAATCAGCATCAGGATTTATTTCATCAGGAGAATTTTAAGATTCAGAACAAGAGAGAAAACTCTACAGTATTTCAGGTTTTTATCCTTCTGTTCATATCCCTTAAATATAAACATAGCCTTCAGAATAATGGAGGTAGAATCCAGTTTTATTAGGTTTAAATAGATAAAAAATGAATTTGGAGACAAACAAATTGATTAATCTTCAAATACACTGATGGAAAACAGGACAGAATTATATTAAAAATCTATTTAACTAATAATATGTTAGTTGGATCATATTATTCAGTCATTTTATTGTTTTTAAATCTGTCCCCCATAAAAATAACCCATGTACAGATGATGAGCTCTGGCTCAGCAGGGGGCGCTACAGTCAAAGGAGGTTTGTTTTTAACTCAACTATTACAAAAACATAAAATTAAAAGAGCTGAAAAGCAGTAAAATCTGTTTATTTTATGTTAAGAGACACTCCTATTTAAAATCTATCGATAATTTTAGAACAAAGTTTTAATTTATGAAAAAAGTCAAAACATTATCAGCTACAGCATTGTCCAAGAATTCAGTAATTTAATTTTTTTTTTAGCTTTTTATTTTCTCATTTAGTAATTTTTTTTTTTTATCATGTTTTCCTCCTTTGCTCTTGTTTGCTTGATATCCAATAAGAAAATCCACCTCCATATTTGCGCTTTACACCGACCACAAACTGTTAAACCTTCCTTATTTCTATATGTCTATATTTTGTCCGTCTGTGACTTTTAATTTCTCTTTTATTTTATTTTTCTCTCTGTGCTGTCTGTCTTTTATCGTTGTTTGTGTTTCTTTTTCACAAATTAAATCTTTAAAAAAACAGTCAAATCCAGTCCTTGGTTTAGTCCCTCAGAGGCTTGTTTTCTTCAATATTAATCTTTTATTTTTTTTTTTACACAGTTAAAGAAAGACAATGTACATAAAACGTATTTAGTAGAAGCTTGTGTGTGTGTGGGACTGGCAGAAGCCTGAAAATGTTTTTTACAAACCAGAAGACGATGGAAGATTGAAATCACATCAATTTAATACAAGAAATAAAAAATAAAATGTAACAGTAAAGAACAATGAGCAGCTTAGGAATGACAGATTAATTACATTTTAATGGAGGAGTGGATTCTGCACCAGTTTATGTTGAAGTCATTAAAAATGAATTAGACTGATTTTGTACACGGACAAAGTTTTGTTTTTGTTCCAGGAGATAACAGCCTGGTATTAAAACAAACAAATAAATATTATTTCATAAGGGAACATGAAGGTTGTTTGCTTTCCTGACTGAATGATTATTACATTTTGAATTACTGACAAAAATTTTGTAAACAAACGGGTAAATCTGTTTTGACATCAAACTTTAAAATGACCAAAATGATGTTTGGTAGACATTAATAATATCTTATTTTATAAATATTATATTGTTCTTGTCTCCTCGTCTTAAAGTTTTGTTTGTGTTTTGTTTCAGGGAGATCTGGGACCATTCGGGGTTTCAGGACTGAAAGGGTCCAGGGTAAAACTGATCAGCCTCTTCAGACTCAGATCATCGACACAGAAATAAAGTTTAACAAATCACAAACTTCTGTTTCTATTTTCAGGGTCTTCCAGGAAAACCAGGTTTTCCAGGACCTCCAGGACTGCCGGTAAGAATCAAAAATCAGAGTAATTCAGATTCACATGAAGCAACATTTAAATCATGTTTTAATAATTCTTATGATGTTACTCTTGTTTGGATCAATAACTAAAGTCAAAGTTAATTTATTTAAGACTTTACATTTAGAAAAGTTTTACAGCAGGTTGATTTATGGATGTTTTTGTTGGAGAATGTGGAAAAATAATTTTATCAAAAAAGTATTTTAATTTTAAAGATTAGATGATTGTTCATGATGATCTTTACAAATAAAATACAAATAAACTCTACTTCATCATTTAAAGCTGGACTCATTCAATTTTCATATTTTTTTATTTATAAAATGTAAATACATCAGACATCTGAATATGTCAACAACTAAACTTATTCATGTGAGTACAAACACAAATATGTCACATAATGATCTGTTTGAGAAGAGACAGAATGAAGCTGAGAGCTGATCCAGTCCTGCCCCGACCTAACAAATCAGATCCTTTACAGACACAAAGAAACATCAATAAAAAATAGAAAAATTAATAAATTAATAAAAATAAAAATAATAATTATTATAATAATTATGATAATAATAATATTAAAATAATAATAATAGTAGTAATAATAATTATAATTATTGTTATTATTATTAATAATAGTTTGTAAGCAGAAATATTACTGTATATATTAAATATTTATCTATGCAAATCTATACATCATACACATATTAGATATATTATTTACATATACTTAAATATCATCTGTAATGTTTGCATGAATATTTATTTAAATGCACACTCTTGTATTTATAATCATAATAATCATATATCTCCTAGTTAGTATAAACAAACAATAAGCCTATCCACAAAATATCTGTTCTAAACTATTTTTGGTAATATTTATTTGCATATGTTAATGATGATAAGTGTTAAAAATATATATACTGAAAATTAATTTATATGGTAACAAATTATTTAGGTACAAAACCAAGTTATCATTTAATCAGCCATGAATTCAAACTCTCAGAGATGTGTAACGAGAGTTTCCTTCTGTGTTTTTGACTCATTCATGAGCTCTGTGCCTGATTATAAACATACAAAATAATAAAAACTGATAATAATTTCTTTTTATCAGGGACTGCCGGGACACGAAGGACCCATCGGCCGACCAGGAGTCCCAGGATGCAACGGGACGAAGGTGAGGCTGCAGAGAAAAGAGCTTTTCTGTTCTCAGAAAAATAATAATTTTTTATTCTTTAATGAAACTCTGTGATTTACTGAAGAACACTAACAATGTTACAGATGAATTATGGGATATTTACGACCATCAGACTGTAAATATCAGCATAAAAACAAATATCTGATGATCATCTTTAGGACAAATATCAGGTACACATATTATTGTGAATATTTCTGCTGACTGGATCATCAAACGAGTCCATGCAGAAAATGATTTCATGATTTTAATAAATCAGCCTCACTCAGACTGCTGATCTGTAGATTTAATTTAGTTATGGGAAAAGTTCTGTTTTTGTCCTCTTAAGATATTACCCACATTTGACTTGTGCATATTTTAGTTTTTTACCGAGACGTCAGAAAAGAAAAGTCCAAAGACAAAACTGAACATGTGGAGCTAAAGTTTAAACTCCAGACTGACGTCCTGATCTCTGCCTTCAGGGCGACGTCGGCTACCCAGGATACCCCGGAGATCCAGGACTGGTCGGCCTCCCTGTGAGTCCAAGCATCTCTTTTTATTTATTTATTTAAAGAAAGTTAAAGATTTTCTTTAAAAGTGTTGAAACTGATTCATCAGAGAGGTGCTGCCCCCTGCTGGAGAACACTGCTGCTGCATCATCAAATGTTTTCTGGAAACTTGGGGGAAAAAACATCAGAAAATAAAAGTTAAAAACATTTAATCAAAATAAATGGAAAATAAAGAAAGTATAGCACTGTGCTCTTAGGAAAAACAGCTTTAAATAATATTAGCTTTCATTTAATTGTTATATAAATAAATTGATAGATTTAAGAAATGACCCCTAAATTTTAATTTAACAACTCCTGTGGATTAAAAAATGTTTAAATATTTTTTTTAAAAAACTCAGGACCTGCCTTTTTAGTCTGGCTTTTAGCTGAATTTTATTTTACTCTCTTAATTAGCATTTTATGTTTTTTACTTAATTTTAGGTTCAGAGATGCTATTTTATATTTTACCATTGTTTACTTATTTTCTTTTAATGTTTGGTTTTAAACACTTTTATGTATTTATCAACTTTTAACTCTTTAATTTATCCTATCATGGTTTTATCCATTTAGTCTGAGCTCCTGTGTTTCCTCATTTTTAATTCAAGATCGTGTTTCCCCTTTATATAATTTTTTTATTTTATTTTATTATGTTTATATTTTTATCCCTGACTCTTATCTGCCTGTTTACTTAAATGTTCAGCACATTATGCTACATTTTATGAATGAAAAGTGTTTTATGAATAAAAATTGATTGATTGATTAATAAATAATGAGGAGTAGTGTGAATTTTTATCAAGTTTCTTTGATTATATTTAATGAATTGTCTTCTTTATCCCTTTATTTAAAATCAGAGCAGCTGCTCTCAGTGATTTTTTATTATTTTGTAAACAGTAAAATCTTTACAGCAAAATTGTGAAATATTTGGACTTAAAAAGTCAAAATGAGCCCTTTTAAAGAGATGAAATAATAAAACTGCTGCATGTTTCAGGCTTGTTTTTTTATTTTAAACAAACGACCCTATGCACAAACTGCAGTGTTTTTTATTGTTAAATTACAGCTTTAAAACAAAAAGGAATATCAGTTTACTGTTGTGAGAAAACAAAAGTGTCTAAATTGTATATTTAGTGTGTGTTATTTTGTGTATTTATTTTTATTTTATTTTTTATAGGTTTTATTTTTAGGCCATTTCGCCCGTCCCTAAGAGAATATCAGACATTAGGAGAATATTTTAGATGTTTTATTTTCCTTATGAAATGAAAGAAGGGAAAAATGGCAGAAAATTAGAAAGAAGTACGAAAGGGGTATTGATTTTAAAGTTATTATATGTAAGGTATATTAAAAAATGACAGGAAACTAAAGTAAGGGGGGTGCCTGATTATTTTTATTTATTCTTTTTTATTTATTTTCCTGCCTTGTGTGGATGTGGTTCATGTTTTGTGGGAAACTTGATAAATATTTTGTAAAAACATTTTAATTTATTTAATTTTTTTCAGGGTCAACCAGGTCAGCGAGGCCCAAAGGTAAGAAGACTGTCCTCGGATTATTTCAGATAAATCATCAGATGGACAAAACAAAGTCACCAAAATCAAACTTTTTGTCAAAATGAAGAAACAATGATGTTAAATCAGCCTTTAAAAGATTTCTGCGTTACATTTAACAGTGGATCAGACTGGACTTCAGCCTGTGTCACATGTTTTTACTCTTAGTCTTTTATTTAAAATCAAACCAAACTTTACATTTTCTATGTTTTTAAAGATGTAAATTAAATGAGGATGATCCATTCTGCTCTGGAGGATCGTTTCCAGTTAATTCTGGTGTGCAGAACAGTTGTGCAGTCCTTTAGATTAATTCTCAAACTTTAAGTCCATATATAAGTGTAAGTATAAGTCCTTAATGATGTAATCGTGTATTTATTTAGCTTTACGATCCCTTTAGACTCTTATTTTTGATTCTTAGCTCGTATCACTCTTAACTTTTTCCTCTGCTGTTGCCTTTTTTTCTTTCTTGTTTTTTTTTTTTTTAAATAAATTCTTTTGTTTTTAATTTCAAAAAGTTTAAAATCATGGTCAGATTTTCCAGTGTTACATTTTGGGGGCATTCTGCATTTTTCCACTAAAGTAAATAAATAAATAGTAATTTAGTGGAACTTAATATCGGTCCACTAAACAAACTAAGCTGATTAAATAAAAGAAAAAGAAAACTCTGAAGTACGTGTGCTGTTGCTGTTTAATCAAACTTCTCAGTTGTGAATTACACCAAAATTAAATTATATGAAATCTGGACAATAATTATCCCAAAATTCTCCCTCCGTCAGCTGTTTTAGATTTATGATGGAAACCATGAACACCATGCCTGAAAGTGTTAATCTTCTTTAAAAAGGCTTTTTTTTTTTTTTTGCTTTGTCTTCAGATTTTTTTTTTTATTGTTTTCTCATTTCACTGATTTAATTCCTTATTGTCTCCAGTCTCCCACTTTTCCTCTTTTATCGTCTTTCTATCTTTTTTCTTTTTTTTTTTTTTTTTTAAGATTTTATTTTTATCTTTTTAATTTTGCTCCTCATTGGTTGCTTGGTGTGGTTTTGGGAATAAGTTTGCAAGGATTTTATTATCTTAAAAAAATCAAATTTTTTTGTAGAATTTTGAAAATAAAATATTTTGTACAGGTTCATCTTAAAAAATGGTGTAAAAGTTCAATATTTTTTATCACATATTTCAGAATTACCAAAATTTAAAGCAATAAATGTTTGAAATGTTTCACTCTATCTGTAATGAATCTTTATAAAATATGAGTTTCATATTCCATAATGTCCCTTTTTTCTTTTTTTACTGTGCTCAGAAAAACCTTTTTAAGGAAACAAACTTTTAACAACAGAAAATTATAATCTATTAAAAATTTAACGTTAATGTTTTATTGGCGATGTTTTATTTTTATTTTTTTGTTTGTTTTTCTAAATAAATCATAACCCGTCTTTGTCTCCAGGGCCACTCCTACGTCTTCTCTCCAACCCAGGACATTAAAGGGGCACCAGGACCTCGTGGACCTGACGGGTTAAATGTGGGTGGAGCTTATCGATGTCGTTAAATTGCAGGTGCAGGGGCTGTTTCCTGATTGGCTGTTTGTGTTTCAGGGGCTGATCGGAGGCCCAGGTGACCCGGGCTCACCAGGCCCACCTGGAGCTGCTGGCTTTCCTGTGAGCTTCACATTTTAATCTGTATTTTTAATATTTTACAGACTTTAAACTGTGAAAAAATCAAACTGATCAAACTGTTTCTGTTTCTTTGACATGCAGGGAGGTCCAGGTCTGCCCGGCCTGCAGGGGGAGAAGGTCTGGAAAATATTTAATTACTTTATGTAGGATTAAAAAATATGATTTTCTCTTTTAAATAAAACTAAGATAATCTGTCTAAAGAAAATAATTGACCAAAAAACAAACATAATCAGTGAAAGATGAAACTTTAATGTGCTATTGGCTGATTTTTTAATCTATACTTATATTTTTTTATTTGAAATTAACTTCCAAAGCTCCAGATACCAGTCAAAAACACATTTATTTATTTTTTCTAATTTCTTTTTTCAAAGCACAGCATTTAATTTAAAATTGACAGATTGCATTAACTTTATTTTTCTTGTGTTGTAAAAATGAAAATTAAATAAAATGAATAAAATGCTGCAGGGAATAAAAGCTGTCTTTTATGATGGACAGGATCTCTGATGAAAAGTTATTTTATATTTCAAAATGAGAATTTTTACCAATTTTCTTTGATTATATTTAATGAATTATTGTCGTCTTTATCCCTTTATTTGAAATTAGAGCAGCTGCTCTGTTATTTTATATTATTTTGTAAACAGTAAAATCTCTACAGCAAAACTGTGAAATATTTAAAAAGTCCAAATGAGCCCATTTACAAAATAATCTTTAGTTTTTACAGAGGTGAAATGACAAAACTGCTGCACGTTTCAGGCTTGTTTATTTTTTAAACAAACGACCCTACGTACAAACTACAGTGTTTTTTTTTTTTTTTTTGGGTGTTAAATTTCAGCTTTAAAATCAAAAAGGGAATTCAGTTCACTGTTATGAGAAAACAAAAGTGTCTAAATTGTGTATTTTCTGTCATTTGGATATTTTTTTCCATTGAAGAAGGAAAAATGAATTCAAATCAGAAAAAGTTGTTCAGTGTAGAAAATCTGAGGTTTTATTTTTAGACCATTTTGCCCATCCTTAAGAGAATACCAGACATTAGGAGAATATTTTGGATTATTTTTTTCCTTATGAAATGAAAGAAGTGGAAAAATGGTGTAAGATAGGATAGATATACTTATTATAAATTTATTAA
Organism: Scarus forsteni; assembly: GCA_036419115.1. NCBI lineage: Eukaryota > Metazoa > Chordata > Actinopteri > Labriformes > Labridae > Scarus > Scarus forsteni. The sequence continues at coordinate 23,202,685 of JAZDUH010000198.1, read as the reverse complement.
ATGTAAGTTATTTTAAATAAATATTAGAATGTGAACAGGAAACTAAAGTAAAGGGTTGGCTGTTTGTTTATTTATTTGTTTTTATTTATTTTCCGGCCTTGTGTGATGTGGTTCAGAGTCTGTGTCGTGCTCTCACTGCTTACTTGATGTTTCTGTTCTCTTCAGAAAATAAAAATCAAACAAACAGAATATTTCAGCTCCACAGAATGTTTGTTAATAAAATCCAGTTTCTGTTGGTTTTTGGTTTCAGGGTCAGGAGGGTCCCAGTCCTGTGATCCCGGGGCCTCAGGGTCAGAAGGTGAGCTCCATGCTGGATTTAAACCTCAGATATGAGACGATGTTTCTAACTGTGTCATCTTCATCTTCATCTTCATCATCTTCATCATCATCATCCTCAGCTCTGTTTGGTTTCAGGGCGACCGTGGCCCCCAGGGCATCCCGGGACAGAAGGGGATCAAACTGTACGCCGAGGGCCCCAAAGAGCTGAAGGTCAGTCTGATCTCTATATGTCTGCCCTGTCTTTGTCCGTCTGTCCGTCCCTCTTCAGCTGATGTGTCTCATGTTTCAGGGAGAACCAGGAGACGTCGGGGACAAAGGCTGTCGTGGACCTCCTGTAAGTCCTCTGACGCTCATTAAACAGACATCATGATGGAAACGCAGATTTTGGATCCTCAATGGTGCGTTTGATTTGTGCTGCAGGGCTCACCGGGGAAACTGGGGGCGAAAGGAGAGAAGGGCGAGCGAGGAGATCCAGGCACGCTCGTAAGAAAACTTTATCTTATTTATTTATGACAGTAAAGGGGGTAAAGGGCCTTTTTCAAACCGGCCCCTACACAAGTTCACCTCATCAAGGTGAAGGGGAAGGCTACAGCAGTCAGCTTTGGCATAAACATCCCTCTCTCAGGCGGAAACAGGAAGTGCATGTTGCCATGGTTTCACAGCAGCATCTTGCAGGAGCTACTGAAAAAGGAGCAGATGAGATCCTCCAGGCATCTTTTACGTTTGATTACGCAGCAGTGAAATGTGAGCTTCTGTTTTTTGTTGCTAATGCATTCAGTAAAAAATCTCTCTTGATATAGATTTATTCATCTTTCTTAAATTATATGAGATTGAACAAAAACAGTTGTCCTTTAATTTAATGTAAGGTCAATTTATAGTGATTAATTCGTCATGTCATAGAACAGGTTGTAATTAAAGGTATGTAATTTGAGTTCATGAAAAAAATCACAAGGACATCAAAATTAAGAAAAAAAAATAGCCTAAATATTAGCAGAGAACTTCTCTGCAGCACGATTTTGATCAGCCTATCTGCATCTCAGTGCTGCAATTAGCCTAATCAACGTGTCTAAGTAAAATAAACTTTTTGGTTTTATCCTGGGATTAAATAAATTATTTCAATTTTTCCTTTTCTTACTGAAGAGCTTTAATATTTTACTCTCACTTTCATGAATTCTTTGGTTTTCATGACATTCCCTGTAAATATAAAACATTTAATCAAATAAACATAAACTTTTTTCTGGACTAATACAGGCCAGGCCTTAATTTGGTAGTTAATAACTTATAACAGTCTGGATGACAGACGTTAAATATTTGTCGTAGTTTAACAGTTTGTGCAGGCACTTGTGTGGGCAGTTTGACGCTGCACGTGTTCAGTAAGTCGGCATCCGTAAAACCCTCCACAGACTCGCTTGTGGAGGGTTTGATAGCTCACTACCCCTCCCCACGAATCGGTTTGGGATGGCCCTTAATATGGCGGACCCCTGCGAGGACGTGCAAACGGGGAAGTAGTGGGTAGGGGGCGGTTTGAAAAAGACACCAAGTCATGCAAAATGTAAAATGAGATTGGAGAGCTTTTGCTTTTTTAACAGAGGTAAAGTATATAGGAGTTTTAAAGATATAGTATAAAACTGGTATAAAAGTATAAAGTATGGATACAACATATTAGAGGTGGGAGAAAAAAATCGATTCACGTAAGTATTGGGATGTTTTGTTTTCCGATTTTTTTCAAATGTAAATGCTTCACTTCAGTCTGTGTTAATAATCCACTGTTAAAGTCAGTCCAGTCTTTTGAAGAGAGAGTATAAACAGCTGGTTAAAATATATTGCTGAATAAATCCTAAAAACAGACTCACATGTGATGAGTATTTTTCATGATATAGTCTGTAGGCATCATCATTGTTCATCTTTTTCACTGGGGTTAAAAAAGATAACTAAAGATTGGAAAAATCTGCAATATCTGTTTTTGATTTGGAGTTTATTCTGGTTTATTTTTGTGTTTCAGGGTAAACCAGGAAAGGACGGCCTCCCTGGAGAGCTGGGATTACCGGTAACATAAAATAAACATAGGAGATATTGGATAAGTTTTAACATTTGTTTACAGAGAAGATATGAAATTAAAGTTTATAGCTAGCTTTGCTGGACAGGCAGAGTCATCTGGTAAGTTCAGGGTAAGAGGGGCTAAAGGGAAATTTAAGAAAAGTGTTTTCTTTTCTGGAATAATCAGGATCAGACTGGCTCTATGCTGGGATTGGCTGAGAACGCGGGCGCAGATGTCATTAGTCTGAAAGACCTCAAACACATTCATACACACTCGTCACAGTGTGGTGTCCTGTGAGATGTTGAGTCTCTACATCAGTCTTTACCACCTTAAAAACATCTACATCAGTCTTTACCACCTTAAAAACATCTACATCAGTCTTTACCACCTTAAAAACATGGCACTGACTCTGTGTGCAGGGAGAGCCCGGGCAGCGAGGATTTCTGGGTCCTCCAGGTATCGATGGAGCCCAGGTGAGTCATGTTTAATTTAATTTAATTTAATTTAATTTAATTTAATTTAATTTAATTTAATTTAATTACCCTTAGTGTCGTATATCATGTGTTGTTTACGTGTGCTTTTAGGGGGAGAAAGGGGATCGAGGATTTCCAGGTATTCCAGGAGAGGTGAGTCTGAAGATAAACAGCCAACAGGAAGGTTGAGTGATTGATTTATTGATTGAATGATATTTAACTTTTTTACCACCAACCTCACTGACTGTAAGATTCCAAAAGGGGAGTCGTTCTACCAAAATAAGAGCAAAACAAAGACAGAAATTATCTTTATGTTTTCAAAATACATCCCAACAGGCGACTAAATCAGTGTTTTATATTATTATTGCCCTGACAGGCTGTGGGCAGAGTTGCCAGGTCTGCTGGTTATCGGAGACTTTGAGCTTCTTTCTGTGAAAAGTTGCTTGTAAATATTAAAAGTTGCAGGTTGTGTGTTTTTTTTTTTTTTCGGCTTGTTCAGTATACCTACGAATGTTATACAGCCTATTTTAGTTGACAAAAGTAACTGCAGTAGTGGAAAATCTGTCAAAAACGGACAAAGCACAGCGCGTGCTTCCTCTGTCACTCTGTTTTATAGCAGGGCCAGCACACACAGCCCTCACTAATCATCCAATCAGCTGTTAGCATGTAAATGAGCCCAGACTGTGGTGTCAGGTTTCACTACAGAGCGGTAACTCTGAAGAAGCAGTGAAGCTCTGCCGAATTCGTCTTAGTGACTGTCTGATTTCATGGTTCCTCTGCCTGATTAAACATCTTATATTCACACATGTTGGCACGTCTGAACAGATGAATGTCTTCTCTCTTTTTTATTAGATAGTCTATGTTCATGGATTTCTGAAGGGTAAAACCGGACCCCCAGGACCACCTGGAACTCCAGGAACTCCTGGACCACCAGGTCAGATCGACTCCAACATGAAGACTTAACCCTCCATCATTCTGGAGTTAATTCACCTCCACCTTTTTTTTATTATCCTTACTTTAGGGATCATCGGGTTTCCTGGACTGCAGGGCGAACCAGGTATACTTTCACTTTCTATAAGACGGGGTGGTCCGTTAGTGTGGATGGAGGTTCAGCTGTTGACTCAGTTCAGTATCAGAGGCAGTTTTTTAAAGGGTCTTCATTTGGACTAGTTTGTGTTTTAACCCTTTAACTCCAAGATAAACTGTTTGATAGACCAACTGAGTAACTGTGTCGTATTCATAAATACACTGTCCTTCAAAAATCTGATTAAGGACATTTCTGTTATATTGGAGTTACATAAAGTGCTCAAAAGACGGAATTGTATCTGTTTTTAAAGCTAAGAGGCTTTTCGGTCTCCCTCTATCCACTAAACATTCAGAGAAAAGCAGACATATTCAGTAAAGAACCATAGAATTAACTCTTCATGTTTGGTTTTCTGGAATGCATCAGTACATCTTCAAATACCAATTTTAGATTTGGTAGATAATAGTATCTGTATTTTCTCCTTTGGTTTCTTAAATTTTTTTTTACTTTTATTTTGTATTGTTATTATTATTATTTTATTTTATTTTTTCTTTCAGTATATATTAATTAGTATGGTTATTATCACTATTCTTTTTTCTTATTTATCTGTTTATCCCTGTGGTTATTCTAAGTATCAGTATGTGTTATTATATTATCACTATATATTACAATGACAATAAGGATAAAAAGTACTATCATAACCTTTTTTATCATAACTCTTTTTCTCAACTCTTTTTACTTTATTTTATTTTGTTAGTTTATTTTTATTAATTATTTTTATTGCTATTACTATATGTTTTTTATTTATTTATTATTACTTCACAAAAATATATTTTTATATTTTTTTCCACTTTTTTTAACTTTTATTTTGTATTATTATTTTTTTAATATAATTTTTCTTTCATTATTTTTATTATTAGTAGAAATATTATTATAATTTTTATTATTATTGTCTTTTCTTATTTATCGATTTATCCCTGTGGTTATTCTAAGTATCAGTATGTGTTGTTTTTATTTTATCACTATATATTACTATGACAGTAAGGATAAAAAGTTACTATCATAAACTTTCTTATCATAACCCTTTTTACTCAGCTCTTTTCACTTTATTTTATTTTGTTAGTTTATTTTCATTTATTTTTAATGATATAACTATATGATTTTTAAATTGATTTATTATTTATTAAATTTTTTATTTTTTTTTATTTTTTTATTTTGCATTATGATTGCACTTACTGCCCTCATGTTGTCCATTGTGTCCAACTTCATCACTCACATGATGAAGTCAAATCACATGATTTGCTAATGTCAAGATGCACACATTTATTGTAACAAATGAAAAAAAAACTCTGTTAATTTAGTGCCTAAAATTCGATAAAAAGGAGTGTTAAAAAAACAGTAAAGTTAACTAAACTAAATAATGTTACTTACACATTAAATCAAGTCTAAAAAGGTCAAATTAAAATATGCTCCACCAAACAGTTGAGCTGGGTGTTTATGGTAAATAACTTTTGATTCTTTTAGTGTCATTAAGCCGATTAAAGATCAGAAAAATAAGAATATTTATGCACTTCAATCAAAGTTATTTATTTAACTTATTAGTAAACCTGGAGAGCCCCTCAAACGACAGACTGGTTCTTCTTTAATGAGTTTTTTGTGTGATCCCAATAAAGTCTGTTCTCCTCCTCAGGTGTCCCAATCCCTGGTCCACCAGGTCCCCAGGGCCCGCCCGGCTCTGCTGGACCAAAAGGAGATCCAGGAGAGCCGGGGCCCTTCATCATAGGGCCTCCAGGACGGGATGGGTTCCCGGGAAGTCCAGGAGAAAACGGAGAACCAGGAGACCCTGGGATACCAGGTAATGATTATTAATGGGTTCCTGGAAGTGCCTGAAGATCATAATGCAGCCATGTTCACACAAAAGAACCAACAACAACAAAAACAAGCAAAGTAACAACAAGTGAAAAAAAACAAAGAACTAAACCAACAAAATTATATTTTTCCAAACTATTTATCATCTATCATTACATTCTTATAAAAGGAAGTACTAATAGACATAAAGCTAAGTTTAATCAGGATTAATATTTTGTAATGATATCCACAACATGAACAAAGAATCAAGAGAAAAAAACAGGTTTGGACATTTGACTGACCTTCATGGACGTGGAGTTCCTCAGGGAAGCATCCTTGAGCCACTCATGTTTGAACCTCAAAAGAGTCTGATTTAATTCTTATTTCTCCTCAGATTTCCTGGCGGGGGGAGCCGGTCCACCTGGAGCCAAAGGAGTGAAGGGGCTGAGGGGGTTTCCTGGAGTCAGAGGAGGTGAAGGGGAGACAGGTGAGTAAACAAGAGGAAGAGCTATAAGGATTTTATGATTCTGAAACACCGAGTACGATTAACTTTAGTTAAAGTAGATCAAATTTAAGGCTTAAAAACCTTTAAAAAGAATTGCTAAGGTGCAGTTTTAGCTAAAACACAATGTTGAAGAAAAGTCCTGATGCTAAAGTCAGAGCCTCGACAGAAAAGTGTAATAATTTAAAGACTAAATAGACATCAGAAATTAAAATCTGTGAAATGGGGATTAAGTTATTAACTTGATTAACGAGGATCTGAACATCAACATGTTATTGAAATGTTTTAAATTCTACAAATAGTGAGATATTTAAATTGTCTCCGTCCTCAGGTAGAAATTAGCTTCTAAAAAGAGACATTCACATCGTTCACTCTGCAAAGGAAGTTCTGTTATTGTCAGTGTTTGTTTGTTTCTCTGTTAGTAACATAACTCAAAAAGTTATTGGTGGATTTTGATGAAATTTTAATAAAATGTTCGGATTGGGACAAAGAACAAATGACTGGATTTTGGGAGTGATCCGGATCACCATCTGGATCCACCATGATGAAAAATGTGATACACAAATGCGTAACATGATGCTTCGTACAGCCCACGTCTTCAACACTCCTCTTTCCTGTAGATCTCACTGTGAGCCAAAGGAAAAGTTAAAGTTTGGTTATTCTGGTTTTTAGGAGAGAAAGGAGAGCTGTGCAGGATCTGCTCTTTACTGCCCGGCCCTCCTGCTCCTGCAGGTAAACCAGGAGAGCCAGGTGAAGACGGGAAACCAGGTAAGAGCCTGTTCATCTGATTATGTGGTAAAGTGAGAAACAGCAAGACACCAGCCCTGGTGATAAAGCCCTGTTATGAAATAATAAGGACAGTAAAACTGTCTGTAGCAGTATATTTCTATATTTTTATTTATTATTATTATTATTATTTTATTATTATTTTTATTTATTATTATTTTGTTTTTTATATTTTTATTTTATTATTTTATTGTTTTATAATTATTTTATTTTTTATATTTTATTTTATTTATTAATAGCTTTATTTAGATCTGTTTTTCCCCATATGTCTTTTTATCTGTAATAATCAACTACTACTGATTCTTAATTTTCCTGAGGGAGTTTTTTTTCCAAGAGATTAATAAAGTACTGTCTAATCTAATCAATCACCTATTTATTTTTATTTTTATTTTATTATTATTGTTTTATTTTATTTTATTTCATTTTAATTTTTATTTTAGTGTAGTAATTATATTCACTACTCTCTTTTCTTATTTCCATAATTACCCCGTGGTTATTTTAAGTATCAGTGTGTGTTGTTATTGTATCATCACTGTATATTACATTTTACATTATATTATACATATTATAGTATTATATATATTTATATATATTTACATATATTACATTACATATTATAACAATAAGGATAAAAAGTTATCATAACCTTTATTTATCATAACTGTTTTTACTAAACTCTTTTTACTTTATTTTAATCTAATCTAATCTACATCGTCACTACATAACAGTTTTAAACCAGATATAAGATTTCTAAAACTTATTTAAGACCAAACAAAGAAATAATTGACAACAATTGTTTGGACAACTTTTGAAATTCAAGTAATTTTCCAACTGTGGTTTCCATCTTCTCTTATTTGTGCAGTTTGACAAAACTTTGCCAAACTGTTACTGTCTGTAAGGGACATAAACTGTCATACAAAGAAACAATTTAACTAAAAAGAGGTTCATTAAACATTAAGCAGATCTGTATTTAAGTCCTCTAAATTATAATACAGTAAGCAGTTTCCTGTATGAGCTTAAATAATTTTATTCTGTAAACAGTAGTAGTAGTTTATTTCGAACATGCAAGAAATAAATGTTATATATTATGTACATTTATACAAATGTAGCAAAGTACCAATAAAAAAGTAATCAAGGTTCCCCTCAGTCGAAAATAACACCAATTGATTTCACCCACATGCTCAAAAGGAAGTGGGAAGAAGTACAAACTTATTTTATCCCACCTTCTCCATTAGGAGAAAATAAATGTCATACAAAGTAATCAATAACCTTACATGCCTTATGAATATATGTGTATGTAAATATACATGTATATACATACAGACATACATACAACTAACAAAAAATATAAACAAAAATAAATATGAAAACAAATCCTCTACCCATCTTGTAAAAATAAGTTCTTAGTCCTTTTTTTAAATGAATTCCTAAAACTCCACATTCAGACTTTTCCAGTTTTCACAGACAGAAATACAAAACTTTTCCTTTTTTAGACACCATAGAGACTCTGCTCTTAAACTACCAAACAGTGCATTTGCATTAGCAGTGGCTTCATTTTAAAATATTCCCTGATTTGCTTCTGTGATTTCATTCTGTTTTCAGGTGCGATTGGTTTTCCTGGACCCATCGGTGAAAAAGGGGTCAAAGGTATTAGTGGATCACCTGGTTCACAGGTGAGCTCTCTGAAGAAGAAGTGGCATAAAGATAATCAACCACACAGATCTTGAACCTTTAATCTGCAAAGTCCTGCATGAGCTGGACTCATTTATAAAGTCAGAAACTGTTTTTGAGACTCTTTCTTAGTGCTGTCATGAGATTCAAAAAACTAAGAGATTAATTAATTATGAGCTTTAATTAATTAAACGAAGTAATCGCTTTTTTAATCTCACTTTAAAAATTGCTGAAAAAGGCTCAACTTGAGGTATTTTCATTTGAATTCATTAGATGATTGTGGCAGATCAAAAGATTGTTCTCGGAGCGGAGCGGCGGAGCTGCAGATGTGACGACAACAGGAAGTGACTACATGTTTGAAAACAACAGCGGCGTGTAAAAGTGATCTCTGTGGATGCAGAAAGATCTGCAGTTTAATCAAAAATGGACCCGATTTCTCCTTTAAAGAGGAGAAAAGAACGACACTTCAAGCTTTATTATGGGAAATTATGATTTTTCTCTTCTCCACTGCTGGGACACTGAGATGCAGAAATGCTGCACTAACAATGCTTAGCCGTAGTCATGGTTACCCTACCATATGAAATCTGCTCTCCTCAGAAGTTTACCAGGAGAACTTGGTGGTTTTGTATTTGACAGATTCATGTCACATGTGGCAGATGACACATCTGTGTGGAATCGTTTAATGTAAGATAAGACGATAGTCTAAGGCAGTGGTTCCCAACCTTTTTTGTCTTGTGTACCCCCTCACTCATTCATGTTGATGATTCTTCTAAAGCAGAACGCAACACAACTGGTTAATAAATGAAAATATTTTATTTGATCTCCTTAATTTGAACAGTTAGTTCTCAGAGATGTTCTTCTTTTTAACTCAAATTCAACAGAATAATAAATATATTGCCTTGAAAATAGATATTTAATCTAAATAATAGATAAAAAATCAAAATAATCAACCTGCCTCTGTTGCATTAAACTGTTTGAGCAGGGATTTAAACTTTAAAAATCAGGAACATTTAAAATAGCTTCTGTGCAGTCTTCTCTTAACCCTCTCCTGAATCCAGAGCAACTGGATGTTTTAGCCATTTATCCATATTTATGTCTGCAGGTTAGCAGCTGTTTTTTCATTTTCGGTTATTATTCCCCAGAAAAAAAGTAGTTGTGGCACACACATACAATTCTATTGGCAGTCTTAACTCAGTACTTCAAAGCTGGAAATAAATTATTACATTTGTCCACGTACCCCTGGTTGGGAACCACTGGTCTAAGGACTAAAGTTCTTGAAGTTTAGGCTAACGGCTAACAACACAGTGAAGCTGCTACATCATACTGTGGCTTGATTTGATTGGTCTGTGTGACGAGCAATCATCCAATCACCAGCTGCTCTGGTATTTTAAAGTTCTGCCCTCTAAAGATACCAAAACATAGAAATGAGATTAAAAAACCATAACACGCTAATCGCGACTATAATTAATAAACCGCACTTAACATGTTAATTTGACACCCCTACTCTTTTTGTGAAGACATGCTTCCTGCTCCCTGGGCATCTCTGATCGTTGGTGCGTTGAGCTCAGCTGATGTTGAAAGAGCTTTCACAGCGTAAGATTAGAAAATAAAGCACCAGGGCTGAGCCATGCTTTCTTACCATCTCTGACAGATAGAGCCTTCACAGAGTGGAGGTGTATGAGTGTTGTTGGTCTAAAAGACCCTTATATTTATGAACACTTGGACTCTTTTGAACAACTCCAGTCCAAATTCTGTCTTTCCAAATCTCAGTTCTTAAGAAATTTACAATTGAGACACTGTGTCCGACCTTTAGAGGGACAGATCAGTATTTTTGGAGTGTGGTTGTTTGAGCTCCGTGTGGCCACATCAGATGAAGCAGAAAGTTCTCTCTTGTCCCTCAGTAAGACACAGTCTGTAAGAGTCTGTGACGAAGAACCAAACAGGTAAGTATCATACCAGGTACAAAGGGGATTTTCTCCTCCTACAGGAACTCCCATCAAAAATATTACCACAGTTTAAGAGGACGCTACATAGGCATGTTTTTACCTGCATTAACTTTTCAGAAATATAAACTTTATCTGGAACTAACCGACTCACGTCACGTATTATTCCGCGCAGCGCTTGAGATAACACTTGTTATGAATTAGAGTTATTTAAATAAAGATTGATTGACTCTCTACTTCTTCATATGTTCTTAGGGCTCCTTTGGGATCCCCGGCATCCCGGGAACTCCTGGTCCAGTTGGTGAACCTGGCATCATGCGTAGGGTGGGACAGAAGGGTGAAGACGGGGACCCGGGGCCTGCAGGACCTGCAGGGTCGGAGGGGTTTGATGGACCTCCTGGACCAACAGGACTAAAGGGGGCTCTAGGCCCGAAGGGAAACCCTGTGAGTATCCGGTGCACCACAGTGGACTACAGACTGAAGACTGAGACCGTTAGATCACTGGGAGAATGTTCAGCAAGGGACTTATGATGCTTTTCATTAACCTCAGATCTGAGGTCTTTAAGTTATCAGTGTTCCAGTTACAAAGTCGGGAAAAAAACTTGCAGATCTAGCAGGCTATTGTAAGCCACTGTTCACAAATACCACATGAAGAATGTTAATATAATTATGGCAGCATTTCCATAAACATAAGTCAAACAATCCTGTGTATACGGCTGATTTAGAGCCATAACCATGAGTCGAAGTGCAGATGAACAGAATATTACAGGAGCTTAATAACTGTTTACACGGGGGGCGGCCATCTTTGATTGTTCCAAGTAAGAAATTCTCACTTGGAACTCGGGATTCCCGACTTCCCAGCACAACTGGAACGCATCATAAACCAGCTGAGAAGTAGACATGTGACCAATCAGTGAAGGCCTTACTAAGATGGTGAAACAGCTTCCTGTGATAAAGATGTCACAGAAGGGATCTGTGGCTGGTCTGAGATTAAAAAAACAGTTTGGGGTTGCTGGTTTGGCGGAGTGGTTAGCACCCCATGTACTTGCTTCTGCCGGTCCAGGTTCGAATCCCACCTGTGCCCAGTTTGCAGAGTGTCCTCCCCTACTCTCTCTCCCCCTTTCACAATCCTATCCACTGTCTCTCTCCTATCAATAAAGGCACAAAAATGCCCAAAAATACATTTAAAAAAACAAAAAAACAAAACAGTTTGTTTTGTTATATGTTGATGACACTCTGATGTTGCCTTCAGGGACCTCCAGGAACTAAAGGTGACAGGGGCCCGTATGGTGAAACTGGCCCCAGAGGACCGATAGGACAGGTGGGTCCTCCAGGACCACCAGGGATCGGACCTCCAGGACCTCCAGGACCTAAAGGCAATGTGGGAGTCCTGGGACCACGAGGAGATCCTGGAAACCCAGGTTAGAAAGAAACCGTCTTTTATTGCATTCACTGACTGTAAAAATGTTGGATGATGTTTGTAAATGTTTGTAAGATCTTGTCAGTGTTTGTAAAAGTTTTTCTGTTTTTCTTGCCGGACCAAAGTCCCAATCAAGTTGCTTTTGGGCCGCATGTGGCCCTCAGGTCGCTAATTGAATAGGGCTGTCTAACAGGATGGAAACACATTTTTATCTAAAGCTTTTACAAACTGAATTTAAATTTTCAACAATTTACAGTCATGTTGAAACATCACAGTGAAGGTTCTGCTCAGTTGTTCCTCATATGTTCTTGTGTTTTATCCGTCTCAGTGTTTCTGGATTTGAAGTGAAGTTAGAGTTGGTTATTGAAAGTCTTTTTTTAAGAGACCTAAACCAAATGAAGCCCCTGACTTAGACTGTGATGATTCTCTTGGTTTGTTTCTCCAGGTGAAAAAGGCTCTCAGGGGGAAGTGACGACGTATCCAGGAGACCCCGGACAGAGAGGGGAGAAAGGCTTACCTGGAAACCCCGGTCCTGAAGGTGAGACGGGCTTAATGATCTGAAATCAGAAACCTTGTTGCGTTACCTTTTGAGTTTGATACATGAATGAAACAGCAAGCTAATATTACCGTAGGCTTCAGAATCTCCAGATCAGCTCAGACTCAGTCTTTAATTATAGAGCTTCAGTTATAGAAGTGTTATCTTAAGACACTTTACAATAGAGCAGGTGGAAGACAAACTCTTCAGTTATATATACACAGATATACATATATAAATATGAGAAATATCAGACTAATTTGTGTCTCCAGGCCTTCCAGGACCTTCAGGTTTCCCAGGATCTGTGGGTCCAATCGGAGAGAAGGGGGATAAAGGGTTCTCACTCCAAGGGCCTCCAGGCTTCCCTGGGTTCAAAGGTCAGACCTATTAAAGGTGTTTATGGTGTTAAAATGGCCGTAAGATGACAAAAATAAATTTCCTTTTATTCTCTGGATCAGGAAACAAGGGGAATCCAGGAACTCCAGGGTTACCAAGTTTTGGAATCAAGGGGCGGGCGGGACCATCAGGTCCTCCAGGGATGCCAGGCTCCAAGGTGAGGTGGACTGATGGAGCGAGATTCAAAGATCTAGAGCTTTAGCAACCAAACCAAACAGCTCATGCATGTCCTTATCAACCCTCTGACAGGCATTGTAACCGTGCGGTTGACTTTTTGCCACCACTGTATTCAAACTCCGAAAGCCCATCCTTTTCTGTTTTTCTTTATTCACCTCTCTGCAAAGTCTTTGTAACACCACAAATTAGTCGTGTCCCGCAGTCCATTCGTGTTTGTATCGTTTCTTTCTTTCTTTATATTATTCAACCAGACGCATTAAGCTTAATTTGACCCCCTAAACATGCTCAAAAACTCACCAAAATTGGCAAGCACCTCAGATCTTGAACTGGATGTTAAGCATGAAATGTTTTGAGATGTAAATTTGTATATTTAAATAAAATTATCTGACCTAAACAGAGCTGATCATAATGGCCCCACTAAACCAACCAAACTTTACAATCTGTTCCTTTAACAATGTCTGGGAAACAAAAAAAAAAAAAAAAATCAGGCTACTTAAATTTCCTCAGGGATAAAGTGTTAGCGTTGCATATATATATATATATATATATATATATATATATAAATATATACTGTATATATATATATATATATATATATATATATATATATATATATATATATATATATATATATATATATATATATATATATATATATATATGTATGTATAAATATATACTGTATATATATATAATATATTTTTTTTCATTGTATTTGTTTTTTTTGGCATATTTTTTATTTTAATTTGCCACAGAGTATAAAAATTACTTTTCTGGTCAAACATAAATCATACAAACACATAAATTCAGGAAAAGCAGACAGAGGAAAAGGGAAAAGAAAAATAAATACCACATTCATGCAATTTTTCTTTCAATTGTCTGATTCTTTTCTCTATCCACAGAAAGAGTAACAACAAACAAACTATTTATTTTGGGTTCTTTATTTTATTTTTATTAATGGTTTATTGTATTGTACTTGTTTGTATTTGTTCTGCTTGTTTTTGTTGTAAAATTCAAAAACTGGTTGGTGTAGGCTGTTGAAAATCAACTGTATGTGATGCTAGACCATCTTTTCTTCTTTTTGTAAGATGTTTAAGTAGAGAATGTGCACCTGTGTATGGTTTTGGCAGCTTTCATGCAAGGAACAAATGAATAAATAAATAAATTGTGTTTTTCGCTCACAGGGGGACCCGGGGATCGGTTTTCCTGGTCAGCAGGGTCGTGTAGGCCCCCAAGGAGAAGACGGCTCAGTGGGTCTACCAGGAAACTCAGGAGTCCAGGGACCAGTCGGAGCTCCAGGAGCACCGGGACAGGATGGACCTCCAGGACCTAAAGGTAACCGACTAAAGGACAGCAGCCTCAGCTTGGACCTGCTCCTGAAAATACAAAGATTTAATGTTTGAGTGGGGCGGACTGAATCATTAAAAACCTGTACAGAACTTTAACTTTTCTCTACAGACCCATTTTCCTGTACAGAAATCATTATCAGTGCATATCATTCAGGCAAACACCATGGACAGGCTTAAATATTTGTTTAAACAGTGCTTAATAATAATATTTAACGATGAGTAATAAATAGTCTAAAATGTATTTCCATCTCTTTTTCCCTTGGAATTAACTTTGTGTAATTGAGGAGTGACAATAAGTTGATGTATTAAATTGTATTTCCATCGCCAATATGATACTCATATTGAAACCTTGATTATTGGCCAATACCGATATCAATCCGATATCAGCAGGACTCAAACAGACTTTTATTTCTTATTTTGTAGTCTGGACTGTAATTAAAGGCTTGATCAGGTGAGATTACTCAAACAGAGAACAGTAGTCAGCAAATTAACCAATGGGTTCAATAAATTTAGCCTTAAACATAAGAATATAGTACAATAAAATAAACAAAAAATAAATTAGAAGACCCTGAAAAGTAACCACAATAAATCCAATGAAAACAAAAACATATATTTTTACATTGCAAAATAATTACTGTGTTTAACTTAAACAAAAGCATATTCTATAACTAGATTAAATAAATAAATAAGAATGGGCGCTTATTTTGGAGATTTTAGATGCAGGCTGATATAATCCAATTTTTTTTTGACTGATATTGGACAATATCAATATCGAATTGGGACAGCCCTTGTATTTATGACCTCATTTTATTTTTACTCAGTCTTTATTGAAAATATAACTTTAAATTCAATAATAATGTACATTTTCCCGTTATTTTTCTTTTTTTCTCTCCACGTAGAAAAAAACACTGAGAAAAGAGGAAAAGGCAAAAACGTTGGGGTATGCGATGTATGCAGTATAGACAATTCCAAGGGTCGACACACTGGAAAATTTTGATGAATAAGTTCATTAATATATAAATATTAGGGGGAAAAGGGATAGTGAGGTTCATGTGAATGTGTTTATAAATTATGCTTTACGTTCTCATCTTTAATGTGGGTTCAACAAGTTTGTTGCCCCCTTGCAACAAAGTTTCTCTTTGTCATCTCAAACGTTATGAGATGCTCCATATCCTGGATTTCCTGAACCTTCTTCATCAACATATTGTAGGATGGGGAATCAGATTTAAACCATTTAGCTGTAAAACATTTTATTGCAGCTGTAGTTAGTATTCGTAGTCAATACTTGTTCACTATACCCTCAATGCCTACAGACGTGAGGCCAAGTGAAGCCCCTTTTGGATCAATCACAAGCTATATTTCTAAGGTCTTCAAAAATGTCTTTCCAAAATATTTTACATTTTTCACACGTCCAGAATTTGTGAGTATGAGTCCATACATGGTCGCCACATTGTCTCCAACATTTATCGAGTTCACTAAGTTCATCCTTGCCACCATCTCTAGAGTCTGGGAAAGTCTTATAACTACCTCCCACTTACATTCCCTTCATGTAACTGGTTCTGCACCATGTTTGTAAATGGGCGGCCATTTTGCTTTTCTTCTGGATGTATATGTTTCGTGCTGATGGGGATCTTGATACAGAAAAAGAACCTTCACAGTCAGATCAAACCCATAAATGATGCTTGTGTCTCTCAGGTAATCAAGGTCCAGATGGTGTTCCTGGTCCTGTCGGTCCTTATGGGCCGTGTTACCCCGGTGCTACTGGTCCTGATGGGAAACGTGGACTGATGGGAGTCATTGGATTTACAGGTACCAGCCTCATTCACAGGGGGGCACCTGTGAAGTTGTGAATATCTGTGTCTTAGACTCTGCTTTCTGTCCTCAGGGCCCCGAGGCGCTAAGGGTTTGAAGGGGGACCCAGGACTGCCAGGCGAAGGGGCTCCTGGGCCTCAGGGGTCGTATGGGGCCCCAGGGTTTGATGGACCTCCTGGTCCAATGGGATTCATCGGACTGAAAGGCGTGAGCGGGGCCAATGGGCAGCCAGGAAGCCCAGGTAAGGAGGCGTGGCCACATATGTCTAAAGGCCAAAATGCATTGAGTTGCTGTTATGTAATTTTCTGGGTATGTGTTTGCCTTAAAGGAGACATATCATGCTTGTTTCTCCTTTTCACTATGCCAGATTAGGATGCCTGTAAAGCATTTCTGCCCTCAGTACAAGTCATTTAGTTCCTTCATTGCCCCACAATAGCGTTCTCAAAATCCTCATTTTAGGCCATTATCAAGCTCTTGTTGAAACACGAGGATCTCAGGATGACCTACAGTAACCTCGCAACATCACAGCCCTTTGTGCTCTGATTGGTCAGTTCTATCGGGGGCTGAGCCAGCCTGTCCTTCTTCTTCTACCGTATTTTCCGGCAGGCTCAAAGCAGCGACCGCGTATTGAGTCCCCCTACAGGCCAGAGCTGGTAATGAGTGAGTGTGAGCTAGGGATCTATAAACCCCTGCTGGACGGATGTGTTCCTCGGTGACGGTTTTGTGGCTAACGGACATCACAGAGGAGGAAGTGTTTTATCAGATTACTCCAATAAAAAGAAAGGAACCTCGTGTCGTCACGATGATTTAAATCTCGCGGACATCTCGCAATGACCTATTTTCAGAGGCATCAAATCTCGTTCTAGGATATCAGAAAAAATACAATATCTCATTTTTTTGAAAATTAAGGGGGTGTAAGGTCTTGTTTTCAAATTTATTATATTATATGTAAGTATTAAATCATGCATCAGCATGATATGTCTCCTTTAAGAAGCATTTGTTCGTCCCTAATGAAGTGGAAGTCAAACTCAGTTAAACTTCAGTTGCTGCCGAAGTTTCTTCTTAAGATCCATGCATTGTCCTCATCAGTAAAGTGAAACTCTGACGTGCTTTCTTCAGGTTTTAGAGGAAACATGGGTCCTCTGGGTCCTTCTGGGGGCCCCGGGGTAGATGGAAAACCAGGAGAGACCGGCCAACCAGGACCGACAGGTTTCATGTGTCAATCAATCAATCAATCAGTCTGTGATAATGTCTCTCAGTTCTTAATCGTTAACAACGTGTGCTCTCTGTCTCAGGGCAGTCCGGTGTGGATGGTCTGAGGGGTCTGAGGGGTCCTCAGGGACTTCAGGGGGATCGTGGACCACCAGGACCAAAAGGAACCGAGACTCCTGTGCCAGACTTTGGAGACCCTGGGGACCCTGGAAGCCCTGGTACTGCTGACCCTGAGCTGATCTTTCCACAGTTCTGTTTGGTTTAACGTCTCATCATGTCTTTACTGTCCGACCCTCAGGGCCCATCGGTCTCACCGGCCTTAAAGGGGACCGGGGCGCCGCCGGTCGACCAGGCCCGGACGGCGGCAGCGGTCGGTCTGGAAACCCTGGAGCACAAGGTGAGCAGATACAAGAGAGAAGAGAGACCAAGCTCTTGTTTGCTCCATGATTGTTTTTAACTCCACGCTTGTGTCTGACAGGACCTCGTGGAGAACCAGGAGGCCTCGGGCAGAAAGGTCCTCCTGGTCCTTGTGGGGTTACCGGTAACCCCGGAGAGATGGGGAGGCCAGGTAACGAAAATCTCGATAAGGAAAAGCTTCTTACAGATTTTAACCCTGTCATTTAAAGGTGTAGTGTGTAGAAGTTGGCAGCAGTTGGCAGCTGGACAGTATTTCTGATGACTGTAGGCAGATGCAGGCTAATGCTACCCATTGACTGCCAATTTTCAAGCAAAAGCTAACTAGTGGTTGGTGAGCTTTGTCTCTTCCTTGTTACTGCTTGCCATGGACACAGGAGTGAGGCAAGGCACAAAATCAACATAGATGTTAAAAATGTTCCTTTAAGGATGCTAAAGGAGTCTCTGAATTTAATCTCCTAAAATAATAAGAGGCAGGTGTCTTACATGAATTTTCAATTTGACAAAAACAAATAAAGCAAAGTTTTAATTTTTTTTTTTTTTACAATCAATCTCTGTATACATACTGGAGCATAGAAAAGCCTCTTACTGGTACAAAAGTTTTTTTTCATATGTGTCACAAATCGTGTCCAACATGAAACAGTCAATGAGACAGTTGGCCTTAATGAAATCGACTTCTTTCTTTGTTAGCTTAGCCTGCTAACATCCTTTCTTTAATGCAGCACAGTGCTACATTATTCAACTGAATCAGAATAAAGCAGTCGGGCTGTAGGTGTGCAGAAAAAGTCCACATTTTCCAATATTTTTCATCGATCAATATTTTAAATTCTTTTCCCTGCAGCAGGATCTGTTCTAAGATCTCCTAATGCTTCTGTCCAGGCTTTAAAGGTGATAGAGGAGAAACGGGACCCTGTGGATCACCTGGTCCGAATGGGATACCAGGACCAGGGGGACTGAAAGGCACCAAAGGAGAACCAAGCCCACCTGGACCAGGATCCAAAGGATTTCCAGGAGAAAAGGTGTCACACAAGTTCATCTCAGTATATAGACTGAGAAGAATCCCAGTGTTTATGTGACTGTGCTTCACTGCTCTGGAGCTTTGATATGCTGTCGTCGTATGCAGATGAGATTCTGCTTTATGTTTCAAATAGTGATTTTCTTCACTGTTATTTTAGACCCATGTCATTCAGTTTAGGAACTTTAAATGTAGAAGGAAGTCCATCTATAATGTCATATGTAAAATCAAGTGTATGTGGTGGAAAATAAACCTTCAAACAGGATTTAAATGATTTACTGCTGCTGCCTCGCCGTATTTATTTGTTATTATGTCAAAGATGTGAAGTCATTCAAAGGTGATCTCTGAAACAGTCTGTCCTTGTTCTCAGGGGAATGCAGGATGCTCTGGTCCTCAGGGTCCAAAGGGGGCACTGGGGGACTCGGGGAGCTCTGGTCCTCCTGGGGACTATGGCCCCTGTGGTCCCAATGGAGAGACAGGATCTCCTGGATGTCGAGGTGAGCTAGGCCGAGTTCTCAAAGCTCTTTTTTCACTCAGTTCGTGTCAGTTGCAGCGTTCCCATGTGTCCTGGAAAACATGAAAAATAAGAAAATAAATAAATTTCATCTTTATGCTGATGACACTGTTATTTACCATTCCAGTACTAATATATTACAAATCCATGATAACTTACAACACGATCATCACATCATGACAGCTTTATCCACCTGTGTGCTCCAGGTTCTCCAGGAGCTCCAGGAGAAAAGGGGGGTGATGGACCCCCAGGGACCAACGGCCCTCTGGGTCCCACAGGCCTGACAGGTAACATTTGGTAGATTTTTATTAGGGATGCACAAAATTAACGGTTTGTTATCAGCCTAAATCTTTAAGTCCTGGCATCAGCCAACATTGAATTTTTGCAGATATATCAGCCACACATAACGACAAATTACACAAATGTACAACATGAGGCAGCTTTTTTTTCACTGCATTTAAAATCAGGTTTCATTTTTGCAAGAGTTAAATGTTGTTTTTCTAAAAATATCCTGTAATACTGAAAGAGACAAGTCCACTCTGTTAAGCACAGAGCTTGTGCTCTTGACCTGAAATATCATTATCTGCAATAATGAATTAAAAAATATCCGCATATCGGATATCTGCAAAAATCCAATATTGTGCATCCCTAGGTTTTAATTTCATTTTTAAATATTTGTTTTTTTATGTGTTCTTTTTGTTCCACTACTGTTTTTATTATTATTAATTGCATGCTTGATTATTTCGTACCCCTGCACAGCACTTTGGTCGACCCAGGATGTTTTTAACGAGCTTTAGAGATAAACTTAGACTTGACTTGATTAATCCTTTTAATCGATCAGTGTTTATGTTGAGCAGTTTTAGACAATAACTGAAGACCATCAGGTGTAAAAGTTAAATGTGCACATACACAAAAACCCCTTGAGAAGAACAAGACCTTCATTAACCCTTTAACTGTAACTATTTCATTTGTTAAGAAACATAACACGTCATTGCTCGTTTCTGTCCATGACTAAGGAAACAGAAATAACTGCAAACAAACCAAAAGAACTAATAGTTTCTATGTGTAGGATTAAAAAAGCTAAAAGTTATTATTATTACCATCATTATTGTTTAAATATTTATTTTATCTATTTACTAATATGATGATTTATTATATATATATTATCTGCTATTCCTAAAACCTTTTTGTGTGTTTGTCAAACTCAATATCATCTATTTTTGTTATTTTTGCTAATTATTTACAAACATTTCTGCCTTTTTGAATTTATTTTGTCCCAAATTTTTGTGCATTTTTATGTCATCATATAACGTAACTGTTAGCTCTTTAAACCTTAAAATCCCACACCAAGGAAAGTTCTGGTTTTTGGTTTGTTTGTAATTTTGTTTGTTCCCTGAAGTGTTAATGGAATCAAACAAAGATTTGACTTTTCTGTTTTTTAAAACATTAAATGTTCCTGAATTTATTGATGACCTCTGCCAAACAGTTGAGCTGGTAGTTAAAGGGTTAATAAGTAATATTTTGGCCAAAATGGAATCTAATTGAAATAGTGAATTTAATTTTTGGTAAACTGAATCAAGAAAAAAATATTAATTAAATGGCCTGTTGATATGAATTCTTCTTGCCTGCCTAATTGTTTATATTTCAATCAAAATATAATTTGAAATATGTAAAACAGAAAGGACTGAATTTTTTGTTTACTAACAATGACAAATTGACAGTTATGTATTTTTCACCGTTCTGCCCTTCCCTGGGCTCTAATTTCGTAGACCAGGCGCAGGCGCACCTGGTCTGCGCCGGCCTTTGCCGCGCGGACTGGGTGTGACCTGTGCACTTTGCAAGTTTCCTGCAGTGCCAAGAGAGGCGCACTCAAGGCGCAGACCATCGCATCCACGCCTCCTCAGCGCATATCTAGAGAGGAGGAGACGGAGGCGTGAATGGGTTTGACACAGCCGAGTGCTGTCTTCACCAATCAAATGACCGCCTCTCCTCGCCTTTTAAATGCGCTGCGGCCGAGGCGCAGCGTCTGATTGGTCTGAATGATCCCCGCCACAGCAGGCACAGTGTGCTGGAAAGACCCAGCAGCAGAGACGGTCAGAGCCGATGTCCCTTCAGCAGGAGAATGTACAGCGGGGCGCGCATCGGAGGCCAGGATGCACGTCACCGTGCGGGCCAGCTCCCGGGACAGATGTAATCTGTTCCTGTGTCATTAATAGGAGTAAAAAAAATAAGAGACAGTTTCACACCCGCTGTCTTATCAATTCATGCTTGTGATCCACCTGCACTCCTGGTTTGTCATCGCCAAATAGCAGAGCCTTTAGTGATATACTGTATACTCTCCCGGTGTCTCCTCCTCATCCTCCTTGCAATAATGTTCTTCATCTTTTTAGATCACGTTAAAAAAAAAAGGCTAAAATAGAGGAATATGGGAAATAACAGGTAAATCCAGAGTAACATACTTTTATTTTCTCTCCTTTTTCTCCGTGTTTTTTCTCCTTTTTTTCTTTGAATTTAATGAAATGAGAGAAGCCAGATATATACTCAGTATCAGATGTTAAGGCTGTTTATTGTTGACTTGTAAGATGTGCATCAAACTTCCAGCTGCCGTCAGGTTAAGTTTCCATTATGACAAACGGCTTTAATCCCACATCAGATGTGACGGGACAGTTAATATAGATACAAATGTATATGCTGGTTCAGACGGTTACATTAAATAGTGATTGCTGTGATTGTTTATTGCATTAAAATGTGCCTGACACTTTGGAAACCTGCCTCTGAGGCGTGCGCACATGTGCGCTTGACACCAAATTACAGCTGTGGAGGGTGCGCTTCGCCATGCGCCGAGGTTAGACCAGGTTGAAGCTGGCGAGCTTTCAGCGCACTTTCTGCACTGTTTTTGGCACGGAATTGTCACTGCGCCAACATGAATCTGCCGACACCTCCCCCTGGTGCGCCATCACACCCATCTCTGCGCAGACAGTCTACCAAATTGTCAAATTGGCAGCGCACGGCGGTGCGCCGCACGAAATTAACACTGAGCGGGGTGCGCCAGGCTTGCACCCCCTGCGCTGCACCACGAAATTAGAGCCCCCTATGTCAATGAGTCGAAAAAATAATAATGAATTCGAAAATTCAAATTTATTGTCTTTCACTTAACACCAAAGTATTAACAGAAGGAGACGGTGTTTCTCCAGGATCACAACAAATCGCATTCATTCATTTATACATCCCACTTAAAAATGAACAAATAAATGATAATAATTTTAATAATGATAATATTAATAATAATAATAATACAAAAATAAAAAAATGAAATAAATTAATGAATAATAATAATAATAATAATAATAATAATAATAAATAAAATAAGATTAAAAATAATAATAATAATGAAAATAATTACTTTAAAAATAATTCAAGACCGTTGCAGTCGCTGCTGCTTTAGGTAATTTAATGTGATTAGTGGCTCCTGGCCAGAGGATTGAGACGGGGAATTTAAAAGTTTGTTGAATAAGTGTTTCATTTTCTTTAATTCATAAAGTGATGATGGTAAATCCTTTTTTTTTTTTTGGTAAATAAACCATGGAGGTGACGCTGGATCCGTGGCTGCTTTTTGTTTGGACTGTGTGTGTTAACCCACTTTAACTCTTTTACTCAGTGACATCTATCTTCTAACAGAAGCTCTTCTAACTTTCTAAACTCTTCCCTAAGTTTGGTCTTTCGTCTTTACGCCCAGGAAACAAGGGACCTCCTGGAGATCCAGGTCCCGCCGGCTTGAGGGGAAACCAAGGACAGGACGGGATCCCTGGACCTCCTGGAGAGAAAGGGTCCATGGGAGGTGAGCCTCTGCTTCAACTAGAGCGTATTGAACTGTCCTGTTGGATGAGAGTCCAGTTTAGTCTGAGCAGTTAAACCAACACGACACAATCTACAGAACTTTGTGTTTCTGTTTGTAAATCTTAAGTGAAAACTCTTAAAACAAACTTTCTGTATGCCCCTGCTTTAGCTGATAATTACCACCACCAAGAGGTGATGTTATTAACGGAGTCTGTTTGTGTTTTTGTTTGTTTGTTTCTCTGTTAGCAACGTAATTCAAAAGTTATGAATGGATTTCAATGACATTTTCAGGAAATGTCCAGATTGGGACAAGGAACAAATGATTCGATTTTGGGAGTGATCCGGATCACCGTCTGGCCGCCATGATGAAAAATGTGATTTTCATGAATAACTACTGAACTAAAATAGATATCATTATGAATCCAGTTGCTAATGGTATGTTTCATGGTCAAGGAATCTAAATATTTAGATGAAATAAAGGTAGGACTAATATTTATGGTAAAAATCACAGTATGGGAGAGGACTGTGGCGGACGTCTGCGCTCTCCGAGTGATTTTCAAGTTTATTATTATTTTACCTGTTGCTGATGTTGAGCTCTGTGAGTCTGAGTGTGTTTGGTTTATGAAGCTGCATTGCTGCCTTTCTTGGCAAGGCCAAACTTGATAAAGAGATATTTGATCTCAATAGGGCTGAACAATTAATTGCAAATTAGATTAAATCGCAATATGGCTTGTTGCAATTTTCAAATCACAGAAGGTTCAATACATAGACAATTTCATGCCTTTTTTTACCTCTATTCATACACTTTTTTCCCACTTCTGGACCATTTTTACCTTTTTTTTTAACCCCGTTTTTACAACTTTATGCCTATTTTGCCCCCATTCATCTTTTTTTGGCCACTGTCAGAACCATTTTTGGAATTTTTACATGGTTTTTGAAAGTTAATCTCAAATTTAATTCCAAATTTTGCTGCCATAATCAATTTTCCTGAGCCACTTTTGGATTTTTTTGCCAATTTCTCCCCATTTTTTGGCAATTTCATACCTATTTTGCACCTATTTATTAACCTTTTTCAGCTTCCATATCATTTTTACCCAGTTTTTACAATTTCATACCTATTTTGCTTCTGTTCTTCACTTCTCCACTTTATCTCAAATCTTTTATACTTAGATTAATTTGATGTCATATTAGTTTCGCTATAAAAAGATCTGCTGCTTATGTTTGTTTAAGAATACAGCCCTGATCTCAATGGGATTAGCCTGGTTAAATAAAGGTTAAATAAATAAACAGTTTATCTCTCTGGACGTCCTGTCAGCTTCTCCTCCCTCTGTATGTCAACAAATGCACGTTGGTGTGTGACAGTGCAGTTACACTCAGTGACCACAGAGGGCACCAGAGAGCTTAAAGATCTTTCTTGTGCTGCTTTAAGGTTTCGGCCCAGTTCAGCTTTGCTCTTTTTCTTTTCTGCAGCTACTAGAACTGGACCCCAGGGTCTGGAGGGGAAAAAAGGTCCACCTGGTGAGTCCCGTTATGAGATCTACTTTTAGTTTTGTCGTCATATCATTTGTGTTTTATGTTACTGGGTATTTTCTTTGAACACTGAGAGACCAGACCATCTGCACTGAGCAGGGTGGAGATGGTCTGGTCTCTGGTGTTTCCTCAGGTCTGTCTCAGCTGATCAATATCAAACATTTGACCTTGGATCTTCTCAGGCTGTGCTGGGGAGCAGGGCCCCCCCGGCCCATGTGGGCCCCCTGGACCTCGAGGTCTTGAAGGAGACCCTGGTTGCAGTGGCCCTGCTGGACCTGCTGGACCTCCTGGTTGTCCTGGAAATGATGGAGTTTGTGTTGAAGGAGTCAAAGGAGAGAGCGGATTCGCTGGAGAACGAGGACCCAAAGGTGACAAGACCAAATGTTCCTGTCCATTATGTGTTCTTCAAACTTTTAAAACTAGGGGTGTCCCGATACAACTTTTCCACCTCCGATATTATACCGATATCGATCTGATACAATATCAACAGAAATCAGACTTTTATTCCTTATTTTGTGGTCTGGACTGTAAGAAAAGTCTTGATCAGGTGAGATTACTCAAACAGAGAACAGTAGTCAGTGATAGTAGGTATGAGAAAAACTGAGCCATTTGTTTTTAACCAGTGGGTTCAATACATTTTAACCTTAAACAGAAATATAGAACAATTAAGAAGAAAACAATTGAAGACCCTGAAAAGTAACCTGAAGAAATCCAGTAAAAACGAAAACATATGTTTTTAAATTGCAAAATAACAGCTGTGTTTAACTTAAACATAAGCGTGATCGACAGCCCACTTTTATTATTATTTTATCCTATTTTTATTTTCATTTCTATCTTTCCTTATTTTATTTTCTAGTTTTTCTATTTTTTTTTACATCGTTTCAATTTATTTTTGTATTTTTTTTATTATTTTTATTATTTTTATTATTTTATTTTATTTTATTTTATTTATCTATTTTTATTAATTTTTTTATGTATTTTTTGGGCATTTTGTGCCTTTATTGATAGGAGAGAGACAGTGGATAGGCTTGTGAAAGGGGGAGAGAGAGTAGGGGAAGACACTCTGCAGAAGCAAGTACATGGGGTGCCTGGTTGCTAACCACTCCGCCAAACCAGCACCCCTCTCATTTTATTTTATGATATATTTAATTTTACACCTTAACCTAACCTCCAGTGTTTTCTCATTTTTAAACCTTTAAGATGGCGTTTCCTCAGTATGTACTGGGTGCAGCTGTGTGCTTCATTATTGTCTTTCATTTAAGATGCTTTTAATCAACTCTGTGTATGGATTGTGATGTGGGTGGGTTCAAGGGCTGGTGGAGTGGGTTTGGGTCATAAATCCTTTATTTAAATTCATCAGTCTGTTTGTAAGGCACTTTGTGCTACATTTTTTGTATGAAAAGTGTTTTATAAATAAAGTTCGATTGATTGATTGATTCAACTAAATTAAAGAAATAAAATATAAATTAGAATGGACCACTTGTATCAGAGTACTTATGTCAGATATTTTAGATGCAGACCAATATAATGCGATATATATATATATATATATATATATATATATATATATATATATATATATATATACATACATATATATATATATATATACACTCAACAAAAATATAAATGCAACACTTTTGTTTTTGCTCCCATTTTTCATGAGATGGACTTAAAGATCTAAAATTCATTCCAGATACACAATATTACCATTTCTCTCAAACATTGTTCACAAATCTGTCTAAATGTGTGATAGTGAGCACTTCTGCTTTGCTGAGATAATCCATCCCACCTCACAGGTGTGCCACATCAAGATGCTGATCTGACATCATGATTAGTGCACAGGTGTACCTTAGACTGCCCACAATAAAAGGCCACCCTGAAATGTGCATTTTTTTTTGCTTTATTGGGGGTCTGGGGACTCAGAACCAGTCAGTATCTGGTGTGACCACCATTTGCCTCATGCAGTGCAACACATCTTCTTCGCATAGAGTTTATCAGATTGTCAATTGTGGCCTGTGGAATGTTGGTCCACTCCTCTTCAATGGCTGTGCGAAGTTGCTGGATATTAGTGGGAACTGGTACACGCTGTCATATACGCCGGTCAAGCACATCCCAAACATGCTCAATGGGTGACATGTCCGGTGACTGGCCATGTCACCCATTGGCTGGCCATGGCAAGAACTGGGACATTTTCAGCTTCCAAGAATTGTGCACAGATCCTTGCGACATGGGGCCGTGCATTATCTTGCTGAAACATGAGGTGATGTTCATGGATGCATGGCGTGGTCTCAGACGATCTTGAAGCTGAACCTGCTGGATGTGGAGGTCCTGGGCTGGTGTGGTTACACGTGGTCCGCGGTTGTGAGGCCGGTTGGATGTACTGGCATATTCTCTGAAACGCCTTTGGAGACGGCTTATGGTGGAGAAATGAACATTCAATGCACGAGCAACAGATCTGGTTGACATTCCTGCTGTCAGCATGCCAATTGCATGCTCCCTCAATGCTTGCAACATCTGTGGCATTTTGCTGTGAGACAAAACTGCACATTTCAGAGTGGCCTTTTATTGTGGGCAGTCTAAGGCACACCTGTGCACTAATCATGGTGTCTGATCAGCATCTTGATGTGGCACACCTGTGAGGTGGGATGGATTATCTCAGCAAAGCAGAAGTGCTCACTATCACATATTTAGACAGATTTGTGCACAACATTTGAAAGAAATGGTAATATTGTTTATCTGGAATGAATTTTAGATCTTTGAGTCCATCTCATGAAAAATGGGAGCAAAAACAAAAGTGTTGCGTTTATATTTTTGTTGAGTATATATATTTTTTTTTTGCTGATATCAGACTGATATCTGATATCAATATCAGATTGGGACACCCCTATTTAATACCCTCTAAAATGTAGAACTTACACAAGAAAACTTGGAAATGTTGTTTCCAGAAGAACTAAGATTAGTTTGGTAACATTTCCAATAACGTGATCATTATTAAACCTAAAACTGCTTCATAGGCCAATGGCTGCTTCACTAAGACCACGTCAGTTGTAAACACGAAACTCTGAATGTAAATGATGGTTCATAATAAGACTTAATTCTGAAGTAAGTGGCTGGTTTATTCTGATTTTAAATCCAAATTAGATAATTCTTCGATCATGTATACGTTCATTCCACTTTAAATTAATTCAGGTCGTTCTGCATATGCATGTGCACGGGAACATGACCCCCCCCCCCCCCCCCCCCCCCCGAAGCAAGCATTGGACTCCAGCCGAGTCGACTTATTTAAAAACAAGCTTAGGAGATTTGGAAGTAATGAAAGTTTGGGTGGACGTAATAATTAAAATTTGGACCTTTTTAAAGCTGTAGCATCCAAGTTGGACGAGGTTTCCCTGACAGAGACGCTGGAGATGATGAACTGGAATTTTTCTTCCTGTAGACGTAAATACATAAATACGTCACGTCTGCCACTGTCCAATCAGAACCATTCCCAATCCTTAGGCCTTAAATAAAGGCAAATAAACCTGTTTACCGTGTAAACTTTTATTCTGAATTATTATTTCCTTGTAAACAGGAAGGATAAAACTTCAATTCCAAGTTTTTTAATTCTGAATTAAAAAACATTATATAACCGTGGCCATTGTCTGATGTGAGGGCCTTCCCCTGGATGTTATGTCTATTTTCATGTGTTTTCATGTGGTTCTGGTCTCTTTACTCAGATAACAATAACTCAACTTCATCTGCATACAAGGACAGCAGCAACATGTCTGATCTAAAGACAATCATGTTTCTGTCCTCAGGTCCTCAGGGCTGCCGCGGCCCCCCAGGTCCTCCAGGTCCTGGTTTTAAAGGACAGAAGGGAAATAAAGGAGCAACTGGTAACCCAGGACCATCTGGTTTCCCTGGAGAACCCGGACAAGGAGGCAGGCGGGTCAGTGTGGTCCCAAAACTGTTTTATATAACCGAGTATGATCATGAGGACTCACTCTGTTTTCATCAGCTGTTATCAATGACATTAAGGAACAGTCAGCCGTGAATCACTAGTCGACTAAACATTTTCATCAACAACCTTTTTCCCCGATGAAAGCTAGACAGTAACTAATAAAAACAAGAGCAATTGGACAAAAACTCAAACTACACTAACTGACATTTTCATCAGTAAATAAAAACTAGACTAAAATGTCTGACAGACTTAATCCAATCAGACCTAATATGGTCATGTAGGAAGTAGAGACAAGTGATGAATCTATCCAATCACAGCTACTTTGTCAATGTCAATGTCAATGTCAGCTTTATTTATATAGCACATTTAAACAGCCAGCAGCCTACCAAAGTGCTTTACAGTAGAAAGGCAGACATGATAAGAAAACAGTAAAACAATAAAAACCAATACAAGTAATAAAACAAATAAAAGCAATAAGAACACTGACAGTACAGTTTAAATATGCATCCTACCCAGTAAAACCAGTAAAAGTCCCAAATAAAAAGTGGCTATACTCCACCAAAGGCCAAGGTGAACAAGTAAGTTTTTAGCTGTGTTTTAAACGTAGAGAGGCTATTCGCAGACCGCACATTTGCAGGTAGTGCGTTCCACAGTTTGGGAGCCACAACAGAGAAGGCTCGATCTCCTCTGGTTTTTAGAGAGGATCGAGGAACTTCTAGGACCATCTGGCTTCCTGAGCGAAGCGCTCTGGAGGGCTGATGAATCCTAATAAGGTCAGACAGGTAGTCTGGGGCCAGCCCATTCAGAGACTTAAAAACAAATAACAAAATCTTAAAATCAATCCTAAACCTCACTGGAAGCCAGTGGAGGGAGGAGAGCACTGGAGTTATGTGCTCACGTTTCTTTGTCCCAGTCAGGAGACGAGCAGCCGCATTTTGGACAATCTGCAGGCGGTTAAGCTGAGAGTGCTCAATGCCGACATACAGGGCGTTACAATAGTCCAAACGAGATGATATAAAAGCATGAATGACTTTCTCAAAGTCTCTCTGGTCCAGATAGGGTTTAACTTTGGCTAAAATCCTCAACTGATAAAAGCTGGACTTAACAACAGCACTGATCTGCTTGTCAAGTTTGAATGCACCATCAATTATAACCCCAAGATTCCTGGCTTGGGACCCAATATAAGGCGCTAGTGAACCAAGGGAGCTAGCAAGGGGCTTGACCAGATCAGGGCGACCAAACAGGACAACTTCTGTTTTGCTTTCATTTAATTTCAAAAAGTTTAGATCCATCCACTGCTTAATATCAACCATGCAGTTGTGCAAGCACTTTGGTTGTGTTAAAGGTTGGATGAGTTCAGAGGGACATCCAATCACAGCTGCCTTAGCTTGGTGGTGGTGGGATAAGTTGTGGAGCGATCCAATCAGAGCTGCTCTCTTTATGAATTGATATATTCATGTAGAGCAGGTTCACTGTTTGTTGTCAGTTCTGGTATTGTAACTGAGATGCTCTGCCAGGTAGCCAAAATAAAGGTGACTGCATTTCACACAAAGGAACATTTGTTTCTGTTCATTTAGACATTCAGACTTTACTAACATTCAATAATTTCTATGACTAAATTTGAACTAAAACTTGAAGATATGTTAGACAAAAGACTAACTAAAACTAAATTAGAAGTTGCTGTTAAAATTGTGGCTAATGTGTCGTCACTTTCTTTAGCTGTTTGTGCACAATAGTCCTCTATCTGACTGCCCAAAACAAATCATAAAAAATACAACAAATCTTTTGTAATTAATGGAACTTTAAAGACATTTTAGAAGCTGCGGATGCAGTTAAACCCCTTCGGATCAACCTACAAGCAGACAAAGAGTACTTAAGGTCTGACTAAAGCCATCTAACCAATGAAGATGTCACATGGACGTCGAGTGATGACATTTATGTTCCTAATTGAACATAACTGAGGCTCTCTAAAGGTGTTGTGTGTAGCAGTTGGCAGCATTTCACTGAACAGAAATGGTTAATATAGGATTTAATGTTTCTATTTGTATGTATAGTCCATTGAGATAGGTAAACAATCATCACAGTGAAACTTTCGTTTTACACAAAAGTTAAATTTGTTTCTGTTCATTTAGACATTCAGACTTTACTAACATTCAATAAAGAGTTATTAAATGTTTGATTTTATCCAAGAGGAAAACAGGACTTCAGAAATTCAAGGAAACATAAAAATGACTTCAACTTAACACTTCAGATTTTAGTCAACGAAATTTACAGCAGATTTCATTGACTAAAACTAGACTCAAATTTAAACAAAACTGGCAAAATTATGCCGAAAACTTAAAGATATTTTAGGCAAGACTGTAACTAAAAGACTAACACACAGGTGGACGAGTGTGTGAGCACGAGGTTGAACAGTGAGTTCATCTCAGGTGGTTCCCTTTGTGTCATTACAGCAGAAACAGAGACAGGGAGGCTGAGGACAGTCAAGGTAGCAGACTGATATGCAACAACCTTTCAAAATAAAACACTTTCAGTCTTGGCTTTTCGAGACAGGGTGATAATTATTTTGTTTTTCTTACGGTCCAGTAGTCTGGTGGTCCTCGGCCTGGTGCTCAGGTTCTCTGACTAACCAACAATCATATTTATTTTTAATAAGTTTAGCATTAGAGGAAACTTAGAAGAAGTAGACAACATCAAGACTCGAACTAAAAGACATCCTATGAGGG
Source organism: Scarus forsteni (assembly GCA_036419115.1). Classification (NCBI taxonomy): domain Eukaryota; kingdom Metazoa; phylum Chordata; class Actinopteri; order Labriformes; family Labridae; genus Scarus; species Scarus forsteni. Next base: position 23,171,241 of record JAZDUH010000198.1, on the reverse strand, counting down.
TAAAGTTGATGGTTCAACAGAATCAGTGTCTTTAAAACAGGGTCACGATGCTCTTCTCTGACTGTAACAGCCTGACTGGATATTCTCTCTTCTTCATGCTGTCAGGGTGGGGATGGACCACCGGGCCCTCCTGGACAGAAAGGCCAGATGGGATGCACGGGGGTGTCTGGACCTGTTGGTGAGACCTGCAGTCTGATAGTTTGTGAACATCTCTGCTGATGAGCATCTCTGACTAAAGTTTCATGTTATTATTGAAAATGTCAACAATCAGGCTTCATGTGTGTCTCAGGTCTAAAGGGAGAAGAGGGACCACCAGGGGCAGTCGGCTTTCGAGGACCTCCAGGCCCACCTGGGAGGAGAGGTAACACTGGAGAAAACAGCCATTAAAGTCTCTTAATAAACCAGTTATAAATTATTTATGTAGCACGGTTTATACAAATTGAATTGCAGCTCAAAGGAATTCACATCGAGACAAAAAGATCGACAAAAGACATGTTTACCAGTATATATAAACGAGGGCAAAAATTGTTTGTATTCTTCCGTTAAAGACAGAAAACCCACATGGTCACTGAAATAAGCTGAAACTGACAAAAGTAATAATAAATAAAAAATTACTGAAAATCAACTAATGAAAATCAGACATTGATTTTGAACTGTGGTTCAATAAAATTATTTAAAAAAACAAAGTAATGAAACTGACCTGATCGAAATAATGGTAATCTTAAATCAATGTTTTGTTGCACAACCATTTGAGGCAATCACAGCAATCAGGAAATTTCTGTAACTGTCAATGAGACTTCTGCACCTGTCCACAGGTATATATATATACACACACACATATATACATGTACTGTATATATGCATATATACACATAACACATACATAATTAGTAATAATCGCTTTCTTTGAACCACTCAGCAAGTGAACACTCAGCAGAGGTCCGTCTACTAACAAATGTAGTTGTAATGAAAGTTTGTAGGGTGTCAAGAGGATTTGGAGACTAATGCACAGCACAGAAGCTAAAGTAACATGAAGTAAAATAAATGATAAAATTTAGAAGAACAGATAGGAGAAAAAGCAGAGCAATAAAACCATTAGAAAAATAAATAAAACGCTAAAAGTGCATTTTAAAAAATGAATAAAAACCTATTGAAAGATTAAAATTCAACCTAAACTGATTAAATGTAAAAGATTTTAAAAACTTTATCAAGATATTCAAGCAAATATTAAAAATGGACAGTAAAATATAAAAATTAAATTAGATAATAAGACAAGATAAGACTTGCTACTCAAAAATAAATAATTATAAATGTCATTAAAGTAATAAATAGATTAATCAAGCTTTTTAAATCCAGTTTCATAAATAATCTGATCCAGCACCGTGGATTGTCTTGGTTTTAATTTAAACAAAGACACCCTGCTAAGATCACCCAGTGACTCCAGTTAACATGGTCACGAGATAAACCTTAACACCAATCAGTTGGCAAAATAAATTAGAAAACAGAACATCTTTTGCCAAGACATCGCCAGAATGTTTTACATTTCATTGCTTTAATTCATGTGACTGAGGACATTTAACGGGACATTCATGCAGTTGAAGGTGTAGTGTGTAGACGTTGGCAGCATTTCACCGAACAGAAACGTTGATTATAGGATATAATGTTTCTATTGGTATGTAAAGTCCGTCAAAATAGGTGTACAATCATCCTCATGAAACTTTGGTTTTCTTTTTATGAAGTTAGAAAAAGTTTGAAAAATCTAAAAAAAAAAAAGGTGAAATGTGATTTTGTTTACAAAATCTATAATCATCATCCTAACTGACCTATAATGTATCAAAATAATAGTTTCAAATATGAATGACAAACCCTCACCTGGTAACTATTGTACAAACCCAAAACCAGTGAAGTTGGCACGTTGTGTAAATCATAAATAAAAACAGAATTCAATGATTTGCAAATCCTTTTCAACTTATATTCAATTGAATACACAGCAAAGACAAGATACTTAATGTTCAAACTGAGAAATTTTATTTTCTTTTGCAAATAATCATCAACTTAGAATATAATGGCAGCAACACATTGCAAAAAAGTTGTCACAGGGTCATTTTTACCACTGTGTTACATCGCCTTTCCTTTTAACAACACTCAGTAAACGTTTGGGAACTGAGGAGACCAATTTTTGAAGCTTTTCAGGTGGAATTCTTTCCCATTCTTGCTTGATGTACTGCTTAAGTTGTTCAACAGTCCGGGGTCTCCATTGTTATATTTTACGCTTCATAATGCGCCACACATTTTCAATGGGGGACAGGTCTGGACTACAGGCAGGCCAGTCTAGTACCTGCACTCTTTTACTATGAAGCCACGCTGTTGTAACACGTGCAGAATGTGGCTTGGCATTGTCTTGCTGAAATAAGCAGGGGCGTCCATGAAAAAGACGTTGCTTGGATGGCAACATATGTTGCTCCAAAACCTGTATGTACCTTTCAGCATTAATGGTGCCTTCACAGATGTGTAAGTTACCCATGCCTTGGGCACTAATACACCCCCATACCATCACAGATGCTGGCTTTTGAACTTTGACCTATAACAGTCCGGATGGTTCTTTTCCTCTTTGGTCTGGAGGACACGACGACCACAGTTTCCAAAAACAATTGTAAATGTGGACTGGTCAGACCACAGAACACTTTTCCACTTTGCATCAGTCCATCTTAGATGAGCTCGGCCCAGTGAAGCCGGTGGTGTTTCTGGGTGTTGTTGATAAATGGCTTTGGCTTTGCATAGTAGAGTTTTAACTTGCACTTACAGATGTAGACGAACTGTAGTTACTGACAGTGGTTTTCTGAAGTGTTCCTGAGCCCATGTGCTGATATCCTTTACACAGTGATGCCGGTTTTTGATGCAGTACCACCTGAGGGATCGAAGGTCACGGGCATTCAATGTTGGTTTTGGGCCTTGCTGCTTCCGTGCAGTAATTTCTCCAGATTCTCTGAACCTTTTGATGATATTACGGACCGTAGATGATGAAATCCCTAAATTCCTTGCAATAGCTGGTTGAGAAATGTTGTTCTTAAACTGTTGGACAATTTGCTCACGCATTTGTTCACAAAGTGGTGACCCTCGCCCCATCCTTGTTTGTGAATGACTGAGCATTTCAGGGAAGCTGCTTTTATACCCAATCATGGCACCCACCTGTTCCCAATTAGCCTGTTCACCTGTGGGATGTTCCAAATAAGTGTTTGATGAGCATTCCTCAACTTTCTCAGTCTTTTTTGACACTTGTGCAGCTTTTTTGAAACATGTTGCAGGCATCAAATTCCAAATGAGCTAATATTTGCAAAAAATAAAGTTTACCAGTTCGAACGTTAAGTATCTTGTCTTTGCTGTGTATTCAATTGAATATAAGTTGAAAGGGATTTTCAAATCATTGTATTCTGTTTTTATTTACGATTTACACAATGTGCCAACTTCAATGTTTTTGGGTTTGTAATTGATGCCCTGTTCACGATCCTTTTTGGTCTCTCGTCTCATAGTGATATTTTAGAAACATTCCAACTCATTCCAACATCTGAACACTAGATGGTGCTAAAATGTCGATTTCTGTTGGTTGTTTGTCATGTTTGTCATTAAATCTTCTGCTGAATGTCAAAGTTAAATTGACCTAAACACTGTTTTATTTCTTCATTCAGACTTTTACTCTTTAATTAGTGTAGAGTAGCTCTTAATTGTGATCCATCGCTGAAAACTACAAACCACTGTCCCCTACAGGTGAGAGGGGGAAGGACGTAACCCGGGAAGTGATTCTGCTGCCAGGAGATCCAGGTCCACCTGGAGATGTGGGTCCTCCAGGACCAAGAGGAGCACCAGGGTGTCAAGGAAGGCCTGGACCTCCAGGTAAGAGAGTTTATAGAATAAACTCAGGTTCAAACAGGTGTATTCAGGTGTTTTATGAGGTATGATCATTATTAATATAATTACTATGCTTTATGACGAGTCCTGCCTTTGGTGCTTCAGGGCTTAAAGGCATCAGGGGCCGAGCAGGTAGACGAGGATTTGATGGTCTACCTGGACTGAAGGGGGGCCAGGGAAATCCAGGATATACTGGAACCAAAGGTAAGAAAGCAGACTCTGTGTAGGCAGGAGGACCTACATGATCATGTTCATGCTGATCCTACAAATGTGATCTATGATGGGACTGACACCTGGAGATTAGAGCTTAATGGAGCTGTTTTTTATACTTTGTGTCAGTTGGTGTCATTGATATATTGATGCATAATTTAATGTTTCAAACAATATTGACACATTTTTCCCTTTGAATTTTTTTGTTCTCCACCATGACAGAATATAAAACACACATAAACAATTAATAATCATAGTATCATAATATCATGATAATGGACAAATAATACAATTCATAATTTATTATACACACATGGCAGCGCAGCTTCTTTCCATATATATCCTTAAATTGGGTTAACAGTCAAAGCTTATATTTCCATTATTGATGTATCATTAAAGTAAAGCATATCACAATAAAATAGGTTAAAAAGTGGAGCTATTTTAGTTAGAGTCGTTTGCCTAAAATATCTTTTAGTTCTAGTCATGATGTTGTCATCTAATTTTTTTTTTATTTAGTTTGGTTTAAGTTGAACATTTCAAGACATTTAAGTCGATGAAATCTGCTGTTCATTTGGCCAACTGAAGACTGAAGAGTAAAGTGAAGGCATTTTTATGTTTCGTTGAATTTCAAGGATAAACTCAAACATCTAATAACTCTTTATATGGATTAGGAGTGAGTTATTTATTTTTTCCCTTCATTATCTTATTTTAGTCTTTTACCCGAAAAATATCTTTAAGTTTTAGTCAGAATTTTGTCCGTTTTGTTTTGATTTCAGTCAAGTTGTAGTTGATGAAATCTGCTGTAAAATTAGTTAACTAAAAAATGAAGTGTAAAGGGTTTGGCATTTTTATGTTTTCTTAAATTTCTAAAGTCCTGTTTTACTCTTGGATAAAATGAAGCATCTAATAACCCTTTATATGGATTAGAGGTGAGTGTTGGCAAGGCCCTCACGTATCACGATAATTGGGTCAAGATAATATCATGATATAAAAGTATCACAATATTGTGATATATTGCGATTCGCTATAGTTAACTAATAAAAAACTAGAGGTGGTGTTTATGTAAACCACACAATATTATTCAAGACTGTTTGATTGAAGACAACTTTTCCATTTTATTATTTCTGAAATATGTCAAATTCAATGTTACATACATACAGTTAGCCTGAAAACACAGAGTGCATCAAGTCACTTCAACTAATGTTGCAAAGAAAGTGTTCTTGTTTTCCTTTAATAAAGTATTTAAAGCCTCCAAACCTGCAGAGCAGCTCAAACTGTAGCTGAACGCATGAGGAGCAAAGAGCTTTGAGTTACTGACAGAACAACAGTACATTAAAAAAAAACATAACATATAATAATAATAATAATAATAACTTTATTTATATAGGATCTTTTAAAACCTAAGTTTGCAAAGTGCTTTAACAGACAAAACAAAGGAAGAAGAAGGCAGAATAAACACAGAGGGTCATTTTAACTAAAGCAAAAAAATGAAATCAGAAAGAATAAACTGGTTGGATTGAAACAGCTGGTTTTATGCATAATGGCAAGGAGATGATAAAACAGTAGATAGATAACAGATTTACAAATACATGGATAAATATAAAACTGTTGAAGGTTGACAACATCACATCAGGAAGATAGAAAAGAAGAGGGCAGATAGGGGACTGGTAGAAGAAAAAAAAATAAATCAATACATAAAATAAAGTGAAATAAGAACAGTTGAACTTAAAATAATAAAACAAGTTAGTTAAAAAAAATCATGTAAAAACAAGTCTAAAAAAGTGGGTTTTAAGATGTGATTTAAAACGTCACTGATTCAGCTGGCCTTATCTCCTCAGCAACATATTTCTCTGTCACTGTCTGAACTGAAAAGACTGCCTGAAAAAAACTTGTGCATACATATATATATAAGTTCTATTTTATTCCCAACTCCGATAAAATATGAGTTTTTATTTTAACAACAAAATCAATATTAAGATTTGAAATATTGATATTATATCAGAGGTCAAAATATCATGATATATTGCTGTATAGATATTTTTTCACACCTCTAATATGGATAGATTCATCACTTGTCTCTACTTCCTAAATGACCATATTAGGTCTGACTGGATTAAGTCTGTCAGACATTTTAGTCTAGTTTTTATTTGTTGATGAAAATGTCAGTAAGTTTAGTTTGAGTTTTTGTCCATGTGCTCTTGTTTTTATTCGTTACTCTAGTTTACATCAGGGGAAAAAAGTTGTTGATGAAAATATGATGAGAATAAGTCAACAACTAAACGCTGGTGTGAGTTTAAACATGAAGATTGGTTTGATTCCCGACTGTCTGCCATCAGGTGTTGCAGGTTTTCAGGGTCCGGTCGGTGCTAAGGGTCCTCGCGGTTTGCCTGGACCCACCAGAGAGGCCCCGGAGCTGGACGGCTTCCTGTTTACCAGACACAGCCAAGAACTCTTTGTCCCAGAATGCCCTGCAGGATCCTCTCTCGTCTACAGTGGATACTCACTGCTGTTCATCAACGGCAACAACCGAGCTCACGGACAAGACCTGGGTAGCCAAAACTGAAACTTAACCTCCTTATTTTATGTCAAAACTAAAAAAAATATCAAACCAAAGTGCAGACATTAGCCCAAGTCAACAAGGTTTGACATGCAGCGCAGGCGTCTTTCCTGTTTTCCTCTGATAACAAATGATCGCTCTTCTTTTTTTTCCTTCTCTGTCCTCAGGTACGTTGGGGAGTTGTCTTCCTCGTTTTACCACCATGCCCTTCCTATTCTGTAGCACCGACAGCACCTGCCGCTACGCCTCCCGTAACGACTACTCCTATTGGCTGTCCACTGACGAAGACCTGCCGAGCAGCATGCCCTTCATCTCGGGGGAGCCGCTGAAAAACTACATCAGCCGGTAACCAGCCTGTGGCCTCTTCCCTGCAATCTTCTTAGTTTGACCAAAATAAAGGGACCTCAAGAGCAGCAGCAGATCTTGGATTTTTCTAAGGGGCCACATTTCTCACACGCATGCATTCATATTTATGATAAAGCTAAACGAGCTAAACGAGGGCTGCCATTATTTTGATATTCCATTGTCATATCATCATAAGCTGCAGCGTACCGCACCAGCATGCATGGAGACCCAAATCGCTTATAATGAGCCAACCTGGCAACTAGGCCTGTCATGATAACAAAGCTGAGCGATAATTGTCCAAAAATTATCGTCAATAAACTATATTATTGTCAATATTGTTTTGAAAAATCATTTTTTCATTAATGTTATTTTACTATATGTCATAATAAAGTGTGTACACCGTATCGAAGACAATCATTTTTAATTTAGTAAGAGTGTTTAACTATAATTAGAAGGTCAAGAGCTTTTCCTAAAAATAAATTAAACAATATAATAAAGTTAACAAAGAAAGAGCAAAAACAAAAAAGAAAATTAAATGGACTCTCTTTTAGGAAAAATTGCATGTAAATACAAATCATTCAACAAATCAAAAACAATAAAAATAGACCCTGTCTCTGTAAGGAAAAAAACCTCTAATAAAAACACACAACAATAAAAAACGATAAATAAAATGGAGTTCATACAGTTCCTGAATTGTTTGTGACTTATGTTCCCCAAGTCAATTCATACTGTCTGTCAAAAAATTTGTAACATTGCGAAAATTACCAATTATTAACAACTCATTGAACAAAACATACTAAAAAAAGGACAAGAAGTTTAAAAAAAATGGATAAAAATTTCCACATTAGAAATGATGTACTAGAGAATATTGATTAGACAATGAAAATAATAGAATTGAATCAAATCCAGTTTTCAGAAGTACAAAAATATCATACAAATACATATCATAAAAGCTTTGAAACAGATACATAGAATAAAAATATATAAATGGTTTAAATTTAATTAAAAAAAATAAGTAAAATAAAATAAAAATGATAATAAAAATAAAATAAAATAAAAATAAAAAGGGGGTTAATCCGGAGAGAATGTTGGCAGAGAGTTCAAGTAAAATTAAAGAGCCCCATTTCTTATAGACTTTGTTTGAACAGCCCTTTAAAGTTAGACTTATCTTTTCTAATTTAAGAAAGGACAGAACATCTTTTCAGCCATGTTGATATGGACGGGGGCTTGGGAGAAGAAGTAAAATATTGTGTATCTTTTTTTTTAAGGTGTACCGTGTGCGAGGCCAGAGCCAACGTGATCGCTGTCCACAGTCAGACCAGTTTGATCCCAAACTGCCCGTCAGGCTGGGACCCTCTGTGGTTCGGATATTCGTTCGTCATGGTGAGCTGGACGGTGTTTCATACTTTCATTAACAGACCTGAGAAAAACGTTGAAGCAAAATGATCTGTTAGTTAGGTTTGGTTTAGCATTACTGTGAACAGGTCAGTGTGTAAATGTCATGGTGGACATTTGTAAAACAAATTAAAGGAAAAGCAGGATAAACAGTCAGTTGATTTTACATTAATACCTTAGCCGTTAGCCACTACGTTTAGCCGCTACATATGCTACGTCATGGCAGCGCTGCTTGATATGGATTGGCCTGTGATGAGTGTGACGAGCCAAAAGATCGTCCAATCACAAGCTGCTGTTGTTTTTGAAGGTTCTGCCCCTGAAAACATTTTCACAGGGCTCCTCCCAGATGGATTAGTGAAATATTTCCAATATCCATCTGACATATCAGGTTCTGTATAAACATGAGATAAAAACAAACAAACAAAACAAAGGGTCATACATGCATGTGTGTTTGTGTATCCATGAAATGAAGAGTTTGTCTTCAGCCTGCTCTAATCTAAAGTCTCTGGAGATAACACTTATTGAATTGACGCTTTAAAAATAAGATTGATTGATTACTAAAGCTGTGTACTACAGAAAACACGGTTCTTATGAAGCTGAAGCTAAGCACAAACACAAATGCACAGTGGACTCCTATTTTAAAAATAAGTCAGCAAAGTTTCAAGTTTATGGAGATACAGTAACACCTGATCCCAGATAGAGAAGAATTTAGTTTTCCAAACACTGAGACAAATTCGTGACGTATATTTGAGACATCATGTCCACGAGTAAAAGGTGAGTAAGAGAGTCCATGATCTTTGAATGCTCCTCAAACCTGAACCTAAAATCCTTCATAAGCTGACCACCTTGTTGTTGGTCTGCAGGAAACGGGGGTCGGGGCGGAGGGATCCGGTCAGCCTCTGGCCTCTCCTGGGTCGTGTCTGGAAAACTTCAGGAAGATTCCCTTCATCGAGTGTCATGGCCGAGGGACCTGCAACTACTACACCGACTCCTACAGCTACTGGCTCGCTGCCCTCAACCCCAACGACATGTTCAGGTACGGGATGGGACAGTCTAAGGCGGGTCCACTTATACAGGACTTTCTAAACCTGAAGAGGTGTTTTATCTGTTAGAGAGCCCACAGAGGAAGATAGAAAATCAGGCTTTGAACAGTTTGGGTAATAATCTCCACACATCACACACATAAATATTCTGTCCCAACACCAAGCTAGAATCCAGTCCTCCAAGACAGAAATTTGATCAAACAAAAACAAAGAAGAAGAATCAGCAACAATCGAAAACACAACATGGAAGAGGACACACAAGAAGAGGGAATGATGGATTATTTTTGAACTAAAAAAAGAAAAGAAAAAGTCCTGGAGCAGCCCTCCATTTCTGAGCTCCACCAAACTTTATGTTCCAGGTCAGCCATGTTTGTTTTTATTGACACCTACTTCCTTGTTCCTCAGTCAGTCCACTTCCTGATTGGCCACATTCACAGAGTCAGGACTCGGGAGTCGTCGGCTTTTCCCCACACACGTGAAGATTTTTAAATATTGAACAAGTTTAATATTTACGATTGAATTGAATTGAATTTATTTTATTTTCATTTCGAACATGCATGCAAAGAACAAAAAAAAATAGTGAAATCCCGTTCACATACACGAAAAGAAGGACTGGAGCAACCACACGCTCGAAAAAGGAGTAGGAGGAAGTGGAATACTTTTTTAGTTCCTACCCCTGATTACTGTTGCTCATAGGTCTTATAAAAAATACATTCTTCTATTGATGCAAATACATTATACAAATGTATATTACGAAACATATAATCTATATAAATATGCTTACCTACCGATACAAAACTAATAAAACATATAATCAATATACATATACATATGCATACATACAAACATATAGTCATATAGATTGTCAGCTTGACAAACTCACTCTGAACACCTCTGACAACAGGATGATCTTATTGGACAGTGATTACAAACATATGAAAAAATAGTTTTACATAAAGTCACCTGTGATCTGAAATTTAAACAGAAAACACTGGAGCCAATCACAGAGCTGGAAAACATTAAAGTCCATTACAGAAGAGTTGTTTGCAGCACTATAGGTGATAGGGACTGATCTCACTTTTAAAGGTAAAGGAATGCAAACAGTTCAGAAGAAATCTAAGCTACATGCTAAGCTAACTTCGTTTGACATTAGACACACTGCACTGTGTTTTCTTTTCGTCCCTTCTTGTAGTGACCACACACTTGGGACACTCTCTGCCATTTCTTCTGTGGACTCTCTCCTTTCTGTCCCTCTCTTTTCTCTTCCTTCATGATTTTACAAGCCGCGCAGCAGCGGAGGTAGCAGGCGCATTGTGCCACAGAAATGACCGTCCGTGTCAAACACCGAGCACTGTATAGTAGTCCAGATATATATTTTATATGTGTAATTATATTTATGTCAGGATTTTTCCCCTTACAGTCCTAAAATTGCTCAGAAACCAGTTCGTACCACACCTGACATAATTCAGATAAAACATGACGACGAGGCAGCTGGATGCAATCAAGGCGATGTTCACTTGTTATAACAAGGAGCTACAACATACATGTTACAACATGAAATGTTGAACTGAAGGAATACAATGTCTTCTGTCTTTTATAAAAGTGATAAGAACATGTGTGTATGGAGTGACCTCCACACAGGCTCCTCTCCGTCTCGGGTTGAGCCGGGTTGTTGATAAGAAGGAGCCTCCACGAGGTCATGTAGTGGCAGAAGAATGCAAAAGCTAAACAATGATTATTAAACATGATTACAAAGTGATTAAAAGAGATATTCAAATACAAGGACAATTAAACAAGATTAGGACAGGGTTATGAAGAGATATTCAAATACATGAAAAGATTATATACAATATGTACAAAGGTTAAATCGTTCTTCACAATATTAAACGAGGCTTCTATTTGCCTCAAAGATATTTTGTAATCGAATAATCGGGATTATCCGAGGAATCGTTTCAGCCCTAATTTGAAATAGAAACTAAATGGGAGTAACGGCGCTCAAAAGTCCGGCCTTTAAATCCTCTGAAGGTCTTCCATGTGCACATATTTACTGTCATAGTCATTCATGGGTGAAACACAGCTGTAGCATCATCCATTCACATTCACAGTCTGATTTTGTGGTCTCTGTGTTAACACATCCCTACTGTCTCTCTCCCCGCAGTAAACCAAAGCCTCAGACGGACACCGGAGCGTTTCCAGGGAGTCTGATCAGCCGCTGTCGAGTGTGCATGAAGAGGCTGTGAGCGCCAACGCTGCTGCTGGGACTGTAAATACCAAAACTACTGACCACGATGGTGCTACTTCACACCAGCAGTGAGACATGCTAACGTTATTAAGAGAGCTACTTCACCGCAATGAGCAGAGATATGACAGAATCAACCAATCAGAGGGCAGCGTGAGACGCAACGTCAGTTTGTTCTACTTTAATATAAACGTGCAACAAATTATGCCTTAGATTTTATTAGAACATGGAGATCATACTAAACCGAAATGATTATGGTACCACGTACCATAGGGAACACCTCCTGAGATCTGATTGGCCACCGCAAACCCCTTGACTCTACTCGCTAAGTTTGCTTTCGTGCTAATTTGGTCCAGACCTGCTTTACTGGTTTCAAAAGTTCTGTTGATTTGATTTGGTATGAAAGCTGAATTAAAGGAGCCGGTAAAAACATTAAAATGGTCCTCTCTCATTCTTTTATTTTTCACCGTGGCCTTCGAGACAAGTAGTTTGGTCACATAAATTAAACTATAAGACTCCTATGAGACCCCAAAAAGACCAAAGTTGTGTATTCCAGTAAAGCAGATGTTTGATGGAGATCCAGTCAATGTCCAGATATTTTTTTAGTCTACAAAGTTTTAAAAGATTTATTTTAAATTTAAAAGTGCCGAGACGAAACACCAAACATGAGGAAGGAGACGTTTTCATTCCTATAACAGCCACTAGATGGTGCTAAAGAAAATGTTGAAGCCATCGAAGCAGAGAGTTAACAAACAAAAGCTGTGTTTTCTGCCCGGCAACAGAAGTGTGCAGCCATCTGATTGGCTGATCCCACAGCTAAAGTATTTTGGATTGTTGTTCAGACTCGAGTGGATTAAGTCATTTCCGATCGATGAATCAGAGAACAAATCAACATATTTGAGTGTTTACAGATCGATGTGTTTCAGATTAAAGTGTTCAAAGCTCATGAGCTCTCAGATGTAAATATTTTGACCATATTATAAAAATGATCTCACACTGTGTGTACATTCAGATGATTTTGTGTTTGTTTGTGAATATGATTCTTAATTACTTTAATAAAACATGTTTTACAGAGATCATCGTCTAAAGGTCTTTTAATGATTATGACAGACAACTGCACATCCTGACGGACCATCTGAGGCATCTTTACATCCTCGTGATATTCACTTTCAGACAGTCGAATCTTCCCTTAACTTTCTGGCATAAACAGAAATGCTGCAGAAATAAAGACCCTGGTAACACATACAGTATATACAGTTGTGCCCAAAAGTTTACACCCCCCAGCAGAATTTCTGATTTTTTGGCCTTTTCTCAGAAAATATGAATGATAACACAAAAACCTTTCTGTCACTCATGGTTAGTGGTTGGGTGAAGACATTTATTGAAAAAAAGATAAGTTTACTCTTTTTAAATCATAATGACAACAGAAACTTCAAAAATTACCCTGTTCAAAAGTTTACACCCCCGGTTTTTAATACTTTGTATTTCCCCTTTAACATCAATAACAGCTTGAAGTCTTTTGTGGTTGTTGTGGATGAGGGTCTTTATTTTCTCAGATGGTAAAACTGCCCATTCCTTTTGGCAAAAAGCCTCCAGCTCCTGTAAATTCTTGGGCTGTCTTGCATGAACTGCATGTTTGAGATCTCCCAAGAGTGGCTCAATGATATTGAGGTCAGGAGACTGAGATGGCCACTTTAAAACCTTCACTTTATTCTGCTGCAGCCAATGGCAGGTTGATTTGGCCTTGTGTTTTGGATCATTGTCATGTTGGAACGTCCAAGAACGTCCCATGCGCAGCTTCTGGGCAGATGAGTGTAAATTTTCCTCCAGTATTTTCTGATAACATGCTGCATTCATCCTTCCATCAATTTTGACCAATTTTCCTGTGCCTTTGTAGCTCACACATCCCCAAAACATCAGTGATCCACCTCTGTGTTTCACAGTAGGAATGGTGTACCTTTCATCATGGGCCTTGTTGACTCCTCTCCAAATGTAACGTTTATGGTTGTGGCCAAAAAGTTCAATTTTGGTCTCATCACTCCAAATATCTTTGTTCCAGAAGTTTTGAGGCTTGTCTCTGTGCTGTTTGGATTGTAAGCGGGATATTTTGTGGCATTTGTGTAGAAATGTCTTTCTTCTGGCGACCTGACCATGCAGCCCATGTTTCTTCAAGAGTCTCCTTATTGTGGATCTTGAAACATCCACCCCAATTTTTTTCAGAGAGTCCTGTATTTCAGCAGAAGTTATTTGAAGGCTTTTCTTTGCATCTCGAACAATTTTCCTTGCAGTTGGAGCTGAAATTTTTGTTGGTCTGCCTGACCGTGGTTTGGTTTGAACAGAATCCCTCTCTCTCCCCTTCTTCATTAGAGTTTTAACAGTGCTTCTTGGCATCCTCAGTTCCTTAGATATCTTGTAAAATCCTTTTCCTGTTTTATACAGTTGAAATATCTTTTCTCGCAGATTCTTTTGCTTTACCTACGACGCAGAAACCTGAAATTTCATCGCAGTGAAAGATGCACGTGTCTGTCAGGAGCTCAGAAACTCACTGAGCTTTTATACACACACACTGATTACAAGCTAATAGATCACAGAGAGGATGGTTACCTTTAGTAGACATTCAAACCCATTTGTGTCAAATTTTGTACATGTTATCAGACCAAAACTGCCAGGGGGTGTAAACTTTTGAACAGGGTCATTTTTGAAGTTTCTGTTGACAATATGATTTAAAAAGAGTAAACTTATCTTTTTTTCAATAAATGTCTTCACCCAACCACTAACCATGAGTGACAGAAAGGTTTTTGTGTTATCATTCATATTTTCTGAGAAAAGGCCAAAAAATCAGAAATTCTGCTGGGGGGTGTAAACTTTTGGGCAGAACTGTATATATAATTCTGATGCTCAGATTGAACTTCCTAAACCATGTCTACATGCCTCAATACACTCAGTAACTGCCATGTGATTGGCTGCTTCACCTAATAAAGTGGCCGGTCTTCTTCTTCGTCTTCTTCTTGGTAAATGTTTTCTTCCCCTCTGAGCTCGGCTGAAGGTGCCTCCTGTTTGTGACTTCACTCTGTGACTCAGAGACGAGTCAAAAACCAAACGGAGCGAGAGTGATGTCACCGTTTTTCCCATCATGCCCCTGGTGTGTGCGTGAGTGTGTGTGCCCATTCCAGAGGCTCCAACGCAGCCGCTGCCGCCGTTAATGTGTCACCACAGCAACCATCTGCGACTAATGTGCTGTTTATTAGCACAGGGAAGACAGCGAAGAAGGCGAAGACCATCAACACGTAAAAACATAACCTTAAATAATCAAGTCGACTCTTCATCCTCAGCAGAGGGGGACACTTCCTCAACACAAACTGAAAAGACACAAAATTAATCAGAAGACCTCATACCTGGCTACGGCCATGGCCATTATTACTCACTTTGAGCAGAAACTGTCATTAGGTCCTTCAGGTTTGGGACGTTTTTCCAGTTTATCTTTGTGAAATTGAAGAATGTCCAGAAAACTCCAGGATTCAGAAGAGCAGGAAGATATATTTGACGATTAATACCTCCGTCCTATCACCTGTTTCCTCTGGCTACTCGTAGGTCAAACATTTACATCACTGTATTTCCGACTGTTTCTTGATGTCCAGTGTCCGTGGATGTTCCCTCTGTATTCCTCTCGGTCATGGCTGTAGCCAGGTATGAGGTCAGCGAGGTCCGGACTTCACCTATTTTTTCCTTTTTTTTTTTTTTTTCACCAAATGTGCCCAACTGAATAAAACATAAACTCATAAAAACTTGAAACCTCTCTGTGAAACGTGCTTGTAAATTGTAAGTTGTGGTAAACATCCATGGGCTTTGTGTTCTGTTTGTGCCTGTGTGTGTGTTGTGGTGAACAGCTGTTTGATTAGCTGATGCACGTACCCGCAAATGTGCCCTGTGATGCGCTTAGCAGCGGGCCAAACCCCATTCAAAAACTAGAGTGTTTTTATTTTTAGCACTTTGTAGACCACATCCCCGCCCATCTACACCTAGGTGACCACAATATATATTTAGATAATTCAGCACTAGTTCAGCCTGTCAAATCATCTGATCAAAGCCAGTTTATTTACTTTTATCCACAGCGGAGAGCGCACCCGGCGCTTTTTTTTTTGTTTTTTTGTTTGAGCGCCTGGCTCATCAGCTGGTCGAGCACGCGTCACGATGATGCGACTACTCGAGGACCTTGAGTCATGTGACGCGTGCTTTGTTTTCAGCTCATATTAATTTTAATATACCCATTCCACAGAAAACAAGTCACAGAGAGCAGGGCAAACATGTCCAAGAGATTAAAA
Organism: Scarus forsteni; assembly: GCA_036419115.1. Taxonomy (NCBI): domain Eukaryota; kingdom Metazoa; phylum Chordata; class Actinopteri; order Labriformes; family Labridae; genus Scarus; species Scarus forsteni. The sequence goes on along the minus strand of JAZDUH010000198.1, from coordinate 23,155,224 downwards.
CAGAATACACTGGATGCATTTCTGGCAAAGAAAAAGAAAGAAATTGACAAAAAGCAACACGAAACCAAGGAGGATGGAAGAGAGAATAGGGAAAGTAAGGTGGAGCACAGAGAGGAGAGTCATTCAGAGATGGAAGGGGAGCAGAGGCACACAGAGGAGGATCATGCCTCTGGTCACAGGAGGATTCAGCTAGCCTTTAACGTAAAAAGTTGATTTGTCTTTTTAAAAAAATATACATTTTTGTTTGGAAAATGCTGATTTCACATCATTAAAAGATATTTAAACAATAAACATCTTGTGTGACTTGTAGCCAAAAATAAATAAATAAATAAATAAAATGAAACAAAAACTTCGAAAAATTTTTCGGCATGCACTTTGCGCGCACATCACGGACCTCACCTATTCCAAAATCCTAGCTACGGCCCTGCTCTCGGTCTGTTCGTCTCCATCTTCAGCAGCTCTTCTTCTGTAAACTCCGGTTCATACAGGTATCCTCTTGACTCCAAAGTGAATGGCACTTCATCGGCGCCGTCATAATCATCCTTTTTTTAAATTCCTGCATTGTCTCTTCCTCACACCGCTAACAGTCAAAACAGAGGAGTTACGATACTTGATAAAAGTTACACGAAGCTACAACCAGCATAAGAGGCTTCTAGCTTGAATGTTTAGATGAGCTGAGAGACACGGGGGGGGGGCGGAGTGATTTAGCAGAGGGATATACTGTATGACACGAGTTATGTTTATGCAAAATGTTTATGCACTTAAAAATATGTATGTGTATGTAGCGTACTCTTAAACTGTGGTATTTTTTTTTTATTTGACTTCTTGTAGGTGGAGAAAATAGCCTTTGAGTTTGGTACGGTACTTTCCCGTTAGCGTCTTTTTCTTCGTCTCCATCGGTTACAGTCTGTGGCTTACTGGTGGAGAAGAGAGAACTTCCTACTGTATCCAATGTCCTTAGTGACCATATGGAGCTCATACAACCCCACTTCAAAAAAACTGAACTATCCCTTTAATGTAATCACTTTGACTTTCATCGCAAAATTTTATTTCAACTTTATTTTCGTCATTTTGACTTTAACCCTTTCATGCACGAATTGTTAAATCACAAAGAAATAATTTTTCAACGCTCATGGTCATGGTCCTTTTTTTTCAATATTATATTTTGAGGGAGTTTTACATTTGTCCACGTGCATCAACCATAAAAACAGTAATTTAGTGGAACTTAATAAAGATCCCCAAACACATATTTTTGACAAACATTAATGAAGAGTAAATAAAAGAAAAAGTAAAATCTCTATTTTTCATGTAACAGTCTGACAAAAGTTCATATGTGTAAATTGATAATATCATTAAACTTTCTTTTTTTTTACAGACAAGCAAGTAAAGTAAAGGTATGAACTAAAAACCTTGCTTGTCTTTTAAAAAGTAAAGTATAAGCATACTGAAGTGTATGTATTATTGCTGTTTAATTAAACTATTCACTTGTGAATTACATGAATATTTAAAATAAGAAATACAAAATTTTGTGAAATCTAATTACTGGATACCAATTTGCCCTTCGGTGGCTGTTTTGGATTTTGAATGCAGTATCTCAATATCACAAAGAAAAAGTGCAAGATAAAAGTTAATATTGATATAAAACTTAAGACAAGTGTTTGGGAGTTCACCAACGGGTAGTTATGTTGTTAACAGCTGATGAAAACAGAGTGAGTCCTCATGATCATACTGGGTTATATAACACAGTTTTGGGACCACACTGACCCGCCTGCCTCCTTGTCCGGGTTCCCCAGGGAAACCAGGTGGTCCTGGGTTATCTGTTGCTCCTTTATTTCCCTTTTCTCTTTTAAAACCAGGACCTGGAGGACCTGGTGGGCCGCGGCAGCCCTGAGAACCTGAAGACAGAAACATGATCGTCTTTAGATCAGACCTGTTGCTGCTGTCCTTGTATGCAGATGATGATGAGTTATGTCTGAGTAAGGAGACCAGAACCACATGAAAATAGACATAACATCCAGGGAAATGCCTGGTGTTGTGCTCAAGACCACTCTGTCCGAGACCAAGACTTGCCCAAGACCAAAATGCACCGAGACCAAGACAAGACCAAGACTTTTGGGAGTCGAGACCGAGACAAGACCAAGACTTTGGGAGCCGAAACCGAGACAAGACCAAGACTTTTGGGAGCTGAGACCGAGACAAGACCAAGTAAAAATACTCCCGAGTATGAGACAAGACCAAGACCTTCAAAATGTGGTCTCGAGACCAAGACCAGTCTTGAGTAACACAACACTAGGAAGGCCCTCAAATCAGACAGTGGCCACCGTAACATGACATTTTTTAAAATCTGAATTAATTATTCAGAATTAAATAATTTGGAATTAAAGTTTTATCCTTCCTGTTTACATGGAAATAATAATTTCAAATTGAGGTTCACATGGAAAACATGTTTATGTGCCTTTATTCAAGGCCTGGCGGTTGGGAATGGTTCTGATTGGACAGGGGCAGATGTGACGTATTTACGTATTTACGTCTACTGGAAGAAAAACTCAAGTTCAGCATCTCCGGCATCTCTGTCAGGGAAAACTTGTCCAACTCCACTCTTTCATTATTTCCAAATCTTCTAAGGTTTTAATTAAATAAATCGTCTCGGCTCGAGTCCAACTCTTGCTTTCCTGTTCCGTCAGCATCCTTTGCCCCACCGTGATGCACACGCACATTTAGGTGCATTAGGTCTGACTTTTGTCCATGTGCTCTTGTTTATTAGTTGCTGTCTAGTTTTGTCAGGGGAAAAAGGTTGTAGATGAAACTATCATGAAAATAATGAGTAAAAGTCCAGCTTATTGTTGTCGTAGTAAAGTTTAAATGTCAGTAATCTTTGCTAAACTGTACTTCCAGGGCTGGTGTTGGTGAAGCAGCTCCGCGGGGACGTTCATGTTCCTCTCGAACATCTCGGGCCTTTGATTGAGCAGACTGCTGTGTTTGTTCGCCGAGTCGTGTCTGAGTGTCTCATCCTCAGCAGAACATTTCAAACTGACTCAAACTGTTTGTTCTCACTAAATGTCGAGTGGGCGGCTCTCCGCTGCTTCTGCCTCTTTGTTTAATGGAGATATCAGCGAGTGCTAATGAAGTCTGCTAATCCCCTGAACGCTCCGTTAATTCCTCGGCTCTTCAGCCGGACATTCTGACGTTGTGTTTGCAGAAGACGAGCGGCGCCGCGGGCTGCTGCTCACAGTTTGATTGTTTTATTGTTCAGACTCCATTTAAAGTCAATAAGGACTAATGCGCGTTTGTTTGACTGCGGCTCCACGTTCCTTCATCACTCTGCAGCCCGCCAGCTGTCAATCAAACACCCGCATCATGTGACCCGATGGAGGCGGGGCGTAGGCCTTCAAAAAGAGCCGGTGTGAGGGGATGAGGACCAGAAGAAGAACCAGAACCAGAACTAAAAGCAGCAGATCCCCGAGCAGCCGACAGTACGAACCTTCCTCTTCTTCTTCTCTGTTTTTGAAGGTTTGCTCCTCCAGCTCTCAAAGTTTCTTCTTCTTCTTCCTCCTACAGGTATGCAGTGTGTTCGTAGTCCAGCCATCTTGGTCGTCGTGGCGATGGTTCTGTGCAGTCCTGGCGTTTCCTCACAGCTCGACAGGGACCAAGACCAGTACCAAGACCAGAACCAGGACCTGGACCTGGAGCTGCGTCACCACAGGCTGCTACAAAGAGCTGCCAGCTCAGGCCTGCTGTCACAGGTGAGGGAGGCAGCAGCCAATCAGAATGCTCCAATATTTTACCACAGCTCAGTATCATAGGGATAGAGTTTCAACACTTCAACTTTTTATTTGTTCATTTTTTTTTTTTTACAAACTTTCAGGCGGACCACAGCCCGTCAGACATCTGGTGATCATATCGGATCACCTGAAAGGGTTTTTAGTCATTTTTGATTATTTCTGAGAATTACCATCACAGCAAATGCAGATTCTAGTCTGGTTTATGTTTTAAAATATGACAAAATTAACTTTTGGAGCCATTAAATTATGTTTATACTGCTCAGGATTGAGGTCTGTAAAGTCCGGTTCATGTGGAGACAAAAACATACAATTAAGTTAACAATCATTCTCTGCATTGTTTCAAGAAATGTGTCCAAATACCCTGAAAATGCTGTAGTATGTATCCCAGGCCTGTCAGTGGCGCTATAACGCTGCTGCAGACTTACACCAAAACCACAGAAGACAAAAACATGCAACAAGAAGAAAACTGAACCTTCTGTTCTGCTAAGCAATATGTGTTGTTTTTAGGTTTATTTATTGAGCTAATTTGGGATGTCATTGTTTCCTCGTTATGAAAATTCACTGCAATGTTAGTTTTTCTATGAATTTTAGAAATTTCCACAACAGCTGGATCTTCCTAATTCAATGTCTGTAGTCAGGCAGATCCATCCTGCCAGGCTCCAATCTGCAATGATTATGAGCAGCCCAATCAGAGTCCTTTAGAGCAGCACGAGGTGGAACGAGATTAGCATAGATGCTAACAGCTTAATTAGCAGTTTTAGCAGAACTGAGCAACATTTATTTTTTATTAAATGACAGACAAACATCAACACTTCCAACTTTCCTATAAATACATATTTTCTTCAACTTTAAAGAATTTGTTTTACACATTGGTCAAAACCTCCCACCATGATCTGATTGTTAATATTCTTTTTATTTCAATTTATATTTTGATTTTGTTTATATTTATGCAAATTTATTAATAGTTTTATTTAAATCCTTTTTTTTCTTATATATATTTTTATCTGTATTTCTTAGTTCTTAACTTCACAGCGGGAGTTTTTCCCCCAAAAGGATTAATAGAGCACAAAACTCGAATTATGATTTCAAAAAACTTCAAGTGACACAAAAATGTCATGAATCAAGTTCTGCCTTTATGTTGTTAAATATATTCCTAAATAATCAGAATTTCCCTCTTAACATTAAAGTGTGTGTCATAAATGTTGGTTATGTAGTTCTAACACAGGCAGGTTTGTCTACATAAACACTGAAAGCTTGTTAACATGTTTCTCTCTGATCAATATTTAATCTAATTTAAAAAATAAATACAAGCCTATAAAAATTCACCATCATGAAAATGGTAAAGTATCAGTATTTATATTTTTTCAAACTTTGCAACTACTTACAATTTAAAGGTGCTATGAGGAGAATCTATTTCCGGCGACATAAAGACTCTGCTACCCATGAGCACGTGCGGCGACTGTGGTAAAGACGTGACCCAAGCCAAAGTGTGTGTTTGTTGTGATGCTAATGAATGCAGCTCGGACCTTCCTCAGAACTCTGCATTGATTTACAACTTCTTTTTTCAACAACTTACAGCCCGGTGCTCTAAGACAGTGGTTCCCAACCATTTTTGTCTTGTGTAGCCCCTGAGCCTTTTTGTCATGCCATGAGTACCCCATCACGCACGTGTTGATGATTCCTCAAAAGCAGAATGTTATCACAATTGAGCAATAAATTAAAATATTTTGTCTTAATTTGGACATTTGAGCTCTCAGAAATTTTCTCCTTTTAAGTCAAATTAAACATAACAACAAATAATATGCTGTCTTGAAAATAAATGTGTAATCTTACTAAATAGATACAAAATCAAAATAATCAACCTGCCTTTGTTGTATAGAACTGTTGTAATGTTTACCACAGTCCACCTTTAAGCTCTTCTGAATAAGACCCCTTTAAACAGGCATTTAAACTTTAAAAATCAGGATCAAAACACTCAAAATAGTTTCTCTGCGGTTTCTCTTAACCATCTCCTGAATCCACAGCAACTGGATGTTTCAGCTATCTGTCCATATTTGCCTGGCTGCAGGTTGGCTCCCATTTTCATTTTGGCTTGGCTAAGGTTATTATTTCCCTGGGAAAACTAGTTGTAGCTCAAAAATACAATTCTATTAACAGGCTTTACTCAGTCCTTCTAAGTTAGAAATAAATTAGTGCATTTTTCCACATACCCCCTGCAATGTTCTCGCGTACCCCTTGGGGTACACGTACCCCTGGTTGGGAATCACTGCTCTAAGACGTGTCTGAATAATATAAATTTGCTCTAGTTTTAATTGTCTTGTTCCTGAAGTTGAGTATCCAGGCCAGTCCAGCCCTGTCCGACCCAGCCGTGAAGCTAAGGAATAGCATTTATAGATAACCTATTTAGATGCTATAAAACTCATCTTAAAGTGTATATTTCCATCAGGCATATATCTAAAAGGGAGACTTTTTTGTAATTACTTAGAAACTCGTCACAGCATCTTTAAGTAAGTCGATGATAATATCTTGATTTTTAATTTTTAAATCTTCTGCAGAAAATAATTTGAATTAATTGTTTTAATCAATGTATTGCCCAGACTAACTAGTCACTGAATTGTGACTAAAATACTAATAGCTGCTTTGAATCTTACAAAACTTTTATTCATACATTTTTGAACTCCTGGTTTTGCTTCACTTTAAAATTAAGAACTATTAAAATGTTAATGTTAGAGCTCGTCTCCTCTGGCTGCTGCCGTCAGTCTGAGTTCAGTTCCTGGAAGGCCCCGCCCCCTCGACGACTGTGAGGTCATGTTATACACTTTTCTTCTGACCTATGACCTTTCCTGTCAGGTATAACGTCCAGCAGCTTGAGGCAGTTTGTTAGAGATTTGACATCAAAGATAAAGTTGACACACACGTGTTGGACATTAACATCAGAACAGAGCTGGAGTCAGGGACGAGCTTCCTGTTGCAGATTTAAACCTCTGAATTTTTCTGCGTTATGTTCTGTTGTTGTCTTGAATGTAGAAGGACTCTTATGGAGACCACTGGCTGCATGCACAAGTCAAAAAGAAAATACAAACATCTCTGAGACCTGCAGATAAACACTAGACACTAGGGGTGGGAGAAAAATTGATTCACAGAAGTATTGAGATTTTTTGTTTGACGATTTTTAAATCGATTTTTTTGTTCAAAAACAATTTTTCCAAATTTAAATGCTTCATTTTAGTCTGTGTTAATAAGTCACTTTTAAAGTCAGTCCAGTCTTTTGAAGAGAGAGTATAAACAGCTGATTAAAATATATTGCTGAATAAATCCTAAAAACAGACTCACATGTGATGTGTATTTTTCCTGATATAGTCTGTAGGCATCATTATTGTTCATCTTTTTCACTGGTGTTCAAAAAGATAACTAAAGATTGCAAAAATCAGCAATATCATAGAATCATTTTTAATCGAATCAGCACCTAAAAAATCCTAAAAAATCGAGTTGTGAGAGAAGTATATCGTCCCAGCCTTAGACACCCTGCAGCACCTGAAAAGTCGAAATGCTTTTACAGCTTTACATTTAATTCACACGACTCCTCTGCACGGTCTCAGACATCAGAGTTACTCCAGGAAGTTTTAATTATTTTACTCCACAATAATAATCCTCTCCTTCTTCCTGAGGACAAAGTGTGGAGCAGTGACTCAGCTGTCTCTTAAAGTGACAGTACAGGTTTTAACTAACTCTGTTTGCTACAAAAACAGATTCTAAATATCACAAAATTAACTTAAGATTTGATGTTTTTCTGTTCACAGCAGTAATGCTGATGTTAAATCAGGGATCAAGCTGCAGAAAAAGTCACATGATTAGCGATTCTCACTGTTAGAGGAAACTGTAAATGGGGTCAGAGATTCACAAAGAAAGCTAATGTTTAACTTTCTTACTGTTTCCTTTTGCAGAACTGAACTCTAATGAACCAAGACTTCTGTTTTTAAGTGGCTCAGGGCTGCAGGAATAATCCTTTAGTAAAGTTCTTAACTGAGTGAAATGATCCTGAAGTATTTCATGATCAGAGCAGTTGAAATAGCCTAAGTGCTTAGGAAAGGAGGCTCCGTGCTTCCTTTAGCATCTCCTTTAGATTAGGAAACATCCTTTAGAAAAGGAGAGGAGAGAGAAGTGACCCATAATGCCTTGCAGCAGGTGAAGTTTATAAAATCTGCACAGAATTTACGAAGGAGAAAGGATGATACGTTTTTTTGGACTATCAAGATATGTAGGCTACATGATACTAAGAAAAACTGAACTAAACTAAACTAAGCTAAACTAAACTAAAAAATTAAACCAAAAAATGTAACTTAACTAAAAGCTAAACTTAACTAAACTAAAAAACTAACCTAAACTAAGCTAAACTCCAAACTGAATTAAACTGAACTAAAAAATGAAACTAAACTAATCTAAAAAATTTAACTTAGAAACTTAGCAAAACTAACAAGTACACTAAACTAAACTAGAAAAAATTAAACTTATAAACTTAACTTAACGAAACAACTTAGCTTTACTAAAAACTAAACTAAACTAAACAAAAAAACTAAACTAAACTAATCTAAAAAAATTCAACTTACAAACTTAACAAAACTAAAAAACTAAACTTCAAAAATTTTTACTAAAAAACGTAACTTAACTAAACAACTTAACTTTACTAAAAACTAAACTGAACTTAACTCTAAACTAAAAAAAACCAAACTAAAAAAATGAAACTAAACTAAACTAAAAAACTGAACTAAACTAATCTAGCAAAATTAAACTTACAAACTTAACTAAACTAAAAAACCAAACTAAACTTAAAAATTAAACTAAAAAACATAACTTAACTAAACAACTTAACTTTCCTAAAAACTAAACTGAACTTAACTCTAAACTAAACTAAACCAAACTAAAAAATGAAACTAAACTAAACTAGAAAACTAAACTAAAAACCTGAACTAAACTAATCTACCAAAATTAAACTTACATACTTAACAAAACTAAAAAACTAAACTTAACTAAACTCATTGAGCTTAACAGATAAAGCTGACAGGAAAGAAACCTGTGAGGTAAAGCAGAGGACAAAGATGCTTCTTGTAGTTCATTTTCAGATCATTGTAGTTCGTCATGGTTACCTACGTCACAAGAAATCGTTACTGCATAAATACGACGCCAAAGTGAAAGTGCAGTTGAATTCCTCTCTTACTGCAGGTCTCCTTTCCTTTCCTCTTATTCCCTCCTTCTAACCTCATGACATTTTCCATCAGGTTAAGGAAAAGTGGTTAGGAAAGGAAATAGGAGGCGACTATTGTAGCCCATGTGAACCCAACTTCAATTAATCTGGACCATCGTGTCGGTGTGAAGCCACTTCAGCTTCAGCTCTCAAATGTATGTGTGAGGCCCTTAATGTGTGTTTGTTTGTGTGCTTAAACATCCCAGAACCTGCACAGGTGTTATAATGATAGAAAGAAAGCTTAAAAAAAAGAAGATATTTAACCTTTGACCCCCACAATAACCTCTTAACGACTCCCACAGCTGATCAGAAACAGTCCACGGATGAGAATGATCACAGTGTTCATCGGCTTACGTGACTGAACCAGGGCTGCACAGCATCGGCTTGACTTTTCAGGGGCGTTGCCATGTCTCCAGGCCAGTCTGGTGGTTGCCAGGTTTGCGTATTCTCAGCTTAGAGGATCATCGACACAGAGCTGCAGGAACATAACTCCGTCACTTCCTGACCGTCTTTAGTTTGAAGAGAACAGATCCTCCTGATTGCTTCTTTCACTCAAACAAACTTGGCAACTTTGCACCCGGTGCCCCTGCCGGCCCGGTCTCTTAGCGGAGCTGATGATGCACATATTAAAAACATTAAAGATTCATGAGCAGCAGCGTGGCGTCTGCGGGGGAGGCAGATTAGCCGTGAGGATGAGCTCAGATTGTTGTTTTAGCCTGAACGATCACATAATGTTTGTATGGACCACCTGCTGACACACCGCTGCGCCGATAAAATGGAGCCCTGCAGTATTTACACTGCTGCGCTGTGACGCTCACATCTGCCTCAGCTCGTTATTCTCTCTCATATTCACTCTGACGCTCTGCTTTATTCTCACCGCAGCATCAGAAAGTGTCTCCAGAGAAACAGTCAGGACAGGTCCATGTTAGATCTGCTGTTCGGACTTTGACTAAAGCTCCTTTTTCATTTAGAGTGATGTCAAAAATACTGAAAGGTCAGGTTTGGGGATCTGACAGGTTACTACAGAAAGACTTTTCGGCATGAAACTGAAATGAGTGAATCAACCATACGCAATTTTGGTAAACTAGTGCTGGAGTAGACTTTACTAGTAAAGGAAAAGTGTCACTAATACCACTAGTAGACTTGAAAATGTTCATTAGTACTACTAGTTAGCCTTGAATGCTAATAAAGGGGCGGGGAAAGCTAATGCAGGCATCCCATTGGTTTTCTAAAATATAACAACCAATCAGGGTGCTGCATTTAGTTATAATCCTCTTACTTTATTTTCATTAAGTTTACTAGTGAATCTTTTGGCTTTACTCGTACTAGTAGACCAAAAGTAGTTCACTAGTGAGACATATGGCCCTTTTCCATTAGCCCTACTCTACTCGACTCTACTCGCCTTGTGCTGCTGTTCCATTAGCCCCAGTCGCCTGCCCAACGGGGTGCAGTGTCGCTGAGTGGCTCTGTGATGATGTCATTTTGAACGCGTCACAAACCGAGTAAAAAAGGAAAGCAGAAGAAGACTGCAGGTGGTAAGAAGAAATACCCCTTGAGAAGCACAGGAGAGTTTTGGAAGCTATACAACAGAATGAAGCCGAGGACGAGAGCAATCGAGCTGCAAAGAAAAGACGTATGAGGGTAAGCTAATGGTAGCTACCACTAGCATGCTAGATCGTCGCGCTCATGACTTATCGATGACGACATTGTCTGACCAATCAGTAGCCGGCAGTCATTGACGTCATATCGACTCAGCTCGCTTGGAGCCAGAGCGGAGTAGGTACTAAAACTAGCTTGTTTTAGGAGGTACCAGGCTAGTGGAAACACGCTGCTAATCGAGTAGAGCTGAGTAGAGTAGGGCCAAGGCGTGCTAGAGAAAAAGGGCCAATTGTGAGTTTATAGAAAGTTGTTTTAGCATAAAATTGATATCAGTGATATCACCATAGTTTAGCTCTACGAGTACTCCAATTTGGTTTACGAGTGCATAAGTAGACTTGACTAGTGAACTAAAAAGTGTCACTAGTACTACCTGTAGATCAAAAAATGATTACTAGTTCCACTAGTAGACTGTTTTTAATCTGATAGTAGTACTAGTACACTTAAAAATGTTCAATAGTACTACTAGTTAGCCTTGAATGCTAATAAGGGGGCAGGGAGAGCAAATCCAGGCTTCCTATTGGCTTTCTAAAATATTACAACCAATCAGGATGCTGCATTTAGTTATAATCCCCCTACTTTATTTTCATGAAGTTTACTAGTGAATCTTATGGCTTTACTGGTACTTGTAGACTAAAAACTTGTCTACTAGTGAGATATTGTGAGTTTTTTAGAAAGCCGTTTGAGCATAAAATTGATATCAGTTCTATCAACCATAGTTTAGCTGTAGGCCTACTAGTCCTCAAATTTGGTTAACCAGTGCATAAGTAGACTTTACTAGTGAACTTAAAAGTGTCACTAGTACTACTAATAGACTGTTTTTAATCTGCTAGTAATACTAGTACACTTAAAAATGTTCACTAGTACTACTAGTTAGCCTTGAATGCTAATAAGGGGGCGGGGAAAGCAAATTCAGACTTTCTAAAGTACTACAGCCAATCAGAGTGCTGGATTTGGTTATATCCCTCCTTCTTCATTTACATTAGGTCTTCTATTTATTGCACATTTTGCTAGTTTACAGACAATGAACAACATAGAATAAGAAGGCACTTATATAAAATAAGTAAATGTAAATAAAAAAAAATCAGCAGAAAAAACAATAATAATGATTAAATAATAACAATAATAGAATAATAATAATAATAGAATATAAATACATTTTGGAAAAAAAACCCTCATTAACAACAAATAAGTGAAGGAAAAAGAAAAGGGAAGATATACAAGCATGTAACCTACCTACCCACGCACAAACACAAACACAACCACTTGTACTTATAATACTTATATATGTTATCTAACCTGTGCGTTCATGGACGCTACCCACAAAAACAAAATGTCACTGTATGTGAGATATAACAAGTAATTGTAGTACATAAAAAAAATAATAATAATAAAATAAAAAACAACTTGAAAAGAAAAAAAATCCCGTTATCTACTCAGTACATAAGTGTGAAAAGATAAACATACTAAATGAAGATAAATAAAAACATAAATGAATCTTCAGTTCAGTTCATCACTCCAGCCCTCTACCTTAATATCCAGGTCTCTATATTTTTATTCTTTGTTATACCTGTTTATGTTTGTTTTGTTGTCGACAATTATTATTTCTTTTTGTTTCTTCACACATGGTTGAACTCATGTATGCATGTATTACTTTGTGTTCTTACTGAAATCTTGACTGTTCTCTACTTTCTTATAGAAAGGTGAGCTCCTCTGCATGAGCCTGATGGCTTCTTAACTTCTCCTGACACATTTCTTTGTTTTCTGAATATTTCCAGTTTGATCTTATGTGTCTTTTATTGTGCAAAATCTAATAAACAAACAATAATAAACAACAACAAAAACTGCAGAAAAAGCCGTAAGCCCACAGCTGGACGGTCTACCATCATGGAGGAGCTCTGATGCCTCATGAGTCCAAACGTGACGTCTTATTTTCTAAATTCTTGTCTTTGAGTTTCAGGAGTGGAGTAAACGTGCCGTCGAGGACCTGCTCGCTCAGATGTCCCTGCCCGACGGCCAGAGGGAGTCGGAGGTCGTTTCCACAGCAACAGGAGGAAAGATGAACCTGGAGAGGTCGGTCGACCCCCCAAACAACCTGCCCCCTCGCGAACGCAAAGCCGGCTGCAAAAACTTCTACTGGAAGGGGTTCACTTCCTGCTAAAGCCCCGCCCACTCAGGTAGCTCACGTCCACATCATAGTTCCTCTTTAGTACGGCACACAAAGTCTGTGTTTGAAACTGCATGAAGCAAAGACAAAGTCCCACAAAACAGCACTGTAGCAGTTTGGAGTGCAGCGCAGGCATCTTTCCTGTTTTCCACCTGATGCAGATGTCATGATTATGCCAAACGCTCAAGTCTAGATCTGATCCCAGGTCCTCAGTCTGTAGCTACTCGGAGGATTTTTTCAAAATGTACACATTTAAATATGTCTACTATTGTTCATGTTTGTTTTAGTTAATATGATAATTACTCTGCTTATTATCACATTCAGTATGAACAGTATGTAAGCCCCGCCCACATACTCAACAGTCCTCTTCAGTAACTTTGTTTTTCAATCGTTTCAGCTCTGCCGCTCCATCATCGGACCATTTTCAGATCTCCTGCCCTTCACTGGAGCGTCTGGATCGACCAATCAGCAGCTGCCTGGCTGCAGTGTACCTGATTAATTAATTTAATTATCAATTAAAGAGAGAAATCATTGAAGCGTGTGGCCCTGCCTACTTCTTGTGTTGTTTTGTGGGTTTAATGCTCAAGGAGAACTTACTGTTTCTTTAATTGTGGGTTTAATATCAGCTGAAAAAATAAAAAGTTTGTTGCAGTATTTTTATTTCCAGGTCTGTAAGTCCTGGTGGAGGATTTCACCCTCAGTGCTGCAGGGTAAGGAGCTTCAGCCTCCTTCTGAATCAGGAAGCATCGTGGATGTTATTAGTTTGCACCATAAAGCTCCCAGTGATTTTAGCTTGGTCTGCCACCGGCTTGAACATGGACGTCCACACTGCTCTCATTCTTATTTACCCTTTGTGTCACAGACAGACAAATATAGGGATGGGAGTTGACATGATTTTATTAATACCAGAGCTGTTAACGATTCTGCTAATCTATCAGATCTTTAACGATTCCCTTATTGATTCCTGCAGGCAAATGTTGGCCTGTAGATTTTCAGTGTCAACAATGTCAAACACATGTCACAGCATAGATAACTGCTTCTGCAAAGTGTTTCCACTCACTTAAGGATGTGCAGCATTTTGTAAAAGATTAAGCCACAATTCTGACGCTTCTGAACCCTGTAAGTGGAAGGAATTGATAAGGGAATTGATTGGCAAAAAGACTCATGGTATCGATTCTTTTGAGAGCTGTTAACGACTCTCAACTGGAATTGGTTTTTGGTCCCATCCCTAGACAGATTGATAGTAGACAAATGACAAATAGAGACAATAAAGCTTCAAAGAGTAAGGCTTATGGAGAAAATAAAAAAATATAAGAAATACAGAGTAATTCTACATTTTAAAAAATAAGTAAAGATAAATGGATTAAATGAAGTTAAATCCTCAAAAAGTGGAAGGATCCATCCTTAAAAGAGCTGCACAGCAGTATCTATAAGTGCAGATCTTTACTGGCAACAAGATGCCAGTAAATTACTGTAAACGTCTTCATAACTTGTTCTTAATTTACAGCATTAGTCTTTCAATGTCCAGCATAATTACTGCATTATCAAAAGCAGCATCCTTACAGTTTATTTACCAAATATTATACTCCACAACTTTTTAAATGTATTTTTAATCGGGGGAACTTGCTGTATATTCATTTATATTACTATATGTTTAACTATTTTTACTGATTTATGAGGAAGATAAAAATTTTTTTTAAATGTATTTATTCTTATTTTATTGTTTATTTACATGGACACACATGCACTGCTGTAGGTGTTTATAGCACAGTGCTAATTTTCAACACCAGTCCTTGGGAGGCTTTACAGATTAAAAATGTACAAAAATTAATTTAAAGAAGAAAAGAGATACTTAAGACACAGTTCATTAAAAAGTACATAAAATTAAAATATCCGAAAAAATAGAAGTTGCATAAAAAGATGAATGAAAAGGTTTCATCAGGTAAACATGTAAACAAAAAAATAATTTATATAATTTTTATGTCTTAATCTTTATCTATTACCCTTTTCAGTAACTGAATTATAGTAATTTTACAGCTGGTAACTGTAGATTTTATGGTTAAATATGTTAATTTGACAGAAATCATTTTTGCCCTTTGCAGTCTGATATTATAATAAAATACTGTTAGATTTACAGAAATCAGTCAATATACGTTTGATCCACATGTTAGTCTGAGAAAGTTCTTTATGTCTACGTAGACAAGATAATCTACTTCAGGGGCGGGCAACTATCAATACCAAAAGGGCCACATTCATTTTTACATTTTGTTGGCACTTTTAATAAAGAAAAATATATAAATAATCAAAAAATAACAAAGATAAAACTAAACAAAGTATTTTACCAACACTTACACATTCAAACTCAAACGCAGTTAAAAAGCAATGATCTTGTGAGCATGACACATAATTTAAAGTAAATTAAGCTTCTTTTTAATGCAAAAAAGAATAAAGTTTACCAGTTTTTAAAACACAAATATATTACCATTACCATTGTTTCCAAATATGTCTTTTTACCAAAACTGTAAATTATATTTTGATGCCTCAGAAAAATATTTTTAGAGGTTACTCATGATGAACTGCATTTAGCAACTGTTGTTTTGCAAACATGTAAAGCTGTGAACTGAAAAACTCACTTGTTTGTTTAAAAAAATAAATTATTAGCATATGATCCATGCGTGGACAAAGTCAGGCAGACCCCGGCATGCAGGACGGGGGAGGATCAGGTGATCGGTGTGGAAACAGGAGCAGATTTTAGTGTTTAAAGAGGGAGAGGGGCGAGTCTAATTAACCTTTAATGAAGAGAGAGAGAGGAGGAGCAAACATTTACTCTGCAGCTTAAACACGGATCAGAGGACGAGAGCACCTAACACCTTAGAGAAAACCAACCTGAGCAAATATGACGCAGTAAAGGAGACTTTTTACTTATTTTATATCATCTGTAATGTCACATCTCCTCTGCTCTGTGCTCTACTGCTTACTATGAACTGTGAAGACCACCTCTGGCTCTGTGTGGATCAGAAAAGACTGAGGGTGAGGGTTTAATTTAGTTTTGATGGGTTCATGTTACAATGAAGATTTAAGGGCTCCAACCAAACAGATCTGAGGGGTGTAAATATTTAAATCAGATTCATACGTTACCAAAGAAAAACCACAATGGTCACTGAAATAACTCGAAACTGAGAAAAGTAATAATAAATAAAAATTTACCGAAAATCAACTGACGAAAATCAGACATAGCTTTTGAACTGAGGTTCAACAGAATTATTACAAAAAACAAAATAATGAAACTGGCCTAGACAATAAAGATCATACCCCAAGAAAAGAATGAAATGATGTGACCATAGGGACGTGTTAGGTGGGATTTACACAAGTACAAATTTATAAAACTCCGGTAAAATCTGATCTTGTAGCAGCTACAAATATTGCAGTAATTGTATTGTATTGTAATATACAACTAGAAAAGCACTCGGAGAGCGCAGACCTCTGCCAGCGCCACAGTCCTTAGCCATATTGTGATTTTGACCATAAATATTAGTCCTACCTTTATTTCATCTAAATATTTAGATTCCTTGACCATGAAAACATACCATTAGAAACTAGATTCATAATGATATCTATTTTAGTTCAGTAGTTATTCACAGAAATCACATTTTTTGCCATGGCGGCCAATTGCTGATCCGGATCAACACCAAAATCGAATCAGTTCTTCCTTTTCCCATGCTGAACATTTCCTGAAAATTTCATCAAAATCCATCCATAACTTTATGAGTTATTTTTTTCACAGACAGACAGACAGACGGACAAACAAACTCTCCCGAAAACATAACGTCCTTGGCGGAGGTAAATATCACCATTGCTGCTGTTTTTTACGTTCAGAAAAGAAGCATGGACAGGAAGTAAGTTGACCTTATATGCACATGCGCATTTTCTGTTTTTGGTGCTTTGTGGCAATTTCACAGTGTCACATTTCACACTGTGAAACATGGAGGAGGCTAAGTTATGGTCTGGGGCTGCTTTGCTGCATCTAACACAGGGTCAGAAAGCTTGGTCTCAGTCACAGGTCATGGGTCCTCCAACAGGATCATGAGCCAATCACACAGCTAAAAACACCCAAGAATGGATCAGAACAAAACACTGGACTATTCTGAAATGGCCTTCTATGATCCCTGATCTAAATCCTGTTGAACATTTGTGGAAGGAGCTGAAACATGCAGTCTGGAGAAGACACCCTTCAAACCTGAGACAGCTGGAGCAGTTTGCTCATGAGGAGTGGGCCAACATACCTGTGGACAGGTGCAGAAGTCTCACTGAGAGCTACAGACATCACCTGATTGCAGGGACTGACCGAGAGGTTGTGCAACAAAGTATTAAGTAAAGGGTACCATTATTTTTGTCCAGGCCAGTTTCATGAGTTTGTTTTTTAAAATAATTCTGTTGAACCACAATTCAAAACCAATGTCTGATTTTCATTTGTTAATTTTGAGTAAATTTTTATTTATTATTACTTTTGTCAGTTTAAAGTTATTTCAGTGACCATTGTGTACCAACACTTCTGCACAGGTGTGTATAATTAGAATCTCTGAAACATATTTTCAAAATTAATTCTAATAAAAACAAAATTAGCTGAGCAGGAGGCGGAAGTGAAGAGCAGCTGCAGCTGAAACAGGAAATAAATGAGAGCAGATTAAAGTGTTATCAGGAGGAACAGGTGTGTGAGTGAGTGGGAGAGAGTGTTATCTCCGCCTGTCAGCTGCTGCGTCTCTCTGCTTCTCACTGTGATTAATGAGCCCACTGTCAGCAGGTCCAGGTCCGAGTCGTGCACGGCCGTTCAAAAATACTCCTGCAGGACTGGAGACATCAGACAGACGACTTTACCCATTATTATTTGGAAACGAAGATTCAACTTTTTTTTTCTGATTCTTTTAGTTCGTAACCCTTTTTATTTCATTTGGGGGTCGATCAGTTGAATGAAGGATGTTTCACTAGTGATTTTTTTAAAGATATTTTCAACTTTTTGTCAGGTCAGAGTTAAACCTGAGCTGAACAGTCTAGATTTCCACATGCTCCAGTCTCTACTATGTTTTTAAGGTGTCCAGTCTTTAATATTTAATGTGTAATTATAAGCTTCTTCCTCTGACTCTGCCTCAGTCACTGTGGAAATTAAACCAGAATGCTTTTTTTCATTTGTGCATCATAAAAATAAATATTTGATAACACTTTGGGGTGCAGAAACAATTTAAATATAAGATTAATATTAACAACACTAAAGCTATAACTAATGAGGAAGACAGAGCAGATATGCAGAAACAGACGTGCAAACAGAACAAGAGAACTGAGCTTGAAGAAAAAAAAATCCTATTTCTAATAAAGTTAGGACACTGTCTATCATAGAAAACAACGATTAGTACAACTTTTTTGTCTATTTTCTTTTTTTTTAACTTGTTTTTATTAAATATCTTCATTACAAGTCAAATACAACATCAAAGCTAATATCAATGTCAAATTATATAAATACACTATAGGTACATCGGCCACATACAGCATTACAATTTCAATCTGAAATGTGTCTTTGAATACGAGACCATCTGTCCATGAATATGTCCATTTTCATTTGGAGTCTTGCTGTGATTTGCTCCATATTATAAACCTCTTTTAACTTATTCTTCCATTGAGAGATAGTGGGGGGCTGAGGTTTAAGCCAGGAGACCGTAATCATTTTCTTTGCTATTAAAAGTAGGATTTTTAATTGAAACGTGTCACATTTTGATTGGATAGTGTTTGGGAATATTCCTAAAATTATTAAATTTGGGGTTAGTGGAACGTCAATACTTAAACATTTTTTTTTATCTCGCCATGGATGTCTTTCCAGCAGTTTGTTAATTTGGGACAATCCCAAAATAAATGCGTATGGTCTCCGACCAAACCACAGCCCCTCCAACAACTATCAGATGTTTTACCAAATTTAGAAGTGATAAAGGGGGTCCTAAAAAATCTAGTTTTAGTTTTCCATTCAAATTCTCTTAATATCTGTCTTTTTGTTATTTAGTGTCCGTTCCTCATAGTCTCCACCCATTCCTCATCTTTAATTATTATATTCATTTCTTATTCCCATTTTTCTTTAATTTTGTCTGATTTTCCATAAAATAAAACACAAAACATGATATTTAACCCTTTAACTCCCAGCTCAACTGTTTGGCAGAAGTCAATGCATTCAGGTTTGTTTAATGTGTTAAAAACAGGAAATCGTTTATTTCAGTCAATGTTTTAGGATACAGAAAAGAAGGCAAACAAACCAAAAGAGCTGATATTTTCTTGGTGTAGGATTTAAAAAGCTAAAAAAAATGTGTAGCTTCATTATTATTTTAAATACTTTACCATTTAACAATATGATACATGTATATTCATAAAAATATGTTTATATAACTTATTAAAAGATATTTTTGCTTTTTTTTTACTAAACATTTCTGCCTTTTGTAATCGATTCTGTCCCAAATATTTGTGCATTGTTATGTCATCACGTAATCAACTGTTAGTTTTTAAAACCTTTAAAGTCCACACCATGAAAACATCATATATATGTATATTCAACCCCCAAACTCTATCTTAAATTTAATCTGTTAATCTGTTTAATCTGTCATCCTGCTTTCACCCATTGTTTTAGGGATGTATGATATTATCGGTCTGATATTTGTATCAGCAGATATCAGCCTAAAAGTTAAGTATCCATATCGGCCAATATTGAGATTTTTGCAAATATTTATAGCTAATGTATCAGCTGGAATATCAGCAAATAACACAAATGTACAGTATTGATTCACCTTCTCATCACAGGATGTGTTCATTTAAAAATCAAGGGTTTAGAGTTAAATGTTGTTTTTCTTGTTTTACATCTGTTCCTAATAATATTAGACTGTAACACTGATGAAACAAGTCCATTTTTGTTATGCACAGAACTTATGCACTTGGCAAGAAATATAGATATCTGCAACAATGAATTTAAAAATAACGGCACATATGAAAAAATCCAATATCATGCATCCTTAATTTATTATGAAATTTATTATAAAAAAGGAAAATGTAGCTCAATCTAACAACAAATACTTCGAATTACTTCCAAGTTAAAATAAACCACTAAATACAAAAAATAAGTAATAGCTCCAACAGCCTCAGAATATAACATTTTAAAAAAGTGAACATTATTTTTAACTTGTTTGAAAGTAAAAAAAAAAAAAAAATTAAAAAGTATTCCATTGTTATTTAAAAAATCATGCATGAAAGAGTTAAAGTAATCTGAGGATTTGACACTTGCGGAGAAAAACTTGATGAAAGTCCCTTTAAAAACATTTTTTAAATATCCTGTTTTTAAGCTGAAGACGCTCATAAGACCCCATGACCTTTACCATGGACCTTTGACCTCCAAAACCAGCCCAGGTCAGTCTGTTACCTCCCTGTATGTCCCCTTGTCTCCTCCTTTCCTTTCCTTCCCTCCTCACTAACTGTCTCTTCCTGTCATCAGAGCGTTTTCCGTCGCTCTAAACAGATTTCCCAGAATCCCGCTGGGCGGTCCGCGGGGGGTCAAACAGAGCGCTGACCCTCTAATCGTGTGGACGGCTGATGGAGGCGCGCCGCTGCGTCCCTGCTCATCGATTAGCCCGGGCTGGCGGACACGCTCGCCTCCAGCCGGGCCTTTGATTGGTCGACCCACAGCGAGGCGTTTTATTGGTCCGCTCCCCGGCGGGGGGTCTGCGTGACGCAGAGGCGTGACATTTGAACCCATTAGAGGGACGATTCACACATTCGTTATGATTATTACGAGGACAGGACGAGCTGGACTTAGAAATGAGACTCAGGAGGAAAGAAGACGGCCGACATTTTGAGATTCAGCAACAGGTGACAGAAAAAAAGGAAACAGGAAATAAACCTGGACTGATGTTTGGATTTTAATATTTATCATCTTATTTTTCTGCCTCCAGTCTCTTACTGTCATCCTGCTTTTATCCATTGTTTTTAGGGATGGACGATATTATCAGTTTTATATTGGTTTCGGCACCGACACTGTATTTCCAAAAGTATTAGCTCACCCATCCAAATAATCAGAATCAGGTGTTCCAGTCTCTTCCATGTCCACAGGTGTATAAAATCATCACCTAGGCATGCAGACTGCTTTTACAAACATTAGTGAAAGAATGGGTCGCTCTCAGGAGCTCAGTGAATTCCAGCGTGGAACTGTGATAGGATGCCACCTGAGCAACAAATCCAGTGGTGACATTTCCTCACTCCTAAATATTCCACAGTCAACTGTCAGCTGGATTATAAGAACGTGGAAGTGTTTGGGAACCACAGCAACTCAGCCACCAAGTGGTAGGCCACGTAAACTGACGGAGCGGGTCAGCGGATGCTGAGGCGCATAGTGAGAAGAGGTCGCCAACTTTCTGCAGAGTCAATCTCTACAGACCTCCAAACTTCATGTGGCCTTCAGATTAGCTCAAGAACAGTGCAGAGAGCTTCATGGATGGGTTTCCATGGCCGAGCAGCTGCATCCAAGCCTCACATCACCAAGTGACATGCAAAGCGTGGATGCAGTGGTGTAAAGCACGCCGCCACTGGACTCTAGAGCAGTGGAGACGCGTTCTCTGGAGTGACCAATCACGCTTCTCCATCTGACAATCTGATGGACCAGTCTGGGTTTGGAGGTTGCCAGGAGAACCATACTTGTGGGACTGCATTGTGCCAAGTGTAAAGTTTGGTGGAGGGGGGATTATGGTGTGGGGGTGTTTTTCAGGAGCTGGGCTTGGCCCCTTAGTTCCAGTCAAAGGAACTCTGAATGCTTCAGCACACCAAGACATTTTGGACAATTCCATGCTCCAACTTTGTGGGAACAGTTTGGAGCTGGCCCCTTCCTCTTCCAACATGACTGTGCACCAGAACACAAAGCAGCTCCATAAAGACATGGAGGACAGAGTCTGTGTGGATCAACTTGACTGGCCTGCACAGAGTCCTGACCTCAACCCCATAGAACACCTTTGGGATGAATTAGAGCAGAGACTGAGAGCCAGGCCTTATTTATTTTCATTTTAGTTGTGTTTATGCTATTTTTATTTTATTTTAATAACTTATTTTTTCATTTATATATATATGTATATATCTATCTATATATCTATCTATCTATATCTATATCTATATATATATATATATATATATATATATATATAGATATATAAAGAGTTATTAATATCAAATAAAAATAGCATAAATACAACTAAGATGAAAATAAATGAAAACAGTATTGAGCCTTTAACCAACATCAACTTCCATATGAAGGAAAATATATCTATGACAGGGGATGGAGTTTTGTTTTGATCTATTTTATAAATTGATTGATTGTATATATATATATATATATATATATATATATATATATATATATATATATATATATATATATATATATATATATATATATATATATATATATCATATATATATATTTATCTATGTTAATCAACTGCCACTGACTCTTAATTTCCCTGAGGGATTTTTTTCTTAAAGGGATTAATAAAAAACTATCTAATCTAATCCTGAAGATTTTTGTCAGACTTTGCACAAAAGTCGTGCGTCAGTGGTTCAGTCTGCTCGTGGGCTCTGCAGGTTCGATCCCAGCTCAGGCCGTCACATGTTGATGTGTCCTCGGGCAAACTGTTGCGACTGTTTGAGCTGATACATAAACTCAGAGTAAAGTTACTTTGGGTCGTCATGGAGACAAGAAAACTGAATAAAAGCTCCGGTCCATTTTCACACTGTGAGGGATTTTCATTTATGTTTAAATAAACTTTTTATGACTTAAACAAAACACAAGAAAAATCATCTAAAATTAAAGTAAGAATTCTCAAATAAAGAATGATTTAATTCTCTGACTTCTAGCTTTTCTCCACATGATTCATACTTTTCTTTAGAGTTCTGATTTTTTTCTCATAATTCTAAATTTTGTTCCAGAATTTTGTCTTTTTTCACAGACTTTTTTATTCTTTTCTGTTGTGTATAATTGTGTTAATTATCACTGGTTTCTTGAATCTTTCCTTGCCAAGAAAAAAGCTGGCTCATGTACAGCTGTAGCAGATGATCCCTGCCTTAGACTCATGCCCCACACACCATTATGGTCGGAGTAGATTTTTAAGGTCATAAATCACAGCTCAGTTTTGTTTGCAGAATCTCAGGTGGAGGACCCGAGTTACCTGCAGAGACAAGAAGACGAAGAGGAAACCCGTTCGAAAGGAAACAAGGAGATGAAATGCAGGAAGGAAGGAAGAAAGGACACAAGGTAATAGGAGACAAGAATCCTGCTCCCTGATTGGTCGAGATGTGTGATGTAAATCGGCCGATGCAGATTCTCAGTTGGGTTTCATTTAATGGAGGAGAAGTAATGAGTACACAAACTGCAGCACAGCACGACACACACACACACACACACACACACACACACACACACACACACACACACACACACACAGACTCTCTGTATTTGCATATGAACCCTGCAGAGCTGAATATTGAGGTAATTTCTCTTTAAAGCACAGAGCTGATCTGAAACTCTTTCCTTCCTAATGAATATTCTGAAACATACATGTTTATTCTTCATATCTGTGAACGTCTTTATTTTCCTGGTTTTTGCTGCACTGATAACTTTGTCAGAAATGAACATCATGTTAGTCTGAAAGCTTTAAAACTGATTTTATTCACCAAACGAAAATGGAAAATCCCAACAACCAGGACAAAGTCCCTTAAATAACCTGTTTGAACTTCAGCAGGTCATTTTGATCATGCATACATGCCTAAATGCACTGAGCTCCTGCCATGTGATTGACTGATAAGATGATTGCATTAATTAGCAGTTGAATGGGTGTGGCTGATAATGTGGCAGGTGATTGTATGTTTGCAGATTTCAATCAAGCCACAAAATAAAGAGCTGGTTAAATCAAATATGACCATCAGTCTGTGTGATTGACAGGCGTTTCCAGGTGCAGACAGAAAGGTAACCTGGGGGGCGGGGCTTGTCAAAGTGACATCAAAAAGCTTTGAAAAAAACGTAACGGCGTCTATTGAAACCTGTTTGTGTATCAAACTGATATATAAGATATCAACCAAAGTTCAGCTCTAGTACTCAGAGTGTGGAAACATGTACTCAGTTTGGTTAACTAGTACTC
Organism: Scarus forsteni; assembly: GCA_036419115.1. Taxonomy (NCBI): domain Eukaryota; kingdom Metazoa; phylum Chordata; class Actinopteri; order Labriformes; family Labridae; genus Scarus; species Scarus forsteni. Next base: position 23,131,176 of record JAZDUH010000198.1, on the reverse strand, counting down.
AAGAAGCAATGTGTCTCCAGTCATGCTAGTTAAGCATACTAACGCCAGTAGAAAGTTCGGCTTAACTAGCAGCACTAGTAGACTTGAAAAATGTTTCTAGTAAAAACTCAAAGCTTTACTGGTAGTACTAGTAAACCAAAATTGTCCGCTATGGAAAGCTATTTAAGGGTAAATTTAGCTCTACTAGTACTCAAATTGGTGTACATGTAAAATACGAAATAATAGCCGGGGCATTTATTTGTTTCAATCACTGAGCAGACCAAATGTTTATTTGGGACAGGCGTTTCATATTTTGCTCACAAAAAACTTGCTTAGCAAAAATGGAAAATTATGGTATATGTAATTTAATTATTTATGTACACCAGTATGAACATCATATATCATATAATATCATAATATCATAAGGTTGTACTTCTGTTTTTTTGCTGCCCCAGGGCCATGGTGATCAGCAGCAATGTACCGCTAACTGACGTGTCCGGCCTCCTGACGTTAGCTAAAGGTAAAAAACGTGCAGCGGCAGCGGCAACGTCTTCTTTGGATTTTCAAAGCCCTAGTCTGTAAGATTCTGGCTTTCTGCTCTCTAGTGCCCTCTTTGGTTGTTGAGTGTAACTGCACTGTCTGAAACAGAGCACCGCACACCAACCTGCATTTGTTGACATACAGAGGGAGGAGAAGCCGACAGGACGTCCTGAGAGACAAATAAACCATGTGGACTGTTAAGGTTCAGTCTGATCATGTTTCTTTTCTAGTGTGATCTGTCAGGTGTGAGCTCAGTGTTCACACGTGATCCGTAAACTTCGACCGTAGCTCATAGGCTGTGCCGAATAAATTTCACCAGGAAATTATGTTGGATCTGGCAATTAATTAGAACCAGGCTTTTATTTGGTATTTTATGATACTCAGCTCTGGTTCACTAAAGGTCTTTGGAGCACTAGTGTGCGAGTAGACCTTACTAGTAAGCAAAATCATCTATAAGTAGACCATTTTGTGATATTTGTAGTACTAGTAGACTTGCAAAATGTTACTAGTAAAAACTCAAGGGTCTACTAGTCATACAAGTAACAAACAATCATCTACCAACAGACATTTTGCGTCACTATTGAGGTGTAATCTCGCACCAGTGCTACAAAAACCATATCTTACTAGTGGTACTAATGATCTATTTTTAGTCTACTTGTAGTACTAGTGAAGCCAAAAGTGTCTCTACTAGTACTAGCAGACCTTATGCAAATACAGAAAGGGGGTTATGACCAAATCCAGCCCCCTGATTGGCTGAAGTATTTTAGAAAGCCACTGGGACGTCTGAATTTGCTTTTCCCCGCCCCCTTATTAGCATTAACATTTTTTGGTCTACTAGTAGTACTAGTGACTGTTTTTGCCTCACTAGTAAAGTCTACTCAAAACACCAGTAAATTGAGTACATGTACTAGTTGATATCACTAATATCAATTTTATGCTCAAACGGCTTCATTAGTCTGCTGGTTTGTGATTTTGTGTTGCGTTTAGTTCTCCAAAAACTTTACTAATCAAATTATAAGTACTACTACTTAACTCAAAATATCTCACCATAGTAGTAAACAGTTTTTAGTCTATTAGTAATATTAGTTAAACCTAAAGATTCAGTATTAGTACTGGTGGACCCAATGCAAATGAAGTAGGAGGGGTTCTAATCAAATCCAGTCCTCTGATTGGTGGTAATATTCTGGAAAGCCAATGGGAAGCCTGGATTTGCTGTTACCGCCCCCTTATTGGCATATAAAGCTTTATAGTAGTGCTTGTGAACATTTTGAAGTCTACTAGTACTATTAAACATTTTTGTTCCACTTGTAATACTATTGACACTTGTTGCTTCACTAGTAAAGTCTTCTTGTGCACTAGTTGACCAAAGTTCAGTAAATTAACTCCAAATTTAATCTCCAGTCGAGCTGAACGACAGTTTAAATCTCTGATATCAGTTTTCAGCCTCCACTCTCGTCTCTCCTCTCAGTTTGTTTTCTCTGACTCACACAAACAGCCTGAACCAATCAGCTGTCAGGACCAGGCCGGGCTGTAACCCCACCTGTCATGGCGCACTAACACTGTTAGACAGGTGTGAAACTTGCTCTGTCACCTGCTATTAGCTACCTGACAGCTGAGGCCCCGCCCCCTCATACTGCAACGGTCCTGATTGACCTCCTGATTCAGCCGGTTCATTTTTAAAAATGTTTTCTTAAAGAGAACAGCTTTAGAGAAAAGCCTCTTAAAGGTAATGTGTTACAGGAAAGAGATGAACATGAGGCCCCAAAGCATGACCTTAGACCCAAAAAGACAGACTCCGCCCCTTTTATTTGAATATTTGAAGACAAAACAAAGTGTCATAGAGAAACAACCCTGTGCCTGATTTTTGTAAACCCAAATTTTATTTCTTATTTCAACTTATTATTTACTACAATATCTAAAGCTACTTACTGTAAAAAACAACAACAAAAATAGTAAACTACTGTAAATGGCAATGTTTTGTGGGAAAACATACAGATTTATATCAACTGCACAAAATCTAAAATAGAATGTCTACATAGTAAATAATTCAAAAGGACAACAGGTCAAGAGAAAACTGGCCAATAGCAAATGAGCGTTATTTTCATTTCATTTTATTTTATATTTCACATTTTTAAAATATGTTTCACATTTTTGGGTGAAACAAATACTTGGTTAAATGCATTTGATTGCATAAAATTTGATGCACTTTTGTTTTTCTTACAAAATGATGTCTTGCTAATAAATAACCAGTGAAATAGTTAAAGATACAGTGATACAAACTAAAATATAGCAAGTTCACTTTTGATTTAAAGGCATGGAATAAAATACAGCATTATACTTTGAATGAAAATACAATATTTCTGGTGTAAATCATGTTACAGTAATGACAACTTGAATAAATATACAGTAGTTTTCCTACAGTTAAAAATACTTTAATCATGTTGCGCATTAAAATAGGTCATTGCCTCCTCACCTCCAAAATCATCCAATACATCCCTCTGCTAAATGTACCAGAAATACAGTTTTCACAAGTAAGGAAAACATTCATTTATTTTAATATGTTTTAATGCATTTTATTTTATTTTAAGTGTTCTTTTAAAATTTTACTGATTTTGTTGCACTGAGTTTATTTTGACTTTGTTCACTTTTATTCTTCTCACATAAACTTTATGTTTATGTTTTGCTGCTGTGTAAAGCACTTTGGGCTGCATGTATATGAATGAAAGGTGCTATATAAAAAATAAAATAGATATAAAAATAAAAGTTAATCTTTATCATTTTTGTATTAAAAAAATCTTAAAACCCATCTTTTTCTAAAACGAATTTTCCCAAACCTCTTTTTTAGGTCCTTCTTCTTGTAGAGCCTTTTTGTCTTATTTTGTTTCATTATTTTTTTTTATATATATTTTAAATCATGTAGTACTTTGAGGTTGTGAAAATGTTAAGTGGAAAACAAACAAATTAATTGTTATTTTTATTATTATTATTATTATTATTATTATTATTATCATTATTATTATTATTACTATCATTATTATTGGAGTGGATGCATGTGCTATATTTGGAGAAAAAAAACTTCAAAGAATTCTTAATAAATGAATTCTAAAGTGAGGGGTGAGCATTTGACCCACTGACCTTTGACCTGCATCAACAGACCTTTCTGTCTTTGCAGTGGGAGGAGCAAAAACAAGCCCCGCCCCTTTACTGTCAGTTACAGGTAAGCTCACCTGTGTGACATCACGCAGCCTACATAAACGTCTCCAGGTGATTCCTCTGCCATGACTCATCACCATGGAGACGACCGCAGCACATGACTCACCTGTCTGCTCTGAAGTGTGTCACCTGTTCAGGTAGAAACAAAGGCCTCAGTCCTCTGACTGACCAATCAGAGAGCTCGCTGATGGAGGGGGAGACGTGCACAGGTGAACGTGCACAGGTGGGCGACGTAAACAAGGACCTCGCCAAGTCTGAACGAGTTTGAAGAAACAGGAGAGAGTAACCACAGGGGTGTGTGTTTGTGTTTGTGTGATTAGTGTGTGTTTTTGTGATTAGTGTGTGTTTGTGTTTGTTTGTGAATTCATGTGCATTTTATGCTGTTGTGTTCATATTTACCTCCTTTTCCTGTTTTTTTTGTGCACATTTAATTGTTTTATTGTGAAAATTGAGGATATTTGCTTTCATTTTGTTGCATTTAATCCATTGTTGTGTTTTTTTGAGTATTTTCTAAAAATATTTTTGTGTTTATTTAAACATCAATTTGTGTTTTTTATATTCCAAAGATAATTGTGTATTTTTTCATTTTTGCCCACCTAAGTATTTGGTGTAATTCATGTTCTTTTGTGTAAAATTGAGAATATCTATGTATTTTGAACATTTGTGTATTTGTGTTTAAAATGTGTCAATCATTCATTTGTTTGTGTGCAAATTGGTGTCTGTTTTTTGTTGTATTTTTTAAGTCGTGCACATATTTGCATGTGTTTTACCAAGAGTTTTTTGTACATTTTGTGAAAATTTGTGCAATAACTGTTTGTGTATTTTTAATAAATTGTGTTTGTCTGTTGATCATGTCTATTTTTGCACAAATTATTGTTTTTTTATAAGTCAAATTTCCATGTTTGTATGTTCAACATGTGTGTATACATGTGTATATTTATGTATTTTGCTAAAATATATTTGTAAAAATATTTTTTTGTGTGGTTTCATGTACATGCTTTTGTTTATTTTCTTTTCTTTTTATATTTAGTTCAAACTTCTGTAAACGTCAGGTGTGTTTTTTTGCATTTTGTATGTTTGTATCTGTGCGGCCTCTGTGTGTTTATGTTTGTGTGTATCTGTATTTGTTCATATACATTTTTGTGTGTATATTTTATTGTGGGCTTATATTTATGTAAATACTGTTTGTGTTTTGTGTGCATTTGTGTTAACTTGTGAACTTCTTTATTGCATTTCTGTATAGTTGTGTTTGATTGTGTATTGCTGTATTCTGTGAGTTTTTAATGTTCATGTGTGATTGTGTGCATTTAGTTCTGTTTTTGTATATTTGTGTTTTTGTATTGACATGTTATTTATCTTACTGTGCATATTTGTGTGTATTTGTATGTTGTTTTGTTTGCATTTTGTGTAGTTGTGTGTTCGTTTGCGGGGGTATTTTTGTATTTGTGGTGCTTGTGAGGTCCCAGTGTGTAAATGTGAGTTTGTTGGTTGTGTATTTGTGTTGTTTAAAGTTTGTTTTTGTGTGCTGTTGTTGTCAGAGTGATTCAGCAGGAGTTTGTTCTGGAAGCTTCTCTGCTGCTCCAGGAATATCAGGATGACAGGAAGTGAACTTTGACCTCTGGTTTTATTTTGAAGTTCTTCCTGTGCTCATCAGCCTGACTCTGCTCACCTGTGGGCCTCCATCTCTGCTCAAATGTTTGTGTTTCATCAGAGTGAAAACCTCCTGGAGGATCAGACCTGTGCTCGGGGAGGTCGACACCACGAAGAGTCCAGCAGCTGCTGTGAGGGTTTTAAAGACGACGTCATTATTCTGATAAATCTGTAAATTAAGTTTGAGTTTCAGAACTTTGAAAATATTTGTGAAATAATCTGAACTTTTTACTTTATGTTGCTCTTTTTTCTTTAAAAAAGGAAATTATCATTGAAGTTTTTGTTTTGATGTTTGATAGTTCTGTATTATTTAGTTTAAATTTGTATTTTAGACTAATTTCTGTCTGGTCTTTCTTGTTTGTCACTGTGCTGCACTTTACTGGTGAACTTAACTAAATGTTTAAAATGTGATTTGGTTTATTTATTTTGTTTTACCTTTTATCTTTAATCTTTTATTTTTCTAATTTCATTTTTTCATTTTATATATATTTTTTAATTAAATCAATTAATTGTTTTCCCTTGAATCTTGATTTTTAATGAACTTTTTCTGACTTTAAATTGTCTAATTTCAGTTTTTACTCAATATAGTCAACAAGTGACCTCAAGTGTTGACTTTAGTCCTTTTTCATATCACTTTCTTTTTTAATTCCAGATGTTTGACATCAGACTGTTGGGCTTCCTCACAATCAGTCAATCAATGAACCAACCAATCAACCAACCAACCAACCAATCAGTCAATCAATCTATCAACCAAATGAGCCAACCAACCAATCATTTAATCAACCAACCAACCAACTAATCAATCAATCAGCCAACCAACCAATCAGTCAATCAATCTATCAACCAAATGAGCCAACCAACCAATCATTTAATCAACCAACCAACCAACTAATCAATCAATCAGCCAACCAACCAATCAGTCAATCAATCTATCAACCAAATGAGCCAACCAACCAATCATTTAATCAACCAACCAACCAACTAATCAATCAATCAACCAACCTAATGAACCAACCAACCAATCGATTTATCAATAAACCAATCAACCAACCAATCAATCAATCAATCAACCAACCAATCAACCAACCAACCAACCAACCAACCTAATGAACCAACCAACCAATCGATTAATCAATAAACCAATCAACCAACCAATCAGTCAATCAATGAACCAACCAATCAACCAACCAACCAACCTAATGAACCAACCAACCAATCGATTAATCAATCAAACAATCAACCAACCAACCAATAAACCAATCAACCAACCAACCAGTCAATGAACCAACCAATCAGTCAATCAATGAACCAACCAATCAAACAATCAACCAACCAATCAGTAAGTCAATCTATCAACCAATCAACCAACCAATCCATCAACCAACCAATCAATCAACCAACCAACCAACCAACCAATCAGTCAATCAATCTATCAACCAAATGAGCCAACCAACTAATCATTTAATCAACCAACCAACCAACTAATCAATCAATCAACCAACCAACTAATCAGTCAATCAATCTATCAACCAAATTAATCAACCAACCAACCATCAATGTATTAACCAACCAATCAAATAATCAATCAACCAATGAACCAGCCAACCAACCAATCATTTAATCAACCAACCAACCAACCATTCAATCAGTCAATCAATCCACCAACCAATGAACCAACCAACCAGCCAACCAACCAATCCATCAATCAACTAAACAACCAACCAACCAATCAATCAGCCAACCAACCAGCCAACCAATCAATTAATCAACCAACCAACAATTCAATCAGTCAATCAATAAACCAACCACTGAACCAATCAACCAAACAATCAACCAATCAACCAACCAATCAATCAATCGAGTAATTTATTAATCCAGCACCAGTCATATGTTATCTCAGAAACTCTCGTTGAGGTCTGACTCTTCATTTTATGGTAAATGGACTTGAGCTTATATAGCACTTTTCTAGTCTTTTGACTACTCAAAGCTGCTTTACACCGCAGGTCACACTTACCCATTCATACCCATTTGCACTCACATTCACTCACTGATGGTTCAGAGTTTCTATGTTAGTTATCCATCAGTATCTCTAACACATCCACGCCCTTTCATGCCCATTTACACGCCACTGACGCAGCAGTGGGAGCAACTTGGGGTTAAGTGTCTTGCCCAAGGACACATCGTCATGTGTCGCCCGGAGCTGGGCTTGAACCTGCAACCTCCCGATCACTGACCAAGCGCACTATCCAACTGCGCCACCGACACCCCGATTTATAGTTGTGATGGATCTTTTTGTGTGTTCAAATCAAACTCTGAGTGTTTAGTTGGTAAGTCCTGTCCCTGCTCCTCGCTCTCTGCGTCCCGCTGAGGGCCGCGGGCCACAGGCTGAGACTCTCTGTCACCAGAGCAGCAGGAAGGAAAGACAAAGTGTTTGAGCACGGATCATTTCACTGAAGCGGGAGGAGAAAACACCACCATCATCATCATCATCATCATCATCTGTCACCCCCCCCAAACCCCGCCCCCGCACGGTGCTCAGTGACGTCATCAGGCTGTATAAGAGCCGCTCGGTCGGGACAGCGGCAGAAGCTCCTCTCCCTCTGACTGACAGCCTGATGATGAAGATGACCTGCTCCTCCTCCTCCTCCTCCTCCTCCTCCCTGCTCCTGCTGCTCCTCCTCTGCCTCAGCGCCTCCTTCAGCTGCTCCTCCGCCGCCCCGAGAGACGCCAAACTCCGCCTGCTGCTGCACCGGAGCCCGCTGATGGCCTCCAAGCAGGTGAGCGCGCACACACCTGCGACAAACTACACACCTAAACTACACACTGGACTCAAACTCCCACAGTCCTCCAATCAGGTTATCGATCAGACTCGTTTTTCTTCTTCTACGGTCTCAGTAGTTTATGTATGTAAACGCCCTGTCTCCACTTTCACTTTGAGTTTCTCTTTTTTAAAACAGATTTTACATGAATTTAAGCTCCATGTCAACGTTTATTGTTCTTGACACTTTTATCTCTAATTTAAATAAACCTGAGTCCATCTGCTGAGGGAGGAGTTTAACATTTTTTAATAAAAACTGAACTAAAATATTTTTTTAATCTGTCTGCCAACAATCAAGTAATTCTACTCTGAGGGATTAAAATAGGCTATAAAATCTCTTTCATGCCAGAAAATATTTGAAATCAACTTACAAACCTCCTCAGGGCTTCGTGGTGCAATTTAAAATGAAATAAAATATAATGGGAAACGATCTGTTGCAAAAAATAGATTTTTTTTTACATAAGGAAGGTGAGTGAGAGAGGAAATTGCACATTCAGTTTAAAGTTTGTTCCCTTTTTCTCACTTCATTATAAATGAGTTTTAGATTTACAATATTTTTTTTCTCATTTAATTTTATTTGAGTATTTTTCTTGTGCTGTCTGAGGTTCAGATAAACGTCCAAACTGGAGGAAAATAATTCAAATTCAGATTAAATAGGCATGGATAAAACATGATGACACATTAAAAAAACTTTTTTGACGATTTTCTTTAACATTTAATTGTAGTTTAAGTCTGTATTTTTCAATGAATTAAACTTTTTTATAAAGTGCATTTAATACAAATTCTATTCTAGTTCAAAGTTCTTAGAACGAAGGGAGAAAAGTGATTGACAGAATAAAAAATAAATATAATAATCATGGATTCATCAAATAAACATGCCGCAGTATAATAATAATGATGAAAAGAGGGTGTTGAGAGGATTTGGAGACAAATGCACACTGAAATATTCAGTAAAACAAACAGTGAAATCAAGATGACTAGTAGAAAGTAAAAATAAAAGGAAACAAAAAGAAAGGCAAAGCAATAAAACCAAGAATTAACAGACAGGAAAATTTTCACAAATACATAAAACATGATTTAAAGAAAATCTGAAATGATACAAAGATGAAAAAGAAGAAAAGTATAATGATGATAAAAAAAATACAATCCCCCTCAAAAATATTATTTAGCATCAAATAGTACAGTTTAAAATGTAAATTTAAAAATAAAATAATTTAAAAATGACTGTTCTAAATAAAAACTGTTTTAAACCATGAAGTCCGGCCTCAGGTCTGGCTGAATAAATCAGTTTTATAGATCTCAACATTTTTAAATCTTCTGACGTTGTCTCTCGGAGCGAAGCTGCTTCTCTGGACTTTTGGGTTTTTGTGTTTTCAGCTGAAGGAGATTTAGGGGGTTTGACGTCCTGAATCAGAAACTAAAACTGTTAATAATAAATAAACTATATTCTAATAGGTAAGATATTTAAAGCATTTATCAGAAGATATTTGTAAGTTTTGTATTTAAAGATGAGAGGAGCTTAAATAATTTGAGGAGAAATGTGTGAATGATTAACAGATCACCATAAATAAAGATATTATAAAAAACAATTTATAAAATCAATAATAACAATTATAAAATCATACTTTCTTATTATGATAACAAAGCTTGGACTTCATGTGACTTTAGTCTGTACATTAAAAATGTGATAAATGATCTTTCTTTAATATTTTATTTCAAAGTTTAACTAAAACAAATGTAATTGATAATTTGACCGTCAGCCTGACTGCTGCAGCTCTGATGTGCCGAAGGATAAAATCAGTTATGAGCTCTAAAAGATGATGATGATGAGGGTTATTGTTTTTTCTTATCTTTATTATGATTATGATTTTCTTATTCTTTTAAAGATCTCAGATTAAAACCTAATTAACTGTCCAAATATGAGCAAAAATGCTCTGTAACTTAAAATCATTACAAGCAAAATAATTACTATTTTATATATTTGAACTACTTTGGATCAGGTTAGATCAGATAAATCAGGATGAATCATAAAATCATTAAAACAGCTGAAACCTAAATTCCAGGATTTTTTTAAACAAAGATTTCAAACATTTATTTTCATTTTATACCTTGTGATTGGTGAAATGTTTTATGCATGAACAATTAGCATAAACAAATATTTTTTAAACTGATAAAAATTAAATCAAATGAAATGATAGTTTGTTTTAAATTCAAGCAAAAACTGTCATCAGATTTACTGATTTATTTTTTGGATTAATGAAGATTGAGGATTTATTATATCGAGACAGGAAAAAATGCTGCAAAAATTCGGATTTATTTATATTTCTCCACTTATGAATGTCAAAGATGAATACGTTTAAATCTGAGAAAACATTCACCTGCTCCTGTTCTCCCTGAGTTTTGACTGGCAGGATGCAGAAATGGTTGTGCCGTGACTCTCTGACTTTCTCATGAGGCATATGTGAGCTTCGTTTTAGCTCAACAGAGATCTTCGATAAAGCGTTTAAGAATCACAGCGACCTGATTCATAGAAAAACTGAAAACCTAAAACTTAAAAAAGAATTCTGCATGAAGGCAGAGTTTCTCCATAGAAAACCTCTATATTTGAAAAAACACACAGAGTGAGGATTTCTGTGGGTCAACATCTCTGCTGAGACAAAGAAAACATCGTTTTAATTTTTTATTTGTCGTCCTCTTTGGTTAACATGCTGTGAAACTAGACAAGCCTCCGATTCTGAAGAGAGCGTCGCGTCTGGTCAGGGTCAGATTACCTTATTTATACCTGTAGGTAGATTCGGTTGCAGGGAGAGTCATTTTCTTTACAACAAAACACAATAAACAAACACACAGAGTGTAGATGCACAGTACACAAATAAACAGGAAAAGGTAAAGTGCTAAGGTGCTTAAAGATGCTATGAGGAGTTTAAGTAATTACAAAAAAGTCTCCCTTTTAGATATATGCCTGATGGAAACACACACTTTAAGATGAGTTTTATAGCATCAAAATAGCTTATCTATAAATGCTATTCCTTAGCCTTCTGGTTGGGTCAGACTGGGCTGGACTGGCCTGGATACTCAACTTCAGGAACAAGACAATTAAAACTAGAACAAATTTATATCATTCAGACACGTCTTAGAGCACCGGGCTGTAAGTAGCCATATATAGACTGCTACAAAACTACAATACTAATTTTTCAAAAATTCCTTTTTGTCACACATCAAAAACTACCGCTACGTAACTAGAAAGAGATACATTACCTCGTGGCTTTGCATCCTGTAAGTTGTTGAAAAAAGAAGTTGTGAAGCAATGCAGAGTTCTGAGGAAGGTCTGAGCTGCATTCATTAGCATCACAACAAACACACACTTTGACTTGGGTCACATCTTTACGACAGTCGCCGTGCATGCTCATGGGTAGCAGAGTCTTTATATAGCTGGAAATAGATTCTCCTCACCTTTAAGTTGCGCAAAGCTCCACTTGCAAATATTTAAAACAAGTCAATCCTTAGAAACAACAGGACTGCGGCATCGTAATAATTGAATAAATAAAAAGGAGAATCACTAAAGGCTTGACATGAGCCTCTCAAGCTGCTCTATTTACCTCTGAGAAATCACAATAAGCACATCAGACAACAAGCATCATGTGACAAAGAGAAAAACACAAGATAAAAAGTGATGCCCACACACTATGTCTTGTTCTACTCTATAATGGCTGTTGGCACAAAACTGTTCCTATAGCACTTTGTTTTGCACGTTGGGACTAAAAGTCTTCTTCCAGAAGGAAGGAGCTGAAATTGACCAAACAAAGGGTGGGACTCGTCTTTTAAAACTGAGCCAGTGAGCCGCTCCACCTGCCTTACGAGGTCTCCAGACTCACCTGCTGTTCCCCGATCAACTGACTGGACCACGTTACTATCTGGTTCAGAGAGTTTCTGTTCATTACAGAAAGGTTTCCAAACCACAACACCAAAGACAAAGATTTAATTGACTCAGATGCAGAGTTTATCAAGACTGTAGGAGCCAAGGAAATGGGTTGAGGTCAGGACTCTGTGCAGGCCAGTCAAGTTGATCCACAGCAGACTCTGTCCTCCATGTCTTTATGGACCTGCTTTGTGCTCTGGTGCACAGTCATGTTGGAAGAGGAAGGGGCCAGCTCCAGACTGTTCCCACAAAGTTGGAGCATGGAATTGTCCAAAATGTCTTGGTGTGCTGAAGCATTCAGAGTTCCTTTGACTGGAACTAAGGGGCCAAGCCCAGCTCCTGAAAAACACCCCCACACCATAATCCCCCCTCCACCAAACTTTACACTTGGCACAATGCAGTCCCACAAGTATGGTTCTCCTGGCAACCTCCAAACCCAGACTGGTCCATCAGATTGTCAGATGGAGAAGCGTGATTGGTCACTCCAGAGAACGTCTCCACTGCTCTAGAGTCCAGTGGCGGCGTGCTTTACACCACTGCATCCACGCTTTGCATTGCACTTGGTGATGTGAGGCTTGGATGCAGCTGCTCGGCCATGGAAACCCATCCATGAAGCTCTCTGCACTGTTCTTGAGCTAATCTGAAGGCCACATGAAGTTTGGAGGTCTGTAGAGATTGACTCTGCAGAAAGTTGGTGACCTCTTCTCACTGTGCGCCTCAGCATCCGCTGACCCCGCTCCGTCAGTTTACGTGGCCTACCACTTGGTGGCTGAGTTGCTGTGGTTCCCAAACACTTCCACGTTCTTATAATCCAGCTGACAGTTGACTGTGGAATATTTAGGAGTGAGGAAATGTCACCACTGGATTTGTTGCTCAGGTGGCATCCTATCACAGTTCCACGCTGGAATTCACTGAGCTCCTGAGAGCGACCCATTCTTTCACTAATGTTTGTAAAAGCAGTCTGCATGCCTAGGTGATGATTTTATACACCTGTGGACATGGAAGAGACTGGATCACCTGATTCTGATTATTTAGATGGATGAGAGAATACTTTTGGAAATATCATGTATTTCTTAAGGATGTTGGTTCGATGCCCGTGTTCATTAGCAGTGTGGAACCACGTTAATCCAAATCAAATCCATGACGCTATCGGCCATCAAAACCTGCTGGACATCCTCCAGGCTCCTCCGTCACCTGCAGACGTTTGTTATTGTTCTGCTCTTCAGACCTTCAGATGACAAACTGCCTGTTTCTCTGTTCTCAGCTGAGACTCTTTGTCTTGTTCAAAGTTTGGCTTTTTGGGCACAGATCTGGGCAGACCACTCTTGACAGTCGATGGGTGTTTGTTGGTCCCTGTTTCCTGGGTCTACTGCCCAAAGTGTCACAAACATCTTACTCCAGTCTGCTCTGAGATCTTTCTGTGGGAGAGACCTTGCTGATGTAGTATAACTTCCTTGTGTCTTGTTGCTGTTTCTGTTTACACCTGGACCTGGAGATGATGTTCAGCAGCTGTTTAGTCTCACAGTTTAATCACCACTGTTGTGCGAGTTCATACTGAACAAGAACTAGTTAAGAAGTTCAGTTCACGCAGATTAAAGTGAGCTAGATCAGATTTATAGTTCCTATTTTTAATTCTGAACTAATTAGGTTCATAGACTTCAAAATGAACAGCTCACATTTGCTTTTTCAGTTTATTTTCATGAGCAGCATCAAGCTTTTCTTGTTCAACAGAATCTCTTACCAATCTGCTCATCCTTCCCTCAATCACGGCCTCTGCTCATTTCACAAACTAAATGAACAGAATCATAGAGAGGAATTACTTTTAATATTTAGGAAAAAACAGTTTCAGTATATGTGTCACCATTTAATATGTCATATTAGACAGAAAGTGGGAAAGTTGCAGCACGGCTTACTGTCGATGCAATATGAATTTGATTTAGACTGCGTTAAAAAATCATGCATATAAACATTTTTTCTTTTTTATGCAATTCAGAGAAAGGAATAACAGTGTAAAACAAAGTCCTGCTTCTTAAAAAAACATTTGAGGAGAATATGCAGGCAAAAACTCTAAGAGAAAACGTGAAAATGTAAACTAAGATTGTTCCTGGTCTGGTAGAAGTGCAGCAAATACACTGCCTGGCCAAAAAAAAAAAAGTCACCGCCTGGATTTAACTAATCAAACAGGTACGAGCCTCCTGTTGGATAATTACTGCATGGGTGATTATCTTTCAGCTGAAACAAGTTCTTTAACTCCAGCTGATGACATGAGCAGCTTCTCATTTCTTCAACAACCATGTCAAAGACACATCCTGTGGTCGTGGAAAAGATGTTAGTCTGTTTAAGAAGGGTCAAATCATTGGCATCAAGCAGAGAAAACATCTAAGGAGATTGAAGAAACTACTAAAACTGGGTTAAGAACTGTCCAACACATTATTAAAAACTGAAGGATAGTGGGGAACCATCGTCTTCAAGGAAGAAATGTGGTCAGAATCAAATCCTGAATGATGGTGATCGGTGAATCACTTAAATGTTTGGCCAAATCAAATCAAAGAAAAACAACAGTAGAACTCAGGGGTGTGTTTAATAGTGAAAGTAAGAGCATTTCCACACACACAATGTGAAGGGAACTCAAGGGATTGGGACTGAACAGCTGTGTAGCCTTAAGAAAACCACTAATCAGTAAGGCTAAGCAGAAAAAAGGCTTCAGTTTGCTAGGGAGCATAAAGATTGGACTGTGGAGGACTGGAAGAAGGTCATGTGGTCTGATGAGTCCAGATTGACCCTGTTTCAGAGTGATGGGAGCATCAGGGGAAGAAGAGAGGCAGGTGAAGTGATGCACCCATCATGCCTAGTGCCTACTGTCCAAGCCTGTGGGGGCAGTGCTGTGATCTGGGACAAATCTGTGACATTGGAGAAGCTTAAAGAAACAATGAGACAGAGAATGAGACTGTAATCAGAGATAAAGGAGGGACAAAGAAATGTGAAGGTGCGTACACACCGCACGCTACTTGTACTACCAGGGCGATCACTCTCCATGCAAAGTCAATGTACAGACGCGATGGGGCGGGGCTAACCCTCCCGCGATGCGTTTGCAGCGTGCAAGGTGATCACTTCATTCGTCGCCTGATGTCAAAGATAAAAAAAAGAGTTGATCTTTTCAGGCAATGTCTTGTGTGGCTGGTTGTGTGACGGTACCCGAGACAGACAGTTATTCATCCGGACTACAGAGGAACAATCCATGTCTGTGTGGGAAACATTAGTCAGTGAGGACATTAGTTCCGCCCAGACGGACCGCGGTAAACTGACTGATGATGCTGCTGCATCATCAGCTGCAGTGTTTTGTGTTTGATAAGTGAGTGAAAAGGATACAGCTGGAATAATGTCCGCTTATACATCCTATTATATGATATATGATATGATCGCAGTGAAACTCGAGCAAACGTGACGTCACCGAGCGACGGCTGACGGCAACGGTGACCAAAATGAGGTATTTATGGACGCACGGCAATACACCGCGAGCAACCCTGCGTTGCTCGCGGTGTGAACGCAGCATTAGAGTGTGACCTTTTTTTTTTTCTTGTGGCGACTTGATTTTGACCAGGCAGAGTAAATTCTAACATTCACAAAAAGAAACCTGAAAGTTAACATTCAGTAAACAAAGCACTTAAAATTCCACAATGATGTGTTTGACATTCGGACTTTTTTTTCCTTTCAGAAAGAGGCACAATCTGCAGAAAAACATGATCTTTTTCTCCGTCAGGATCTGCAATGTTTTTTCAAATACTGTAGCTGAGATACTTCTCTTTCAGCTGCACCAGACCCGCTGTGCCATAAATCGCATGTCGACTGACAACTGTAGTAAACAAAGTCATCTTTGTAGCTTTCTTCTCTCTTTTTGCCCTTTACAGGGGTGGACGTTAGTCATTTTCCTGCAGATTGAGTAAAAGTCACGTTTATACACGCAGTTATAAAATGATGCGTTCAGTTCACAGCTCACAAAAATAATAGACGCTAAATAGACGAAATAACTTAAACCATCCAAATGCTGACAAAGTGAAGGTTTTTATGTGAGACAGGAACTCACATGTGTGGTGACGTAGGGCGTTTTCACATTAGGCCCACCTGTTTCGAAGCATACTGCGGCACGGTTCGCCTCCCTCCCTCTCCCCTGCTGGCTTGCATTCACACTTGCAACATCGAACCGTGCCCGGGCCCACTTGTGTATTTACTCAGTTTGAAACAGCAGGGGGCGATATGCACGTAACTGATTACCAAACCTGCTACAGAGAAGAACTACATTTCCTCCAAGTGTGTTTTTTTATCATGGTTAAGACGGCATCAGCGACCTTCTGGACCCTCGTAAATCATCGTAATCCTCAACCAGAATAAACAAATTGACAAATTGAGTAAGCAAAAGATTCAACCGCGGGATTAACAGGAAGTAATGCATCAAAAGTAGATCGGTTCGGACCACTTTGTTTCACACCAGTGAAACCACACCGAATGTCAGGAGATGGAGCGGATCGAGACCACCCCTTCATGGAGGTCTCAGACTGGCTGATTTGGTGCACACCAAAGTGCGGTGGTTGCATTCACATTGATACTAACGTACAAAACCCTGGGCCAAAACTTCTTTGGTGCGCACTAAATGTGGTTGGTGTGAAAACGCCCTCAAATGTGAAGTACGAGCATGCATCAAAATATCATATCCATAACATTGGTCACACCAAACACTGATCTGGTTCACACTTCCCTCTCTTATTGAACACAAAGTATTGACTTTTCCCTCTGGTGTTTTCCAGGACGTTTCTCGGGCCTCGTTGGCGGAGCTGCTCCTCTCCGACCTCCTGCAGGTGGAGAACGAGGCGACGGAGGAAGACGGCTTCCCCTTGAGCGAAGGAGAACCCGAAGACGTCCGCATGGACCTGGAACGAGCGGCCGGCAGCGGTCCTCTGCTCGCCCCGCGGGAGAGGAAGGCCGGCTGCAAGAACTTCTTCTGGAAGACATTCACCTCGTGCTGAGCCGAGCGGCCTGTACAGACTGTGGAGGGTGGAGGCTGTTTGAATGTAAACTCTGACGTCACGCTATTTTTAACTGTTGGTTTGAATAAAATGGGTTTGAGACAAACACGCGTGAGTGTGCTGATGGAGGAGGGAAGGAAAGGTTTATTAGAGCTGCTCATTAACAGCCAGGAGGGGAGGCAGCTGTGAAATAAAACTTAATGAAGGTTAATAAAGATGGAGGGTCTTCATGGCAACCGCAGGAGACTCCATTAAGTTTGTCATCATGTTTGAGAACACAAAAACAAACCGGGGACAATCTGAGGAGCTGCAGCAGCCACCAGAGATTCAAGAATTACAAATAAAACAAGATTTTAATTATTTAAAAGACAAACTGATCAAATCTGAAGCTGTATTTAAAGTTAACTCTGCAAAAACTCAGATCTTAACAAGTTAAATAAAGTCAAAAACATCCACAATACTTACCAGGATTTAGGTCTTTCTTTCATTCTGTTAGTATATAAAACAGATGGAGCAGAATGAAGAGAAATCTTATAAAGTCTCACCCTTTCTCACAAGATTTTAATGAACTAAACACATGATACAAATTAAAAAGAGCTGCAGGCCAACAAGCCTTTTTACAGTTCATTATTTCTTAGTATCAAAAACAACCAACAAAACAAACTGAAGGTCCACATGTTAAATCACATTTTTCCACAAAACAAACATAGCAGGAGTTAGATGAACACATTTTTCTGTATTTAGTCAACACGCTGGCTTTAAAACTTTTTTGAAGATAAAATTTGATTGAGCTTCTTTAGTTTCTTTATTCTGATTTTTCCATAAACAGATTCTTCTCACTGTAACGCAGCACTCCTTCAGTTTAGTTCTGAATCTTGTTTTTCTAAATACTTTAAATCCTTTTAAATTATAACAACTTTCTCTTTTTCCAAATCGGTTCTGAATGTTGATTGGTGAAACTTTCTTTTGAGCTTTTATACATAACCTGCAGCATACTGAGATCTACTTTCAACAACTGCAATTTAACAAATAATGAATCCTAAAGATCTCTGTATTGACTTCTAATAATTCAGATGTGGAAAATTCAAGGAATTATATCAAAATTATACTTAAATGCCATACTCAATTGACCAGTCCAGATGAATATCTTATTATGAAGAAAAAAAACAAAAATAAAGCACTGAATAACTTGTAGTTATGAGAAAATGTCAATGGAACAAGTAAAATTTTGCTCCTTGATGGTCTTAAAACCAGGTTTAGAAACTACTTAAGACAGCACATCTTACTTCTAAGAGATCGTAAAAACAAAACTGCCACATCGGCAGATGTTTTAACTCATTGCAAGAAATATAGGGTTTATTTTTTGTTCTTGAACATTAAGAAGTGAAGCTGGGCATGTCAGGCAGTTTGGGCTCACAATAAGTCTTGTAAGATTTCTAAATTTGAAAGAACTTCCTTAGATTTGAGTTTTTGCAGTGTATGAATCACAAAGAAGACAGAAAAAGGAAAAACAACACAGAAATTGGACAGTAGAGCTTCCCTTAGATTCCATATACAGTGTTTTTAACACTTTTACAGCATCAGATATTTCTTACTATGCACAAATACACAGCAAATGGCTATTTTTTGTAAAATTTGCAAAAAAAAAAAAAATGAAAACGATAATTCAGTTAAATAATTCTCACTTTTAATAACACAAACCAGGGCTGCAGCCAAAATAGCAAGGTCTTATATCTGTATTTTCCAGCCCTAATATTGGTATTTTCCCAGCTTCTCAGAGTTTTTTTTTATTTCCATAAAACTTTATTTCAAAGCTCCGTTTATCAATATTATCTGTGCTTCACCTCACATTCTGTCAAAGATCATCTATGGAGAAGAGCGGAGTCACTTAGTCACCCTCGATCCTCCTACGTAGTTTCACAATCAAATGTTTTGGGTTTTTTTGGTCAGAAAAAAAACAGATTAGTCGCCTTTACGAGGTGCAACTTTTTTGGCACATTGTTTTGGGGGGTGTCCCTCACATGTTCAGCTGTGCTGCTCCATGAATGCATGATCCTTACATGTTGTACCTCGTTGTAAAGACCATTAATCAGGTTTAAAACAATATAAATCACAACACTACACTGTAAAGAGATTGTTGTAAATTTTACAGTAATGTACTGGTGACAAGATGCCAGTAAATAACTGTAAATGTCTTTACAGTGGCATTAGTCTATTTAAATTAACAGGGTTATTATTTTATTTTCTATAACTGTTTAACTTCTGTATTTTTATTCAAGGTATCATTACCGTCTTTCAATTTACAGCATTATTACTGTATTATCAAAAACTGCATCCTTACCGTTTTTCCATTTGCACTATCATGATTCTACGACTCTTTAATGCATTTTAAATTACAGCAAACTTGCGTTATTTAAATGCATTTAAGATATCTTTAACTAATTGAAGGACTAGTTATTAGAAAGATATAATTTTGTAAATAAAATTAAATAAAAGACATTTACTAAAATGGTGGTTTCACTCAAGTATGTGAAGCATTACGAACAAATTTAAAAGTTACCTGCTATTTGTCAGTTTTCCTGAGGAAAGTGTTTTTCTCCTGATCATTGTCATTTTCAGTTTTTTCTGTATGGACATTTTGTTGTAAATAAGTGTAGATTTTTCTATTACTTTATAACTGTTATTCTTTTAGTCAAACCTCTTATCATATTTAATTATTAATTTTTTATCATTTTATGTTATTTTATCTCTTTTCTCATATTTTTATTGTAGTTTTAGTATGATGGTTTTTAGCTCCAGTGCTTCCTCATGGGGGCTCTCCACACTGGGCTCCGCCTGCATGGCCGGAGGCCCCTGCACTGTGTTGTGGGGCCTCGTGTCTGCACGTGAGGATGGAAGTCTCCGGCTGCGCTCCTCGTGGGCCAAGAGCCATCTTCAGTGTCGATGGCCCCCAGAGGTAGCTTATTCCTTACCTCAGTCCTCGGTGCACAGCCATGTCTCTCTTTCTCTGTTTTATGACAGCCTGTGTGTGGGTGTGGGTATGTGTGTGTAGGCGCAGGTGTGTGTGAGTGCATATGTTGATGTCTGTTACCCCTTTTCCACCAAGCTGGTTCCAGGGCTGGTGCTCGTACTGGTGCTAGAGCTGGTTCGCAGTTGGTTCAAGTGCGAACCGGTTAAGAACCGTTTGCTTTTCCACAAACGGGTGCCGACCAGAGGGCTACGTGATCACGTCAATGTATACGTCTATATACGTCACGCCAGTTTCCCATAACAACTAGCGCCAAATTCAATTGCCACAACAAAGATGGAGGACTACGTTGCTGTTCAAGTGTTGCCGTTGGCTTTTCGAGCCTTCCTTGGAGAGCAAAAGTTGGCAATCCAGCAAGTTAATGCTGCTCGACGATCAGGCAACGAACAGCGATCACGCTTGAGAAGATGGGTAAGAGTGCTTCCGTGTTTTTACTCTGCTTTGGTTGGTCAATAATCCCGCCCCCACCCCCTGATGTAAGCCGTAACCCCCGACGTAAATCGATTCTTTCTGCTGGCCCAGCAAAGAGTTGGTGCTTGTCAAGCACCGGTTTTGAGAGCCAGCAACCGGTGCTTAGTCTGTGGAAAACCAAAGAACTGGTGCTAAGTCTGGCTCTAGCTCCGAACCAGCCCTGGAACCAGCTTGGGGGAAAAGGGGGTATGTGAGTGTGTGTCTGGATATGTCTCTTTATTTGTGGGAGGGGGATAGCTGGTTTGGGGTGTCGGTGGCGCAGTTGGATAGTGCGCTTGGTCAGTGATCGGGAGGTTGCAGGTTCAAGCCCAGCTCCGGGTGACACATGGTGATGCGTCCTTGCACAAGACACTTAACCCCAAATTGCTCCCACTGCTGCGTCAGTGGTGTGTAAATGGGCATGAAAGGGCATGAATGTGTTAGAGATACTGATGGATAACTAACATAGATACTCTGAACCATCAGTGAGTGAATGTGAGTGCGAATGGGTGTGAATGGGTATGAATGGGTAAGTGTGACCTGTGGTGTAAAGCAGCTTTGAGTAGTCAAAGACTAGAAAAGTGCTATATGAGCTCGAGTCCATTTACCATTTTCTGTTTTTATGTTGTTTTTAGCCTCTATGAGGCGCTTTGTGTTGCTTTTAAGTATGAAAAGTGCCTTATAGTTTGATTTGATTTGATATGATTTAGATTTTACTATAAATGCTGTTAGTTTTAGAAAAATCTGATGCTTTTCCACTATATGTTGCCATTTCCAGTAATTTGCTGCATAGCTGTTCACAGTAGGTTGCTGTAGATATTACAGTAAATGCTGTAGAGTTTAAAAAAGTAGTTAAAGTGTAGTTGTTCTTTATGTGACAGTTTGTACTTCATTTCAGTGATCTTTTTATGAAACAAAAGGTTATTTTTAAATCTCCAAAATATTTTTTTATGCTTTAACACCTTTTGGAACACATCAGAGAATATCAGCAAGACAGATTATGATCCATTTTTATTTCTATTATTCTACATCAACCTGAAAAAAAGCACACTTGGCCCATTAAGTCCAAAAGACGACACACTGCTTTTCATATTTATCCATAATTTGCTCTTTAATTACATCAACATTATAATGTCAACTCCATAAATTCATATCGTCCATATAACAGCTTTGAATATAAAATTCTTTAGCGTCTCCGAAGGGAAATTTGGTTTGCAACAGAAGTTAAAACACAAATTCTTTCAATATCTCACATCTCAGTTCCATCATATAACCAGACACCACAGACACACACCAGTAAAAACACACAAATACACAAAGTCAGCACAGTTTCATGGCTGCATCATTTCCATTTTCGCCAACAGTTTGATTATAAACCAGAGATTTACGGTACCTGTTTTCTACTTTGACTGAATGAATCATCTGAACAAACAGAGTACGTTGTGATTGGTGTTTATTTCAGGAGTCGAAGCCTCCGTTTGCCAGTTTTCGTGCATCACCTCCTCGTTACTGAAACAATGACAGGAGCAGAACCATGGAGGATTTTCAGTCCTAATATTCTCCCTCCCAGGCCGGCGTTAAAGGCTTCGGGCTTTTCCCCGTCCTGGTATCTGCTGCGTGTGAAGCAGCTGCAGCAGTCAGATTAGCTGCTCCTTTCACTCATTAGCTCTTTGTTAAGAAAAGCTTTCAGGAAGTGGAGCCTTAATGAGAGCTGATGACTGACAGCTCACACACACTCAGCCTGCTTTAGTGTTTTATTGCTGCTCTAATCAGATTTTATTTGCCTCCAGTGAGATTCAAAGATCTCCTTAAAGTCCTGCACAGATAACAGAGCAGAAAAAGATCCAACCACCATCATCTCATCAGATCAGGTCCTTTTAAATCGGTTTAAACTCCCTCTGTGGAGCTTCAACAGGTGAATGTGAGCATTAAAGAACATGTTCAGCTTTATCTGCCTCCACTGACTTTAACATCTCTTCACCAGACTGAAAACTTCTATGCACAAGAAATGAGGTCTGCAGTATCCCAACTTCTCCCTCTCTCTGCCTGAGACAGCAAACAAAAAGTAAGACCTACTACTGTGACATCATACCTTTGTTTGGTCATTAGTTTATCTGGCTTTAAAAAAAATCAATTTTATCTATTTTAATTGATTTCCCTTTAACTGGTTCATAATCGATCCATAAAATCCAAAGATGGATCTTTTAACTTGGGTAGTTTTTTCTTCATTGGACGTGCAGAGAAGCAGCCTGTGGTATCAACCCTGCTAGTCTTGCGTGATCTGCGTTTAGCGTTGCTTTCTACTGAACAAAATCTCGTGAGATGTTACTGCAAGTAATCAAACAAACACGGCAGAAGCAAATAGCACTATATGGGCACCACCGGAGAGTTTAAAGGCTGATGTATGGACGTATTTCAGAAAGACGAGTTGGACAGAAAACTACTAATATGCAGAATACGCATTAATGAATATAATTAATATAAGATTAATGTGACTGCTTTGGGTTCATTTCTTAATGTAAAAACAATTTAAATAATGCACCAGGTCAAAAGTCACTTTTTAAGTTTACAGTATTATTTTAACTGAGATATCCCAGACTGAATAAATATCTTATTGTATCGTGAATCGAATCGATTTCAGACCTGGTAATATCGAATCGAATCGATCCAGAAAATCTGAATCAATACCCAGCCCTAATATATATATATACATATATATCTATATATCTATATATATATATATATATATATATATATATATATACATATATATATATATATATATATATATATATATATATATATATATATATATATATGTATGTATGTATGTAGTCTAGAGGAGGGATGAATAGAAAAGTGCCGACCTGGCATGTGCTCCTTAAACCCAAACAAGTCAGATCTGAGTATTTGATCTGAGTATTTCAAGACAAAAAAATCTCACTAGATTTATTCTAATCCACAATTTCCTTACATGTCTTGATTAAGATTTTATTTGGAGATGTAAAAAAGTAAAAATAAGACCTGATTTGTTTGTTATAAAATTATCTGCCAATATGACAACCCAAATTTAACTTCAGCAGATATTAAACCTGAATTTAAGACCCTCACTGAGCCAAGCTATCATTGTTTTAATTTGAAGATATTTTCTCTTCATTACAAGTAATTCAATGTCTTAATTCTGCCTTTCATTCCTTAAAGTGAGATATTTATCTGGACTGGTTAAGTAAATGTGAATGAAAATAAATGTTTCAGATATTTTTGACTTGAAAACAAACACTCTTGCCCAGATTTAAGTTTCTGTAGTTTGAGAAATAAAAACTCCTACACTTGTAGCAGAGTGGCTGGTTTCAGCAGCTCAGCTTTATATCACAGCACTGTTTTTAATCATGTAATAATGGTTTAAATAATAATGATAATAGTAATGTTTTCATAGCAAGAAAGAAAAGACTGACCATTTGTGACAGGAAGAACTCCAGAGTCAGCTCATCAGAAGTCCTCTTAATTTGACCAATTTTGATTTAATAAAGATTTTATCATATTATATTATATTATAATATATTATATTATATTATATGATATTATATGATATTATATTAAACTGGATTACATTACATTACATTGTACTTTATTAATCTGAGGGAGCTTTTACTAATTGTAAAAACTTCCTCAGAGAAATTTGGAAAGTTAAAGTTATTTTAAAACTGTGACAAAAACATGGCTGCTGTCTTCATTTAGTGTGCCTTATGTCATAAGGACGAGCGTGCACGTGTCATAAGGACAAGCGTGCACGTGCCTTCAGGCTCTGACAGGAAGTGTGATGATGTCACACACCTGGCCGCCTTGTTAAAAAGAAAGCGTTGCCTTAACAAACAGGAAGCAGCTGCTGCCGCCACACCAGGAGCCTCAGCCGCTGTTTAACCTGTCAGCCAATCAGACGCCTGCGGCTTCAATAAACGTTAATGAGCTTTAATTACAGCGAGCGCCTCGCCGAGCTCCTCACCGAGCACCTCGCTGGAGCACACGCCGCCTCAGAACTTTGAGAGGAAGCGTGTGAATGGCTGCTGATGCCGTTTTCAGCCTTTTAACTCACTCATTGAGAACAGACGCTCGTTAGCTGAAAGCTACGGCGCTGCGGCGTCTCTCCCTCCGACACACACCCACACAATGACGTCAGAGGTCAAAGGTCAAACTGCAATCAGGGGTCTGGCCCCATCACAGAGAGTCTGATAAAGCTCAGACAAAAAAACAGCGTCTGCCTGGTGAAGATATCTGCAGAGTCCAGGGTGACTCTGAAGAGAGTGGAGGACCTCAATGTCCAAAATAAAGACAGACAGGACAACCATGAGACGACCGCGAGACAAGACGACCATGGGACTGGACGACCATGGGACAGGACGACCATGAGACGACCACGAGACAAGAGGACCACAGGACAGGATGACCACGGGACAAGACAAACACGGGACAGGACGACCACGAGACAGGATGAACACGGGACAGGACGACCATGAGACAGGAAGACAACAAGACGACAACGAGACAAGACGACCATGAGACAGGAAGACAACGAGACAAGACGACCATGAGACAAGACGACCATGAGACAGGACGACTATGACTTTTTCTTACGTGTTTATAAAGTAATAAAACAGAGAAATCCCATTGACATGCAAAGAAATAAAGTTACCATACATGTTCGAAAAAGGAGTAGGAAGAAGTTAATACTTCCTGAATTCTTGCCCTTTAAAATATTGTAATCAGGAGTTATTTTTGACATAAAACACAAATGTCTGATGAACACTGTACGTGCAGCTCCTGTGCAGCGATTGTTCAAGATTATTGTTCCTTCAAAAATGTCAACCCAAAGATTCACAGTGAAAACAGCTTTATGGCTCCATGTTCAGGAAACGTATCAAATTCCTCATGTCAGAGCTACAGTATATTCCTTGGTTCTTACTAAAAAGGAATTTATTTTGTGTTTGTTTGGGAGACAGTTTTTTTATCTGGTCAATGAGATGTGGCTTGAAATGTTTGATAATCCTTTTCTGATTGAGTAAATGACTAAAATGCTGAGTCCAGGGTGGACATTAAATTTTCTTATTGCCTGCGTACGACCCAATGGGAATGGTGCGTCGTGGCTGTTTGTCAAAGTTAGTTTCTTTTTGTTAAAAAACACTTATTATGACAAATAACCACTACACCTCATGCTCATGCAGAATTAGGGATTTGGCTTTAATGAATGACAGTCTGAAGCTGTTAATATACTAGAAGTCACCCATTAACCTAAACTAAAGAAGATTCAGAGCTTAAGGAGAACTGCAGTACAATGAGAGAAATCAGTTTATGGAACAATCTGAACAAGAAACTAAAGACATGCCATCAAAAGCTCTCTTTAAAACAGTACCAAAGCCAGCGTGTTGAGTACATAAAGGGAATGTGTTCATCTACGTCTAACTATGTGTTTTTTGAGGAGAAATGTGAATTGGCATGTGGCCTTTTTTGTTTCTTTTGTTGGTTGTTTTTGAAAATAACAAATTATGAAATGTGAAAAGGCATGTTGGCCTGCAGCTCTTTTAATTTGTCTTGTGTGTTTGGTTCATTAATATCTTCTGAGAGAAGGCTTCTGTCAGCTCCTATTCATTCACATGTGTGAGTGTTTTTTTGGTTTGTATATAAAGTTTTATTTAATGGCTGAATGACACGTCCGACCTTAAACTTCTAAAAAGAATTCACATGCACAAAAATCCAGGGATGTAGAACATTACATATTCGTCCAAACACATTATCGCAGATAGTTTATTTTGGTCAAGTCTTCATTGGCACTGCTCTTCTAAAATTAACCTATGCCTTTCATTCTGATTAATTTCAGTTATGATTACATAAAAAAACATAATTGTTTGATAGGTGATACAGTTGGTTTTTATATGTGGACATTCAGAGCTGAAGCTTGACAGGACACTCATACACTTATCCCCTTCATATGTAGGTTCTCTCATAGACCAAAACATGCATGTTCGGTTGATTTTTGAGTCTTGAAATCTAAATCTAAAATCTAAATGTTATGGTCGGATAAATCCATGCTTTCCCAGACCATGTGTTCTGTCTTATATTTCACTCACATGGCTATAAAAGGGGTTATTTTGATGAGATGTGGAGACAATACGTGTTCAGATGTACACTATCACCGTACTATAAACAGGATAATACTTCCAATTACGTTTGGCAGTTTGAGACAGATAATCTTTTCTTCAGTTTTTCATTCACTCTGACACACAGACACAGAGGGGACCAGAGCCCAAACCCAGGATAGAGTTTTGGTGAATGTGGTGTTGTGGATCAGTGTGTCAGAGGAGACTTTGTAGAAGGACAAAATGCCTGCAGGACAGTCAACATACCCCTACTCTACCAGAACCAGGGCATTTTAGTTTTCATCTTATTGTGACAGACAGCCTAACCTCCATCAGAGCAGAGCAGACTCCATCACTGATCATCACCTCCAAACCAACCTTAAGGCTCCATCTGGTGGTCTCCTAGCAGCCCTGCAGTGATCCCTCAGTGTTGACCTGCTCAGTCTGGACCTGAGGTCTGCTTGTGCTGAGGAGACGTTTGTAGGCTGAGATCAGAAAAAAATCAGACAGGCAGAGGTGGGGGATGATAATAATTATAATAATAATAACAATAATTAAAAGTTGTTATGCTACGGTGGCGTATTGCATTCACTTGAAAATAAATAAAATCCGCCTGTTTCTATGAGATACTATCTTGAAAAACAGGAATTTATTTATTTTTGATTTTCCTGTTTCTATGAGATACTATCTTGAAAAACAGGAATTTATTTATTTTTGATTTTCCTGTTTTTATGAGATACTATCTGGTAAAAACAGGATTCCTCCTGACGTTTTGCTTCCAGACTGGCTGCTGCATTTATCAACCAGGTACGTGGTCAGCACAGGTAAGGTCAGTCCGCCGTACTGGTCCAACTGATCATGTACAAAAACCACAAAGTTGAGCAGATCTGAGTGAGCTTTGTGTCAGAACGCCCGCAAATTCCTCAGGTGTCTGTGCAATGTGGACAAACTAATAACAATACCATCTACACTGCTCAAAGACACAAGTATCTCCCAATGTTTCAAACCGAGCGAGAAATAAAACTGAATAAGGTCTAACATACGGAAGCCCTAAAAGGCCATGGTTTTTCCATGTTTTTTTAGCAGTTTTCTCGTGATAATGACTTAATTTCAGTCGTTTTCCCGAGATCTTGAGTTATTTATGTCGAGATCTCAAGAAAACAAGCTTCGTTTTCCCGAGATAACGACATAAATAACTCGAGATCTCGGGAAAACGACTGAAATTAAGTCATTATCACGAGAAAACTGCTAAAAAAACATGGAAAAACCATGGCCTTTTAGGGCTTTCGTACTAACGTGCGACATGTTCATTACTTTTAAGATTCCTAAGTATCTTATAAAAACAGAAAAATCAAAAATAAATAAATATAACCTGTTTTTACGAGATAATATCTCATAGAAACAGGCAAATTTTATGTATTTTCAAGTGAATGCAATACGCCACCGTATTATGCCCACATTATATCGCTAATAATATTTTCCATTTTTTAAAAATAATGTCGCCATCTTGTGGCAGTCAGGAGCATTGTTTTCTACTCTCACGTATTTTACCCGCACGTCCTGTCTAAACCGGAAGTAGCGCTATAGTCGGTCATTCCGTGTGCCGAGACTGCACAGTTGAGCTTAGAGTTTTCTTTCTGCATGCTGAAGTGATGTCTGTAAGTAGGAACAATGTTTGCAATGATTTTGTCGACCAACCTGCAACGTCTTTACGTTTTTTTTTAACATTTTGTGATGTTAACTGCATCAGCTTATCAGGGTATTGAAGACAGGTCAAGTTTTGTGAGGAGTTGACAAAAGTTGATATTTGGCAAACAGTGAATGTAGGATGATTGAGACAGGCACTCATCTATGAAAAAAAAATCATCCAAACTACGTAAAGCAGCATTCAAAATATCATCCATGAAAACAAACACACAAAACAAAGCTGTTCTATATAAAAATGTAAATGTTTTATTCAGTATGTTTGCTAAATTTGTATATAGATGTGTGCAGGTGTTCAGAAATTTTTGTAGAGATTAGGGCTGAACGATTTGAGAAATAATGTAATTGTGATTTACTCTGCAATTGTTTTAATGTTCCTCATCTTATGTATTCTTAAACAAACATAAGCTGTAGATCTTTTTATAGTAAAACCAATATGACATTAAATTAATCTAAGGATAAAACAGGGTTCCTGCGGATCCTTGAAAAGTCTTAAAAGGCATTGAATTCATTATTCTAAAAATCAGGCCTTAATTGGCATTAAAATGTCTTAAATCCAATTTCAAAAGTCTAAAAAATTTGAACACATCAGTAAGATTTATGTTAGTTTGAACTAAAAAAATATTTAGTAACATTTATCTATTTTTCAAAAATAATTTTCTAATTTACTCTCGTGGCAGCATCGTGTAATCACAATAGCAGAACTAACAAAACGGTGATGTGGTTGCACCAGGATCTTTTAGAGCAGATGCATGTCTTGGTTCTACCTACAGTGCCTGGAGAGAGAAAAAAAAAGGGGAAAAAACGAGCAAAAAAAATCCAGAAGTGGCTTAGGAAAATTGATTATGGCAGCAAAATTGGGAATTAAATTTGAAATTAAATTTCAAAAACCATGTAAAAATTCCAAAAATGGTTCTGACGGTGTCCAAAAAAGATGAATGGGGGCAAAACAGGCATAAAGTTTTAAAAACGGGTTTATAAAAAAGATTAAAGTGATGCTTTATTTAAAATAAACATTGGGTTAAAATAGCCTGTAACCCAGGTAATTCATGTGGTGTTTTTGTTTGTTTGTTTTTGTTTGTTTCAATTGTGGTTCAATGTCGACTTGGTCTTAAATTTGATTTCAAACGGCCTTAAAAAAGTCTGAAAAAGTCTTGAATTTAACCTGGCTTGAGCTGCAGGAACCCTGTAAAAGATTAGAGAAAAAGTGGAGAAGTGAAGAACAGAAGCAAAATAGGTATGAAATTGTAAAAACTGGGTAAAAATAGTATGAAAGCGGAAAAAGGTTCATAAATAGGTGCAAAATAGGTATGAAATTGAAAAATAAAATGGGGAAAAATTGGCAAAAAATCCAAAAGTGGTTTAGGAAAATTGATTATGACAGCAAATTGGGAATTATATTTGACATTACATTTCGAAAACCATTTTTAAAATCCCAAAAATGCTTCTGACAGTGGCCAAAAAAGATGAAGGGGGGCAAAATAGGAATAAAGTTGTAAAAAATTAAAAATGATCCAAAAGTGGGGAAAAAGTGTATGAATGGAGATAAAAAAAATTGGCGTGAAATTGAAAAAAACTACATCACAATGCCAAAATGGTCAACACATTTTGGGCTAAAAATATTGAACATTCTGCGAATTTAAAATTGCAACAAGTCAAATTGCAATCTAATCTAATTTACAATTAATTGTTCATCCCTAGAGATGTCTGCAAAATGCATTTTTATTACATTTTAGGTGGTGAGTTTGTTATAAAGCATCTTATTACTCATTAACTCAGAGTTGGGGCAAATAAGGCAGAATTTTAACACAGTCTTCAGTAATTTAATAAAATGAAAATGAGCCCTCTCATTTACAAATTGAGGTTTCAAAAGGTAAGAAAATACCATGAAAAATATAGAGCCTGTATGCTGTTCTGTGAACCTGTAAATGGACATGTAGTACTTTTTTATTACATTAAGTTATGCTTTATTAAACTACCTTTTTTTCTGATTTCCAAAATTCAAACAGAACTCCCATGACAACAAGAAAAAAACTGAATGAAAGATAGTGGATTTGGATGATGAAACAGAAGTGCAAAGATGTTCTGCCAAAATGTTGTGCAGTTTAAGAAAAAATGATATCACAAGTAATTGTTTTCTGTTTATAATTACCCTTCTTTTGGTGACTATGATTTTTAAGTGAACTTTGAATTTGATGCGACTTTAATTCATTTTATTTTGAAACTTCATCAGCAGGCTATTTTATAAAATACATTTCATACAGAAGAGTTTGTTTTCTTCACTAAATCAAGAACTAGTAAGATTTAGAATTCAGTACATTACAAATAAATGACTAAAAGTGCAAACTAGAATTATTCATCTTTCTGGGCTGATGACAGAGAAGGAGGTCGGTGAGGTCTGTAGCCAGACTCTTGGGAGGTTCATGTGATTAGTCAGAGCTGTTGCTGTAATAATTTTCTTAGTGAGACAATTTAATATGAGTGTCAGTTGGAATTTTTTTCAATGTAAAAAAACTTGGTTTGATTCAATTAATTGGGATTCAAACTGATTCAAATCTATAATTTAATTGAGCTTGTTCACATTTAAATTATTAATAAATCTGTCTGTTCGACTATTCATGATCAGTGTCAGCAAATGTATTAAATTTTAATTATATAAAATGATCACTTTAAATACAAGATTCATATTTTGTTTTAAATGCAAGCAACAAATATAATTATGATATTTATGTTAAATGAAGACAAAGAATTTATTATTGCAGAGAAAGTAAAAAAAAAATGCAAAAAATCTGATTCATATTTATTTTTCTCTAGTTATGAATGTCAAAATGAAAAATGTAATCTGAGGAATATCTGCTGACTCAGACATGCTCTTTGTCTCCCTGAGTTTTGACTGGCAGGATGCAGAAATTATCATAGCAGCTCAAACCCTCTGATCCTGTGGCTAATGAGTGACACTCAGACTTTCATATCGGGCGTATGTGAGCTTCATTTTAGCTTCATTCAACTCCATCTCAGCTTTTTCACATAGTTCACCTCCACCAAGAGCTTCAGTAAAGACTTTAAGAACCACAGTGTCCTGATTCATAGAATAACTGAACCTGGAAAACTTAAGAATAAAACATTCTGCAGGAACTAGGGATGTAACGATTACTGGTAAAATGGTAAACTGCAGTAAAATTTCCCACAGTAATCATAACCGTGTTCTTCTAAAATTACCGTTATAACCATGGATGTATTATAAGAACTGGATAGCGTGGCTCCGCCTTCTACCACGTAACGGATTTGAAGCCATAATACCCCCCGTCAGGGCGCCGCCATTGTGCAGCCAGTAGAGAATCTGGACCATATCTGGACGCAGCTGTCGTAAACTGTCGCAAAACTCCCCAGCATACACCGTACACAATCATTGTGAAACTGCCGTAAACCGCGGTTATTTTTAAACTCTAATAACTGATGAAAAAGAAACTTTTCAGACAAAAGAGGACTTGGAAAAAACGCAGCCCAATAATACTTTCATATCACCACAGCATACAGATGGGAGAAATATTTCTACGAGGTGTAATAATTTTTTGAAGTTTCACTTCGGCCCGTTCAGATGAATGGAGGAGACGGAGAGTTGACCTATACTGCAGCCAGTCACCAGGGGGAGCAGTTTTTGTGGAGGCTTCAATTTGAGCCCAGCGACATGGCGTCTATGTTTTTTACAGTCTATGGGTATAACATGTCAGATCACTACACTGTGTCAGTAACTCACGGTGATGCTGCTCTTTGACTGGAAAAGCCTGAACTATGTGTGTCTGCTCCTCGGTGAAGCAGCCTCAAGGGAGGCGTTCATGCACAGTTTGTATTGATGGCCTCTGAGTCTGAGAGCGAAAGTTAAAGACACCACAGTGGAGAGTTTTCTTAAAATGGACTTTGAAGTCTGGTTGAATTTTGCATTTTTACAAGGATGTAGAGAGGAAACTGATAGAAAACAGTCTCCCTGTCTGAAACACGACGCTGCAGTGAAAGTGAAAGACGTCAACAGTTTAAACCGGGAGAGAGAGAGAGAGGATTCAGTGAGCCATACCTGAGAGAATTACAGGTAGTTTATCAGTAATTCTATCCAAAAAATGTATAAATCTTATAAATAACAGAATTGTTGTGCCTTTGTTTTGACGTGTATTCACCGTATTTCGTGTAGATAGTCTTTTTCATGTTTTTTTTCATGTTTTCGTAGTTTGTGTTCTATGGATTTCATCGATCGTAATTTGAAAATATTAGAGAAGAAAATATCGAGATCTGCCAGGGAGAGGGGAGACGAGGAGAGTCACAAAGGGGGCTAACTTCAGGGACTATCGTTAGTTAAAAAAACAAATGAAAAGTCCTGGACATGGTCTAATATAACGAGCTGTAACATGGACACTAATGCTGCAGGAAAACTAAAATGTGTGTTTGTAAAATAAGTTACATTTATTTTTGGTCATCTCAAAGCTTTAAACATGTTCATTTACAATTGTTTATGAAGAGAATCCTGTTTAATGTTCAAATCTGTTTTTCTTTTCTTGTAATCACACACAGTTTAAAGGAGACATATCATGCTGATGCATGATTTAATACTTACATATAATATAATAAATTTGAAAACAAGATCTTACACCCCCTTAATTTTCAAAAAATGAGATATTGTATTTTTTCTGATATCCTAGAACGAGATTTGATGCCTCTGATAATAGGTCATTGCGAGATGTCCGCGAGATTTAAGAAGAAGAAGGACAGGCTGGCTCTACCCCCGATAAACAAGGGACAAAGGGCTGTGACGTTGCGAGGTAACTGTAGGTCAGCCTTGAGACCGAGTGTTTCAACGAGAGCTTGACAATGGCCTAAAATGAGGATTTTGAGAACACTATTGTGGGGCAATGAAGGAACTAAATGACTTGTACTGAGGGCAGAAATGCTTTACAGGCATCCTAGTCTGGCATAGTGAAAAGGAGAAACAAGCATGATATGTCTCCTTTAAGCATTTATAACATAATAATGACAAATACTTTCCAGAACTGTTAATTTTTATTTCTCATGAAAGAAGGATAAAAAATGTACTTAAAGGGCATTTCTTGACACATTATTGACAAAAAAGAAACGTTATGATTATAATGTTAAAGGGGTTAAGTGATTTCTATTGTGTGTTAAAGTACTTTTTGAACATTTTGAGCACACTGCAACAATACCGTGATAATAATAACTGTGATACAAAATTTTCATATCGTTACATCCCTAGCAGGAACAATTTTTCCCTAAATGAAAAACATGACCAAAGTACAAAACAAGGCTCTGCATTGTTTGGTTCTCTCTTTTATTTTTTTATTTACACGTAGTTACAAAAGAAGTCAAAGAAAACAATGAATTTGAGTGAATTAAGACACGTGGGCATATTTACAAACCTTCCCTTAGAAGTACAGAAAAAAGTAAGAGAGACATTTAATCCTAGTGCTAAAAAAACAAACAAAATTCAAATAAAAGTATAGATTTTACCAAAATGAGAGAATATACCAACACAGAAATGGAATATAACAAAATACTGTACAGTGTTACTTTAACTGTGTTTTGTCAAGGAAAATTGTAATATGATCAATACAAAGATCATTAAGGACTAGAACTCTTTGACATCGACACATCTTAGCCTCAATCTGTTTGTGGTAATGTGTCGAAACTCTTTCAAGTAAAGTAGATATTCATTCCATAATTGAACACTGTGGTATTTTGTTGAACATTGATCTCAGATGTATGATACAGTAAAAGGTACATGTTGTTACCCTGTTTTGTTGATTATAAGTTCACCTTAGAGTTTGGAATAAAGAACGTTTTTAAGCTTTCTGGTAATTCTGTACTCATGTATTTGACTTTAAATAGATAGATGGATAGACCTTTATTGTCTGTTTCAGTTAAAAAACAGAATTTTTTTCTTCTGTCACAGCTTGATGAAATGAAAAACACTATCTACACTTGGGCACACAAGCACAATGTTAAAAACACACACAAAATAGCAGGTAAAATAAACATATAAGAACATATCAGAACGTGAGGAAAGCTAAAAGAACAGTGAAGTCTATCTGTGCTTTGTGTTATTGAGAACAGCTATTGCAGAGGAGATGAAGGATTTTGCGAAGATGTTTTTCTTGGCTAGTTGTGTTCTGTAGCGTTTGCCTGATGGCAGCAGCCTGAAGGAATGGTGGAGGGGATGAGAGGGGTCCTCAGTGATGAGGGTGACTTTCCTCATCACTGAGCAATGGTACTGTTCAGACAGAGGCCCTGGGCTGTTTGAGTGATTTTATTGGCCTGGTTTATTATTCGGGAAAGTTTTGTTTTGTGTTTAATGGTTAGAAAATTGAACCAGGTTGAGATGTTGTAGGTGATGATGGATTCAATGAGTGATTTGTAAACAAGAGTTAAAATGTTTTGCTGATGTTAAAAGACCTGAAAATTGCAGACCAATATCACTTCTGCCGCAGTTTTCTAAAATTCTAGAGAAATTGTTTGTAAAGCAATTAAAATTGTTCATACATAAAAATAAATTATTAAGTGAAAATCAATATGGATTAAGAGAAAGCAGAACTACTGCTTTGGCAGTAATGCAAATGGTAGAAGAAGTAGCTAATGCAAATGAAAATGGTGAGTGTTCTATTGGTCTGTATATTGATCTGCAGAAGGCTTTTGACACCATAGATCACAGACAGTTACTGAAGAAATTAGAGATGTATGGAATACGAGGGGCTGCTTATTCTTGGTTGGAAAGTTATTTATGTAATAGTCACCAGTGTGTACAAATCAATGATACTATGTCAGCACCAATACTGTTCATTCTTTACATCAATGACATCTGCAATGTAACAGATTTTTTTTAGATATGTAATATTTGCAGATGATACCAATTTGTTTTGCTCCGGTAAGAATGTGAAGGAGCTTTTGTGCTGTGTAGAAATGGAGCTGGAAAATCTCAAGACTTGGTTTGATGTCAATAAATTATCTTTAAATATTAAGAAAACAAAATTTATGGTTTTTGGTAATCAAAATGATCGTGATTGTAATGTTACATTAAAAATCTGCAATGTTGACATTGAAAGAGTTTCTGAGACCAAATTCCTTGGAGTTGTCATTGATGAAAAGCTAACATGGAAACAACACATTGAATACATAAAAGGGAAAATCTTAAAATCACTTGCAATCCTGTATAAATCCAGAAATATATTGAATTCCAAGGCCTTGCATTTGATTTACTACTCATTGATTGCTCCCTATATATCTTACTGTGTGGAATTGTGGGGATCCACCTTTAAAACCACCTTAAATTCAATAGTAAAACTACAGAAACGAGCTATATGTATTGTCAATAGAGCTGACTATTATGCACATACAGAACCACTTTTTCTAAATTCTCATGTTGTGAAATTTTCTGATCTATTTTATTATAAAATAATGCAAATTATGTCCAAAGCAAAATCAAAAATGCTCCCTGACTCAATACAGAGGTTCTTTGTAATTCAAGACAGTCCATATAATCTCAGAGGCGTTTGCAAATTTACTGTACAAAAAGCTAAAAAAGGTATGAAAAGGAGATGTGTCTCCATTATTGGAGTTAAATTCTGGAATGATGACAGAATTAATTTAAAAACTTGTCATTCTTTCTTTGTTTTTAAGAAAATGGTTTGTAAAACTATTTTTGTAGCTAATAAGAGCGATTAAGTATCTGTGTTGTTGCTTTTTTGCTTTTTTGGAGGATGGTAGCCTAAAAAGAGTTGACAATATAGGATAGGCCTTGATAAGCAATTTGCTTCTGCCTATGCCTTTTCAGTCATTATTTAACACATGAATCTTAGTTTTGTCATTTTGTGTTAAATGTCAATATTGTGGACAATATTTGGTGTTGTCATGACTGAATAAACTGAACTGAACTGAAGTCATGTCAGCTTCCTGAGCAGGTGGAGGCGCTGTTGGGCCTTTTTGTTGACAGCTTCTACATGATTTCCAAAGGACAGGCAGGTGTCCATCTCCATTCCTAGGTACTTAAAAGTCTCCACCTGCTCCACACCCAAATAAAAGTACACATTTGAAAAGTACTGAAATCAGAAATAGATGGCATATTACAATTCTGTTTACAACAGTGCTGTCACAATATGTGTACAGGAGTCTACCAAATGATAACTACATTAATCTCATGTAAACATATTCTAGCTGGTAATCAGTGAGCCTGAACATCGTCCAACTACCCAAGTAGAAATTCAGACCAAGGACGACATTTCCAGGTGATGTATCCAATTTTCAGCTCAGACAGTGCCTGCATCCATGATATCACTGCTGCTTCCTTCATGGATTCCTGTTGTACAGATGGGGCAGAAGGGTCAAAAGTTTAATGTGTGTGTTTAAGTTGTGTGTCAAAACAAGGGTGACATTAAAATATTTCGAAGCTGACACATTTTATCACAATACTTTTGACAGCCCTAGATAAAATGAATAAGAGTCAATGAAATTAAATCAAAATTCTTTAATATTCTGAGATTGTTCGTCTTCACAGAGTGAACAGAATCAGCTGATCTTCAGTCAGCAGTGTTTCCTGCACACTGACACAACACACAAAGACACCAGGGAGCCTTTAAACATCAGCCTAAACCCAGAATAGAGAGTTAAAATGAATCTGGTGTTGAAGGTTTGGAGTAACCTGACAAGCCAGATGGACAGCTCCATATATCTGCCACAGAAATATTTCACTAGTCCATCTGGGTAGGAGCCCTTTGAATTTGTTTTCAGGGGCAGAACGTTAAAAAAAAACACAAGCTTGTGATTGGACAATCGTTCTGCTCGTCACATTCATCACAGACCAATCCATATCAAGCAGGGTTTCCTCATATAAGGAAGCAATGTTTTCATTGAATTTGTCATTATTTTATGTCCATTTTATTTTATTATTTTGTTTTATATTGGTTGCTGATGCTGCTCAGTGATTTTGAAGAATGTATTATGCAAAATTTTGTTACTTGTTACCTTTTTGTTACTTGAAATGGCTGAGAATTGAAAAAAAAAATAGCACAGCTAACAACAGTTAATCACTGTTAGCTGTTAGCCGCTAACAGCTAATGACAGTAAACGACCGTTAGCCGTTAGCCGCTAACTTAGCTGCTAACAGCTAATGGCCTTATACTGTCGTCTTACACTAAATTGTTCCACACAGATTATTCATTTAACACTTATATGTGACATGAACCTCGTCAAAGACAATCCCTACAAGTAAACTTCTGAAGAGGGCAGATTTCGCCAAGATTTACAAAGTATCTATGAGGACAATAGGCTAATCGGCATGTCAGTTCTCAACTTCTGGTTTTCAACTTCTGGTTGTTGTCACATCCGCATTCTACAGCTCCCACCTCTCTTCTCTGATTGGGCCATTAAAAATTCAGCCGCGTGAAGTCGTTGGACAACGGAGGCTTGCTAGACCAGAGCTGCAGGATTTCGGAATCGGGCAGCTCTGTCTGCTCTGCAAGGCTAGGTTTGGAGGTGGAAAGTGCATAAGAGGAAATTCTGTAGAAGCACAAAATGCCTGCAGGACAGTCCAGATACACCGCTACTCTACTAGAGCCAGAGGGAGAAGATATTTTAGTTTTCATCTTATTGTGTCAGACAGTGTAACCTTCATCAGAGCAAAGCAGACTCCACAACTGATCATTCCACACATGGACAGAATTGTTGGTACCCTTAGTTTAATGAAAGAAAAATTCACAGTGGTCAGAGAAATTACTTGAATCCAACAAAAGTAATAATGAATAGAAATTCTATGAAATTTAACCGATGAAAATCAGACATTGCTTTTCAACCATGCTTCAACAGAATTATTTTAAAAAAAAATGAACTCATGAAACAAACTCATGGACAAAAATGATGGTACCCTTAACCTAATATTTAGTTGCACAACCTTTTGAGGCAATCACTTCAATCAAATGATTCCTGTAACTGTCAGTGAGACTTCTGCACCCGTCCACAGGTATTTTGGCCCACTCCTCATGAGCAAACTGCTCCAGTTGCCTCAGGTTGGAAGGGTGCCTTTTCCAGACGGCATGTTTCAGCTCCTTCCGAAGATGTAAAATCGATAGGATTTAGGTCAGGGCTCATAGAAGGCCACTTGAGAATAGTCCAATGTTTTCCTCTTAGCCATTCTTGGGCAATTTTAGCTGTGTTTTGGGTCATTGTCCTGTTGCAAGACCCATGACCTGCGACTGAGACCAAGCTTTGACACTGGCCAGCACATTTCTCTCTAGAATCCCTTGATAGTCCTGAGATTTCATTGTACCTGCACAGATTCAAGACACCTTGTGTCAGATGCAGCAAAGCAGCCCCAGAACATAACAGAGCCTCCTTCGTGTTTCACAGTAGGTACAGTGTTCTTTTCTTGATATGCTTCATTTTTCCTTCTGTGAACATAGAGCTGATGTGCCTTGGCAAAAAGATCAATTTTTGTCTCATCTGTCCACAGGACATTCTCCCAGAAGCTTGGTGGCTTGTCAACATGTAGTTTGGCAAATTCCAGTCTCGCTTTTTTATAATTTGTTTTTAACAACGGTGTCCTCCTTGGTCGTCTCCCATGAAGTCCACTTTGGTTCAAATGACGACGGATGGTGTGATCTGACACTGATGTTCCGTGAGCTTGAAGTTCACCTTTAATCTCTTTAGAAGTTGTTCTGGGCTCTTTTGTTACCATTCGTATTATCCTTCGCTTTGATTTGTCATCAATTTTCCTCCTGCGGCCACGTCCAGGAAGGTTGGCTACAGTCCCATAAATCTTGAATTTCTGAATAATCTGTGCAGCTGTAGTCTCAGGAACATCAAGCTGCTTGGAGATGGTCTTATAGCCTTTACCTTTAACATGCTTGTCTATAATTTTCTTTCTAATCTTCTGAGACAGCTCTCTCCTTAGCTTTCTGTGGTCCACGCTGAGTGTGGTACACTTCATGTCACCTAAAAGCACAGTGGCTACCTGTCGCCCTATATATGAGCCCACTGACTGATTACAAGATTGTAGACACCTGTGATGCTAATTAGTGGACACACCTTGGATGGACATGTCCCTTTGGTCACGTCATTTTCAGTCTTTTCTAGGGGTACCATAATTTTTGTTCAGGCCTGTTTCATGAGTTTATTTTTTTAAATAATTCTGTTGAAGCATGGTTGAAAAGCAATGTCTGACTTTCACTGATTTAATTTCATAGAATTATTATTTATTACTTTTGTCAGATTCAAGTTATTTCTCTGACCACTGTGAATTTTTCTTTCATTAAATGAAGGGTACCAACAATTTTGTCCACGTGTGTATATCCAAACACACATTGTCCCTCTGTAACTCACTGCTACATCAACTGTTCCACTCCACTAAACGTGACAAAAAATAATCTACTCACAATCTTATAACAATAATAATATGATGGCATCCCATTCTTCAATGCAGTACTTGTCAGCCAACATGGTTGTGTTGGTCACACTGGCATGCACAGCACGCCAAGCTGATCCCACAAGTGTTTGATGGGGTTGTTGTGGTCAGGACTGCTGGCATGCTTTCTGATCCTCTCTCTTCTTAAACTCTGGAGGTGGCCCCTGAATAACCTGTTTTGTAGGGGTGAGCATTGTCATCCAGTGGGACAGAATTCAGTCTCTGACTGTGGCAATTTGGGATTATCTCTGGTTGCAGAATCTTGCCAAAAGTATTCACTCAACCATTCAAATAATCAGAACCAGGTGTTCCAGTCACTTCCATGGCCACAGGTGTGTAAAATCAAGCACCTAGGCATGCAGACTGCTTTGACACACATTTGTGAAAGAATGGGTCGCTATCAGGAGCTCAGTGAATTCCAGTGTGGAACTGTGATAGGATGCCACCTGAGCAACAAATCCAGTGGTGACATTTCCTCACTCCTAAATATTCCATAGTCAACTGTCAGCTGGATTATAAGAACGTGGAAGTGTTTGGGAACCACAGCAACTCAGCCACCAAGTGGTAGGCCACATAAACTGACGGAGCGGGGTCAGCGGATGCTGAGGCGCATAGTGAGAAGAGGTCGCCAACTTTCTGCAGAGTCAATCACTACAGACTTCCAAACTTCATGTGACCTTCAGATTAGCTCAAGAACAGTGCAGAGAGCTTCATGGATGGGTTTCCATGGCCGAGCAGCTGCATCCAAGCCTCACATCACCAAGTGCAATGCAAATCGTCGATGCAGTGGTGTAAAGCATGCTGCCACTGGAGTGATGAATTTAGCATCCTAATCTGGCATTCTGATAGACGAGTCTGGGTTTGGAGGTTGCCAGGAGAACCATACTTGTGGGACTGCATTGTGCCAAGTGTAAAGTTTGGTGGAGGGGGGATTATGGTGTGGGGGTGTTTTTCAGGAGCTGGGCTTGGCCCCTTAGTTCCAGTCAAAGGAACTCTGAATGCTTCAGCACACATTTTGGACAATTCCATGCTCCAGATTTGTGGGAACAGATTGGAGCTGGCCCCTTCCTCTTCCAATATGACTGTGCACCAGAGCACAAAGACATGGATGACAGAGTCTGGTGTGGATCAACTTGACTGGCCTGCAAAAAATCCTGACCTCAACCTGATAGAACACCTTTGGGATGAATTAGAGCAGAGACTGAAAGCCAGGCCTTCTCATCCAACATCAGTGTGTGACCTCACAAATGCTCTTCTGGAATAATGGTCAAAAAAATCCCATAAACACTCCTAAACCTTGTGGACAGCCTTCCCAGAAGAGTTGAAGCTGTTATAGCCGCAAAGGGTGGATCAATGTCATATTGAACCCTATGGATTACGAATGGGATGTCACTTAAGTTCATATGTGAGTCAAGGCAGGTGAGCAAATATTTTTGGCAGTATAGTGTATCTATACATTGGATTGCTTCCAATGATGACAATTCTCATTCCACCAGTGAGAGAGATGCCCCCGTACACCTCTACTGAAAGATGTTACCCTTGTTTTGAGCTTTTGGTACTTGAGGTACTTTGAGTATGGGTCATGCTACAGTTGTTAGGTGGTACCTACTCCAAGAATTGTAATGTCACATATGCCTGATCTTGATAAGGCCTGTGTGAAATGGCAACTTTGGGTGGTGATCCACAAAACCAGATTGCAGCATTATGTGGGCTGAGTCTTTGTATCTTCTCCGAACTTAGGGCCCAGTCCCATATAACCAGAAATATATCAGAGAGGTTGCAAAGATGGCTTCTGAAGGAGAAGAAACCCCAGGGAGACCTTTTTGTTCCCCTACCAACACTTATGAACCACAGGTGGTCCTCCACATACTTGCAGTCAAGGTTTGTAAAATGATATGGCCGATTAATGTCTGCACAGAAAATCCAGACTTAGACAGACATAGTCAAGGCTGTTCTGGGTCTTTCCCAGGGCTGCCTTCCGGTGGGACGTGCCCAGAACACCTCACCAGGGAGGCGTCCAGAAGGCATCCTGACCAGATGCCCGAGCCACCTCATCTGGCTCCTCTCAACACGGAGGAGCAGTGACTCTACTCCAAACCCCTCCCACAAGACTGAGCTTCAGACCCTGTCTCTAAGGGAGAGTCTGGACACCCTGCGTAGGAAACTCATTTCAGCCGCTTGAACTCGGGATGTAGTTTTTTTGGTCACAACCCACAGCTCATGACCGTATGTGAGGATAGGGTTGAAGACTGAGTGGTAAATTGAAAGCTTCGCATTCTCCTCTGTTCCCTTTTTACCATGATGGACCAGTGCAGAGCCCACTGCACTGCCAATGCTGCATCTTCTGGTCCCACCTTCCTCCACTTGTGAACAAGACCCCAAGCCCTCCACTTGGGGTAGAATCTCATCCCCAACATGGAGAGGGCACTCCACCCTCCTATGAACTCGAATTTGGAGGTGCTGATTATCATCCCAGCCAATTCACACTCAGTCTGATGAAACCAACGGGACCACATCATCTGCAGAAAGCAGCGACCCGATCCTGAGGTTATCAAACTGGAACTCCTCAATGCCCTGGCTGTGCCTAGAAATTCTGTGCATAAAAGTAATGAACAGAACCAGTGTCAAAGGGCAGCCCTGGTAGAATCCAACCCATACTGGAAACAGCTCTGTTTTTCTGCCGGAATACAGAGAATGGATGGCCTGTATCAGGGGTCCAGTTCCCCATACCCAGCTCCAGAGATAGGAGAGCTCACCACAGAGTCAGCCAGGTCTGCTTCCACACTGGAAGATGTGCTGATGGGATTTAGGAGGTCTTCAAAATATTCCTTCCACCGACTGCAGCGCACTGTCACCAGCACAGACAGTGATGACAGAACGCTCCTGTTCCCCCTCCTGAGATGCCGGATGTTTGTCCAGAGACTCTTCGAAGCTGTCTGGAAATCATTTTCCATGGCCTCACCAAACTCCTCCCATGCTGAGGTTTCTGCTTTTGCAGCCATCGAAGCTTGGCTAGCTGGTACCTGCCAGCTGCCTCCGAAACCCCAGGGGCCAAAAAGGCCTGGTAGAACTCCCCCTTCAGCTTGACAGCATGAAAATCCGCCCATAGTTATTGACATTAGTGGGTTCATGCCTTTAACAGGGGGAGAACGAAAGCAGATCTCCAAACTTTGGGTAACACGGTAAACTCAAAAGGACAGGGGGAGCCACCTCTTGCAGATGTCGGGAACAAGGGTGAGTTACACCTTGTGGAGCAGTCA
Source organism: Scarus forsteni (assembly GCA_036419115.1). Lineage (NCBI taxonomy): Eukaryota > Metazoa > Chordata > Actinopteri > Labriformes > Labridae > Scarus > Scarus forsteni. Next base: position 23,088,011 of record JAZDUH010000198.1, on the reverse strand, counting down.
TTTAAACAATTTAAAATGGCTTCTTATCAGACAGGGGACCAGAATCTGGATTTAAATAGCTAGGCAGACCACTAGTCGTTATCTCCTGACAGCAGGAGTAGTAGCAAGAAGAAATTTTTTTGCTTAACATTGTGTGATGTCACAGAAACAAGATTTTTTGGCCTCACAAGATCAAGAGATGAAATTTCTTTTGTAGTAAAGCCATTTTACAAACCAGATATGCACCATAACCAAAGCTGATGAAGCAGTTTACAGATAAATTGTCAGAGAATGTCAGACAGCTTTGACAGTTCAGCAGGGGCCAAGGATCAGGTGTTTATTATTGAGCTGGGCCAACACAGAGGTGGGCATGGCTCATTATCAGGTACACCACAACACATGTGGAAAACTGATTCAGGAATGAGCAAGGCAATAGCCTGCCTCCTCAAGCTGAAGGTGCTAACTAGTCACTAATGCTGCGTTCACACTGCACGCTACTTGTACTACACCTTGGTGATCACTTTCCATGCCAACTCAATGTACAGCCGTGATGGGACGGGACTAAGCCTCCCGCAATGCGACAGCCGCTTGTCACACTACCACATAGCTTGCCGCGCGATGTCAAAGTAAAAAAAAGTTGATCTATTCAGACGATGTCGTGCGTGGCTGTGCAGCAACAGCCAATCAGCGGTGTGTGTGTGTGACGGTACCCTAGACAGACAGTTATTCATCCGGACTACAGGGCGGATGAGTTCAGTCTAGGCGAAACTAATCTAAGTGAGGACATTTGTTCCGCCTAGATGGACCGCGGTTAACTCACAGATGATGCTGCTGCAGGGCATCAGCTGCAGTGTTTTGTGTTTGATAAGTGAGTGAAAAGGATACAGCTGGAATAATGTCCGCTTATATATCCTATTATATAATATATGAAATGATCGCGGTAAAACTCGAGCGGACATGACGTCACCGAGCGACAGCTGACGGGAACTGTGACCAAAATGAGGTATTTATGGACGTGCAACGCTACATCAGTGGGCGACGCGACTTTTGTCTCTGGGTCGCTTGCGGTGTGAACGCAGCATAAGAGTTAACCCAGCAGCTAGTTGCCCTGTGATCTGACACCTCTTGGCAAATGTGGCTCCAGGGATCCACAGTTAGCCATTGACAGGCTAGCAGGCAGCTAACACTGTTGACATCCAATGAAGAATGGGCAGTAGAGCAGGAATATCCAGGTAGACACTGGTCATGACAGACTGACGATCACCTGGTCCCCAATTCCAGTAGACGGTAAATGGCACAGCCAGGACAACAGTTGGAGAGCAGTAGCAGAGGATGCCCCTAGGAGTCCTGCTACCCTAGGGAGTACCTGAAGGTGGGGGGTTGGCACAGGTAGAGCCGGCAAGGATCTCAGCTGGTCAGAGCCCAGGTGACAACTTCTCAATCCTGCTGGCCTGGTCCATGTCACCACCGAGAGGGGAGTAGGAATACAGCCACCAACAATCTCCTATAGAGCGATCACTGTCAGAAACTGCCAGAATGAAACCCCAGCCGTAGCCCCACAGCTTGTAGGATGCACCACCGAGTTGAGAAGTGAGTGCCGGTGGTGGCAAAAAACGATAAAAAACTCAGTGAAAGTTTTGTTACATCTCCAACAAGGTTTTGACAAATTAACCTTTAAAATATTAAGTGCAGACTCACTGACAGACTGCTTAAGATCCAGTCAGACCAGTGGGGGCCCCGGTGGCCAACATCTGGGCTATGGGAAACTACATCCTTTGTTTCCTTTCATAGTGGTCTTCCCCCTCCCCATGACCTTTTTGCCTTGGATGACCCTACATAGCAAGGCAAGTAAGCAGGCTTTACGAATGTATAAGATTCATTGCAAAGGACAAAGAAATATCCTTGGCAATAAATCTTATTCTGTTCAATAAATTATTTCTTTCTTGCAACAAAGAAAAATTACCAAATTTTCTGCCCAAACATTGCTTATTGGGCATTTTTACAGATATATTGGCTGGAAATAAAGTGCCTCTTTTTAACATACAAATTTAAAAATCCACTGGTACCTTTGTCTTCCACTGAGTAATAAAACCACCCTAATGAGTCTTTAAGACAAAATTTATGTTATTATCAATGAGCTCTGGGCAGCCATAGCACACTGATGGCAGGAACATGCCTACTCTACTCTAAAAAATAGTTAAAGAAGCTGTAAATAAATTGAATATCTGATCAAAACAGATGCAGCAATCTGTAGCAAATTAAAAGGAGATATTGGTTTGATTTTGGTTTTAGCAGTTTGTTGTGTTTGGGGATGAGGGGTTTACCTGAATAATTACATCTTACTATCTTCATAGTGGAAATAGTGGATACTCACACTTTCTTAGACCAGGTTTCAGTCTTTCTTGTCCACAATAGTCAAACCTGGAAGATGAAACAAGATAAGGATCTCCTGAGTACAAAATTGTTTGATTTAATGTAACATTTCATAGATGATGACAAAACATAAACCAAACCAGCGATTAAAGTGAATTAATTAATATCCTTAGTATCCTAGCAACCAACAAGTTAAAACATCCAGCATCAAGCAGGAACCTAAGTTAATCAGAAGTTTATAGTTTAGAATCTCTCTTCGATCTGTACCTCAGTGTTTCCAATCTGCTATCACGACCCTCTTGTACATTTATCAGCAGCCTCTTCCCTCCTTCTCCTGGGTGATTGTAGCTCAGGTCTAGCTGTCTCAGGTGGGAGGAGGGGGAGCTCAGAACTAAAGCCAGAGCTGCACAACCTTCTCCTGTGATCAGACAACCTGCCATACTACACACAACCACACACACACACACACACACACACAAACAAACTGATGTACTGTTATCAATAATAATTAATGTGTTTTTATTCCATTTTTTCATTTACAACTGTGTTACTAGTGATCAAATGTGGGACATTAGAGGAGATGTAGTCTTTGTTCTGGCCACAGAAAATAAATTAATAACAGAGTAACATTATTCTCCATTAGCAACACAAACCTGAGAACTTCCAGCTTGCAGTTTGGACTTTTGAGTCCATCACAGAGCAGCTTCACTCCTGAGTCATGCAGGTTGTTGTTGCTCAGGTCCAGCTCTCTAAGATAAGAGGAGTTGGAGCTGAGGACTGAGGACAGAGCTCTACAGCTTCTCTCTGAGAGGTTACAGTCACTCAGCCTGAAAAAGAAAGCAAAAGCATTTTCAAGTTACTGTCCCTTTTTTGTCTCCGAGTATTGACAAAGAACACTGAGACTAGTGACTGGTGTTCACGTACAGAGCTTTTTCGGAGGCTTTGACTACTGGCAGCAGCCTCAGAAGAGCCTCCTCTGAAGCGGAGTATTTCTTCAAGTCAAACAGGTCCAGATCTTCCCTTGGTGACATTAGGACAAAGACCAGTGCAGACCACTGAGCAGGAGACAGCTGATCTGTGGGGAGACGTCCTGATCTCAGGAACTGTTGGATCTCCCCCACCAGAGAATGATCATTCAGTTCATTCAGACAGTGGAACAGATTGATGCTTTTCTTTGCAGGCAGGTTCTCACTGATTCTTTGCTTGATGTGCTGAACTGTTTTCTTTGGAGCCTGTAGGCCACTAGCTTTCTGTTTTAGCAGACCCTGCAGGTGACTCTGATTTATCTCTAGTGAAAGACCCAGAAGGAAACGGAGGAACATGTCAAGGTGTCCATTTGGACTCTGTAAGGCCTGGTCCACGGCTCTCTGGAGGACAGGATCAAGGGTTTGTTTGTCTCTAAAGATTTTAGGCAGAGCATTTGGCTGCTCTTCTGATAGCATATTGACTCCAGAGTTGATGAAGGTCAGAAGGACATGGAGAGCAGCCAGAAACTCTTGGACACTGTGGTGGATGAAGCAGAACACCTTGTCCAGGTACAGTCCCCTCTCCTCTCTGAAGATCTGTGTAAACACTCCAGAGTACACTGAGGCTGCTCTGATATTGATGCCACACTCTGTCAGGTCTGGTTCATAGAAGATCAGGTTTCCTCTCTGCAGCTGCTCAAAAGCCAGTTTACACAGAGACTGGATCATCTTTTTGGTCTCTGGACTCCAGTGAGGGTCAGTCTCTGCTCCTCCATCATACTTGATACTCTTCAGTTTGAACTGAACCACCAGGAAGTGGATGTACAGTTTAGTCAGGGTCCTGGGCAGCTCTCCCGTACCCCCAGTCCTCAGCACATCTTCCAGGACTGTGGCAGTGATCCAGCAGAAGACCGGGATGTGGCACATGATTCGGAGGCTTCGGGTTGTCTTGATGTGGGTGATGATTTTGTTGGCCTGCGTCTTATCTTTAAATCTCTTCTTGAAGTACTCCTCCTTTTTGAGGTCAGTGAACCCTCTGACCTCTGTTACCATGTCAACACAGTTAGGAGGGATCTGATTGGCTGCTGCAGGTCGTGTGGTTATCCAGAGGTGAGCAGATGGGAGCAGGTTCCCCCTGATGAGGTTGGTCAGCAGCACATCCACTGAGGTGGACACTGTGACATCAGTCAGGGTTTCATTGTTGTAAAAGTCCATGGGAAGTCGACACTCATCCAGACCATCAAAGATGAACACCACATTGTACATGTCAAACCTGCAGATCACTGCTTCTGTGAGTTCATTAAAAAAGAAGCAAAGTAGTCCCACCAAGCTGAACTTCTTGTCTTTCAGTAGATTGAGCTCTCCAAAAGTGAATGGGAAAGTGAAGTGTATGTCCTGGTTGGTTTTGCCTTTGGCCCAGTCTAGGACAAACTTCTGAGTCAGGATGGTTTTTCCGATGCCGCCCACTCCCTTTGTCATCACTGTTCTGACTGGTTTATCTCTTTGAGGTGAGCGTTTGAAGATGTCTTCCTGTTTGATGGTGTTTTCTGGTCTGTGTGGTTTCCTGGCTGCTGTTTCAATCTGTCTGACCTCATGTTCATCATTGACCTCCCCAATCCCTCCCTCAGTGATGTAGAGCTCTGTGTAGATCAGGTTTAGGAGGGTTGGGTTTCCTGCTTTTGTAACGTCCTCAAACACACACTGGAACTTAGTCTTCAGGTTAGACTTAAGTCTTTGGTGGCACACTTTAGCAACAGCTCCTGAATAAATAAGAAACTGAGTGAGTTTATGGAAAATGTCAGCATTAACATATTGTGTTCAGTTTTTTTTTCTATCTGAATCATTGCTACCAAGGTCCTGTACGACATGGATTAAAGTGTTTCTAAATTTATAAAAATGCTCTTACTGCTCTGTAGAGTTTCTGCCAGGTCCTGACACTTCATCGTCTTCAGGAAGTAGATCGTGATCCCCAGGAAAGTATCTCTGATTATTTTCCTTTCATCTTTGTCATCAAAGTCCAACACCTCTTCATCCTCAGTCTGACTCAGGTCTCTCAAGTCTTTATAATCTGGAGTATAAACTGTTTTTTTTACTCTCTGTAGCTCACTCTTCACAAACATGACAATGTTTTCCTCCAACAGCTGAAAAAGTGGAAGAGTATTGTTAAGAGCCTATATCATGCTTTTTAAAATTTTGTGTATTCTACATTGTGTTTTACATGCCTCCATGCAACAGGACTCTTCTAAGCACAAGACTGTTAGGTCTGTTGCATTGTTAATTCCAGTGTTTGGAGTCACAGCACTAAACATAATATTGTTAATAATGCTGTTATTGTTTTCAAGTAATGGGTAATCTAATTTATTACCATTTCAAATATTACAATGATGTTACCCTAACCAATAGTGAAATGTGGTGAGTTATGTCTAGCAGCTGTTATTTGACCTGCTCCGCTCAGCCAGGCACAGAACAGGAGCTGTGCTGCTAACAGCCACACAAGAGAACCAGATGTCAGAGTTGCCAGCGCTAGACATATGGACACAATTTTTGGTTTCCTTTTGTTAAAGAAGGAAAAACCTGCAATGGTTACTGAATTAACTCGAAATTGACAGATGTAATAGTAAAAAACAAATGCTGAAAATTGACTACAGAAAATTTAGAAATTGCTTTTGACTTGTGGTCCAACAGAATTATTAAAAAAAACGAAATAATGAAACTGACCTGGACAAAGATGATGGTACCCCTTGAAAAGAATTAAAATGATTTGGCCATAGGGACATCTTAAACTAGAAAGCACTCGGAGAGTGCAGACCTCCGCCAGCGCCACAGTCCTCAGCCATATTGTCATTTTGACCATAAATATTACTTCTACCTTTATTTCATCTAAATATTTAGATTCCTTGACCATGGAAACATACCATTAGCAACTGGATTCAAAATGATATCTACTTTGGTTCAGTAGTTATTCACAGAAATCACATTTTTTGCCATGGCGGCAAGACGCTGATCCGGATCAACACCAAAATTGAATTATTTCCTCCTTTTCCCATGCTGAACATTTCCTGAAAATTTCATCCAAATCCATCCATTTCTTTTTGAGTTATTTTGTTCACGGACGGATGGATGGACAAACTCCCCCAAAAACATAACCTCCTAACTAAGGTATGTCCTATAATTAGCATCACAGGTGCCTTCAAGCTTGTCAGTTTGCCTATTTAAAGGGTAAAAAGTCATCACTGTGCTGTTTGGTATCATGGCGTGTACCACACTGAACATGGAGCACAGAAAGCTAAGGAGAGAGCTGTCTCAGGAAATTAGAAAATTATAGACAAGCATGTTAAAGGTAAAGGCTATAAGACCATCTCCAAGCAGCTTGATGTTCCTGTGACTACAGCTGCACAGATTATTCAGAAGTTTAAGGTCCACAGGACTGTAGCCAACCTCCCTGGACGTGGCTGCAGGAGGAAGTTTGATGACAAATTGAAGAGACGAATAATATGAATGGTAACCAGAGAGCCCAGAACAACTTCCAAAGAGATTAGAGGAGAACTCCAAGGTCAAGGTACATCAGATCACACCATCCCTCGCTGTTTGAGCCAAAGTGGACTGAATGGAAGACAACTGAAGAGGACACCACTGTTGAAAGGGATTCATAGAAAAGTAGGACTGGAATTTGCCAAAATGCATATTGACAAGCCACAAATGAGATGAGACAAAACTGCAGCTTTTTGGTCACATCAGCTTTATGTTCACGGACTCAAAAATGAAGCATACAAAGAAAAGAACACTATATCAACGGTGAAACATGGAGGAGGATAAGTTATGTTCTGGGGCTGCTTTGCTGCATCTGGCACAGAGTGTCTTGAATCTGTGCAGGTACAATGAAATCTGAAGACTATCAAGACATTCTGGAGTGAAATGTGCTGCCCAGTGTCAGAAAGCTTGGTCTCAGTCACAGGTCATGGGTCCTCCAACAGGATAATGAGCCAATCACACAGCTAAAAACACCCAAGAATGGCTCAGAACAAAACACTGGACTATTCTGAAGTGGCCTTCTATGATCCCTGATCTAAATCCTGTTGAACATTTGTGGAAGGAGCTGAAACATGCAGTCTGGAGAAGACAGCCTTCAAACCTGAGACAGCTGGGCCAGAATACCTGTGGACAGGTGCAGAAGTCTCATTGAGAGTAACAGAAATTACCTGATTACAATGATTGCCTCAAAAAATTGTGCAACAAAATATTAGGTTAAGGGTACCATCATTTTTGTCCAGACCAGTTTCATCAGTATTTCAATAATTCTGTTGAACCACATTTTTTTATTTTTTATTACTTTTGTCAGTTTCGAGTTATTTCAGTGACTATGTGGGTTTTCCTTTCTTTAACGGAAGGATACCAGCATTTTTTTCTATGTGTGTACCTACTATAAGTGACTATGGGCTTCTTTATTTAAAAAGTTGCTTGTAAATTTTGACAGGTGCAGGTTGAGTATTTGGGGCTTGTTCAAAAAGTGCAGTTGCTCATTTGGGCTTGTTTTGCCCCCAAACCCAGGAGAGATCTGATGCTCACTCTACTACCAATGTAAACTTAATTATTTCTTCCCACTCCAAACACAAATGTGAATTTGACTGTAAAAACATGAAAAATGATGTTTTTGCCAAAAGAAATCCTAAGGCCAGAATAAAATTTATTTCTAATGTAGCTGTTACTATTTTCACCATAGTAAAGCTGTAGAGGATACTGTTTAGCAGTAGCAGAGTTATACTGTATATAACAGTAGCCCCTCCCTTTACTTCTGCATAAGGAAAAGGATGTTCCACCCCCAAACAAAAGGATGTGATGAAGTAAATGCAGACTAATAAGAAAAAATGCCTGTGAAATTGAAATGTAATTTAGATCTAAATTAAAACACGTTTAAGCTAGTGTTGTACTTTTATGATCAGTGGACAACTATTCACTGTGTCACTTAATAATATTGACTATAAGAATTGATTATTTACATTAAGTAATGGGATTTAATTGACTTTAGTCAAACCTCAGGGTACTACTCATAAAGGGAAATGATAGCATATTATTAAGTCAGTTTCATAGAGGTTCCTGACTGTCCGTTTGGAACCATGATTTATAATTAACTTAATAAAAACCAAAGTTACCCAATTAATTGTCAGAGTTGAGGGATTTAGAGTTCTGCCGAGAAGGGACTGGCAAGATTAAATTCTTAAGCAACATTAACAGGCCATCAACTGACTTCATGTTCAAAATCATTTATTGACAAACCAAACATGAAAACATACAATATCTAACTTAAAGTCCTATGTACAAGTGCATGTGTAGAATAGAATAGAATAGAATAGACTTTATTGTCATTATACAGGATGTACAACGAGATTGGAGAGCTTCTCTTTCAGTGCAATAGTAAGTTACTTTAAAAAAAGTTAAAAAGGTATACAAAAATAGTATAACTAAATATACAAGATATATACAAAATAAGATTTAGCCTCGCACAGCACGTTGAGGCTCAGTGTACAATATGAGGTAGATGATAAATACTGATGAAAAATAGTCCAATTCCCAGATCTTAGTATTTCTATGTTATTCACATAGTATTGCACAGGAGGTAGATATGTATTGCACGGACACCAGAATATGTATTAATTTTTAGTGCAAAGATGAATAGTATATGCAGATGAGTAAAAGTCACATATAATTGTATTGCACATGAGTTGTTAAATAAATAAATACAAGTTTTCGAGGTTGTGTTAAAAAGTAGCAGCAACCACAGTGGCAGTGATATAAATATTGCACATTTTGCATTACGCTAATGACCGGAATCGTTGTATGTCCGAGTTCAGGGTGGTGATGGCTCTCGGAAAGAAGCTGTTTCTCAGTCTGTTTGTTTTTGCTTTGATACACCTGTAGCGCCTGCCAGAGGGCAGCAGGTCAAACAGCTGGGCCGGGATGTAAACTGTCCTTGATGATGTTTGAGCTCTGCTGAGGCACCGGGTGGAGTAGATGTCCATCAGGGAGGAGAGGGCAGCCGATGATCCGCTGTGCTGCCTTGACTGTCCTCTGAAGCCTCCCTCTGTCCGCCTCAGTGCAGCTCCGTACCATGTGGAGGCGCAGTAGGTCAGCAGGCTCTCGATGGGCCAGCGGTAGAAGGCCAGCAGCAGCTCCCTGTCGAGGTTGTTCCTCCTGAGGACTCTCAGGAAGTGTAGACGCTGCTGGGCCTTCTTTATGACAGCTGTGATGTTTGCTGTCCAGGAGAGGTCGTCGGAGATCTGGACTCCCAGGAACCTGAATGTGTGGACCCTTTCCACACACTGCGTTGATGTAGAGGGGGGGCGGGTCACTGCTGTTCCTCCTGAAGTCCACGATGATCTCCTTAGTTTTTTGTGTGTTCAGGGCCAGGTTGTTGTCGGAGCACCAGGTCGTCAGCCTCTGGACCTCCACTCTGTAGGCTGCCTCGTCTCCCTGTGAGATAAGTCCGACCACTGTGGTGTCGTCAGCAAACTTGACGATGATGGAGATGTCATGGACGGTGCAACAGTCGTAGGAGTAAAGGCAGTTCAGGAGGGGCTCAACGCAGCCCTGTGGTGATCGGGTGCTCAGCCTGCGGGTGGAGACGAGGTGGGGGCCGAGTCTCACAGTGTGGGTTCTGATGATCAAAAAGTCCTTGATCCAGGTGCATGTGAGGCCTAGGGTGTCCAGTTTTATGATCAGTATATCCGGGATGATGGTGTTGAAAGCTGAACTGTAATCCACAAAGAGCATCCTGGCATAGCTGTGCTGTTGTTCAAGGTGGCTCAGCACCGTGCAGGGCTATGGTGATGGCATCCTCTGTGGATCTGTTAGCCCGGTATGCGAACTGGTGTGGAGTCGAGTCTTGAGAGACAGTCCTTTATGTGCTGAAGGACCAGTCTCTCAAGCACTTCATGATGATGGGCGTGAGGGCAACAGGGCGATAGTCACTGAGGCTGGATGCGGGTGACTTTTTCGGGATGGGGATAATTGTGGCGGATTTCAGGCAGGTGGGGATGACTGCTTGGGCCAGGGAGATTGAAGATCCTGCAGAAGACTCCGGACAGCTGGTGTGCACATGCGGAGCACCTTTCCAGGTACACCGTCAGGGCCGGGGCCTTCCTGGGGATTCACTGCTAGGAGCACACGCCTCACATCGTGCTCTCCTACAGTTAGTGGGGGGTGGTGGGGCCTGGTGGGGGGGTGGGGACAGGGCTGGAGCAGATGAGTGTCGCTGCGGTGTTTCAAAGCGGGCAAAGCTGTTCAGCTCCTCTGCTAGCGACACGCTCAGGTCTCCTGACGTCACATCACATCCTCTAAAGTTAGTGATGCTCTGCAGTCCCTGCCACACCTCTCGTGGTCTGTTGCTGGCGAGGTGGGACTCTATCCTCCTGTTGTAGTCCGCTTTGGCTGTTTTAATTCCTCTTTTCAGGTCAGCTCGAGCCACACTGTACAGTGCTCTGTCGCCTGACCTGAAGGCGGAGTCGCGGGCTTTGAGGAGGGAGCGGACCTGGCTGGTCATCCAGGGTTTCTGGTTTGGACTTTGTCCACAGACACAGTTCCCATACAGAACTTGATGTAGTCCAGTACTGTCGCTGTGTATGTTTCCAGGTCCTGGTGATGAAATAAGTCCCAGTCTGTGTGTTGAAGGCAGTCCTGAAGTTCACTGAATGCATTCTCAGGCCATGTTGTTACAGTCTTCGTGGTGGGCCTGGATCTGCGTCTGAGGGGGGTGTATGCAGGGGTGAGCAGCAGGGAGAGATGGTCTGACTGTCCGAGGTGGGGGAGGGGTGTTGCTCTGTAGCCGTGCTTAATGTTTGAGTACACATGATCAAGAGTGTTTCCTCCTCGTGTTGGACACTTGACATGCTGGTGAAACTTCGGGAGTACAGTCTTTAAATTGGCCTTATTAAAGTCCCCAGCTATAATGTGAACGCCTTCAGGGTGGGCCCGCTGCTGTTCATTAGTGGCGTTCAGCAGGTGTGTGCGTGTAACAAAGACAAGATGGCTGCCTCTAAAGGGTGTGTTATCGCCGCATGGCTCAAAGGTATTTACAACCAGGACCACATGGGGAGTGGTCGAGGTTAGGGGTTAGAAAGGGTCCCTTTGTTCAAGGTTGATGCCTCTACATGAAGTGGTAAACTTGAAATACTCAGCAGTTAACTATAGCTTAAAGCTTAAGGAACAAATTCCATAAATCAAGGCAGTGATTGTAAAAAACGAATAGTCCCGTGCTTCACCATCCTATGTTAAACTCTGTAAGGCCCAGAAGAAGTCTTGAGGTGTATTCCTGAGAAGAGACTGGAGAGGTTCTGTCTCTTTCTACAGGTTGAGAAAGAGCTGAGAGAGAGGAGCTGTGTCCCCTTCTCTCTGTGGTTCAGAAAGAGTGAAAAAACACTGCATAGCAGAGCAGGTTCTTATAGTCTTTATCAGAGGGTTTACACCTACATCTAAAATCTGGGGGGAGGTGAGATGGTCGGCCAACTGTGGTTCAGGATTCTGAAGGGACATGTTATTTTAAGCCCTTCTTACATTGAGACACTCATCTGAAACACAAAGGTTCTTCCTTTGCGTTTTCAAAAGCAATCAGATGGAGACGCCAGAAAAATTGAAAATACTGTAGTGTGCACTGAAAGATGTGAACATTCAAGATATTAATATCGAAAAAAGCAAAGATAAAACCTATATTGACCCCTGATGGTTATTGCGCTGCAGTCGGCACCAGTAAGGGCCTTAATTTGGGTCAAGGACCACACTGTGTCTTGACGGACAGCCAATTGGATCCTCCAGCTCAGCACAGGTGTAATTTTTTTGGGTCTACCACTTGACTTTTTTGTTCCATAATGCTCAGGATCTTTCAAAAAACTTAAAATGACTGTCTTACTGCGTCGAACCTCAGCAGCAATGGCACGCTGCGAGAGGCCTTGCTTATGCAGCTCGCAATCCGACCACGTTCAAGAAGAGCAAGCTTCTTCGCTTTAGCCATCAGGAGGGCATGACCGTGTGAATGCCTGACAGAAAATGAAAATTTAGAGCAGATTTTGGCTTTAATAGCCTGTGGTCTTAAACTTTTGATCGGGTGATAAACAGCCTATTTCAGTTTATTTTTTGTTTTCAATAAACTACTTTTTCAGAGTGCTTTTTGTCACACTCCCCCTTCTTGCTTTTGCATATTGTAGCTCTATTTAAAACCTCTTTAAGATCCTAATGTGCAAAAGGTAAATTCTAGCAATTTTTCAACTGGTCTTAAGATTTCGATCAGGAGTGTATGTATATATATACATATATATATATATATATATATATAGATATATAGATAGATAGATAGATAGATATAGATATAGATAGATAGATAGATAGATAGATAGATAGATAGATAGATAGATAGATAGATAGATAGATAGATAGATAGATAGATAGATATAGATATAGATATAGATATAGATAGATAGATATAGATATATATGCATACAGTGGGAGGAAAAAGTAAGTACACCCTTTGTAATGTACATTTCTGCCTAAGTTGGTAATAAAATGTGGTCTGATCTTAACTCAAGTCACAAGAATGAGTAAACGGTGTCTGCTTAAACTAATGCCACCCAAACAATTACATGTTATCGTATTTTTATTGCCCATAAGATCTAAACATTCACAAGACAGGGAGGAATAAGTAAGTACACCCTTGGATTCAATAGCTGGTTGACCCTCCTTTGGCAGCAATAACTTCAAACTAGACATTTCCTGTAGCTGCAGATAAGGCGTGCACAATGATCATGATGAATCTTGCACCATTCCTCTTCACAAAACTGCTGCAGTTCTACAAGATTCTTGGGATGTCTGGTGTGAACAGCTTTCTTGAGGTCATGCCACAGCATCTCATTTGGGTTTAGGTCAGGACTTTGACTGGGCCATTCCAGAACATTTATTTTATTCTTCTGAAACCATTCTAAAGTTGATTTGCTTCTGTGCTTTGGGTCATTGTCCTGTTGCAGCACCCATCCTCTTTTGAGCTTCAACTGTTTGACAGATTGTCTCAGGTTTTTCTGCAAAATATCTTGGTAAACTTGTGAGTTTATTTTTCCATTGATGATGGCGAGCTGTCCAGGTCCTGAGGCAGCAAAGCAGCCCCACACCATGATGCTCCCCCCACCATACTTAATAGTGGGAATAAGGTTTTGATGATGGTGTGCTGTTCCATTTTTCCTCCACACATGACGTTGTGTGTTCCCACCAAACAGTTCAACTTTGGTTTCATCACTCCACAGAATATTTTCCCAATTGCGCTGTGATGCATCTAAATGCTTTTTTGCAAACTTCAAACGTGCAGCAATGTTCTTTTTAGACAGCAATGGCTTCCTGCGTGGTGTTCTCACATGAAACCCATTTTTGTTTAATGTTTTATGTATTGTAGATGTGTGAACAGAGATGTTGGCATGTTCCAGTGATTTCTGTAAGTCTTTCGCTGACACTCTAGGGTTCTTTTTTACCTCATTGAGGATCCTGCGCTGTGCCCTTGGAGTCATCTTTACAGGGCGACCACTCCTTGGAAGAGAAGCAACAGTGCTGAACTGTCTCCATTTGTAGACAATTTTCTCACCGTGGATTTGTGAACATCAAGACTTTCAGGCTGTATTCACACCAGAAAAGGCCTTTGGTCCACTTGTTTGGTCCGGACCAAAAGTGGACTTTATTTTTTTCGTTTGGTGCGGTTCGTATTCAGATTGTACTTTTTGCAAGTGGACTATATTCTGTAAACACATCATCGTGTGTGACGATCGGTGCTCTCATTGGACAGCACTGACACACAGAGTACAGACCCGGAAATGGAGGTAAACATGGAAGTCCTACATGCCGCTCTCCTGGTCTGTGTGTTTGTGCTCTTAATAGAGCTGCAAAATCATTTTCAGTTTCAAGAGCAGCTCCTTCAAAGCAGGCTTAACAACGCTCCGTTTCAAAATTTTGGAACAGCGAAGATGAATGCGCGCAGCAAGGAGACGCTATGCTCTGTGTGTCCTGAAGTTTTTTCACTTTGACGTGGCATTGTTCGGGCGACCGCTCGAAGCCCCTCTCCTTCATTTTCTCATTAAACATTGTGAATACAACCTCATTTTTGTGTGTCTTTTCAAGAAGTTGGACAATGTGGGCTTCTGCCCAAATATCCTGGAGGCACAGTGTCTCCTCGTTGCCCCATGTATGTCCACGGCTCATTGTAGCATGTAGCTTGTAGCATTAGCAGCAGGGATAATTTTTCCCACAATGCTTGGCTACGGTGGCTTTATAGGCCCAAAAGGCGCATGTATCCTGTAGTTAGTTCGTAACTTGTACCTTCGTACCTTGGTTTGTATTCAGACCTGCACCGGAGAACCACGAACCGCACGAGAGTTCGTTTGGAAGCGGACCGAGACCACCTCAAAAAGCGGGTCTCAGTCCGGTTGTTTGGTCCGCACCAGGGTTCGTTTGTGTCTATTCACACCTGCATGGAAAGTCCGGACCAGCGTGGGAAACGAACCCTGGTCCGTTTAAAGTGGACCAAACAGTCCAGGTCTGAATACCACCTCAGAGATGGTTTTGTAACCTTTTCCAGCTTAACACAAATCAACAACTCTTGATCCTAGGCCTTCAGAGAGTTCTTTTGAGCAAGGCATGGTGCATATCAGACAGTGCCCCTCATCAAGAGACAACTTTAAACTGGTGTGTGACTAACTAGCTCTTGGAGGATCCTTAGCCAGGGGCAGTGTTGTGTGTAACGCGTTAGAAAGTAACGCGTTACAGTAACGAAACTACTTTTTCGGGTAAAAAGTGAAGTAACGCGCTACTGTTGAAAATTTGGTAACGAAACGTAGTTCCTTTTTTAATGCAGCGCGACGTTACATTTCCCTCGGACAGACCTGACACTGAAGCTGCCTTCTCAGCTGCTCGCAGAGACACGAGCAGCGTTGCCAAGTCCGCTCGTTATAAGCGTCTAAAGGCTGAAAATCTCGTGAGTCACGGCCGCAGGTTGTGGTTTTTTGGGCTTGTTTCTAGACGTGAAGTTGCTTCTTGGGGCTCTTAAGTCTGTGTGAATCCCCCTGATTACCTTCCAGCTCCTAACATAAAGGAAAACACGACTGCGGTAGGTAGTTTGCTCACTTCCTTGTTTCCTGGCTATATGCATGCTCCCAAACACACTCACTCACATGGCACATGCTCCAGAGCCAAAGTTGCCAGGTCTGCTTGTTATAAGCGACGGTCTTCTCTTGAATAGATACTTAGCACTGTGATATTGAAATGTAATGTAGACGAAAATTAACACACTTTATGTAGACTTCTCTTTTTAAAAAGTAGCATATCACATTAGGAAAGGAAATAGCTGGAGGTTGCTTATTTTGGGCGTATTTTTATTGACCATGTTGCTTATTTCAGAAGCAAAATGTGGAAACACTGGGCAGGAGCTCTCATTCCACAGGGTAGGTGACATTTTGTCAAATAAAGAGCACAAAAAACTGTTATGTTCTCTGTAGTAGAACTTTTTGTAGGCCTTCACATTTAGGAATAGATATGGCGTTCTGTTCTTGATCAAGCAATGTAAAAGTAACGGAAAAGTAACTTGAGAAGTTACTCTTCATAGAGGGTAACTAAGTAAAGTAAAGAGTTACTTTTTTCAGATGTAACGAGTACCGAGCAAACACTACTTTTTAAAAGTAACTTCCCCAACACTGGCCAGGGGGTGTACTTACTTATTCCTCCCTGTCTTGTGAATGTTTACATCTTATGGCCAATAAAAATACGATAACATGTAATTGTTTGGGTGGTATTAGTTTAAGCAGACACTGTTTACTCATTCTTGTGATTTGAGTTAAGATCAGACCACATTTTATAACCAGTTTAGGCAGAAATGTACAAAATCACAAAGGGTATACTTACCTTTTCCTCCCACTGTGTGTGTGTATCTAAATGGACTTCAGCTTATCTATCTATCTATCTATCTATCTATATATATGTATATATATTTATATATATATATATATATATATATATATATATATATATATATATATATATATATATATATATATATATATATATATATATATACAGTTGTCCCAAAAAGTTTACACTCCCCAGCAGTATTTGTGATTTTTTGGACTTTTCTCAGAAAATATGAATGATAACACAAAAACCTTTCTGTCACTCATGGTTAGTGGTTGAGTGAAGACATTTATTGAAAAAAAGATTAGTTTACTCTTTTTAAATCATAATGACAACAGAAACTTCCAAATTGACCCTGTTCAAAAGTTTACACCCCCCAGTTTTTAATACAGTGTATTTCCCCCTTTAACATCTATAACAGCTTGAAGTCTTTTGTGGTAGTTGTGGATGAGGGTCTTTATTTTCTCAGATGGTAAAACTGCCCATTCCTCTTGGCAAAAAGTAAATTCTTGGGCTGTCTTGCATGAACTGCACATCTGAGATCTCCCCAGAGCGGCTCAATGATATTGAGGTCAGGAGACTGAGATGGCCACTTTAAAACCTTCACTTTATTCTGCTGTAGCCAATGGCAGGTTGATTAGGCTTTGTGTTTTGGATCATTGTCATGTTGGAACGTCCAAGAACGTCCCATGCGCAGCTTCTGGGCAGATGAGTGTAAATTTTACTCCAGTATTTTCTGATAACATGCTGCATTCATCCTTCCATCAATTTTGACCAATTTTCCTGTGCCTTTGTAGCTCACACATCCCCAAAACATCAGTGATCCACCTCCGTGTTTCACAGCAGGAATGGTGTACCTTTCATCATGGGCCTTGTTGACTCCTCTCCAAATGTAACGTTTATGGTTGTGGCCAAAAAGTTCAATTTTGGTCTCATCACTCCAAATATCTTTGTTCCAGAAGTTTTGAGGCTTGTCTCTGTGCTGTTTGGATTGTAAACGGGATATTTTGTGGCATTTGCGTAGAAATGTCTTTCTTCTGGGGACTCGACCATGTAGCCCATGTTTCTTCAAGAGTCTCCTTATTGTGGATCTTGAAACATCCACTCCAATTTTTTTCAGAGAGTCCTGTATTTCAGCAGAAGTTCTTTGAGGGTTTTTCTTTGCATCTCTAACAATTGTCCTTGCAGTTGGAGCTGAAATTTTTGTTGGTCTGCCTGACCGTGGCTTGGTTTGAACAGAATCCCTCTCTCTCCCCTTCTTAATTAGAGTTTTAACAGTGCTTCTTGGTATCCTCAGTTCCTTAGATATCTTTTCAAATTCTTTTCCTGTTTTATACAGTTGGATTACCTTTTCTCGCAGATCCTTTGACAATTCTTTTGCTTTACCCATGACGCAGAAACCAGAAACTTCAACGTAGCACTGAGTGAAAGATGCACGTGTCTGTCAGGAGCTCAGAAACTCACTGAGCTTTTATACACACACACTGATTACAAGCTAATAGATCACAGAGAGGATGGTTACCTTTAGTAGACATTCAAACCTATTTGTGTCAAATTTTGTGCATGTTATCAGGCCAAAACTGCCAGGGGGTGTAAACTTTTGAACAGGGTCATTTTTGAAGTTTCTGTTGTCATTATGATTTAAAAAGAGTAAACTATTTTTTTTTTTTTCAATAAATGTCTTCACCCAACCACTAGCCATGAGTGACAGAAAGGCTTTTGTGTTACCATTCATATTTTCTGAGAAAAGGCCAAAAAATCAGAAATTCTGCTGGGGGGTGTAAACTTTTGGGCACAACTGTATATATATATATATATATATATATATATATATATATATATATATATATAAACATATATATATATATATATATATATATATATATATATATATATATATATATATATATATATATATATATATATATATATATATATATATATATATATATATATATATATATATGGGTCAATGACATGACGCATATTTTTTGTGTCCGAGTACATTTCCTTACAGAATAAATTAAGCAATTCACCACATGTGTTACTTTAAAGTACAAAATCTATTTCATGTTTATATATCTCCAGCACACTCATACAATACTTTTTTTTTCTTTTGGAGCACCTCAAACCCCCAAAATGTCAGGTGGCACAACCGTCCGAGCAAATGAACACACTAATTAAACTAGAAAATTAGTATGTCAGTGATACTGAATTTAAAAAATGTATACTGTGGCATTATTTCATTTTTGAAACATTTCAATTAAAACACTTCTTTCAAATAAAACAGTTTTTAATCTCTTGAGGCAGCTCATAAACTTTTGTCCGTCAATTTGCAGTTTGCTAAATATCAGGAGGGCGCAACTGTAACATAGGACTTTTATTTGGAAGTGAAAACGAGATAACAGTAAAAAGGATTTTGTATCATCTAGAGGACCCCAACTGACACCTGAGACCAAGTGAAAAGTTTTGTAGATCTCTCTCAAATACTGATAAAAATTCATATTTTTAGTTCATCAGTAGGCTGAAACAATTTTCATGTCAGGTGGTACAACCAATGTAATACTATTGAAATATCATTTTAACTTAAAATAACAAATTTTATCTAAAATGATACATAGTTATTTAATGAAAAAGGTTAATGCTTATACAGTTGTCCAAGCAGATGCCTGTTTAAACTGAAAATAAGTTGTAATGTCAGGCGGCGCAACCAGTGAGTCAGTGGCACAACTGCCGGGAATGTCACTATAAGAGATAAATTGTGGTGCTAGAGCCATTATTAGTTACATTTCTATTTTTTTTCTTCTAATTTTTAGTTAAAATGTCATAATTTAAAGCTTTTTATTGTAATCATGATTTTGTATTGAGAAAATTTTATTTATACCAATTGGCCGATTATAGCCCTTTTCAAAGTATTCAACATCGGCCAGAGTTTTGCCGATTTAACTCGATATATTTTTAATTTCTCAAACAGTAAACTCTGTTCGGTGTCCAAGCCGCGCAGAATGATGACGTGGAAGATGGCGACGCGCGTTGGTGGTGGCTCTTCTTACCTCTCTGCTAATGCTTTGTGTGTGAATGACTCTCCTACACTCACACAGAGTTGTTCATTTAAGACTGAAGGTCCATCATGAAAAGCAACTTTCTGCTGTGCATAATGACCCGCTGCTGCTGCTGGACACAGAGGGAACATCAGGCCCTCTGCTAATTTGGCTTGGATCAGCCTCACAGACAGACTGGGCACCGCCGAACAGTTTTCTGACCGATGCCACCTCTGTCATTCTCAATACTGATGAATTGGACCTTCTGGTTGCACAGGATCAGTTTAGACTGTTTTATTGTGATTATGACGGAAATCTGGCTTAACCCGCTTTTTCCCAACACAGACGCTAAGCTAATGAAGTGTCTGATGTGAATGTCTTAGATGGAAAATAGGTGGCGTTAGCACAGCTCCTCGGAGGCTACGTGATCATCAGCAGACTCATCCAGGGGAGGCTTCAGCGTAGCTGGTAGGCCTGTGCTCAAAATATCAATACGGCAAAATATCGTATCGCACTCCTTGGGGATACGTGTATCGATACGGATTCTACAGAATCGATACGGCCTAAATATTTTGACAGTTGTAAATATACTTTGGCTAATGTTAACAGTGGCACAGTTCAAGGTAGAAGACGAGCTACATAATGAAGCATATGTTCTAAATTTGAACTTAGGTCTATCATCTTTGAGGATCTGAATTTATGTCTCTCAAGTTGTAAAACCACTTAAAACTCATCCTTGTTCTTTTTCTTCTCATAAGAAAAAAATAAACTGGTCAAGAATTTCACTTAAAGCAAAGTCAATGTTCACAATTTACTTGTATCGGGATACGTATCGTATCGTGGCCTTAGTATCGGGATACATATCGTATCGTGAAGATGCTGGAAATACCCAGCCCTAGTAGCTGGGGACTTTGGGGGGGCTTTTATGGCCTTTATTTGATAGGACAGTTTGAGAGAGACAGGAAAGCGGGTGAAGAGAGGGGGGGATGACATGCAGCAAAGGGCTGTGGCCGGGATTCGAACCTGCAGCCGCTGCTGGGGGTTGGCAGCCCCCCTACATGGGGTGGACGCTCTACCAACTGAGCTAATGTCCGCCCCGCTGGGGACTTCAATCAGGCTGTTTAAATAAGTTTGTGAAATAGGTACAGTGTCCCACAAAATATTTGGATTTCCTCACGCACATTACCTCATATTTAAAATAATAAAGTGGTTCTACCTGAACTAAAACCTGCTTCTGATAAACTAATGTGGACTGAAAGGCAGATGTGACAAAGAGTTCATAAACAATCTACACATTTACATTTTTAAAAAGGTAATTTGCTTTATTTTGCAGGAATTTGCCTCAGTTTAACACACTCTTTTATATTGTACTTCATAGCTGCAGAGAATAAAAATAAGAGGACTATAAAAAGAATGTTACCTTAAGTTGTTTTTTTCCTAACAACTTTTTGAAAAGTTGTTCTATCTTTACTATAATCTTCCTCTAATTTTCATCAACAAGAAGTTCAAGATACAGAATGACTCTTTTTTTAAAGTGATATAATTAATTTCCCAGGAGTTTCCCAAGAGAATGCATTTTTGCATGTTTTTGTACTCCAAATTTCCTTTGTGGTGTAAAGTTTAACAAATAATCAGTATTTTTTTTATGACAAATATCGTTTTGGTATCGGCCTCAAAAAAATTCATATCGGTCGGGCCCTAATACCAATGCTATTAAGGTTCCTGCGAATCGATCAATTCTTCAATTATTCCCTGATTGATTCCTGCAGATTTTTCCTGTGAGCAAATGTTGGCCTGTAGATTTTCAGTGTCAACAATGTCAAACACATGTCACAGCATAGATAACTTGTTCTGCAAGTTGCTGGTATTTCCACTCACTTAAGGTTGTCAGTAGGCATCTTTTGTAAAAGATTAAACCATAATTCTGACACTTCTGAACCCTGTCAGTGGGAGGAATTGATAAGGGAATTGATTAACAAAAAGACTCATGATATTGATTATTTTATGGAGCTGTTAACGATTTTCAACTGTAATTGGTATTCGATTTTCATCCCTAGTAAATATTAAATTAACTAATCACTTACAAAGGTAATTTTTTTTCATCATTGATTTATCTTTAATTAATACAGTTGCATGAAAAAGTATATAAGACCTTTGGGATTACTTGGATATCTGCTTAAATTGGTCAGAAAATATGTTCTGATCTTAATCTAAGTCACATCACTAGACAAACACAGTTTGCTTAAACTAATATTGCACAAAAAATAATACGTTTTCATTTTTCGTTTTTATACAACACAATAAGTAAACAGTCACAGTGCAGGGTGGAAAAAGTATGTGAACCTTTGGGTTTAATAACTGGTTGACCCTCCTTTGGCAGCAATAACCTCATCCAAACATTTCCTGTAGACCAGACCCATCTTCTACACCTTGTTTCCTGTCATTTCTAATGCGGTCAGGTGGCACAACTGTTCCTCGTCAGTTGGAGCGACCGGGTAAAATATTAATTTAAACCATCAAATAACAAGCCAAAGTGAACAAAAGTAGATAAGTGGGATGAGAATGGCTATTTTATTGAATTCATTTATTTGCAAATTTTTTATTTAATTTTTTTGTCTTAAAATAAAATATCAAATGACAAAAATACTTAATATCTGGACTCTAGAATGTAACACGCTTGAATTATTGCAGATAAAAAAAACATACCCACAAATTAATAATGTATGAGTCACCACAGACACTTAAGGAATACTTGCCCAAAATGTCACTTCAAAAAATTAACAGAAATATATAAAAATACTTACATATTATTGGTTGTGCCACCTGACATTTTCTGGGGTTGTAGAGCTAAAAATACTTCAAAAAAGTAATTTAAAACATAAAAAATGTTAGGTAACGGCTGAAATCCGTTAAAGCACTTTGTCCTTGACTCAAAAATATGCATTACATCCATTTTGAAAAAACTTTTTAAAAATACATTTTTAGACCCTCAGTTCGTCATTGACCCATATATATATATATATATATATATATATATATATATATATATATATATATATATATATTAGGGGTGTAACGGTACATGTATCCGTACCGAACCGCTGGAAATGGACGTTCGGTTCGGTACAGTGCTGTACTCCAACGAGTACAGTACGTTTACGTTAGCCGCTGCACATGGCTACTTAATATTCACGGAGGTACTGGTCTATGATTGGCGTGGTTAGGGAAGGCTTTTTAATATACATGAGGAAAGTGGTCTGTGATTCGTGCTCTTGGATCACAAAGTTATTGATCTGCATAAGCAGCACATGGCTACTTGAATATTCATGAGAAAAGACGTCGGTTAGCATGCTAACGGCTATCCGCCTTTAGCATGCTAACAGCGGTGAAGACGTAAAGCTGATGGAGGGCTAAAAAACAAAAGGATAGCACAAAACTACCAACAAACGGAGGACGACACTTAACTTTTACCGAACCAGAGGACCCATTTTTCATGGCTGGATGTTTAAGTTTAAGGTGAACAGCGGGTGCAGCTGAATTCATCGGCTCATGAAGATCATAAGATCGTCAGTGGGTGAGCAACAGTTCATTTAAAATGCCGAGCTTTGTGTTGGTGTTTTGTGTGGAGGATATGTGGCTGTGAGCTGCTCAGCAGAGTTTATAAGCTATGGGCTAACTGGGAGTTTACTGAAGCTACTGGTTGCTTAATGTGTGAAATTAAGCCAAAGACAGATAAGAAACAGATTGTCATGCTGAATGATCTTTTCAGTCCAACTTGCAAGCAAATAGAGGTAATTATGACTTTTCCTGTCATTTTGGAGTTGTGTTCGTGTGTAATCTGTGTTCACAGACGGGCTGTAGAGACAGGATGGTCAGCTCAGACTTAGGCTGGGTTTGGTTTGTTATCGTCTTAAACTCTGGTGAATTTTCTACTGAAAAAAAGAGGCTTTTGTTGCTTATTTATTTTATTTAATTTATTAGAATGACCGAGCAGCACATTGAATTGATTTAGTTTTTCAGTTTGTATAATGAGAAATTTTTGGTTTAATAAATGTGCTAAACAAACAACAGGTTTTGCGTTATTCCCATACTGTACCGAAAATGTACCGAACCGCGACCTCAAAGCCAAGGTACGTACCGAACCGTGATTTTTGTGTACCGTTACACCCCTAATATATATATATATATATATCCACACACATGGATCCTGGAATGCCTGAAGCTGTACAAGGTCAATAAGACTCTTAAGAGCCTTTGTTGCAAACTCGATGAGGCAATGGAAAACCAACCTTGAGGCCAACTTCAAGCCAATTGTACAAGTCTCCATCAAATGTGGTATATATCAAGGAGATGCTCTGTCCCCACTGCTGTTCTGCATAGGCCTGAATCCCCTTAGCCAAATAATCAACAAGACTGGCTACGGATACCGACTCTGAAACGGGACCACCATCAGCCACCTCCTCTACATGGACGACATCAAGCTGTACGCCAAGAGCGAGCAAGATATCGACTCAATGATCAATACCACCAGGATCTACAGCAATGACATCGGAATGTCATTAGGTGTGGAGAAATGTGGCTGAATGGTGACAAAAAGAGGGAAGGTAGTCCATACAGAGGGCATAACACTCCCAGAGGGCAGAATAGCAGATGTGGAGGAGAGTTACAAATACCTTGGCATATCACAGGCAAATGGCAACCACGAAGAGGCCACTAGGCAAGCAGCAACGGCCAAGTACCTGAAGCGAGTAAGGCAAGTCCTAAAGAGTCAGCTCAATGGCAGAAACAAAGTTCGGGCAATTAACAGCTATGCCCTGCCAGTGATCAGATACCCTGCTGAGGTAATAAGCTGGCCAAAGGAGGACATTCAGGCCGCAGATGTTAAAACTCGGAAGTTGCTCACCATGCACAGGGGGTTCCACCCCAAGTCCAGTATCCAGAGGCTATACACTAAGCGCAGAGATGGAGACCGAGAGTTAGTGAGCATCAGAGCCACGATCCAAGATGAAACATCCAAGCTCCATGACTATGCCAGGAAGACGGCCCCTAGAGATGAAGTGCTTAGTGAGTGTCTCAGACAGTGAAAACTGACAGGGAAGGAGGAACCAGAGGAGCCAACATGGGAGGACAAACCCCTGCATGGGATGTACCACCGACAGATGGCTGAAGTGGCTGATATAAACAAATCCTACCAATGGCTGGAGAGGGCTGGACTGCAGGACAGCATAGAGGCACTAATCATGGCGGCACAAGAACAGGCCCTGAGCACCAGAGCAATAGAGGCCCAGATCTACCACACCAGGGAAGATCCCAGGTGCAGGCTATGTAAAGAGGGCCCTGAAACAGTTCAGCACCTAATAGCAGGGTGTAAGATGCTGGCAGGAAAAGCATACATGGAACGCCATAACCAAGTAGCCGGTATAGTGTACAGGAACATCTGTGCAGAGTACAAACTGGAGACCCCGAGGTCAAAATGGGAAGCACCTCCCAGGGTGATTGAGAATGACCAAGCCAAGATCCTGTGGGACTTCCAGATGCAGACTGACAAAATGGTAATGGCCAACCAACCGGACATTGTGATCATAGATAAGCAGCAGAGGAAAGCTGTTGTGATAGATGTAGCCATTCCAAGTGATAGCAACATCAAGAAAAAGGAACACGAGAAACTGGAGAAATCCTGGAAGGTGAAGGCAACAGTGGTGCCTGTGGTCATCGGGGCACTTAGGGCAGTGACCCCACACTGGAGAAGTGGCTCCAACAGATCCCTGGAGAAACATCAGACATCTCACTCCAGAAGACTGCAGTCCTAGGAAGAGCTAAGATACTGCGCAGGACCCTCAAGCTCCCAGGCCTCTAGTAGAGGACTCGAGCTGAAGAGGATGAATAGCCACCCACCCCACCAGGGGAGAGGGGGGTCGGTGAGAGAAGAGTTTTATATATATATATGTGTATATATGTATTTGAAGTGTGTTTCAACTAGCCTGGTACCTCCTAAAACAAGCTAGTTTTAGTACTTACTCCACTTTGGTTCCAAGCGAGCTGAGTGGATACTAAAAGATGATGTCGCCGACTGCTGGCTACGGATTGGTCAGACAATGTTGACAAAAAGCCACAGATTGTTGTGTCGCACTTAAAATGACGTCACGGCAGTGCCGCTCAGCTGCTTACAGCGACACGGCACCCTGTTGGGCAGGCGACTGGGGCTAATGGAAAAGCAGCACAAGGCGAGTAGAGTAGAGCCGGGTAGAGTCGAGTAGAGTAGGGCTACTGGAAAAGGGCCACAAGGCAGTAACTAAAGCACACCACTTGATGGTGCTGCTGCACCTTTTGTCTCTAGCTGATCCAGGAGTTTTTCAAGCTTTGTTCTTATTGTTGTGTTCAGTGTTCAAAATCATTGTGCTGGATTTTTGAGTTTGCAACTTTGATACTATTGCTGTACAAACTTGATTAACTGTAGGTATTTTTTTCTACGCACCATGTGAGTTACTATGGGTGTTTATTGTAGGCTGCAGACATTTTCCTTTTGTATCTGAACAGGTAGCTTGTTTTTTAACATTTTATGGGGATGTAGCTCAGTGTTGCACATGTACGTGTGTGCGTTTGTGTTTATAAAGCACTTATATAGTCATGCATTTCTGTTTATTTACATATGTGTTTATTTTGACTTACTGAATTTTTATATTCTACATTTGATGTAACTCAAAAATCCTCTCTTTTTTTGCAGAAAGAGGTATGTACCACTGGAGGTATGTGAAACTGTCAGTGAAAATCAAAATTGAGTCTCCATCACAATTAAACCCCTGTTGTCTGACTCTATTTCTCTCTGCATGACTCCCGACATGCAGAACACCAAAAAATACCACGCAGAGCTACACAAAGTTTGTGGAGACGTGCCTCCTGACACAGCAGATACTCAGTGCTTTGAGTTACAGTATAGTCAAATTTACACACCGTAAAAGTCGAGTCCAGGTCTGGCTGCCTCTTCCCTGGTTGGTCACTGAACACCTCAGGCCAATGTTTTCCAACACTGTGAAAATTGAATCACATTTGAGATAAGTTAATGGCAGAGATGTTGAAACGTGATGTGACCTGTCACATGAATTCAAAGATGTACTTTCAATGGTTTTCAACGAATCCATAGCCTCTTTCTTGAGATCATGTTTTAGCTTGTTTACCAATAAGATACTGTATAATCATGGAGCTAAAAGATCACAGGAAATGATAGGAAGGGCGTGATCTATAAATCTCCCTGGCTGCCATGATTGGCAAATAATTTTCTTGGTGAAGCTGGTCTGGGGCAGCTAAGACAACATAATGAACCAAAAAGAATATTGAAGAAGTGCTATCAAGGTAATCAGGTTCTTTTTTAATACATAATTGGGCAGGTGACAAAAAACTTTGGCGTGAGTATAACCCTTATCTTTGTCTCTCTGTCGAATCATAGCTTTGTAATATATATTTTTTTGATAGTACTCCAAAAAGCTGATCTGCTTAAGGTTTGCGTCTTGTTACACCCTTGAGGGGCCTTTGGGTCCTGCCCTGTGTACTGGTTTTCTGTGTCTGTTCTTTCAGAGGTGAAGGGGCACATACAGACCTGATCAAAATCTTGCTAGAATATGCATTTTGCACATTTGGACCTTAATAAGGTTTTAAACAGAGCTACAACATGCAAAAGCAAGAAGGGGAGTGTGAAAAAAACACTTTGAAAAAGTAATTTATTGAAAACAACAAGTAAACTGAAATAGGCTATTTATCAGCTGGTCAAAAGTTTAAGACCATCACTCAAAAAATGACAAAAACTCTCCAAACCAGAACAAAAATGTTTCTCAGTAGGACTCAGTAATGAGTAGCTCCACCGTTCTTGTTGATCACTTCCAAAATTGTTTTGGGCATGCTTAAGGTGAGTGTATCCAGGAAGCTTTTGGGAACATTGCTCCAAGTGGTGAAGATGTCTTCACGAAGGGCATCAACTGTCTGGAACTGATGGCCATTTTTATAAACTTCCCTTGACCTCCATCCCCAAATATTCTCTATGGGATTTAAATCAGGGGAACATGCGGGATGGTCCAAAAGAGTGATGTTCTTCTCCCAGAAGAAGTCCTTGGTCAAGCGAGCATTGTGAACTGCAGCGTTGTCCTGTTGAAAAACCCAGCTGTTACCACACAGACGAGGGCCCTCAGTCATGAGGGATGCCCTCTGCAACATCTGCACGTAACCAGCCGCCGTTTGATGACCCTGTACCACCTGAAGCTCCAGTGTTCACTGAATGAAAAAGCACCCAGATCATGATGGACCCCCCTCCACTGTGCCGGGTAGAAAACATCTCAGGTGGGATCTCCTTGTCATGCCAGTAACGTTGAAGCCATCTGGACCGTCAAGGTTACATTTTTTCTCATCAGAGAATAAAACTTTTTTCCACCTTTCAATGTCCCATGTTTGATGCTCTCTGGCAAAGTCTGAACATGCAGTTTTGTGGCGCTGAAGGAGACGAGGTCTTTGAATTCATTTTTTGTTTTTGAAACCCTTTTCCCACAGATGCCGTCTGATGGTTGTTGCGCTGCAGTTGGCACCAGTAAGGGCCTTAATTTGGGTCGAGGACCGCCCTGTGTCTTGACGGACAGCCAATCGGATACTCCAGCTCGGTGCAGGTGTAATTTTTTTGGGTCTACCACTTGACTTTTTTGTTCCATAATGCTCAGGATCTTTCAAAAAATGTAGAATGAGTGTCTTACTGCGTCCAACCTCAGCAGCAATGGCACGCTGCGAGAGGCCTTGCTTATGCAGCTCGACGATCCGACCAGGTTCAAGAAGAGAAAGCTTCTTAGCTTTAGCCATCAGGAGGGCATGACCGTGTGAATGCCTGACAGAAAATGAACATTTTGAGCAGATTTTGGCTTTAATAGCCTGTGGTCTTAAGTTTTTGACCAGCTGATAAACAGCCTATTTCAGTTTACTTGTTGTTTTCAATAAATTACTTTTTCAAAGTGCTTTTTGTCCCAATCCCCCTTCTTGCTTTTGCATATTGTAGCACTATTTAAATCCTCATAAAGGTCCAAATGTGCAACATGCATATTCTAGCAATTTTTAAACTGGTCTTAAGATTTTGATCAGGTCTGTATGACAGGCTGATTGGCAACCCAGTGCACCTGGCTTGGTGCAGAGGTTATTTCCGTTCACTCGCCCCAATGCCAGCTCTCTGTCTGGATTCCACCGCAGCAGCCGCTTGTCCCTACAACATGCTCTCTACATGATACACAACAGCCATACATTTAAATACACCACTGATTTCAACACTCATACTGCATTGTTGACTCCGCCAAGGAGGTTATGTTTTCGGGAGAAGCACTGTCTGTCTGTCTGTCTGTGAACAAAATAACTCAAAAAGTTATGGTTGAATTTTGAGGAAATTTTCAGGAAATTTTCAGGCATTCAATTTTGGTGTTGATCCAGATCAGCTTCTGGATCCGCCATGACGGAAAATGAGATTTTTGTAAATAACTACTGAACTAAACTACTACTACTGAACAGGTTGTTTCCTTGCATATTGGCTCATCCCAATGAGGAATTTATGCATTTTGTTTTAATCTTGGAGAATACATTCACCATTCTTTATTTTCCATTTTCCACTATCATCACTTGAACATGAAATAGAGCAACAGATATCAGTCTTGTGTCTCCAAGTCTTGACATTATGCTATGTTGAATAATGTTATTCCAACATAATCCACTCTTTCAATCTTCAATAACCAATGTGAACAGACAGGACACACAGTATTAAAGAAGGAATGTAAATTAATAAATGTCTCATTCTCACCTTT
The DNA here is from genome assembly GCA_036419115.1 of Scarus forsteni. Taxonomy (NCBI): domain Eukaryota; kingdom Metazoa; phylum Chordata; class Actinopteri; order Labriformes; family Labridae; genus Scarus; species Scarus forsteni. The sequence goes on along the minus strand of JAZDUH010000198.1, from coordinate 23,058,911 downwards.
CGGATACAGACTGTCCATCTCCAAAGTCCTCAAAGATTGTCTGGTAACTCTTTACGGAACCAGTGCTGGATCTAACAGAGTCATAGTTCTTTGTCTTCACCCTGACAGGAGAGAAGAAAGATGTAGAGGTGGATTTTGATCAAACTTACTGTCACCATGTCAACCCTTAGATTCCCCATGTAATTTGATTTAAATCAGATATTTTTGACTTGCTTCTCTCAAATGTCCACACAGTTTGTGCCTCAGATAAGTCTAGATCTGACCCAAGAAAACCAACAAAAGAGGCACTGAAATCAGTGTAATTCTTAATCAGTGACATGTCCAAAACTGTTCCTGAAAGGGTTACAAATGTGAAATGGTGAAATTGTTGATACTGATGAACAGACTGGTATCAGATTTTTGTTCAGACATCTTCAAGCTTTTATCTCCTTTTCTCTTTCCACCATGGCTTTACGCTAAATAACCAAACAGGAGATCCCACCATGCACTGCGCGTAATGTGCTACGATTGGCTAGTTGGGTGCGTGTCAACGTCTCTGCGCCTACACAGGCGATCTGACAATCTTTTTGCTTTATGAGATCATCCCCACGTTATAATCCTTAACGATTTTATATCGTCATATCGCACACCCCTAGGTGTTGTGTTAGATTAATGTTGCTCTCAATATGGAAAAATGTTAGTACTGCAGAAAAGGCCATTTCACTGTTAAACTGCAGTCTCAACTGTTGTATCCACACAGACATCTTGAAGACATTAAGTTTAGTTGGTATGATTTGTGGCAAATATTTTCGTGAACTGGTTTATAGCAATGATCATTGCTAATTGGCTGTTATTGCCCTCTGCTCTCAGCTCTGTGTGTGTGTGTGGGGGGGAGCGTAAAGACGCACAGCGCACGGGGCGGTCCTGAATCACTTTGTGTATACTGTAGCTCAAACGGTGTGTCATATGCTCATATGCACGTAAAAAGAGCAATATATAAAAATGACAGGCAGTCTTGTGGTTAAGTAATACTTAACTTTCCTGAGCAGTCCAGCTCTTGTTTAACTTTTTCTAAATAATAAACTTATCCTGCGGTTTCCTGTGTTGCGTACTCTCAATGATATCAGAGCAATCTGAAGGATCAAGCTCGAAATGCAGTCTGTTAGTGCAGTGGCTCTCAACCTGTGGGTCGAGTCCCAACAGTGGGTCTCAGGGCTGCTTCCAATGAACGTAGTATAAATCAGGTAAAAATGTGGCAAAAATGTCTTCAGTGTTCAGAGGCCCTGAACGGACAAACTCACATTCAGTTTTACTCTGGTGTGCTGTATCAAGTAAATATCAGCTGTTCTCTCAGGATCTGGACATATCTTGTTATCTTGGCTTATATAAATTGGGGGTTGTCCTATGATGAACATTTGACTTATGTCTAAAAAACAACTCACATGTGATGATGGGAAACAGTGAGTAAGATTTATGGATGTGTGATCTCCCAGTGCTCTTATTATTGTTATTTAATGTTTAAAACATTTTTTCTCCAGTCTCTTTTTGCACAAAAATGTGTTTTCAATGTTTTTCCACCAAGCAAATTAAAATGATTGATCTTTTTGAGATTTGTGTCATGATGACTTAACATGGTGAATGTTACTGAGACAGGGCTGTAGAGATCCACCACTTCACTGTATGTTTATCTAAAAAGTGAAAATATTACCATTTCCTTCTAATCCCCGAATTCATTTCTTACATAGCAGAATGTGAGCATGCATACTTTTTTATAGTCATGCTGTCCTGTAATTCTCCTTCACGTTTCTATCAAGATGCATCAGATTGATGCTTTTAAATATGATATATTCCAAATTTCCTTACGGGGGAGCATACTCCCTGTTAGTTAGTCTTACTTTCCGTGTTACCTCTGCCTTCCTTGATCTCATGTGTTTCACTCACCTGTGTATCTATAGGTGTGGTTTTCACTAAAGTCCTTGTCAGAGTCTCTGTTTAAGGATGTTAGTTTGCTGTGTGTCTCTGTTTGTTATCCATGTTGATATGGATTGGTCTGTGAGCGTTTTGCCTGATAATAAGGCCTGTATTTTTCTGTTGAGAATAAGGCTGATAAAGCTTTTTGCAGTAATTTACATCATCTTCCTACTGTGCTGTAACACCATATTTTAGGGCTCCGCCACCTATCAAATCCCACTTTAACCACTGTCTATGACCGACCATGTGTGTGAACAGAAAATTCATATCAATGTGTTTATAGCTGAACACGATCAGTCATTCACAATGTCAAAGGAAGGCAATGCAAGAATGTCAGTTTTTCAGTTTTAGACCAAATCATTAAGAAATGCTGCACATCAACTACAACTTTATAGTCATTTTTTATTGTAGTTCTTTTGTTAAACTTCTCATGTTTCATACAACCTCAATCCCCCCCCCCCAGAAAAAAATTCAGGCACAGGATTTTTCCCTGCTTCAAGCCCTGCTGTATCACAGGCAGCAGCCACAGATCAGAAAACTTATTGTCTAATTCTCACCTTCCAGACTCAGGCCGTTCATCTCTGAAGTGTGGAGGGTCATCTAGAGACCATTTACTCTTTACGGAATCACTGCTGGATCTAACAGAGTCATAGTTCTTTGTCTTCCCCCTGACAGGAGAGAAGAAAGATGTAGAGGTGGATTTTGATCAAACTTACTGTCACCATTTTAAGCCTTGGATTCCCCATGTAATTTGATTTGAATCAGATATTTTTGACTTGTTTCTCTAACATGTCCACGGAGTTCATGTGGCTCATTTAAGTCTAGATCTGACCCACGACAAAAACAAAAGAGGCACTGAAATCAGTGTAACTCTCAATCTGTGACATGTCCAAAACTGTAACATTTAGAAATGAAACTTCCCCACTTGCTTTTTCATTTAAGGGAATAACAGATTTTCCTTTCATTTCCATCCAAAACACGGTGGGCTCTGGTTGTAAAAATTGGTCCTGAAAGGGTTACAAATGTGAAACTGAAATTGTTGATACTGATGGACAGACTGGTATTTGATTAAAAGAGCTGGCACACTTTTATTGGAATTTTGTCTACATTTGTAGGACATTTTGGCCTTTTTGAAATTATTGTCCAATATTTTGAACACCAGGGCTTGTCTTAGGGGAGATCTGAGGGTTAAATTCTGCAGATAAAACCCAAAACAGCTGTTCTGGAATTGAACAGGTGAATGTATCAGTACAGGTTTGTATTAGATTGTCTTTGTGACATCACAGAAGTGTTTGCTATAAAGTAAAGCTGGTCTGGCCAGCAGAGACAACATAATGAACCAGTGGATCTGTGGGAATAACTGTTATCAGGACCAGAAGGAATCCAGGTCCTTCTTCAAGAACCACAGAGAGCAGCTGGAAAAGAAAGACCTTTAGTGTGACGAACCTTAGTTGGTCCAGCATGAGTGTGTAGCAGCCTCATGTCTCTATCACAGGCAGCAGCCACAGATCAGAAAACTTATTGTCTAATTCTCACCTTCCAGACTCAGGCCGTTCATCTCTGAAGTGTGGAGGGTCATCTAGAGACCATTTACTCTTTACGGAATCACTGCTGGATCTAACAGAGTCATAGTTCTTTGTCTTCCCCCTGACAGGAGAGAAGAAAGATGTAGAGGTGGATTTTGATCAAACTTACTGTCACCATGTGAAACTCTGCAGATAAAAAAGAATTTAAATTAATGACAAAATTAAAAAGCTGAACTCTGTCACTGTGGATAATGTTTATGCTATTGCCACATGCCTCATACAACTCCGCCAGAAAAATCCAGAACAATCCCTCTGAATACAAAGGCCATTTATGCTTAGAAAAGTCGGATCGTAAACTCAGTTTATTAATTCTTACTTTCCAACTTTGGAGGTCTGAATGTCAGTATTAGACTGATCACTCGTCATAGACGTGTAGCTCGTTGAAGGAGAGGGTGGTCTCTGATCCTGCATCCTGAAACAAAAGAAAACTTTATGAGAGATTGTCAGCTCCATTTTAGGCAACTTTTTTCACAACAACTTGGTGGTCACAATAAAATTAAGCATTGATTTTTGATTCACAAACAATTCACAGTGCATTTGTTGTTGTGTGTGATTCAGGTCTGCTACATCGTCACCACATCATCTTCAAAGTAACCCAATTATCAACTATTCTCAACGTAGAACTTCATTTTTAGGGTCATTACCCAAAGGGCAAGGCATTCCCAGCATTCCAAAATGTGCTCTCTAGCGCCACCTTGAAACACTAAAATGGACCTCACGGCCGCAAGGAATGTTGTAGGGAGATCAAACCAAAACCAAAATGCAGGTCTCATCGAGACCCACAAATCTCGTGCTGACACCCCTGACCTATCTCAAACAGGAAGTGGACAATTTGCCCTTCAAAGTAAGATTTCCGGGGAAAAATATGCCAGACAGAAAAGTTATCTCCTCCTAGACCGAAAAAGGTATCAGCTTGAAATGCAGACAGATGAGAGAGGAGACATTGATGAACAAAAGATATGAAGGTATTTGCTGTTTCTCAAATGGTTTCTGAATGCATTTCAGAAATGCTAAAATTCTCTGAAAACACATCGTGCATTTGCAAGATGACACAGCCTCTCTGGTAGGTAAATGAGCTGCCAAATCAACTGAGAGCAAGCTTGAGTCCACAAAGTCACACAATACAATCTGTGACTGTCTGGGTGGGCAGACCCTGCTGTCACAGACCCTGCTAAAGCTGAGCATATACGGTATTCTGCTTTAACCCCACCCCCAAACACTATAATGACCTTGAGAACCAATTAAGCTCAAGGCGTCCGTGTAGATTCTCATTCATCCAGGTTATGGTTATCTTGAAGATTCAAAATCGAGGCAAGTGGGCTGTGTTAATTTAACTTAACACAGTCCATTTGCCTTGATTTTGAATCTTCAAGATAAGCCCACAGCTCACTCATGTAAAGCTCTGTGCTTCTATAATCTACTCTGTGCTGGGGAAATTTAGTGACACACTGACAAATAGGGACAACATGACAAAACAACTACATTTTTTATTTAACAGAGTAACTAAAGAGGCTAGAACAAAGACATTGCCCTCAGTAACTTTTAAATGTTTTAAAATAGCAAATACAAAACATTTTATACATAAAACATTTCCTAGACCAAAGTATGACACTGAGCACAGTAAAAGTGAACATTGCTGACCAGAATGACACAGGCTACATACATGACAGAGTTTCTAATGCAGGTCATTTCTGACATAATTATAGAGGAGTAGAGGGTCCAATCATTCATGTAAATAATGATGAATAAGGTGAATAATGTCTCCTACCTTCAACACTGTGGAGGCGTACGTGTTGAATCAGGTAAAATCCTGTGACCAGGAAATGCCAAAGAACACCTATCATCATAAAGTTAAGATATCAAAGGTTAAAGTCTTGTTTAATTGGGGCTGGATACATTGTATCAGATCATTTAGAAAAGATGATCTTTACTGTTCAAAGGGTAAGAAAAGAAGCCTTAAGTGTCAGTGTGGAGCCAACAGTTCACTGACTGTTGCTCTCTACCTGCTGCAGGTGTTTTCTGCCTACTGTGGTGTGTTTATGATCAGCCTGTGGAGCACAGGGATGATTTTTGTGAAGAGTATGTGTGCAAAACTGTGGGTACCCTTGTGCTGAAGAAATAAAAACCCACAATGGTCACTGACATAACTTGAAAATGACAAAAATAAGAATAGTACTTACTTATAATTACAGAAAATTAACAAATGAAATTCAGACATTGCTTGTTACTTGTCAGAGTCATTTAAAAAAATAATGAAACTGGCTTGGACAAAAATGATGGTACCCCAAGAACAGATTGAAAATGGTGTGACCATAGGGACATGATAAACTAAGGTGTGTCCTGTAATTGGTGTCTTCAAGCTTGTAATCAATCAGTCTGCCTATTTAAAGGCTGAAAAGTGGTCACTGTGCTGTTTGGTATCATGGTGTGTACCACACTGAACATGGACCACAGAAAGCTAAGGAGAGAGCTGTCTCAGGAGATTAGAAAGAAAATTATAGACAAGCATGTTAAAGGTAAAGGCTATAAGACCATCTCCAAGCAGCTTGATGTTCCTGTGACTACAGCTGCACAGATTATTCAGAAGTTTAAGGTCCACAGGACTGTAGCCAACCTCCCTGGACGTGGCTGCAGGAGGAAAACTGATGACAAACTGAAGAGACGGAGAATACCAATGGAAACCAAAGAGCCCAGAACAACTTCAAAGAGATTAGAGGAGAACTCCAAGGTCAAAGTACATCAGAGTCAGATCACACCATCCATCACTGTTTGAGCCAAAGTGGACTGAATGGAGGACATCACTGTTAAAATCATAAAAACGAAAGACTGGAATTTGCCAAAATCCATATTGACAAGCCACGAAGCTTCTGGGAGAATGTCCTTTGGACAGATGAGACAAAACTGGAACTTTTTGGTAAGTCACATCAGCTCTATGTTCACAGACACAAAAATGAAGCATACAAAGAAAAGAGCACTGTACCTACTGTGAAACATGGAGGAGGCTCAGTTATGATCTAGGGCTGCTTTGCTGCATCTGACACAAGGTGTCTTGAATCTGTGCAGGTACAATGAAATCTCAAGACTATCAAGACATTCTGGAGCGAAATTCGTTGCCCAGTGTCAGAAAAGCGTGGGATGAATCCCAGTTCTACCCCGTAGCCCTTGGTTTGCACATTCCCGTCTAGTGAAGTGGTGTCCCTGTATGGCTAAGGGGAAAGGCTAAGACCAAGGGCTACACAACCCACAAAATGAAGACAGGCCAGGACCTCACTTAAAACGAAGGGGAATGAGAGTTTCACATAAAACACTGTGCTCGCCAACACGAAGGCAGAGTGCAGATTGAAGGAAGTGCATATTTATAAGTAATTATTAAATCAAGAAAATATTAATCATTCTTCGAGTCGTTGGTCATGTTTTAAAATTTCTCCTGATAACGACCTAACTTTCGCAGCTATGGCTACAGTTATTGTCACATCTGCCTATTTCACAGCCAGCGAGTTGTTTTGGGTGATGACGTTGCAGGAATCGAGTTGCACCTCGTTTCCCAGTAGTGCATTTTCACCCCTTCACCATAGCCCTCAAAACGGAGGGCTTTGAGGCTTCAAAGGAAATTGAAGGTGGGTGGATCCGGGGAGGTTATGACTCCATGAGCCCACTCAGAATTTTTTTTCAGCAAAACGATGCAATTTCCTGCATTCTAGTGCATTTTAAAGGTAGTTTAATCTGTCTCATCTATAAGTCTATATCCTACCTGCAGGTTTGTTTGTATGCTAAACCAGCAATTCCAATAGTGGCATTGGGTGGTGTTTGACAGTCACATCATATGTGACTTTACAGGATTTATTTGCTCACCATAAACACAGATTTGATCACCACTAAAGCAGCTTTACAAGAAATGAAAGCTCAATACAAGTTCCAAAAGTACAAGAAGTAAAAGTAACTGAAAAAGTAAAGAAATATTTCAATTACCAAAGTGCATCAAACTATTCTTCAAAAATATTTTTTTATCAAACTACAAGCAAGTAACAAAACAAAATCTGAATATGGCACTTACAAATACACAAACCTTTACATAATTAAAGCTGGGGTCGGCGATTTTGGAAAACTAGCATGAATTTGAAAGTAGCATCTCCTCAGGGCTCCGCCTAACCGCCCGCCCCCGCTCACATGCACGCTAATATATCCAGAAGACTGATTCAACTCCAAACCCTCAGCACAACGTGTTTGTTTTACTCTACACCAAGTCATGTTTCAGTCAACGGTAAGAAAACACCAAAACATTATCATAGCTAAGTTAAAAAACAAACATGTAAAGTTAGTTAGTGCTCACAGCCAATGTTGATCGGGGTATAGGTAGTTCCTCTGCCATTTTCCACATAGCTGTCAAATCTCCGTTTTGGCCATGAAACTACTGTATTTTCTGTATTTAATCCACTTTCCTCCTGTATTAGTATTCTCCTGTAAATCTCCCACATGACTCTGCCTCTCCAAACTGAACTCTGTCTCTAGCCTGAAGGGGGCGGTAATGCTCCAAAATGATGGATGCCAACCGCCGTAAAAGCAGAGAAGAAGAAAAAGCCTCGCGAGAACGTCCACCTGCAGTAGCCTGGGTGGCAGCTGTGGTGAGATTAGAGCCAACAGAACAAACCAAGAAAAACAAAGAGTTTACAGTATTTTAGATTTCTGTACACCTGTCTTAAAATGTGAGGGATACTGGAGCTTGGTTGGGGTTGTGGGACGGCTCACAGCGGGCTTCCCTTATTTTCAAAGACAAGACAAGACTTGAAAGGTAAGCATTCTCCCGCGGACTCTGATACGTATGAGCGTATGAGCTCTGCTTCACGCACCGAGTCTGTGCACGCCGGGAAAATGCACGTGCAGCAGACGGGCAGAGTGGCGACGGGATTTGATTGGTGTAAAAACAGGTGTCCCGGCATGATTATTGGTTGGTGTTTTCCCTGTTTTACTCCTGCTGTAGATAGCGGATATTTTTCGCTCTGTTTTAAGAACACATTATGAGTTGATTACTATCAGGTCATAAAGATCATTTTAACGAGAATTTAAAAAAAGTGTATCTTAATCAAATCGCAGACCCTAGCTTTAAATTATAAAGTGCAACTGATCATGCATAAAATGCCTATATTTAATTTTCTCTCAGTAAATGAAAAATGTTTTGGCATGAATGTGAAGGCCACGAGTCCACATTACAAACTAAATATTTTATTTAGAAGGATAGCCCCTTGAGATGGACCATCTCATTTTCAAGGGGGCTCTCACAGGACATACAGTATATATAGTACAAATAATGCAATACACAAAACAACATTAAGTACAGAAAACACTCACACAAACACACGCATGCACCTACACTATACCCTTAGATGCTAAGTCATCACCCTCTTTAACAGTTTGGGTCCTATAGCAAACAGTGAGATGCAGTCTGTGGTCACATACATAGATCTGTATAAGGAGTTTTATATACACTTGTTTGCATGTGATTTCTAGTCATAGATAAGTAAAGTTGAAACAAGTAATTGCTTCAAAAGCAACAATACAACACAAAGGGCAAATCAAAGACAATGGCGAGGACTTTGTAGATGAGTACATATATAAGACCTAAAAACAAAAAAGATGTGATAGACCTTAATGAATCAGGAAGCTTGTTCCACTCACATGGAGCTTTATATTTAAATGCACGATGGCCAATTTCTTTGGTGATTCTGAGAGTAAGGAAAAATAGATTACTTGTGTGTCTTAGTCAATATTGTGATGTTGATGGTATTAGAAATTGCTTCAGATAAGGAGGAAAACAAAAATAATTGCATTTAAAGATGAATGAATCTACAAAGGCTGTTATAAACCACATTAAGAGGACGATGATTTGTTACAGATGTATTCGGAAAGTGTGTGCATAGTCAAGTAAGGGCAAAATCAATTGGGTTACAATTCTTTGCTGAACTTTAAGAGAGAAACACTCTTTGGAACAAGAAATCAATTTCAAAAGACCATATATTTTCTTTGTGATTGATTCAATAGGAAATTTAAAGGATAGATGCAAGTCAAGGCAAACCCCCAAATATTTAAATCCATCAACTTTTTAAAATACTGTTCCATCAAGAAAATCAATAGACCATTTTAAAGACAGAGGTCGGGAGAAAAATAGCATACTGTAAACTTTTGACTTATTCAGAAGAAGCTGTTGTAAGAAAAACATTTTTGCATTAAATATCCAGTATAAAAGCATCTGACTTAAAAATTAATGAAAACTAAAATTAAAAATTGATGTAAAAAAGGTGACTCTAATTGGAGGACAATAAGAAGTGTAAATAAACAGTCAGAATGTAATTTGAAACTAAGTGAATATCTAACTCAGTGTTATCACTACCTTCTTTTAAAATCAATGAAGAGTTAAACATCAGACTCAAAGTATAATATCCTTCATAAATGAATAAATCTGGTCAAAAACCTCTCTCTCCAGAAAAATCTAAAATTGTCGTATTTGAGTCATAAATGACAGGATGGGGTTGTTAGACTTTGTCACAGCACAGTCTGGATCATCAAACAGAGGAGAGGCATTTTGCAGCAACAGTAAAAGAAAAACTCTTGACAATTTACAGATGCATTGCAAACCAAGATAAACAGCTGTGCTATACATTGTGAAAATTTTGTTTTAGCTTTCACAGTTAACACCCTGGTAATTAGCTGAAATACCGTGATGTGTTTATTTCAAACATGCCGGCAGACTTCAGACGATGGAGCTTAAATGTTGCTTTTCATGTTCTGTGTGTGTAGTGATAAAGAACTGTTCAGTAATACACTTATTTTATCACAATCCTCAGCGCTTTGTCTGTGTGCATGTGTGAGTGGCAGCAGTCACATCGGGAGAAATAGTTGGACCAAACCTCTGTGAGGATCGCAGGGAGGGCGGGTTGGAATCTTTCAATAGTTAATATTGTCAGTGTGTTTTTAAGTAGCATGACTTGTATGTATATAAAAATTATGTACCAAATTTGACTAGAAGAATGCCCAAAATGATGACAAAAGAGAGTGAGTCAAATATTAGCGGACCCCAAAACTGAGTGGGACTTCACCCCACTCACTTATTGTGATGCCAATGCTCCAGCAGGATAATGACCCAAAACACACACTTTCATAAGTTTGTTTTTTAAAATGATTCTGTTGAACCACAATTCAAAAGCAATGTCTGATTTTCATTGCTTAATTTTCAGTAATGTTTGTGTATTATTACTTTTGTCAGTTTTAAGTTATTTCAGCGACCATGTGGGTTTTTGTTTCTTTAACCGAAGGGTACCTACAATTTTGTCCACATCTGTACATCACAGATTTTCTAATGCAGGTCATTTCTGACTTAATTATAGGGGACAATTGGGGTCCAATCATTGAATAATAATGAATAAAGTGAATAATGTCTCTTACCTTTAGCACTGTGGAGGCTTTCAATCTGTGTAAAGTTGGAGTAACAAATGACCAGGAAATATCAAGAGCGCTTATCATTGTGAAGTCAAGATATCAAAGATCTGTTGTTTTATTGTGTATTTTTGCCAGATCATTTAGAACAAATCATCCGTTAGGGTTCAAAGGGTAATGCAATAAAACAGTAATTAAACAACATAAAACAGTCTTTCAAATGTTTCTTTCAAATGTTATATCATTTTTAAGTCAGACTGCTGTAGCGGCCTGCTCACTGGCCCCTAAAGAATCAGAATCATTTATTAATGGCCACACAACAAATTGGTGGAATTCGTCTTCGGTACAGCACTTCATGCTTAACATTTTCCAGTGTCAGTCACATCACAGGAACAACAGAACGTTACAGACACATTGCATTACAACACATACAGACATACACACATAAACGAGCTGTAAGAGCTGCAGTGCATCCAGAACACTGCTGCTAGGGCCAGAACCAGGAAGTACGAACACATTAGTGCTGTGCTCAGGTCCCTACACTGGCTTCCTGTGACTCAGAGAATAGACTTTAAAGGAACACTACACCCAAACAACAATTTGGCCTCATTTTCTACTCACCCTCATGCTGAGCAACACTCTGGAGCACTTTTTTGATGTCTCAAATGCAGCTGGAGGTCCGGGGTGATTTTCGCTGTGAACATACTTCCATCTAACAAGGGACGACGGAGCCCGAAGAAAAAGGTCCATAAAAGTCCACAAAAACGTGCCTATTTTCCTTCATACTGCTCGTCCGCTGTAATCCAAGTGTCCTGAGCGGGTAACGTCCATAATTAATTCGAAACGAAGTCATTTAGTACATTTTTCGAGCCTAAACAATGCTATAGCGTACTTCCGCAGTGCACGTCTACGCGCGCTCCCTGCGTTACGTAAGCTGCGGCGGACCAATCCAGACGGCTACATAGACGGCTTGTTTAGGCTCGAAAAATGTACTAAATGACCTGAGTAGAAAATGAGGCCAAATTGTTGTTTGGGTGTAGTGTTCCTTTAAAGCAGCTGTTTGTGTACAAGTCTCTCCATGGCCTAGCACCAAAGTACATCTCTGACATGTTAGTGCCATATGAACCATCTCGAACTCTGAGGACCTCAGGGGTCGGCCTTCTGCTGGGGCCCAGAGTCAGGACTAAACATGGGGAATCAGGATTTAGTTATGCAGCTAAAATCTGGAACAGTCTTTCTGAAGATGTGAGACAGGCCTCTACTCTGACAATGTTCAAATCTAGGCTTAAAACAGCTCTGTTTAACTGTGCATATGACTGAAAGGATCTGATCTGCACTCTTCTTTTTAAATTTATTTTATAATGATTGTTGTTGTTTTTTATTCTGTATTGTGATTTTAATGCATTTTTCTTGTTCTGTAAAGCACTTTGAATTGCGTTGTGTATGAACTGTGCTCTACAAACAAACTTGCCTTGCCGTTATTTATTGACTTGTTTGATGATTCACATTTGGTATGGCCATAAAAAGTTGAACTCCATAACTACAGAATATCAATCCAAGTTTAACACAGGAATAACACACTTTTCCTCATAAGGCCGCAGCAGTTGAACCATCAGGAAAACTCACTCCAGCGCTCTCCTGTAGACCTCCTCCTCTCATGACCTAGGGGTTGATTCAGCAAAGGCTTCTCTGCTGTTGTTAAAGTCACTTCTAATGAGAGAAAACCTAGCCCAGCTTTATCAGGACATTGTTAGTGCTGAGGCATATTTGAGGCATATCGTGCTGTTCAGAGAGCTCCACCTGGTGGTCTCCAAGCAGCCCTGCAATGATCCCTCAGTGCTGGTCAGAAAAGATTAGACAGGCAAAAGTGGGTGATAATACTGCTATTACTACTGCTATTACTACTACTACTACTAATAATAATAATAATAATAACATTGATAAATGCTTTGCCCATACAGTAGTGTTAATGTCATTTTTCCATGGTAATAACAAAATGTTGCCATCTTGTGGCAGTTAGGAGCATTATCCTGCACTTCCCTATTTAAACCATAGACTGTAAAAAACATGGACGCCATGATGCTAGGCTAAAATTGAAGTTGCCATGAAAACTGCTCCCCCTGGTGACTGGCTGCAGTATAGGGCAAAAATCCGTCTCCCCCATTCATCTGGACGGGCCGTGGTTAAACTTCAAAAAATGATTACACCTCGTAGAAATATTTCTCCCATCCGTATGCTGTGCTGACATTAAAGTATTATTGGGCTGCGTGTTTTCCAAGTCCTCTTTTTTCTGAAAAGTTTCTTTTTTTATTAGTTATTAGAGTTTAAAAATGGCCGCAGTTTATGGCAGCTTCACAATGATTGTGTACGGCGTATGCTGCGGAGTATTGCGACCGTTTACGACAGCTGCGTCCGGATTATGGCCCAAATTCTCTACTGGTTGCACAATGGCGGCGCCCTGACGGGGGATATTCTGGTTTCAAATCCGTTACATGGTGGAAGGCGGAGCCACGCTATCCAGTTCTTATAATACATCCATGGTTTAAACGGATATTATTCGGCTATTCAATAGGCCAATGCTGCACAGTTGAGCATAGATTCTTTCCTGTATGCATGCTAAAGCTTTGTCAGCAAGTATCAACAATTTTAACATTTTCTATGTCGACTCACATGCTGTGATATATACTAGTGCTGTCAGGCAATTAAAAAAATTAATCTAATTAATTACAGGATTTGTAATTAATTAATCTGATTAATCGCATTTTAATCTGCTTAAAGTCCCCACATAAAGAATTTTAATTCTAGGATATTATAAAATTGTAGTGGGTGATTAATCAAATGAATACACTAAAAAGAGAAGATTGTATATCTACATTTTTATTGGTGACTGAATAAAACCAAAGTCAGGGCAACTTGTCCAGAAAATTCTAAGCTCAATCAGGCAACTCAAATTACACTTTAAGTGTGTTTCATAAATTGAATTCAAAAAAAGAAAAAGGTCGAGGACATCCAGCAAAACAATTAGGCCTGATGCATTATTAAAGAATGTAGTACAAATATAGATAAATACATTTGAAAATAAAATAAAGCAGAGTCTCAAATATGTCATTCCTGTTGTCACCTGGGCTTTGTTTGGTTTGACTAGCGACGCATGTGTGAAGTGACGTGCCACTGCCATGTACGGGTCATCCAATAATGGCCAATATCTAAATGTTTGTGTGCTATGATTAATCGCGATTAATTTTTTTAATGCATTAATTTGTGTTGTAATTAATTAATCTAATTAATGCACTAAAGTGACAGCCCTAATATATACCTTTTTTAGTTCATATTATGTTAATTGAAATGGATTGTGGCTAATGGATATACCACAATAAACAACAAAAACATTATGCTAAAACTAATAAGCTAACGCCATTCAGCTAATGGGCTAATCCTGTGATGATCTATGTTTAGACATGCCTTATTTCATTTGTGTTAATTTTGATGGAACTGTTAGCGTTTTTTATGTCAGTTTCACTGTTACGAAACAAACTAAACTTCATTAAAGCCGTCATCTTTGTTGAGAATGTTTAGATGGTGGATATTTGCCATTGGAAGCTAGTAAGGCACACACAGTACAAAATGGTTATTAAAATTATAGTAATAATGATATTAATAGCTTGCTTTTTAATACTTTGTGCAAATCAGGGATAATGACACCTTCAGTCTTGTCTTAGTTGTTATCATTATTTTCAATTAGTCAACAAATAAAATATTATTTTCAAGGCTCCAGATTTAAATACTACCTCATATTACTTGTTTAACTTCTATTAGTTTTAACAGTATTATGTTTTTGTAACCTCAGAGTTAAATTTACACCAAGTGTTATATGAGAGAAGGAGATTGAAGACTGCTGTACCTTAGATCCGGTTTGAAGAGGTTCTTCCTATGACCAGTCAGTGCTGGGTTTGTGAAAATGTTCTTGGAAGATTTAAGAAGGATTTCAAATCACAGCTAATCATTTGATTGGCATGAGGATTTATTTAAATTTAACTACCCATTAAAAAAGCTTTAGCTTTTAAAACATTAACACAAACACACACATTAGGGCTACACGATTTTAGAAAAAGATCTATTTGTGATTGATCTGGCAAATATTGCGATTTCAATTTGATTCACCGTTTTCTTCAAATCAAGCTTCAGTGTAATATTCACTATGTTTACAGAATAGAAAACAGACAGGAAATCCATGATCAAAAGTACATAACACTTTATTCATCATCTTATATTGATGATAAATAATCTGTATTCAGTATTTCAATTCTACTCATAAACAGAGGCTGTGTGTTGTTGACCTGCTGCCAGCACTTCAATAAATGCAAATCGCCTGCAAACTTGTAAAATAGTATGGGGTGCAAAAAACTGCAGGTTTAGCAATCACATGATTGCATTGTCAAATTGTGATTTCAATTTGACTGGTCAACTGTGCACTGCATTACGGCACTACACAGGATTCTATATTGTAGCCTGTACCTAATGAACGCTTCAGGTGGGTGCATCAAGGAAAGTGGCATCTGTTGGCCAAAAAAAAGAGAACTGAATCACCTTTTGGTCCAGTGCCTCTATGAGCGTGCACATATTAAGGCCCAGGGTCCAATGTAGGACATAGCTGTTGTTCTTGGGTAGAGTAAGATAATATTAAACTACTAAAATTGAATTACCTGATAGTTTGAAAAAATCATTTTCAGAGATTGAACAAAGCTTTTTCCTCACACCAACAAGTTGAACATAGAGTACGAAGAACCTTTAGACCAGAGCCCAAACCCAGGATAGAGAGTTTGGGTGAATGTGGTGTTGAAGGTGTGGAGATGGATCAGTGTGTCAGAGGAGACTCTGTAGAAGGACAGAGAGCCAGCAGGACGGTCCACATACACCCCTACTCTACCAGAGCCAGAGGGAGGAGAGGATATTTTAGTTTTTATCTTATTGTGACTGACGGCATAACCTTTCTCAGAGCAGAGCAGACTCCACGACTGATCATTATACCCAAACACACATTCATCAAAGACTTCTTTCCGTGTGATTCCTCTGTAACTCACTGCTACGTCAACTTTTCCACTCCACTCGACCTCCCAGTAACAGCGACCAGTCAGACCAGTTCTACACAGCAGCTGAGGACACCAGCCATCAAATCTGTCAGGATGATCTGGATATGACTGGTACACCCCACAGTTTATGATCCTGTTGTTCTTAGACACTTTGACTCTTCTGCTCACTGTGTTTGTGCCCACGTTCAGCTCACATGCATCTGATAGGGAGAATGAAACAGGGCTGCAGGTTATCATCTCTTCAGTCATAACAATGTCAGATTCAAGGGTTGACCCCCTCGAAAACGAGATGCTGCATCTCAAGGGGCTATCCTAAAAAAATTCAAGTTCAAATCCCCAACAGATTGATGGGAATCAGTCATCAGTTAGTTGTGCTTGCAGATTGGACGTTATCTTACAACTAAAATCTTATTCTAAAAGAGAAAATAGTCATTACTCACACTTCCTCAGTCCAGGTCTCAGCCTATGCCATCCACCATGATCCAGCCTGGGGTAAGAGACAAGATCAGCATCTACTTAATGCAGCTTCATTTGATATCTTTTTTGACACATGATGAAAAACACAAAGAAAGAACAAATATCAAATGAGGCTAAACAACAAAGAGGTCAACACATCAAACATCCATCCATGTAGCATCCATCCATCTTCTACTGCTTATCCAGGGCTGGCAGGTCAACAGGTCAGCCAAGACTTCCTTTTCCCTGGCAAGTTGACCTTCACCAAGTTCCTCCTGGGGCAAAACGAGGTGTTCCCAGGCCAGATGTGATGTATTATCCCTCCAGTAGGTTCTGGGTCTGCCCCAGAGTCTTCTATTAGTTGTGCCTGGGAGGAGACCTGGAAAACCTCCACAGAAAGGTGACCAGGAGGCATCCTATTTAGGTGACCAAACACCCTTAACTGATACCTTTCAATGGGAATGAGCAGTTCATATAAATACTTTGAGTTCTCTCCAGATGTCAGAGCTCCTCACTTCGTCTATAAGGCTGAGCCCAGCCACCCTCCCGGGGAATCTCATTTCAACCACTTGAATTTACAATCTCATTCTTTGAGTCATTACTGTCATGCCCTAGGTCTGACTCCTGCTGCAAAGTCTGTGTAGGTTCTTGATTACAGGATTGGGACATGGTGTGCAGGAGCTGGGCAGAATCTGCAATCCACTCTGCTACAAATACTGGGCTTCAACCCCACCAAGCTGCCAGATTGTAGACTCTCTGACACAGTTAGTCTCACTCCAGCCTCTAAGAAACTTGCTTCTGGCATTTTCACTAAGATCTATTTCTGTCTTTTGCAGTTCATTGGCCCAGCTCCTGCCTCAATTTCTCTCTGGCTTCAGCATCCACCTTTTTGGACATCTCTGGCACCAAACCCACAGACCTCAAAACATCTCTCAGCTCTGGAAACCCCCTCAACTCTGCCCTCTGGGTACCTCAAGTTGGACGATCTGCTCTGCTTAAAGTAGGACAACAGACACAGGCTAGTCGGCCTATCCCTTCTCCTCATACCTGCTTTACTTGGCACATTCCCCATTCAACTGGCTGCAATCTACACCTTTTGTAATTAATACTCTTTAAAATTGTATTTGCCTTTTCCAATTTTGTGTCTTGCTTTTGGGTTCTTTACTAATCAAGCCTAGGCTTAACAATTAACCAGAGCTCAAGAGCACAGGTTAGGGTTTGAACAAATATGGAGCAGTAAACTCAGAGTTTTGCCTTGGGGTATAACTCCATCTTTACCACAACAGTTTGGTAAGGGTCTGCAAACTCCTTCACTTGGAGCAAAGACACGTCCCCACCTGGAGCAGTCCACCTTTTTCTGGCAGAGAACTATGGCCTCAGACTTGGAGGTGCTGACCCTCATTATATCCCCAGTTGAGGAAGCCAACAGAACAACATCATTTGCAAAAGGCAAAGATGAAATTCTGAGGTCTCCAAACTGAACACCTTCTTCCCCCGGGCTGTGCCTTGGCAGAGGTCAACATGCACCAGGAATGCCAAAGATGCAAACACAGCTGTCACTCTGGTAGTACAGGGACCAAATGGCTACCAGCAGAGACCCCAGAATATTCCTGCAGTACCCCCCTCAAGATCCCCTAAGAGACTTGGTCAAAGGCCTTCTCCAAATCCACAAAACACATGTAGACTGAATGGGCAAACTCCCACGCTCCCTAATGAAGCCCTGCAAGGGTAAAGAGCTGGTTCCCACAGCCAGGGCATAAATGTGCCTCTTGGACCTGAGGTTTGACAATTGGCCGAAGTGTCTATTTTAGCAACCTGAAGTAAACCTTTCCACAGAGGCTGGTTCCTTTGTAATTGGAACACACTCTTCTGAAACTATTTAAAATTGGTGTTCAGGTTTTCCCCAAAGTGTTCATTCCACCGTCCAACAGTATTCCCATGTCGGGTCAGCAGCTTTCCACCTCAGCAGAGCTTGAACGAGTTGTTGAACAGTTTGTCGAAACATCTCCAAAGGGTTAACCAGAAGTACGTCTCCATAGCCTCTCTAAACATTTCCCACACCTTTGCTTCTGCAGCCACTGAAACTGCGGTCCTCAAAGCCAGTCTGTACCCCCCAGCTGATTCCGGAAACCCCTGAGCCAAGCCTGAAAGGACACTTTCTTCAGTCTGACAGCTTCCTTTAAGTGCTGGTGTCCTCCAGTAGGTCCTTGGGATGCCACCACAACAGGCATCAATGACCCTTAGCCCACAGCTGTCAGCTACGTCCACAATGGATGTTCTGAACATGGCCTACTTAGTCTCGATGTCTCAAACCTTTACTGTAATGCACAAAAAGATTTTTCGGTAGTGGGGATTGAAAACTTTATGGAGCCACATCCAGACATTCCCAGTTCACCCTTAATACCCATCTGGGTTTACCAGGTCTGTCCGGCAGCCTCACCAACCAGCCAGTTAAAAATTTACCATCAGAAAAGAACCAAAGTTCTTCAGAAAGATGAATTGTCTTCTGTCTGTACCTTAGTGTCTCGAGTTGGCAGTGTGGCTCCTCTTGTACAGCTAACAGCAGCGTCTTCCCTTGAGTTCCTGGATGATTGTAGCTCAGGTCTAGCTCTCTCAGTTGGGAAGAGGTGATCAGAGTTGAAGCCAGAGATGTGCAACCCTCTGCTGTGATCAGACAACCTGACAGACTACACACAAAAACACACATAAATTGGATAACTCTCTGTCCTGGTTTGTTCAACTACATCTGTGATATTGATTAATTCAGTTACTTCAATTGAGATAGAAAATAAAGAGCAGTAGAGTAACATTATTCTCCATTAGCAACACAAACCTGAGAGCTTCCAGCTTGCAGTTTGGACTTCTGAGTCCATCACAGAGCAGCTCCACTCCTGAGTCGTGCAGGTTGTTGTTGCTCAGGTCCAGCTCTCTAAGATGAGAGGAATGGGAACTGAGGACTGAGGAAAGTGCTCCACAGCTTCTATCTGAGAGGTAACAGCCACTCAGCCTGAAAGAGGAAACAAAGGCATTCAAGTTATTGGCCCTTTTTGTTTCTCAGAGAACATTGAGACTAGTAACTGGTGTTTACGTACAGTGCTTTGTTGGAGGCTTTGACCACTGGCAGCAGCCCCAGAAGAGTCTCCTCTGAAGCAAAGTATTCCTTCAAGTCAAACAGGTCTAGATCTTTCCCTGATGACATTAGGATGAAGACCAGTGCAGACCACTGAGCAGGGGACAACTGATCTGTGGGGAGACGTCCTGATCTCAGGAACTGTTGGATCTCCCCCACCAGAGAATGATCATTCAGTTCATTCAGACAGTGGAACAGATTGATGCTCTTCTCTGCAGGTAGGTCTTTACTGATTCGCTTCTTGATGTACTTAACTGTTTTCTTTGGAGCCTGTAGGCTACTAGCTTTCTGTTTTAGCAGACCTTTTAGGTGACTCTGATTGATCTCTAGGGAAAGACCCAGAAGGAAACGGAGGAACATGTCAAGATGTCCATTTGGACTCTGTAAGGCCTGGTCCACAGCTCTCTGGAGGACACGATCAAGAGTCTGTTTGTCTCTAAAGATTTTAGGAAAAAGGGATGCTGACTGTCTTTTTGACAGCAGATTGATTCCAGAGTTGATGAAGGTCAGAAGGACATGGAGAGCAGCCAGAAACTCTTGGACACTCAGGTGGATGAAGCAGAACACCTTGTCCTGGTACAGTCCCCTCTCCTCTTTAAAGATCTGTGTGAACACTCCAGAGTAAACTGAGGCTGCTCTGATGTCGATGCCACACTCTGTCAGGTCTGATTCATAGAAGATCAGGTTTCCTCTCTGCAGGTGCTCAAAAGCCAGTTTACCCAGAGACTGGATCATCTCCCTGCTCTCTGGACCCCAGTGAGGATCAGTCTCTGCTCCTCCATCATACTTGATGCTCTTCACTTTGGACTGAACCACCAGGAAGTGGATGTACATCTCAGTCAGGGTCTTGGGCAGCTGCCCTTCTTCTCTGGTCTTCTGCACATCCTCCAGGACTGTGGCAGTGATCCAGCAGAAGACCGGGATGTGGCACATGATGTGGAGGCTACGGGATGTTTTTATATGGGAGATGGTTCTGTTGGCCTGTTCCTCATCTTCAAATCTCTTCCTGAAGTACTCCTCCTTTTGGAGGTCAGTGAACCCTCTGACCTCTGTTACCATGTCAGCACAGTCAAGAGGAATCTGATTGGCTGCTGCAGGACGTGTGGTTATCCAGAGGTGAGCAGATGGGAGCAGGTTCCCCCTGATGAGGTTGGTCAGCAGAACATCCACTGCGGTGGACTCTGTGACATCAGTCAGGGTCTCATTGTTGTAAAAGTCCATTGGAAGTCGACACTCATCCAGACCGTCAAAGATGAACACCACATTGTACATGTCAAACCTGCAGATCACTGCTTCTGTGAGTTCTTTAAAAAGGTAATACAGTAGTCCTACCAAGCTGAACTTCTGGTCTTTCAGCAGGTTGAGCTCTCTGAAGATGAACGGGAAAGTGAAGTGTATGTCCTGGTTGACTTTACCTTCGGCCCAGTCCAGGACAAACTTCTGAGTAAGGATGGTTTTTCCAATGCCTGCCACTCCCTTTGTCATCACTGTTCTGACTGGTTCATCTCTTTGAGTCGACTGTTTGAAGATGTCTTCTTGTTTGATGGCTCTTCCTGGTCTGTGTGGTTTCCTGGATGCCGTTTCAATCTGCCTGACCTCATGTTCATTGTTGACCTCCCCAGTCCCTCCCTCTGTGATGTAGAGCTCTGTGTAGATTTGGTTTAAGAGGGTTGGGTTTCCTGCTCTAGCAATGCCCTGGAACACACATTCGAACTTTGTCTTCAGGTAAGACTGAAGTCTTTGCCGGCACACTGGAGCAACGGTTCCTGAATAGATAACAAACAGCATGAGTCCTACTGAAAATCTCAATACATTTGTTGTTCAGTTTTTTTAATCTGAATCATTTCTACCAAAGTCCTGTTTGACAAATGTGTTCTCAAACGAACCAAAATGCTCTTACTGCTCTGCAGACAGTCTGCCAGCTCCTGCAGATCCATCCTTCTCAGGAAGTAGACAGTGATCCCCAGGAAAGAATCTCTGATGATTCACCTATTGTCTTTATCATCATCACCAATAGATCTTCATCTTCTGACTCAGGTAATCTTCTTCATAATCACAAGTCAGTTTCTATTTGACTTTCTGCAGCTCGTTCTCTACAAATGTGACGTTTATTTCTCCAACATCTGGAATAGGAAAAAACATTCTCATGAACCCTATATCATCAGGCATCAGCACTAAGCCTATCCATCCATCCTTCCTCCCTTCCTTCCTTCCTTCCCCACCCTCCCTCCCTCCCTTTTCTAATAGAATAGCTTAAGGTCATAAAAGGCCAGTGCAATGAAATTGTCTTCAGTCACTTTTAAATGTTTTAAAATGACAAGTATAGACACTTTAGTCCAGACTTGAAATCCATACCAATACAGTAAAAGAGTATAAATATTAGTAATAAAATAAATAACATTATTAAAATACAAAGAGACATTTGCTCCAGTGTTTCCAGTAACATGAGAAATATTGAATATCACGCAATTAGGGTTGAGTCAGTGACATCAAAATTTAATTTTCTGAAGCAGTTAAGCAGCACATAAATCAATACATCACATTTCTAAGAACAGCATGAAAAGTAGGAAAATTAAAAGTAACAAACAACTCACTAGTACTTGTCCATCTTGGCAATTTGAGGACTATTCTGAAGGCATCATTGTAAGCCACCTGCAACTTTTTAATTCTGGCTTCGCTGTACTTATTCCAGAGATGAGCAGGATACAGGGGAGTATAATAAGCTCTAAAGAGCTCTATCTTACATTGTCTGTGCATATTAAAAATATTCTTGCTAGCATATTAGCTTGAGCATACAATTTACAGCACTGACGCTGTATATCATCATCATCACTCAAATCAGCCCTGATAAAAAATAATTCAAACGTGTTCTGGACCAAAATATGACACTGGACATAGTTAAAGTGAGCATTGTCTTTCAAAATGACACAAGCTACATGCAAACACAGCTTCTAATGCAGGTCTTTCCTGACTTTATTATAGAGGAGAATAGGGTCCAATCATCTGAGCATCAACATGTGAATAATGTCTCTTACCTTCAGCACTGTGGAGGAGTCTGTGTTGAAACAGGAAAAGTTTGAGTAAAAAAATCCTCTCACCAGGAAATACGCTGAGCAAATATATCATCGACTGAAGCTGTAGGTAGAATTTATTGTGTCAAATCATTTACAACAAAAGATCCTTTACTTCCCTAAGAGTCACAAAACAAGCCTATACTGGCTGTTTGTCTAGACCTTTTGCAGGTGTTTTCTGTCTGTGGTGTGATATGATAGGACTGTGGGTCATGGGGTATATGGGTCAATGACGAATTGAGGGTCTAAAAATGTATTTTTAAAAAGTTTTTTCAAAATGGATGTAATGCATATTTTTGAGTCAAGGACAAAGTGCTTTAACAGATTTCAGCCGTTAACTAACATTTTTTATGTTTTAAATTACTTTTTTGAAGTATTTTTAGCTCTACAACCCCAGAAAATGTCAGGTGGCACAACCAATAATATGTAAGTATTTATATATATTTCTGTTAATTTTTCTAAGCGACATTTTGGGCAAGTATTCCTTAAGTGTCTGTGGTGACTCATACATTATTAATTTGTGGGTACATTTTTTTATCTACAATAATTCAAGCGTGTTACATTCTAGAGTCCAGATATTAAGCATTTTTGTCATTTGATTTTGTATTTTAAGACAAAAAAATTGAATAAAAATTTTGCAAATAAATGAATTCAATAAAATAGCTATTCTCATCCAACTTATCTACTTTTGTTCACTTTTGTTTGTTATTTGATGGTTTAAATTAATATTTTACCCGGTCGCACCAACTGACGAGGAACAGTTGTGCCACCTGACGGCATTAGAAATGACAGAAAACATGGTGTAGAAGATGGGTCTGATCTACAGGAAATGTTTGGATGAGGTTATTGCTGCCATAGTAGGGTCAACCAGTTACTAAACCCAAAGGTTCACATACTTTTTCCACCCTGCACTGTGACTGTTTACTTATTGTGTTGTATAAAAACGAAAAATGAAAACATATTATTTTTTGTGCGATATTAGTTTAAGCAGACTGTGTTTGTCTAGTGATGTGACTTAGATTAAGATCAGAACATATTTTCTGACCAATTTAAGCAGATATCCAAGTAATCCCAAAGGTCTTATATATTTTTTCATGCAACTGTATTAATTAAAGATAAATCAATGATGAAAAAAAATTACCTTTGTAAGTGATTAGTTAATTTAATATTTACTAGGGATAAAAATCGAATACCAATTACAGTTTAAAATCGTTAACAGCTCCATAAAATAATCAATATCAAGAGTCTTTTTGTTAATCAATTCCCTTATCAATTCCTCCCACTGACAGGGTTCAGAAGTGTCAGAATTATGGCTTAATCTTTTACAAAAGGCGCCTACTGCACAACCTTAAGGGAGTGGAAATACCAGCAACTTGCAGAACAAGTTATCTATGCTGTGACATGTGTTTGACATTGTTGACACTGAAAATCTACAGGCCAACACTTGCTCACAGGAAAAATCTGCAGGAATCAATCAGGAATAATTGAAGAATTGATCGATTCGCAGGAACCTTAATAGCATTGGTATTAGGGCCCGACCGATATTAATTTTTTTGGGCCGATGCCAAAACGATATTTGTCATTAAAAAAATACTGATTATTTGTTAAACTTTACACCACAAAGGAAATTTGGAGTACAAAAACATGCAAAAATGCATTCTCTTGGGAAACTCCTTGGAAATTAATTATATCACATTAAAAAAGAGTCATTCTGTATCTTGTACTTCTTGTTGATTAAAATTAGAGGAAGATTATAGTAAAGATAGAATAACTTTTCAAAAAGTTGTTAACAGGAAAAAAACAACTTAAGGTAACATTCTTTTTATAGTCCTCTTTTATTTTTATTCTCTGCAGCTATGAAGTACAATATAAAAGAGTGTGTTAAACTGAGGCAAATTCCTGCAAAATAAAGCAAATTACCTTTTTAAAAATGTAAATATATAGATTATTTATGAACTCTTTGTCACATCTGCCTTTCAGTCCACATTAGTTTATCAGAAGCAGGTTTTAGTTCAGGTAGAACCACTTTATTATTTTAAATATGAGGTAATGTGCGTGAGGAAATCCAAATATTTTGTGGGACACTGCACCTATTTCACAAACTTATTTAAACAGCCTGATTAAAGTCCCCAGCTACGCTGAAGCCTCCCCTGAATGAGTCTGCTGATGATCACGTAGCCTCCGAGGAGCTGTGCTAACGCCACCTATTTTCCATCTAAAACATTCACATCAGACACTTCATTAGCTTAGTGTCTGTGTTGGGAACAAGCAAATAAAGCCAGATTTCCGTCATAATCACAATAAAACAGTCATGGCTAAACTGATCCCGTGCCACCAGAAGGTCCAATTCATCAGTATTGAGAATGACAGAGGTGGCATCGGTCAGAAGACTGTTCGGCGGTGCCCGGTCTGTCTGTGAGGTAGGGCTGGGCGATTATGGTAAAAATAAGAATCCTGATTATTTTAATTGATATTGAAATCACAATTAATATACACGATTATTCACTTATCTAAAACCTTCAGTATTGATTTAACACAGCTTTAAAGAATCAGTGAGTGGCACATACAGTATCATTGATCCACATAAGTCACACACACTTGCTGTGGCTGCACGTGGAACACAGAAAAGCTTTGAAGTGCAGGAACTTGCATACAAGGCACTCCACACTGTGTGGCATATTAATATTTTTTCTTCGATTATAATGTTTTTATGATTGTCAGATGGCAAAATTGAAATCACGATCAAAATCCGATTAATTGTTCAGCCCTACTGTGAGGCTGATCCAAGCCAAACTAGCAGAGGGCCTGATGTTCCCTCTGTGTCCAGCAGCGAGTCATTATGCACAGCGTAAAGTTGCTTTTCATGACGGACCTTCAGTCTTAAATGAACAACTCTGTGTGAGTGTAGGCGAGTCATTCACACACAAAGCATTAACAGAGAGGTAAGAAGAGCCGCCACCAACGCGCGTCGCCATCTTCCACGTCATTATTCTGCGCGGCTTGGACACCGAACAGTGTTTACTGTTTGAGAAATTAAAAATATATCGCGTTAGATCGGCAAAACTCTGGCCGATGTTGAATACTTTGAAAAGGGCTATAATCAGCCGATAATTGGTATAAATAAAATTTTCTCAATACGAAATCACAATTACAATAAAAAACTTTAAATTATGACATTTTGACTAAAAATTAGAAGAAAAAAAAAATAGAAATGTAACTGATAATGACTCTAGCACCACTACTTATCTCTTATAGTGACATTCCCTGCAGTTGTGCCACTGACCCACCGGTTGCGCCGCCTGACATTACAACTTATTTTCAGTTTAAACAGGCATCTGCTTGGACAACTGTATAAGCATTAACCTTTTTCATAAAATAACTATGTATCATTTTAGATAAAATTTGTTATTTTAAGTTAAAATGATATTTCAATAGTATTACATTGGTTGTACCACCTGACATGAAAATTGTATAAGCCTACCGATGAACTAAAAATATGAATTTTTATCAGTATTTGAGAGAGATCTACAAAACTTTTCACTTGGTCTCAGATGTCAGTTGGGGTCCTCTAGATGATACAATATCCTTTTTACTGTTATCTTGTTTTCACTTCCAAATTAAAGTCCTATGTTACAGTTGCGCCCTCCTGATATTTAGCAAACTGCAAATTGACGGACAAAAGTTTTTGAGCTGCCTCAAGAGATTAAAAACTGTTTTATTTGCAAGAAGTGTTTTAATTGAAATGTTTCAAAAATGAAATAATGCCACAGTATACATTTTTTAAATTTAGTATCACTGACATACTAATTTTATAGTTTAATTAGTGTGTTCATTTGCTCGGACGGTTGTGCCACCTGACATTTTGGGGGTTTGAGGTGCTCCAAAAGAAAAAAAAAGTATTGTATGAGTGTGCTGGAGATATATAAACATGAAATAGATTTTGTACTTTAAAGTAATACATGTAGTGAATTGCTTAATTTATTCTGTAAGGAAATGTTGTACTCTGACACAAAAATATGCATGTCATGTCATTGACCCATATATATATGTATACATTAGAACCTCCATCCTTTACTAACACGGACATTAAATAAGGTTTGTTTGGACAGACGTGTGCCGATATCATCAAAGCACATTGGGCATTTTGGGCTTATAAATGTAAATAAGTACGTGATAACTGTATAATCATATTTTTAAAAGCAAACTCAAGACCTGGCTCTTTAGTCTGGCTTTTAGTTAAATTTTGTTTTACTCTCTTACTTTGCATTATATGTGTTTTACTCCATTTTAGGTTAAAAATTACTATTTTATGTTTTACCACTTTTTACGTTAGGTTTTAAAAAAATCATTTAGCAATGTTTAGCACTTTAATATATCCTGTAATGGTTTATCCATTCAGTCTTAGCTCCTGCGTTTCCTCATTCTTTATTCAAGATATTGTTTCCTCCTGTTGTTGAATAGTCCTGACAAGCGTCCTTGTGTGTGTGTGTGGGTGTGTGTGTGTGTGTGTGTGTGTGTGTGTGTGTGTGTGTGTGTGTGTGTGCCTCATAGCATGTTTGTGCTTGGATGCATGAGTGTGTGTGTGAGTGGCTGTCTGTCTCTGGGTGGGGTTTCATATTTTGTTTAATTATTTTTATGTCATTGTAGTAAAATAACCCTCAAAATGAAATCCACACAGATTCCACAGCAGGACAGTGCAGCTGGTTCCTCATAATTTTTAAGGATAAGATTAACTCCATCTGGTCTTTGACACAGTCACACAGACTGAAGTTGAGGGCTTCATCAAAAAGCTGCTTTCCACCTGCCCTCTGGATCCCTTCCATATAGCACTTGTAAAATCAAACCTGCCTGCCATCAGCCCTCTCATTATACAAATAATCCTTTGCAACAGCCTGGCCATGTCCCATCTTTATCCAAAACTGCAGTTATCAGGCCCCTTGGCCCAAGGCTCCTCTCCAACTACTGGCTCATCTCCTATCTTCTGTTCTGGTCCAAGGTGCTTGAAAAAGCTGTTGCAGCAGTTACAAGATCATCTGCAACTTCACTCAATGTACAAGAAATTTCAATCTTGTTTCCACACAGCTTACAGCACAGATCACATTGGTTAGGGTCATCAACAACCTTTTCATGGCTGCTGATACTGGTCCCACTCTGCTCAACGTCCTTGACTTTACAATAGGATTTGATAATGTAGACCACATCCTCCCAAACCACTTCTACTCATACCTCACTAACAGGACTGAGCACATCAGCCAGGAATGTGCCATGTCCACAACAATCCTCATCTGTGGAGTCCCTCAAGGTTCTGTCCTTGGCCCCTTGCTATTCATCCTCTACATGATAACACTTGGCTGTGTCATCAGCCGGCATGCAATTTTCTTTCACTGCTGCGCTGATGACAATTAGTTGTACCGTCTTCATCCTTCTCACCCCCAGGAAAAGATGAAGGTGTGGATTAGTCACAACTTTCTCCAGCTTAATAGTTCAAAAACTTAAGCCATTCTCATCACCACCCTTCATCAGGTCCAGTCATCTTCCATAACCACCATCTCCTTTTCCAGTCAAGACATCCTCCTCTTCATCACAATAACCAACCTTGGTGTGAAGCTCAACCTTCATCTGACTTTCTAAAACCAAATCAAACATCGGTCCAAAACCTGCTTCTTCCATCTCAATATTTCCAAGCTCCACCCCTCCCTCACTTTTGCTGATGCTGAGAAACTCCTCCATGCCTTTAGCCCTGTTTCCACCAGAGGGTTCAGTTCAGTTCGTCTCGGTATAGCTTGTTTTTGTGGTGTTTTCATAGCCCAAAACCAGGACAGGATCCTTTATAAGCTAACCATACCATCCTACTTTTTGGGACCCTTCTGTTGGGGTGCCAAGCATACCGATCCGACCCCAGAAGGTGGAGCTAGAAACACTGCAGTCTGTTGGCTGGTCGAAGGAGATGTCACTTCCCATGCTACAGTGGTAATAAAGAACACATCTAACCCCACCATGTTCAAATCTCCACTCGTCTTCATGAAGATAACTCTCATGATTGTGCTTCGTAACAAAAAGCCATATGTTGATCACAAAAAAGAATAATTGCTTGATGTGTTCCATTGTTGCTACTTTGTTTACTGTGTAATGCTTTCTTCTTCATTGTATTCAATAGCCGGGTAAACTGTGTCTCGCTGCTATGACATCATGCTGTCGGAATCCGGCTTATATGGCGCCTACCAAGTAGGGTTCAGTTGGCTGTGGAAACACAAACAGGATCAGGCTTTACGGATCCAGCCACACGATGTCATGCCGATCCATATCAGATCACTTGGTTGAAACGGGGCTTTTGTTTAACTTCAGGCTTGACTACTGCAACATTGGTATCTCCTCCTCAAAAAACTGCAAAAACCTCAATTCAACCAGAACAGTGCTGCAAGTATTCTAATAAAAATCATGAACACGTCACTCCCATTCTTCAGAACCTCCATCTCCTTCAGCCTGAAACAAATCTATGGACCATGGGAGACCAGACCTTTATCACCACAGACCTCCACCATCGGACTCTTTTAGAAAGGACCTTGAGGCTTTCCTACCCACGACTTTTCCAAAGTGTTTGATATATCTTTGTTTTTTAATCTACGCTGTAGGACTGTGAAATTGCTTTACTGAAAGGTGCTTTATAAATAAAATGTATTATTTATACTGTTATGTTTGGAGAAACAACAACCTTCAAAAAATGTTAAGTGTTTTTTATATATTAGTCCAAATTCAACTTCTCTGTCCTGCCTCCAAACTTTTTCTCTCCCTCTCCACTCCACTTTCCTGCGTTGTCGACGACTCCTCATATTTGAAAAACACACCATGTTTCATAAAACAATAAGTCTAATGTATCTTTCTGTGCATGACAACTTCTTTATTGTTGACCAGTTCCTTTTGAGGAAATAAATCCTGTAACAACCAAATACAAAAGTGAATTCTCCAGAGTAAAATGTGATTCGGTGTTTAATGATTCACATTTTTTACGGCCATAAAAGTTGGACTCTTTAGCTACAGTCTCATAATCCAGGTATACACAGGAATAACAAACTTTTTCCTTGTAAGTTGAACCAAAGGAAAAAAAATCACACTCCAGTGCTCTCCTGTAGATATCTCATGACCTGAGGGCTGCAGCCTGGCACTGTTAAAGCTGAGGTGTGTTTGTGCTTGTTTGCTGATCAGAGAGCTCCACCTGGTGGTCTCCAAGCAGCCCTGCAGCGATCCCTCAGTCCTCACCTGCTCAATCTGGACCTGAAGTCTGGTCTTTTATTTAATTTAATGTTTTTTGTTTGTTACATTTCTGCATTTTTTCCTGTATCCTGTGCAGTATTTCTATATTTTTTATTGTTTTCTATTTTACATCTTATATTATTAATATTTAAACCTTTTCACTCTCTTATATTTAGATGGATTTTATGTTGTATATTTTTATGGAGTTATTAAAATTTCCCACACTTCCCCTGACAGAAAGAACAACAGGAGAAGGAGCTGGACTTTGGTCTTTTACTTGAAAAAAGTTAAATAATTCACAGCAGGGCAACTTCCTCACTTTAACCCTTTCATGCATCTGTCCACTACACTAGACAAATATTTGGAATCAATTCCATACCCCTTAGGTTGCAGTACCATGTCCAACTACCTGTTGGTGAACTCTCAAACCCTTGTCTTAAGTTTCATATCTTTATTATCTTTTATCTTTTCACCTTTTTTCTTTATCATATTAAGATATTGCATTTAAAATCCAAAACAGCCGCCGAAGGGCAAATTTGGATTCCGGTTGATAGATTTCCCAAAATTTTGTATTTCTTATTTTAAGTATTAGTGTAACTCACAAGTGAATAGTTTGATTAAACAGCAATAATACATACACTTCAGTATGCTAGTACTTTCTTTTTTAACAGACAACCAAGGTTTTTAGCTCAGACCTTTACCTTACTTGCTTTTCTGTTAAAAAAAGAAAGTATAAGCATATTATCTACATACACATAATGAACTTTTGACAGACTATTACGTGAAAAATAGACGTATACTAAATGTTTGTCAAAGGCATGTGTTTGGGGATCTTTATTAAGTTCCACTAAATTACTCTTTATATCATTGATGTATGTGGACAAATGTAAAAACTCCCTCAAAATATAACAATGTAAATAAATTACCATGACTTTTAACTTGTTTGAAAGTAAAAACAGAAGCATTGAAAATTTACTTCTTTGTAGAGCCCGACCGATATGGATTTTTTGAGGCCGATACCGATATTTGGCAGAAAAAAATACCGATAACCGATTAATCGGCCGATTAATTTAAAACATATATATAATGCGATTTATTTTTTTTTTTATTGATCCCAAAACACAACAGTGAATATATAAATTACAGGCAGAACATTTTATAGTTTTGGTCATTTAGTATTTGTTTAACTTTACACCAGTAAGATAATTTACAGTACAATAACATGCAAATAAAAAGCACTGAACTTCTGGAACATCAATTATATAACTTTAAAAAACATCACTCTGTTTGTTGTACTTTTTGTAGATGAAAACTAAAGGTAGGATGTAGTAAAGGTAGAACAACTTCTAAAAAAGTTGTAAACAGGTAACTGTGAGAGGAGAGCAACAAAAACACTTAGAAAACATTCTTTTCACAGGCATTTTTATTTTTCTTTGCAGTTCTACAGAACAAAATAAAAAGTGTGCAAAACTGCAACAAAATTCCTGCAAAACTAAACAAATAACTTTTTAAAAAATGTAATTATAGGGGTGCTGGTTTGGCGGAGTGGTTAGCAACCAGGCACTCCATGTACATGCCTCTGCCAGTCCAGGTTCGAATCCCGCCTGTGACCAGTTTTCAGAGTGTCTTCCCCTACTCTCTCTCCCCCCTTCACAAGCCTATCCACTGTCTCTCTCCTATCAATAAAGGCACAAAATGCCCAAAAAATACATTAAAAAAAAAAAAAAAAAATGTAATTATATATATTATTTATGAACTCTGTCACACCTGCTGCTCAGTCCTTATAAGTTCATCAGAAGCAGGTTTGAGTTCAGGTAGAACCTCTTTTTTATTTTAAACATGAGTTAATGTGCGTGAGGAAATTAAAAAGATGTTGTGGGACACTATATATATTTCACAAACTTATTTAAAGAGGCTGATTAAAGCCCCCAGCTACGGGAAGTCTCTTCTGGATGTGTCTGCTTTTGCTCGGGGCAGCTATGCTAACGTTAGCTGGCTAGTTAGTCTGCTAGCTGGTTAGCTTAGCTGCCGTGACGGGAATAAGCAGATAAAGCCAGGTTTCCGTCACAATCACAATAAAACAGTCATAGCTAAACTGATCTCCTGCCATCAGAAGGTCCAGTTCGTCAGTATTGAGAATGACAGAGGAGGAAACCATCAGGGAACTTGTTCGTCATGTCGGACCTTCAGGCTTTAAAGAACAACTCAGTGTGACTGTAGACGAGTTATCCATACACACAGAATCAACAGAGAGCAAAGAGCTGCTTCAACAAAACTCTGGCCAATGTTGATTACTTTAAAAAGGGCTATAATCGGCCGATTTAATCGGCCGGCTGATTTAATCGGCCGGCCGATAAATCGGTCGGGCTCTACTTCTTTGTGATTAAATTATTCATGCATGAAAGGGCTATATATAGCACTACACAAGTGGGTGTATGTCTAAAAACAAGAATCAACCAGTAATACAGCTCAGAGTTACACAAACATGCGCCAGTCTTCTTTCTCACTCTGAAACTGTGAGTTCTTACTGCTGATGTGAAGTCATGTCTTTCTTATCAGAAACAAGATATTCTGTCTTGATTTCTTGTGTCCTGTTTGTATTTTCAGAATGCGGTCTTTTCACACAGACATATGAAAGGAAAAAAATACACATATAATCATAATGATAATAGAAGTAACATTATTACATTATCTGATTGCACTAAAGAAAGAAAAGCACTTCAATCTGGCTGTAAATTAAGTAAAACGAAAATAGAGGGCATTCCATTCTATTCTATTCAAAGAGTGACCCTGTTAAAATGGGTATGTAGCTGCTGTTTTCCATCAGTGCCCTTCTTTTAATCAGCGTTCTGAATATTCTCTGAGGCTTGGTCACTGAGCGTCCAAACAGAGAGACGCTCGTTAGAACAACCTCCATTTTAGAGAGACGTTCAGCAGCCAACATGATGAACTTCAGGACTTAGACACACAGATCAGCTCACATACCATCTAGTTTGTTACACCTAAACAGAGGCAGCATTTGTCTGGACAGTTTAAAATCAGAATCTAGAGCACAGAAGGAAAATCTCTACAAATATCACTGAGCAGGTCCCCCTCTCTGACTCTGTCCACTGTCTCTGTCTGTCCAATAAAGACATTTAGAGACAGAAAAGTCCATATTTCTGACGACGGAGCTTCAGTCAAAGAAAATCTGTGACGGACAAAGACTGCAGGTCAGAGCAGAAACAACAAGAAACCAGAACCAAGCAAAGATGTTCCAGCTGAGCAGAACTCTCCATCATTTAGTTCAGATCAGAATAAAGGACATTCAAGTCTGAGCTTTGATTTGATCAGTCAGGGTCCAAACGGATTTACACCCTCAAAACTCCACAGCAGGTCCTCCCAAAGGTCTGAACATAAAGATCCACCATCCCCGTCTCAGTGGACTGTCCCTTTGGAGGATCAGGAGCCGGTCTATCAGAGCTCCTGAGGGCAGCTGTGGATCCTCCAGCAGGGGGCGCTGCTGCACTCTCTCCACTGCAGCCTTGTAGTTCTTCAGGAATGAGATGTCTCCAGCCTTCAGTTGCTCCTCAGTGTCTCTGAGTGTTTGTGAAAGAGCTTCTATCTCTCTGCTCAGAGCCTTCATCTGCTCTTTCATCCTCCGGCTCTTCTGCTCCTCTTCCTCCCTCAGAGCTCTCAGCCGGGCCTCCTCTTCCTCCTGCAGAAACTGGTGGAGCTTCTTAAACGTCTCCTTGATCTGAGCCTCTGATTGGCGGGCCCGGAGGCCCTAAAAGCCCTGGAGGCAAGATACCATTAATTGTGAATTCTCCATGAGGCTTCATCTTCTCCTTTATCATTCGCAGGTACTTCGGAAAGTTTTTCTGCTGTGAAGCAGCTTCATTGATGGGTTTGAGTTTGTGATCAGTACATTCCTCTGAATCTCTGCAGAATTCAAACCCTGGCAGCTGATGGCCCATGTAGGAGAGCTTGGGCTTCTCAGTGTGCACACTGCTGAGATCTTCTGAAGCTATCTGATCTCTCTGCTGGGGAAACGTCTTCCACAGAATCAAACTCAGAATCAGACTCAGAATTAGGATCAGAATTATGATCAGAATGCTCAATTTTGTCTTCATACAGTCATACAAAATGTATAACAGTTTCTTCAAAGTAAATTCTGGTGGTAACCCCTTTGAGTGTCTCCTCTGACAGAGTGGACACTCCTTGTCCTCCTTGTCCTTCCAGCTCTTCTCCAAACACTCTCTACAGAAGCTGTGGCTGCAGGACAGGATCACAGGATTTTTGAAGATGTCAAGGCAGATGGAGCAGCTCAGTCCCTCCTCGCACCTGGAGGCCACTTTATCCGAGATTGAATCAGAGTCTCAGCACAGAAACATGAAGCTGCTCCGTCCCTGAGAGTCTCTCTCTCTCTGATTGGACCTTGAAGCTCTCCGTCAGTCTGTGGAGTCTGGACCTGCTGGAGGTGTTGGTGTTCCTACAGTTCTCAGAGTTCCCAGACCTCCTCCTGGTGTGGAGCTCGTCCTGTTTTTAGTCTTTAGTTGATCTGACAGCGTGTGAGCGTCTCCTCTGAGTGAGCAGAATACAAAGTCAAACTGGCTTGTCAGGTGAGCTGAGGTGAAGGAGGTGGAGCTTTTTCAGAGCAGGATCACACACTGTAAAATCCAATAGCTGCCTTGACTTGCAAACATGAGTTAATTTTACTATGTTAACAAAAATA
Source organism: Scarus forsteni (assembly GCA_036419115.1). NCBI lineage: Eukaryota > Metazoa > Chordata > Actinopteri > Labriformes > Labridae > Scarus > Scarus forsteni. Next base: position 23,024,235 of record JAZDUH010000198.1, on the reverse strand, counting down.
TGCCTTTATGACCCTTATTTATTAAGGAACAATCACTTGCATGTGTAAAAATGCAAAATAAATGCAAAATACTTATTTTTTAAAGTAAAGATTACGTCATTCTTCTTGATTTATTATATTTAATTGTAATTCAGATTGTTTTAGTAAATTGGAACCTGCTTTTCATTCCAGATATTTCTGAACCACTTGCATTGCTGGAGATGAGTTTACATGGCGGCACGGCGGCGCAGCAGGTAGTAAATTTGCCTCACAGCAAAATGGTACCTGTTTCATTTCCCGGGTTAGACAGGGGCCTTTCTGTCTGAAGTTTGCATGTTCTTCCTCTACATGCATGGGTTCCATCCGGGCACTCCTGCTTCCTCCCAAAGACCAAGAACATGCTCAGTAGGTTAACTGGTGACTCTAAATTGCCCTTAGGTATGGGTGTGAGTATGAATGGTTGTCTGTCTCTCTATGTGGCCCTGTGATTGACTGGTGACTGATTCAGGGTTTACCCCACCTGAGTGAGTGAGTTTGCATGGTTTTAACAATTCATCATTAAGAGGAGTGTGGAGAAATATCAGTCCATACGGAAGTTCATGAAAATGTTCGTTGAATGAGAGGAACTAGAGTTTCGCATTCTTTACAAGAGTTCATCAGAACAGATAGCGGATGTGTGCACCGGGGCATGGTCTCTGCATTTCCTACCACTCTGACTTGAAGATGATGATTCATCTCATAAATCATGGATAGCTCGCCATCAGTTGAACCTTGTAGCCCAAAGAGGGGGGAAAAATAACCGGCCTGGGAGAGCAACAGGACCAGTGAATTAGCTCAGCATGTTACAGTGTGAGCGTGGCATTTAGCTTCACCCAGGAAAACATGTTCGGTTCTGCCAGTTAAGTATGAGGTGAACCATTAGTGATTTGTTCTACATGGATGGTTGACTGCTCAAACAAATTTCATTGTATGTATGACAAGCAAAGACAATGAAGGCTGTTCTACTTAATGAGGCTGTCTGATGAGGGTGAATTTAAAAATATAATATAGTATTATACAGTCTAACATAGAATAAAATGGAATCATAGAACAGATTACAGAATAGCATCTAATATAAAATAATATAATATAACATAATATAAAAGAATATAATATCAAGTAATATAATAGAATCCAGTTATTATCCAAAGAGACTATCCTTTTGATCAAAATATTTTGTAACATGGTAAAATACTAAATTACACCTAATATATTACAATATAATACAGTGTAACTTAATTAAATAATATGATACAGTACAATGTATAAAATTATAACACAAAACAATATAACATCAACTCATTATCCAACAGCTTATTGTAGCTAAACCCTGTCCAGACAATGATGCAAATGCCTTTAATTATGTTCAACCTTTGACCTTCAATATTGAATACAATTCCTTTTACTTTTTTGAATCTTAAGAAACCCCATAAAAGGAAAATTAAAGATGGCTCTTTTGAAAAACAGAAAATATACAAAAAATAAATCCTTAGCATGCTCATGGTGGCTAATCGTTGGGAACTAGCTTAAAACGAGCTGAAACAGAAACTTTTCATAGAAGAGTTCAATTCAAAAGTTCATTTCCCTTCGTAATGCTTTCACAAATTCATTCATATAAACTGATAAAAACATATATTAAAACAAATACCTTGTTTCTACTCCAGCCAGATGCTTAAATAGAAGTAATAGGAGCCTAACGTGAGGAAACGTCTCTCATCGCTGCCGCCTGACTCTCCGTCAATTTACCGTTTGGCGCGAACAGACAAAACAGGAAATACTTCAAAATAAAAGCAGGAAGTTGCAAAGTTATCGACAGTATAAATGAATCTTATTCAATATAAATCAGATTAATCCTTTCACAATAATGGACCCCTAATGAAAATAATTCACGCTTATCTCTTTGGGGGTTGTTGAAGTTTCAGTCTTTCCTTTTTAAAGTAATTTAAAAAGGATAGGAGCCGGAATTTCATATATGCAGACTGTTAGAAATAAAAATGATGACCAGATTTAAGACATAGAACCTTATATCAAACAAGTATGGGTTTTATTGATTAAAATGTTCAGAAAGACGGCAGAGGAAGAATAAAGAGTTGATGAATAAATTAGGAGCTCATATCTTCAATAATAATAATAATAAAAATGATAGTCATAATAATAAATATAATAAAAATATGATAATAATTATTATAATAATGAAAATAATAATAATATATTAATAATAATAATAATAGTAATAATAGGATCATTTAGACGGTCAGCTGCTCCCTCACTGTTATGCTTCTTTAAAAACATTCCGATCTATCAAACTTATTTAGGACCACACCGCTGCTACAGCCTCACAAGTTACCGTGCTGACAGGTGACCCATGGCCTCTGTGGTTACCATGGTAACAACACGTGCTGACACCAACAAGAGGACTTATGTTTTTATTAATCTCAGGATTTGATTCAGATTATCAGATTTGTTTGGAACTGAAATTTATGAAGAAAATATAACAAAATTTTTAAATGTAAAGAAATATATTCTCATTAGGCCTGCTCTCACCAGTTAGCATGGTCACCAAATAAAGTGTTACACCAGTCAGACTTGTGGTTTGAACAGATATGAAAAAACAAAATTGTATGAAGGTTGTTCGTGTGCGTGTGATTCGGAAATGAACTGTATGTAGTTAATAAATTGTGATTTTGTAACTTTTTTTGTTTAAGCTTTTTGAATTGTATTGTAGTATTATTGATCACCAGCAGGAAATGTTGAGAAGAAAAGTCAATAAATGCTTAATAAATAAGCTTGTATTTATTATCGTACTCTAAATTTTAATCTTTTTCTAGTTTCATGTCTGCAAATAAAGATGATTGAGCACCAGTCAAGCTTTGTCGTGTGTTATTTGATGCCAAAGGCCGATACACATATGATGAAACTAAGCCAAGAAGAGCCTTAAAACTCAGGGTCAGCCAGTGCATATACCACATGCCTTAAAGAAGGCAAGCCATATTCACAAATCACAATGCTGTGTGGGGGTTACCATAAACCATTTGCATACATATATATATACATTGGCTTGTAATTATTTACTTTGGTGAGTTCACCTCCTTTTAATGGAGAACGAGAGCAGATTTCCAAACTTTAGGGATTTTATCAATGATGGAGTTTCAGGTAAAAATGTTTGCCCGAGGTTCAGTGATAAAATCAGCTGCCATTAATAAAAAGAAAAGATCCGCATTATTAGGGCCTTACTCCTTTTCCTGTATCCGGTCTCTTTAGAGCAGTCTGAACGTCAGTCAGTCACAGCAGTAAAATCAAAAAGCAGGTGATGCTATCAAGGAGCCAGCAGAAGTAAAATGGTCATTAAAACAATTTAAAATATCCGTCTTATCAGACAGGGGCCAGAATCTGTAAATAAATAACTTGGCACTTCACTACACATTACATGACGAGTTGATTTTATGACCTGCCAGAATTTTTTTGGGATTGTTCAGCTTTTGGTTGATTCAGTCTGATAAAATCCAATTTTAGCTCTCTTTAATAAAAGACATACATTTGTTCTGAAGCTGATGAAAACTGTCTGCCTCTGACTCAGTTTTCTGAGCACTTGCCCAGACAATGGCCCTTTCCTTGAGAAGGTTTTCCAAATCAGGAGAAAACTAAAGATTTTTACGTCCCTTAACCTTGAGTTTTCAGATGGGAGCATCCTTATTAATGATGCAACTGAACTTGAAGTAAAAGTATTTCAAGGCCAGCTCAGCATCATCAATTAAGGAAATTCTGCTTCTTTTGAACACCTTCAAATCATGCAGGAAAGCTTGCACACAGATGTTTTAAAAATCTTTTATCAGGGGAGTTTGTGGCTTAGGTCTTGGATTTTTTGTGTTCCTTAATTCTAAAATGGCAAAGTTATCACTGAGATCATTTACAAATACACCTATTTTTGTGTATTTGTGGGAATAGTTTTTTAAAATTAAGTCATTAAAGATGATTTTTAAAGGTTTTAAGCGTTTGGACGGGTTGAAGAATTTACAACTTGAGACAAATTTAATGAATGGCAGACTGATTTGCTATTGTCTGACGGTGAAGTCAATCAATTAGTCAACAAGAAAAGCACTCGGAGAGCGCAGACCTCCACCAGCACCACAGTCCTCTCCCATATTGTGATTTTGACCATAAATATTAGTCCTACCTTTATTTCATCTAAATATTTAGATTCCTTGACCATGAAAACATACCATTAGCAACTGGATTCATAATGATATCTATTTTAGTTTATTATTCATGAAAATCGCATTTTTCGTCATGGTGGATCCAGATGGTGATTCAAATTAACACCAAAATCGAATCAGTTCTTCCTTTTCCCATGCTGAACATTTCCTGAAAATTTCATCAAAATCTATCCACAACTTTTTGAGTTATTTTGTTCACAGACGGACAAACTCTCCCGAAAACATAACCTTCTTGGCAGAGGTAATTACTTTATTTTCATTGCACGTTTCACAAGTACAGAGAAACAAAAAATTTTTTACAGTACAATCTGTTCAAGAACAAAGACAGTGACATGCATGAGGGGACAGGATAGGGAAGACCGTTGGGTTGCCAGTAGATAGGAAAAGGAAGACATCAGGGAGAGAGGAGGAGAAAAAAGGCGGGTCTTACACTATGTCCTGCAGAGCACAGTGTGAGATCAGTAAAAAAAAAAAAAAAAACACACGCGCAACATGATAAGAACCTGTCAAGATTTAAGTCCCCGACCAAAAGAAGCTCACTGGAGTTCAACTCAGAACAATGGAAGTGAGGTTAGAGCATCGATTGAGGAAGAGGGAGGTCAAAAACACCACGTGCAAAGGCTTCAAACTGTTTTTAGTGATGGAAAGTGAAGAAAGAAGGGTAAAATTACATTTAATTCTAATATATATATATATATATATATATATATATTGCTACCCTTCTTTCCTTGTGCAATCACACCAAAAACATAGTACCCATTAATTGCAGTATCTTTATTAGGGATTGCTTTACTGAGCCTGGATTCTGACAGGATAAGGATATCAGTGTTAAGGTGCCTACACACCGAATGCAACTTGACCGTCCTTGGCAATTACTCTCCATATAACATCAATGTACAGCAGTGATGAAGCGGGACTTACTCTCCCGTGATGCGACTGCCAAATTTAAGGCGACCACTTTGCTTGTAGAGCATTGAAAAAGTTGATCATTTCAGGTCATGTTGTGTGTGCAGCAACAGCCAATCAGCGGTGTGTGCACGTGTGATGGTACCCATGACAGACAGTTTTTCATCTGAACTACAGAGGAACAATTTATGTCCATGGAAACATTAGTCAATGAGGACATTAGTTCTGCCTTGACGGACCGCAGAAAACTGACCGAAGATGCTGCTGCAGGGCTTCAGCTGCAGTGTTAAGTATATGATCATAGTGAAACCTGAGTGGACACCGAGCCATGGCAACGGACGACAGTGACTAAAATGAGGAATTTATGGACACATGACCATCTTCAGTGGGCAACACGAATGTGGTTGTGAAGTCGCGTTCGGTGTGAAGGCAGCTTTAGTTGAGTGAATCAAGAGTTTTCACAGGATCCAATTTGGGAAGCAGGCTCCTGACATAAAGTCTAAGCAGTGACTTGGTTGAACATTGTCTGACAGCAGGAATAAAACCAAGATTAAGATTTTTCGTTTTACATTACATGATGCCACAGTAGCAAGATAACTTGGCCTCCCAAGCTTGAGCAGGGTGTCTTCCTGAAGTGTATTTAGTTTGGATCAGAATAAAGGACATTCAAGTCTAAACTTTGATTTGATCAGTCAGGGTCCAAACGGATTTACACCCTCAAAACTCCACAGCAGGTCCTCCCGAAGGTCTGAACATTAAGATACACCATCCCCCTCTCAGTGGACTGTCCCTTTGGAGGATCAGGAGCCGAGGTGGACCCTGAGGAAAGAAGCTTCAGCAGCAGGTTTTAGTTCAGTTTGAAGGTCACAGAGACCTCCTGAGGACAGATCTTCAGAGGACGACGGTCTCCAGTGTTAATGATTGGAAACATTCTCTCAGTGAAGGTGTGTGTGAAGGTGTGGATGTGTGTGTTAGTATCAGGATCAGAGAAGGACAGTCGTCCCCTGTCCCAGTCCAGATTCACCCTGATCTTCTCTGGACGATTCTTCAGTGAGAGGACAGTGACTGGATGTGGTGGAGACCACGTTTTGTATTCACCACCATCTAACCATACTTCCAATAATCCTGTCTGTATACGTCCATTTCTCTGGAAAGATTCTGCTGCAACACCCAGACACCACTGTTTACTGTCTCCAACCTGGACGTCCCAGCTGTGAATTCTTGAGATGAAGCCCTCAGAGCCCAGGACAGAGATGTAACGTTGAAACCTCTCTGGATTATCAGGAAGCTCCTGCACATCTCCTTCTCTGAGCGAGGTCAGATCATTAGACAAGACGAGTACTGAATGAGCCGTGTTTGGGTCCAGGATGACGGGGCTGTAGGAGACCAGGTCCTTCATCTTGGTCCAGATGTTGAAGCCCAGGTTGCCTAGATGTTTGGCCTGGTCTATCAGAGCTCCTGAGGGCAGCTGTGTATCCTCCACTAGGGGGCGCTGCTGCACTCTCTCCACTGCAGCCTTGTAGTTCTTCAGGAATGAGATGTCTCCAGCCTTCAGCTGCTCCTCAGTGTCTCTGAGTGTTTGTGAAAGAGCTTCTATCTCTCTGCTCAGAGCCTCCATCTGCTCCTTCATCCTCCGGCTCTTCTGCTCCTCTTCCTCCCTCAGAGCTCTCAGCTGGGCCTCCTCTTCCTCCTGCAGAAACTGGTGGAGCTTCTTGAACGTCTCCTTGATCTGAGCCTCTGTGTGTCGGGCCTGGACCTCCACGTGTCTCAGAGTTTGATCAAACTTCACTCTGACTTCTTCATGAAGCTTCATCTTCTCCTTTAAGGGCTGCAGGAGCTCCTGAAGCTTCTTCTTCTGCTGTGGAGCAGCTTCAGTGATGGGTCTGAATCTGTGCTCGGCATGTTTTCCCGAGTCTCTGCAGATGCTGCACACCAGCTCCTGATGGTCCAGGCAGAAAAGCTGGAGCTTCTCTCCATGCAGACTGCAGAGATCTTCTGGAGCTCTCTGATCTCTCTGCTGCAGAAACATCTCATACAGGCTCTTCAGAGCAAAGTTTGGAGGTAAATCCTATGTTCCCACAGTTCTCAGAGTTCCCAGACCTCCTCCTGGTGTGGAGCTCGTCCTGTTTTTAGTCTTTAGTTAATCTGACCATGAGTGAGCGTCTCCTCTGAGGGAGAAGAAAACACAGTCTGTTTCCTGGTTTGTCGGGTGAGACGAGGTGAAGGGGGCGGAGCTTCTTCAGAGCGGGATCACAGGAGGGAGCATCATGTTCCTGTCAGACTCTCCCTGGACCATAAAGCTCTCTGGACTTTGTCCTGCTCCCTGCTGCTGAGGTCTGAGGTCTGACCTACAAAAGCTCCTACAGCCATCAGGATCAGACAGAAACCAGGGACAACAGGACCCCCTTCTTCAAATCCCCCTGACTGAAGAGCTCAGCTCTGGTGGACTTTAATGCAGCTCAGATGGTCTTCAGAGAGAGAACTGAGTTATCACTGACTAAAGCTGGGCATCCACTGTACGACTTTTTCGATTGTGGCGTTCAGCTGCTGAGTGAATCACAGGGGTTAAAAGTTCACAGCTCATGATTCTTCTTCTCACACTACACAACCCGATGCTCGGATGCGATCAGACTGCTCACACTGTTCGTCCATGTACGACACTCATGGATGTATTATAAGAACTTATGATATAATAAAGTCAATAATACACGACACACGTCGGACTCATCGGGAATGCAACATTAAAAGTAGTAGTACAAGAAGAAGAAGTGGAAAGTGGTCGGATGCTCACAGATGCGAATGTATAACAAACAAAAATGCACTGCCCGAATAGGCTCTGCTGTGCCTGCCACAGCTCAACAAGTCGACCCTCCATTGCTTGGGTCTAGGTCCGCCACGATTCCAGGCTGCTCCGTCTTGTGTCTAGACCACCAAACATGACCCGTGAATCCAACACAGTTGTCCCTCCATGCAGGACACAAGTCCAGTTAGCCCGGCTGTGGACTCAAGTACTTCTGACAGATTTCACTGACTGTTGGTTATTACACCAAGAAGAGGTGTCAGGCTTTGGTGGTGATCCAGGTCTAGATTGTCTTTCAAAGATTGTTTTCAGCAGAGAAATTGTTCAGTATTTCTGCAAATCACTCAGCAAACCACATCAGAAATGCTGAAAAACTACCTGATGTTTTGATTCACATGAAGATTTATTTACAACCATGATAATTCAGTCCAATCTGTTTCAATGGGATTCAAACATTCACATAATATTGAAATATGTCAATAAATAATCACTGAATTCACTCGAACACAAAATAACAGCTCCGACAAAAAGTGCATCATCACATCAGGATAAAATTTACAACAATAACACATGCAAAAAAAACAAGACAAAAAGAATTTAAGGGTCTTTTGAAAAAGAGGTCATTGGTTTTCTATTCTGTTGATTTAGATTTAAATGGTTCTGTAATATATGAAAACTGTAGATCTGCCATTTTAAAAACATGAAGGGAGGATTTTTTTGGCCAGATTATTTGTGTATAAAATACTTTGCCAAGGTATTTATCAGATTAAAAACATAGCATAGACTTCAGCCGGAGCAAAGTTGGGATCAATATAAAGGACTGGGGCTTCCGTGTAAGAATTTCAAAGTAAAAGAGGAAAGAGAGATTATTAACCTTTTTCCAATGTTATTTTTTCATTAATAATAGGCAGAATAAGGATGGTTTAGAGGATGACCAAAAAAGAAATCAAAATACTATACTGAACGTTTTGATAACTGTTATGTTATTTTTTTAACACTTTAAACCACTCAGCAGCCCCATTTAGGTCTATGTTTCTTAAATTATAAGTATAAACTGTAAGAACGTACAGATCTACAAGTATCAAAATATTTTATGAATATATTTTAATTATAACCAGTTTATATTCTCAGTCAAAACATCTTTTTCTTCTTATTTTGCTTATGAAAACACTAAAATCGCTCTTATTTATCAAGCGGCTCTTTTATTTTGAAGGCGGAGAGCAGCGTCCTCGCAGCTGTTATTTCCAGTGGTTGTGTTCGGTGAGATCTATCTTGGCTCGGCTCGGCTCGGCTCGGCACCGACCAGAGGCGGTGGTATCGGCAGTAGTGGACCTGTGAGTGACCGCGGAGGTAAGATGGCGGCCCCTGCTCTCTCCAGTCGGGCTGGCTCGGCGGGAAGCCTCGGGAACAGCCCCACCATGGCCGCTGGCAGACTCCCGCACGGCGGCGGCGGCGTCGGGCCCGAGCTCGACTTCAGGTCGGCCGCTCGGATGGAGGACCTGAACCGCCTGATCCAGGAGTTCAGCAAGCACGACCAGAGGGAGTACGACGACCAGCGGGCTCTGGAGATCCACACGGCGAAGGACTTCATCTTCTCCATGCTGGGTGAGGACGGGCACACCGGGCTAACGGGGCTGCACCGGGGCGTCACGGTGAACGGGGCTTGGTTCACGGCAGAGAGGGGCTGCCAGTGTGAGGATGCTAAACGTGAGTCGCCGGTGTGACGGTGTGGAGGGTGACCGTGCTGACTGGTGACTTTACGGTGAATGCGGCTGTTGTTGTCGTAACTAAATAAACTCAGTAAGACTAAAACTTAATAGTTTTTTTGTTTAACTGATTATTTACGATGTAAACATTCACACAAAACAGTGAAACAGTCATTTGGAGGCGCTGAATTTCAATATGTGCCATATTTACAACCACAGGTTATTCACAGAGTCACCAGGTAACACGGCCGCCCTCTGCTCCATGACACCGGGCTCCACCTGCTCCCCTTCTGCCTCCAGGGCTGCTCGATCACGACTTTGTTTTAATTAATATTGTGATCATGCTTGGTTTAACTTTTAACTAAATGATCTAAAAACACTCGTACATATTCGTTTGTTACACTTAAATGCTCTAAACATGTTTACTAGCTAAAGGCTTCGAAAAAAACATAACAGTGCGACCAACAAATACAATATAATGTATATAATCTCTGATAGCTAAATTGCAATTAATAACCACTAGGGATGCACGATATTATCGGGTTTCTTATCGATGTTGGCAGATGCGGAATTTTTACTGCTGAGATAATATCTGCAAACTACTTTTGTACTCAAATGTGCAATATTGATGCACCTTCTCATCACTTCATGATTACATTTAAAAACAAAGTGTGTCATTTTTGCTTGAGTTAAATGCCTTTTTTCTTTTACATCTGTTCCTCACAAAAGTATACTGTAACACTGAAAGGAATGTTGTTTTTGTAACTACACAGCTTTTTTTCTTGAACAGAATATTGGTAAAGGCAGTAATGAATTGAAAAATGACAGCATATCAGATATCTGCAAAAATCCAACATCATGCATCTCTAATAAACCACATTGTTGGGCCGTTTTCATGCACATTTGTGACCAAATCTGACTGTAGATATTAAAATCACCTGAAATGCAATCGTTTATCAGACTGACATTGGCGGAAAATTACTCAAAAAGTATTCACCGTTGTTGGCAGATATACTTTTTTCCAACAGTGTTTTAGCAGCAGGCATTGGCCACATGCAGCGCTTAACAGATTTATTATGTCTCCACCTGATGTAAGGCCACAGCTGTCCTAAATCAACAGCATTAGTAATGACAAAAATTAGGGATCCAGGGACTTGTTGCTTCCAATGTGGAAAAAAACTTAATTTTTTAAATGTTCTAATGCAGTGGGCAAAGCATTTTTTTTTGCATTTGTCTCTTTTGCCAGTATTTGGTCAAATTATTGACTGTCATCAGCAAATTTTATTCATATCTTAAGACACAGATATTAACTTTTTAAGCTTTATGCTGCCAATACTGACGCCAGACTGATCATATAATGCATCCCAGGTGGAGGCTGTTGTTGAGGCCTGGTGGTTTCATTTCGTTGACGTGTGACTTGGCTGAATGTTTGTGTGCCTGCTGTAGTTTAAATAAGTTAGAAGGGATTCTTTGTGTATATAATATTCACCGAAAGCATACCTGACGGGTAAATAATGTCTTTGTATTGGTCCCATCGTAACACCTGGATCCTGCCTCTGTGTAATACTGCACTAGGGTGCCTGGGAAGCAAACAAACAGAAAGGTAAATAATGAGAACCACATATCATATGTAACAGGAGGAGCTCCCACTTCAGATTCACCTGTGCTGCACCTTTAAACAGATGCCTACCTGTCAGTCTGACCCCTGACATCACTTTACTGTGCTGAGCTCTGTTATCCTAGTTCCTTATTGCTCACCTTAACTTGTAAACAGGCTCGTTAGAGGTCACTAAAGTCACTTTTCTAACACCAGAAAAGGGCCGTCAGTCTTTATGAGTGAGAACATCTGCTCACAGAGACCTCAGAGGGCTGAACTTTAGTCAGTATAAACAAATAGTTGTGATAAAATGAAGCTGGATGCTTAAATGAAAATACTGACTCTTTGTGTTCAGGAAAGTTTTTTGAAAATGCCACAAAAGTGTGAGCATGAAGAATCTTGTCCAGATTTGTCATCGGCAACACAAAGTACAATATGACGACAGTAAAAAGCATCAAAACAATCCTCTGAGCTTTGTTATTGAGTTTCCTTATTGCGGTTAATCTATCTAGGGATGCACAACATTGGGTTTTTGCAGACATATCACTGCCACTTAGGTCTGGACAATATATTGATTTGGTATGGGAATCGAAACCCAATTCCAGTTGAGAATCATGAACAGCTCTATCAAAGAATCGATATCATTAATCTTTTTGCTAATCAATCCCCTTATCAATTCCATTCAATTGACAGAAGCGTCAGAATTGTGGCTTAATTTTAATTACACCTACTGCACAACCTTAAGTGAGTGGAAACACCAGCAACTTGCAGAAGCAGTTATGTATACTGTGATGTTTGTTTGGCATTGTTGAAACTGAAAATCAGACCATTTGCCCACATGCAAAATTTGCTGAAATCAATAAGGGAATCGTTAAAGAATTGGATCGATTAGCAGGATCGTTAACAGCATTGGTATTGACAAAATCTTATCAATTCCCATCCCTAATATTGATTAAATCAGTTTAAATCATTTTCTGCAGGAGATTTAAAAGAAGAAAAAAATACTTTTTTTCTAGACTTACTCCAATTGTTTTTGTTTCATTTTTAAAGGCTTGTATTTGTTTTTTTTAAATGAGATTAAATATTGTTTCATGATAATATTCTGTGAAAATACCACAGCCTTGAGTGTTTATGTAGGAAAACCTGACTATGTTTGAACTACATAATAAACAATTTACGATACACACTCAAACTTTTTAAGGCAAATTTTGTCATTTTAGATTTTTTGGCAACATAAAGGCAAAACTTGATTCATCTCAATCTTGTGTTGCTGGGATTTTTTTAATCTTAAGTCATATTTCAAGTCAATATTTGTCCCTTACATGCTTCTGCGGTTCTGCACAGAATAATTAACATCTTCATTTTTCTTTGTTAACCTGCCAAAACAATGTATAATTGGAGACAGCAGGAAGCACAATATTGGATTTTAGGTGACACCTAATATGCTGGTATTTCAAAACTTGTTTTGTCCAATATTGATGTAGTAATGATCAGAAGTCGTTCATTTTAAGTTACAATTATGTTAAATGTGAAATATATTTATGACAGGAACAGTAAAATGACGCTTCAAGCACCTTTTAAAAGCTAAAATACTGATTTACTTACCTGCTGACAGAAAGCGAGCCCTATTTTGGGAGCTTATAGCCTCAAGATTAATATGCAAAAAAAAAAAATGCTATTTTGATGTGCATAAACAAGACTAAAATATTATCAAATTTTCTTTTTAGGTTTGCCGATTCTGGTTTTAAACCAAAAATCTCATGCATTCCTGGATATACATGGAAAGAAATATATGAGCTGGATTTTGACATTTCCTAACTCAGAACAATGTTTTGATGACAGCAGCCATGGACACAAGGTCACTTATTAACCAAAAGGACAGTTTACATGCCAGGCCAGTGGTTTTATACAGGTGTGGCAGCCTCTCAAGGCAGTAAGATTAATTCAATCTTTAGTAATTTTATCGAAGGTACAGTTTTAAATATCAGTGAGCAAGACTCACCCATCATCAAGATCCTAACGCCAGTCAAAATGATCAGGAATATGAAAAGTTGCCAGCAGTCATATGCAGGAAATAGCTCTTCAGCACCTCCTGACTAAGAATGATCATAAAGTTTATTACCATAAGCAGCATTTCTGGTTTTAAAAGATATTAGTTCTCGTAGGTTTCTCGTACTGGCTAGACTGTGTTCTGACTGAGAGGCATCATTTTTCCTCTTCTATCAAACTTATTTAGCAGGGATATTTCTGTCACCGGGATCCTGAGAGACTGTAGAGAAAAAGAGAAACACAGAGGATAAACCTCGGAAATGCTGAAATGTTTCATTATGATGCTGAATCTCCTCCAAGATCTGGATAAAAATAGTTGAACACAGCATCCTGTGAACACACTCAGACGTGCTGCAGAAAAAGTCCAACCCACTCTCCCACGCAGTTAACTTTAGATTTACTGAGCGTGCCAACACGGCCGGGACGCAAATAGATTCTTTTTGTTTAAAATGCAAATCAGATTTTCTTGAAGCTCCTCTCTTTGTGTACAGGAAAGTCGGATCCGTCTGCTCAGTGCTCTGCGATAGTTTCTGAAGGCCTTCAAACAGGAACCAAGCAAGGCTCCTGATGTTTCCACAGCTTGTGCTTATCCAGACAGAAAGTGCTGAATTTTATCAAACTGACTTTCATCATGATTTCTGTGGAGCTGCTTCCCCAAAGACAAAGGAGACTGAAATGCTCCCAGGTTTTATTATTCTTATGCTGTTTAATGTGTGGCTGCACACAGAAAGACAAACAGGCAAAGTCAAATAACAAAATTGATGCCAAAGCCTTTAATAATTTGGATTATGGATCTGAGTCTTAATCTATTTGCCTCTTGGATTTCTGGACATTTCTGCAAAGGAACAAGTTGTCCAACTTCATTTTTCAGTGCCAACGACATCAAACGTACAACACTCCTGATGCTCAAGGGCGTTTTCACACCAACCACATTTAGTGCGCACCAAAGAAGTTTTGGCCCAGGGTTTGGTACGTTAGTGTCAATGTGAATGCAACCACTGCACTTTGGTGCGCACCAAATCAGCCGGTCTGAGACCTCCATGAAGGGGTGGTCTCGATTCGCTCCATCTCCCTACATTTGGTGCGGTTTCACTGGTGTGAAACAAAGTGGTCCGAACCGATCTACTTTTGATGCATTACTTCCAGTTAATCCCGCGGTTGAATCTTTTGCTGACTCAATTTGTCGATTTGTTTATTCTGGTTGAGGATTACGATGATTTACGAGGGTCCAGAAGGTCGCTGATGCCGTCTCAAACACGATAAAAAACACATTTGAAGGAAAATGTAGAAGAGAGCGAAATGTAAACATTGGTTGTCTGGTGTAGGAAATGGTTACCATGGTAGTCTCTTCTTCGTTCTCCTCCGTAGCAGGTTTGGTAACCAGTTACATGCATATCGCCCCCTGCTGTTTCAACTGAGTAAATACACAAGTGGGTCCGTGCATGGTTCAATGTTGCCAGTGTGAATGCAAGCCGGAGGGGGAGGGGGGCGAACCCATGGCGAACCGCGCCGCAGCACGGTTCGAAACAAGTGGACCTAATGTGAAAATGCCCTAAGTCTATGTTGTACTGATGAATTTGTTTCAGCTTACTGAACATTGTGCAGAAGCATCTTTTCATCAAAAAATTAATACCCAGTTTGACCACTCCTGACTGCTGTCTGCCATGATTATTTGACATCTCTGACGTCTTTGCCATGTCATCAAAGAGTAAAGATATTGATTCCTGGAGGGAGTTGAACACATCCTTACCTGTAGTACCATCCTTACCAAGTACTGCTTTATATAAATCAATAATAGCCCTCAGCTATAAACAAAGGACATTAAACGATGATAAGGAACAGGTGAAGGTGCTGGTATGACCGATTGAGTTAAAACTATGCATTTGTCTTATATGGAGGCTCTCATCTTGTGTGAGTCACCTGACCAACCTGAAGCCCACTTGCTGCACACTTTCCCCTTCACTCCACCCCTCCACTCAAGTCTATCTGCCTTCTTCCTGCTCTCAATAAAGTCCAAAAAGTCTGAACAATATTTAAAAAAAAATGACTGGTAGGTGGTGTCTCTTAGAAGCAGTGCAATGTTTTTTTATTTAATTATTATATGATAAATATTTTATCTTTTTTAAATTTAGCTTGTTTGCATGTTTTATTAATGATTTGTAGTTGTATTTAACTTTATTTTTGGTTATGGTCCTTGTGATCGGATTTAAAAATGTGCAAAGCAATCAAACAATCAAGAGTTCCTTGCCATGCCTTAGGCTTAATCATCAAGATAAGAGGCAACCCCTGGTTAGATTATGTAGACAGATTTATTGTCAGCATCTTGTTTTCCTCATAACTGTCCAAGCATTATGCTAAAGTGAATTATTTCCTGTTCAACGTCGGAGGAAAGACACAGTTCAGCAAAATAAGACCTGATAATGAGTATGCTGATCACACGTCTGTCTGTATTCATTCAATTTAAACTGTTTCAGAGAAGCTGCTAAAACCCCAAAACAAAGTGTCTGTCCACTCCAATACGGCGCAGGAATGCAGTCATCAGCCAGGAAGTGTGAGTGTCTTTCTCCTTTTAGTTCAGCAGAGCAGAAAACCAGTTTAGACCGATCCAGATGGACTGCTAATGGTGAACCGAATAACCTTTTCATTTGAAACTGTAATGTTGTTTGAGATTCAATGAATACTCTAAAGTAAATGTCAGTATTTAAAAAGAAACCCTGACAGACAGCATCCTTTTTAGGACTGAGTTGTTTTGCGTAGCCCTGAACTGGCACAGACCGCAGTGTGTCTAACTTGAAGCCACATCCTGAGAAATGAGACTAAGCTTCAGAATAATGTGGACTCCCAAGCCCTTAGATTAGTTTGCTGCAGAGCATCAAGTGACTGCCAGTCTCTGAGTTTGTCTCAGACATGATTTACAACTTGATTAAACTGTTGTGGAGGACAACCCACCACATTTAACCCAACTACGAAGATATCAGATGTTTTTAGACATTCACATATCTCTCATTCATGAAATAACCCCTTTTCTGTCTGGCTGCACAAGGTCTCTGTAAAGATAGAAGAACTTGCTAATAAGAGAACGAGTGTGATGAATTTCGTTTGATCTCAGAGGACAGAGTCTAAAACCCTTTGCCAGAACATTTGCACAAAAAACATCAAAGTAAAGTCCTGTATCATTGCAACTTGAGGGCACATGGGTCAGCACTTCATCGTTCCTGATGACACCTCTGTATTACCAGCAATGCTAACACTACTTTATTCTTAAGTGTTTCATGTGCAGTGAGTTTTAAGGTCATAGGGGTGCAAACCTAACACCCTAAGTCTCCAGAGGCAAGGGACACCAACACTTTTAGTTGCTGGAACCGGGGATAATGCCCCAGGAGGCCACTTCGTCCCTTGGGGTCCTTTAAGCATGAAGCATGGCCCTATAAATCAGTTTGAATTTTTCCCCAGTTGCTGTTGTAATTTTTCTGTTATTCCTTTTTTTTTTATTTTAATTTTGTGAGAGTTCGGTTGTATTATTTTATGTAAATTGTAACTGCAAAACACAGAATTAAGTAACAAAATACACACTTATTCTTCCGATGGTCCTCACAGGTATCTTTACAGGTCCAGTCAACAGGGTGATGACAAAATTTTTGCACATTTGATCGTCTGATGTGTTATATTTGTTTGGAAACTGCTCTGCCTTGTACTTTGGAGCTAGCCAGGTGTTTTGTAGCTTCTTTGCCAACTAACCAGTGTCTTAAGCTGCTGCTTTAATATGTTTGCATTGTTCAGACATTGTTGGTGGGGTGGGTGTATGACACCGTGAATTGTACAGTGTTCTTATTATTTCACAGTGCTCACCTCTTCCTGTCTCTGATTTTCCTCTCTCTCAGGAATGGTACAAAAGTTGGACCAGAAGCTCCCAGTAGCCAATGAGTACCTGCTCTTGTCAGGAGGTGTTCGGGAGGGTGTGGTGGACATGGACCTGGACGAGCTCAGCATCTATGCCCGAGGGACGGATTATGACATGGACTTTACCCTGCTTGTCCCTGCGCTCAAACTACATGACCGTAACCAGCCGGTGACTCTGGACATGAGACACTCAGCTCTAGGCCACTCCTGGCTAAGCCTCCGACTCTTTGATGAAGGCACCATCAACAAATGGAAGGACTGCTGCACCATTGTTGACCACATCAATGGAACGACAAACTACTTCTTTTCTCCAACACTTGTGGCCGACTGGTTCTACCAGTCCATTTCCCTGGTGCTGCTGGAGGTACAGAAGAAGCCACAGAGAGGCATGCCCAGAGTGGAAAAAGTGGAGAGAAACGGCACCATCATCTCTGTCATCCTGGGCGTGGGGAGCAGCCGGATGCTTTACGACATTGTTCCGGTGGTTTCATTTAAAGGCTGGCCAGCTGTTGCACAGAGCTGGCTGATGGAAAACCACTTTTGGGATGGAAAGATCACTGAGGAAGAGGTGATCAGTGGCTTCTACCTCGTCCCGGCCTGCTCCTACAAAGGTCGTAAGGAGAATGAGTGGCGCCTGTCATTCGCACGTAGTGAGGTGCAGCTTAAGAAGTGCATCTCATCCAGCCTGATGCAGGCATACCAGGCTTGTAAAGCTATCATCATCAAGCTGCTGTCCCGTCCCAAAGCCATCAGTCCCTACCACCTTCGTAGCATCATGCTTTGGGCATGTGACCGCCTTCCCGCCAACTACCTTTCCCAAGACGACTTCTCCGCCCACTTCCTCCTAGGCTTGATTGATGACCTGCAGCACTGTCTTGTCAACAAGATGTGTCCCAACTACTTCATTCCACAGTGCAACATGCTGGAGCATCTGTCGGACGAGACAGCCATGCTGCATGCCCGCAAACTCTCCTCGGTGCGCTCCGACCCCGCAGAGCACCTCCGTACCACCATCGAGCATGCTAAAGCGGCCAACAGGTTGACGGTGGACCTGCAGTGGAGAGGCAGTGCCAACAACCTGCCGTCTCCGCAGTCAGATGCCGGTGGAGAGAACCAGCCAGATGACCGCCTGGCCAAGAAGCTGCAGCAGCTGGTCACGGAAAATCCTGGGAAGTCCATCTCTGTGTTCATAAACCCAGACGACGTCACACGGCCGCATTTCCGCATTGATGACAAGTTTTTCTGAGACTGAGCGTTTTTCTGCTCGTCTTCTTCCCTCTCCACTCTGTCTCCCTTCCTCACATCCTGTGCCCTGACTCCTCTGAAACTTTATTTTGTACTTTTTTTATGTTTCTCAGCCACAGAGTGAAGTGAGGTGATCGTCTCGTTAAGTCTGCCACAGTTTTTTATTTTTTTAAGCTTTTATTTTTCTATTCCCCTCCCCTCTTCCCTCCTCTTTCACTGTGTGCCCTGTGTTTTTTTACCTGCTGGTTGCCTTTTGAATAGACAGCTGAATAGCAGCAGGTGGTTTTTAAAGCTGAAGAAAGAGGAAGGAAAAGAACCTCCATGAGATGGAATCAATGCCCCCATGTAAGGGTCGTTAAATCATCAGGGATCTTGGAAATGACAGGAAACCAACAACTCCTGAAACCTCACAGACGCTTGTTGAAGTTTGAATTTGGTACATGCGTGTAGGTGAAGGCCAGTAGTTATTACTTAACAATCAACCTGGGACTAAATATTTAGATTTCTTCATGAAAGGCTCATTTATGCTCTCTCTCTGATACTGATGTGGACAAAACCTTCTGTCTGTCCTGAGTTCAATCCGTCTGTCTTTCTGCATGTACTCTGGAGACCTACACTTGAAGTCATTGAACTGTTTGGTCAAAGTTCACACCAGAGCAGAAGATCACAACAAAGACAAATTCATTTGGAAATATTGGAACTTTTCAAGTAAAGACTGGCGAGTTCGTGAACAACAACTCGCATACACTGCACATGATGACGCCACAATGAAACCGGTGGAGTAGAAGGACCTGAATGTCGGCTGGATGGCAGCTAAGGAGAAGTGGAGGTCCATGCAAGAATGCGCTCTCTAGTGGAGAACTTTTTCAGCACCCACCTCTGATTAAAGCACATGATTGTGTGTGTTTGGACTGTTGAAGTGTCTTGAATATACAGATCTATTTACACATGTGAAGGGAGCATAAATGAACCTCAACAGCAGATCATTTTAAGATACTTGGAGAGATATTGTCAGAGGTAAGGGCTAGTCTCTTGGTGAGCATCTTATGATTGGCTTTCAAACCAATGCCTGGATCAACAACAAGATTATTGAGCCAGATGGAAACGAAACTGTACACATTCAGGAGTTGGGGTTGCCCGACAGAAGTCCCTAACCCAGAGTTAGAGTTGATTTTAGTTTGGATTTTGAAGAATGTCTCAGTCCCACTGGGGGATGATGGTACTAACGTCTTAGAAATGAACTGTAAATAGAAGAAAAAAGACAGAACACTGATGTATGTAGACAGAGAACTAGAGACTGATGATAATGTGTGGACTACTTTCATCTAATTTTGCACAGAATGTAAAAATGCACCACTTTTCCTCCTGATGGTGGACCTTGTGTTCATCCTGATTCTGGTATGATGTATCATATTGGTAGATAGGTGACTTATTTGAAGTATGGTCATACTGCAGCTTTGAAATGTCCATTAACCAATGGAGCAGCACTGAGTACACAGTGATGTTGGATCAGGTGTTACCGATGTGGAGCTGATCAGTGAGCAGTCTGGTTCATGTGAGTTCACATGAATCTGGGAGAACGACTGAAAATGTTGTAGTGTGCATGCCAGGCTAATGCAAGTCTGTGGTGTGCTTGGGAAATGTAACATATCTCCACTGGTCAGAGTATTGATGCAGCAAATCCACATTTTGTTAGAGGACAGATAACAAACCTAGCACAGCTAGCAGCGCACATGTTTCTTGGTAGTCAGCCAAAGCTGCTGCTGCTTGTTGTTGTTCTTAGGTGCTCGCGCAACATTTATCTGAAAAAGTACTGCGTAGGTGCCACATGTCAGCATTTTCCATGACAGCGGTGATCGCAGTGTACATGAAGACAAATCTGAACGTTTTCAAAACTCCTCACTCTTGACCCTGGTTTTAGAAATTTGTGGATTTAGGCACTGGCAACACAACAAAAACTCTGTTTTCATTGTTGTGTAAATGGGCACTGCGATGAATAAAAAAAAAGTTCCTACCATTCAGATCAGTTAAAATGTCTTGATCTTAGTGATTTTAATGACTGATTTAATAAAAGTGAACTGATGCATCAGTCAGCAGATGAGAGAAATCAAAAGGGATAAGCAAACATTTTAGGCTATTGGTGTCATTTATACAGTGTATGTGCCTCAAAGCAAGAAGGTTGTCGGTATGATCCCTATGTCAGCTAGGGCCTGTGTGCTTGTTCTCCCCCTTCTTGCATGGGTACTCTGTGGACGCTCCAGCTTCCTCCCATGGACCAAAAACATTCATTGAGGCTAAGTGGTGAATTTCAGTTGCCCCTAGGTATGAATGTGAGCTTGTGGTTGCCTCTGTTTGTGGCCCTGTGATTGTTTGAGCTGGGATAGGCCCCAGCCACCTCCACCCCTCTCGACCTCAGAAGGAATAAACAGTGTAGATATTGGATGGATGGAACTTCTCAAAATACTTATGCAACAGGGTAGACACCTAGAAAAGATTGCCTTGATCAGGTCAAGATTGTTCTGAAGCTCTGATGAGAAACCTTTGTCCTTCACGTTATGTCCTCGCTGTGTACCTAATGTGCTCTCCACAGTTTAACACTCAGGTTAATCTGCTGCATTATGACCATGATGATGTCACAGAAGATTCATTTAGACATCACTGGCATCTCTTTCCACTTGTACCTGTCACTTTAACTTATAGTTTTGATCAAAGTTTATTGCATTTTTGTGTTGCTTCATTGTTGAGTAAGTCTCTATGTGTTGGATATTTCCCTCTCTGCTGCTTTTTATGTTTCTGTTCAGGTGTCTGGAATAATCTTTCCCCCAGTTCAACCAGCTCAGGCTTAACCACTTTTAATTGATTTTTATCAGGATTTAAATATTTTACTCTTAAATTGTTTTCTTGCTAACATTTCCTGACTGATCATTCAGCAGGGACACAGCTGTATAGCAGCTGGTATCATCTTATTATGAGACTTAATTGACTTAGAAATTTGCCTGTAAAATCCAATTTGGCCTTCAGGCATAAAGAACAGATTATTGCTCCCATACAGCACATAGATTTCTTTTCCAAACAAATTTTCAGTCTCTTTTTCTGCATCCCCTTGGAGATAGACGGAGAGCATTTCTGTGTGACTGCCAACTTAAACCACTGTGCCAAACAGTGAGGCAGGCTTTACGAGATTATATTTAATTTTTAACTATTCACACAATGGAGGAAACTACATGCAAGAAGTGTTTCAGTTGATCTTAATACTGGATGATTGGAGACATCTGATATGTAGCAGGTAAATTATAGAAACCAGTCAAAGACGAGCTTGTCTTGAGTCAGCTGCAGTTTTGACTTGGATCCTGAAGGATTGAGTTTCTTGCTGCTTGTTTGGTGTGTATACTTATAATAATAGCATGCACTTCCCACCATAACATTCTGTTAATGTCAGAAAATCTTGAATTAAAAGAGGTCTTACATTTTAATTATACACTAACTCTAAACAGATACCTAATATTTGCCCATCATGAGGCTCTGATTATGCCTTTAGCGTAGCATCATTCAAGTTTTTTTTCAGTTTATTCTTGAGCTGGTTCAAATGGAGGTGAGGAGCTCGTATTTCTCTGTCTGTGTGCTCCACAATCCCAAACATTTCCAGAAACATGCCAAAAAAAACCTGCAGACATACCGGCAATGTAATCTCCATGTGCTCATCCTCAAGTGCAATTAGTGAAACACACGATACACAACAACACACACATTCATGGTGAAGCATTACGTTAACCAACATTTTGAGCCTGGCAAAGCTGGTTTAAACTGATTATAACAACACTGACCAGCACTACATGCTTGTTAAAGCTGGTTTATCTGAATATAGCAACACTAACCAACACTCCAGACCTGTTACAGCTGATTTAAACTGATCATAGCACTAACCAACACTGCAGGCCTTTTTAAGATGGTTTAATCGGAGCATATCAACACTAGCCAATACTACAGTCCTGTCACAGCAACTTTAATCAGAGCATAACAACATTAAACAATAATCCACTCTTGTTACAGCTGATTTAAACAGAGCATTACAACACTTACCAACTCTACAGGCTTATTAAAGCTGGTTTTTCAAAGCATAACAACACTAACTAACGCTACAGGCCCATTTAAGCTGGTTTTATTTCTTCATAATAACACTGACCAATACTGCAGGCCTGTTAAAACTGATTTAATCAGAGCATAACATTTACCAAAAATATAGTCCTGTTAAAGCTGCTTAAAAGTAAACAGAACTCTAACCAACACTGCGGGGCTGTTACAGCTGGTTTAATTAGAGCATTACAAAAATAACCAACTTTACAGGCCAAATTAAGCTGGTTTAAACTCATAACAACACTGACCAACACTACAGGCTGGTTGAAGCTGCTTTAATCAGAGCATAACAACACTCCCCACCACTGAATCTCACAACACACTCCAAGGTTTTCACACCATCAAAGTGCCGCACACACACTCC
Source organism: Scarus forsteni (assembly GCA_036419115.1). Taxonomy (NCBI): domain Eukaryota; kingdom Metazoa; phylum Chordata; class Actinopteri; order Labriformes; family Labridae; genus Scarus; species Scarus forsteni. The sequence continues at coordinate 23,001,302 of JAZDUH010000198.1, read as the reverse complement.
TGCTCGGTGGAAATGTAATCAGTGTGTTGTTCTGACCTTCTCTCTCTGTTCGAACCTTTGGACTGTGAGTTTTTATTTTTCTGTATCTTGCTGCTCTACTTTATGCTGATGATGGATTTCTTTATATGCAACATTCACTTGGATGGATCAGCCTTCAGATGGCAGCTCTCCCCGTCTGTGAAGGTTCTCCACGTAAACTCACTGTACAGTTAGAGGCATCATAAAGTCTTTTAACCAGACCATTCAAGTGTGACGAGTGGGTTACTTCATGTCTTTGCTTTTTAGGGAGTATTTGTCAAATTATTCTGGAGCGAAACTTTAACCAAGAAACTGGGACTTAATCACAGTTATAAGTGACAAAAGTAGCTTGACGGTACTATTTCCAATTGGAGTGTCTTAAAGGGATAGTTCAGGTTTTTTGGAGTTCAGAAATATTTTGTTATGTAACCCTGTACTACCCCGTAATAATCGCAGTCTTACTTTTAGCACAACTCAACCACTCCCATAGCTTGCACCTGTTTCTTCACAAGCTACATAGACTGCTCATATTAGGGTTGCGGAACAAGACTTGCATCCATGTCAACCATGTTTCTAATTTCTTTAGAAATCAGAAATACATGATAAAATAAAAATGGGAATAAAAATTTACCAAATGCAGTGGCCACTGAAAAAAGTCCAGTTCCTTTTAATTTTGTAAAAGGCACAGGCACTTGAAGGGGAATTCCAACCACTTCACCAGTTGATAGTCGCAAATGTAGAATTGTATGTCTAAATATATCTATATTTTTCTGGGAAAAATTGACATTTTATTATTTTTACCACAGATTGTTCCTTCAAGTATCTAGAATTTATTGTTATTTGAAATTAACTGAAGGGCAAAGTGCTTCCACAGATGGCCCATGGATCACCAAAACTCCCAATCATAGGCCTGGAAATGCTAATGTGGGTGGCATTGTGGCACAGCAGGTAGTGCACAGAAGAAGGTTGCTGGTTCGATCCCTTTGCCAACCGGTGTGAAGTTTGCATGCGCGGGTTTGCCTTTAGGCTCTCCAGCTGCGCCCCAAGACTAAAAAAAATGCTCATTAGGTTAATTGGAAATTCCAAATCCTCCTTAGGTGTGGGAGTTAGTATGAACTGTTTTCTTTCTCTCTATGCAAACCAACTGCAGAGCCACAATCAGTTCAGGGTGTACCCCACCTCTCTCACCTAAAGTCAGCTGGGATAGGCACAAGCCCCCTCGACCCCAAGAAGGATAAGTGGTATATATGGTGGATGGATGGATGGAAATGCTCTTATATAGAGCATCATTCATACATGAACCCAATACAAAGTATTCAGAGCAGCTAATAAAAGCCTCATGGGTAAGGGGAAATCTCCTGAACAGAATATTCAAAGCAGTTTTTCACCTGAACCACCAGGGGGCAGCATTGTGAAAACTAAGTTTACAGCAGCAGCAGCTCTGTCTGACATCATCATTGGCTCGGAGTGTGCTTTCACATGATTGGCTACTGCCTGAAGGAGTATTGACTGTGCCCTGTAATGTGACTATCAACAAAAATCAGCTCAAACTAATCCAGACTGCCTCCCAATGTTTTTTTAAAATTAAAAATTCCACCCATTTGTTAAATTAATCAGAAACCCTGTGTTTTGGTTCATTCAATTAATATTACTCTTATATTAACCCTCTAAGCTGATGATTAAATAATGTAAAAATAGATTTGCATCGTGATCCTTATGTAAATTATCTTTTAATCTGTTATTTTAAATCTCAAAGAATAGTCTCAGAAGTGTCAATGCTGTATTTATTTCATCATTCTTCTTACTCTGGACATTTCTCTCTATTTTTTCCTAACCCTTTTTTCTTCATTTCAATATCCTCTTCTTTTTTCCCACTTTTTTGCTCCTCTTCTTCCCATATTTCCAATTTTCTAATCATCTCAACATTTGTTTCACATTTAATTTGTTTAACCCAAGTCTTACCATCTCTCTTCATCAAATTTCAGTACCTCTCCCCTTTCCTCCATTCTGCAATTCCATTCAGTACTTTGTCATTGTAAAAAAAAATTAAAGATAATAAGGCTTTCTCCAAATCGCCAAAAAAACTGCGATACATCAGACATTGTGGAAAATATTCACACATAAATGTACCTTTGTTTCCTTCCCTGATCTTCTTGTGTCCTCTTCCATTATGCTTTCAGGCCGTCCGTGCATTCATCAGTGCCGGTGAAGTCCTGTGAGTATCAAAAAACTCTCCAGGGAGTTGTCATTAAACATTGGCTACATTTTCACCTGGGTTCAGGGACACACTGACAAGGTTTTGAAGGCCTTCTGAATTTAACTTTGCACAACCTGATATGACACTCTGAGAGTTGGAGTCATCAGAGTTTGAAGATGAGGCTTCATGTTGAAGCGCTCATGCCTCATTGCAAGAAGGTTAGGTGTGGGCTTTCTCTGGTTTCCTCCTACAGATCAAAAACATACTTGGGTTAAAGGATAAGTTCAGTTTCTACAGCTTCCACATTGTTTATAGAATGAAGTAGAACAATATACTCACCCAGAAGGCTTTCCTGATCCAAACAGTGCTTCGGGAGATATTTAGATCCAAAATCGAGTGGCAGACATCCGTATAATGGTAGCACACAGGGCATACAGTGCCGCTCCTAAAACTGCATTAATCGTCCAAAAACTCATTAGTTTCACCAATATTTCATCATGGTCCACTCACGCTACTCCTCCATGACAGTCCAGGGTCGCTCCACCCATGTTTTTGTGACTGTGCTGACCTCTGAACTGAAGACTGCTCTCAAGCCAGCTGTTCTTCTCTTTGCCTCCGCGTCCTCCTTTCGATGAGCTCCTCATCTGTAAACTCTGGCGCTAAACTGTAAGGACACCCATCATATTCAAAGTTCTCGTCCGCAACATCTTCATCTGATAGATATTCGTCCATTTTCCACAAAACTGGAAGGAGAAAGTCGTTGTGTAGCCGGCAGTTGCCCCTGAAACAATGAGCTGTACTGCGCATGTGCGGCAGCCGTAAAGAAAGTTTTCAGTTCAGAGGTCAGCACAGTCACAAAAACATGGGTGAAGCGACCCCAGACTGTCGTGGAGGAGTAGCGCGAGCGGACCATGATGAAATATTGGTGAAAAATGAGTTTTTGGACGTTACTGATTAGGTACATCTTGTCTTCTTTGAACATAAGTGTTTTAGTGTTCTTTTTTAAAGACAAAAAGGTATGGTTACCTTGACATGTTTCGACGTTACTCTGCCGTCTTCTTCAGAAGCTGTCATCCTGACAGCTGTGACGTGTCTTTTTTTATCAGCTGTTTCCGGTAGTAGCCGGCGGGACAGATTGATCACGTGATCTCTCGTACACCCCAAGGATAGAATACACCCGGACAATAAATGCAATTATTATTAAGTTATCTACAACATACCATGCAAAACATGCAATAAATCATACATTGGGGAGACAGGGAGATCATTCAGCACAAGAAAAAAAGAACATCAAAAGGAGTGCGAAAAACAAACAGCGACACGTCTCACCCGGGCAGAAAAGGAAAAGGCAAATCAGGAAAACTTAAAATCAGCAATATTAGACCACTGCAAACGTGAAAACCACATAATGGACTGGTAGAAATCAACTTTAATCGGATCAGAAAACAACAAATACAAGAGATGGATAAAGGAGTCAATAGAGATCAGGAAACGGGGCACGGACACCATCAACAGGGATGAAGGAGCCTTCCAGCTCTCACACACCTGGGATTCACTTCTCCAGAGGCCGCCAGGCAACGGGGGACGTAGCCGGCAGGACAGATCACGTGATCAATCTGTCCCGCCGGCTACTACCGGAAACAGCTGATAAAAAAGACATGTCACAGCTGTCAGGATGACAGCTTCTGAAGAAGACGGCAGAGTAACGTCGAAACATGTCAAGGTAACCATACCTTTTTGTCTTTAAAAAAGAACACTAAAACACTTGAGTTTTTGGACGATTAATGCAGTTTTAGGAACGGCGCTATACATGCCCCGTGTGCTACCATTATACGGATGTCCGCCGCTCGATTTTGGATCTAAATATCTCCCGAAGCACTGTTTGTATCAGGAAAGCCTTCTGAGTGAGTATATTGTTCTACTCCATTCTATAAACAATGTGAAAGCTGTAGAAACTGAACTTGTCCTTTAACTGGTCGCTCCTACTTGCCCTTAGGTGTGAAGGTGTGTAAATGGTTGATTGTCTCTCTTTGTCAGCCCTGTGAGTGGCTGGCAATCGCTCCAGGATGGGCCCCACCTTCCACCCACCGTCAGCCAGGAGAGGCTCCACAGTGATGCTGGTAGGGATGGGTGGTATAGATAAATGCATGGGTTTTTGGAGGTAAAAGGTCAAAAAGTCGTGATAACAGAGCCTCTAAGTCAGGTGTTGCTTCTGAATGAGCTCCCTAAGTCATGGAAGTCCTGATAACTGGAAGTCAAAATAAAGCATCTTTGTGGTCATTACCTTTGCCAAGGAGGTCGTGTTATCGCCAAGCCCTCTCTGACTTTATGATGAAGTGATTCAATTTGGGAGGTATAAGGTTAGAGATCAAGTGTGCCCCCACCACCACTCTCACAGAAGCATAAAACCATCCGTACATCCTCTTCTAATTATCGTCGGCTTATCAAGATCATTCTTCGTTATTTCATCATCTCATTTTTTTCTCTGCTTGTCTCATTTCCTCCTTCACCTCCTTTCCTCTCTCTCTTCCTCTGTGGTTTTTATCTGCTTCCTGTTGTTTCAGCACCTGTCTCCCGTTTGCTGTCCTCTATTCCTCTCTCTTACTGTTCGCCAGGCCTTTTCATCCCGCTTAGTTCCTCCTCGCCGTCATCAGAACAGCCGCCAAGCCAACCAGAAACCCTCCATCATGTTCCAAATAAAAACAGGAACATATGCTGTGGAGAACCACACACACAAACACACGGTGAACCTGTGCTGCCAAAGTCCTGCTGGGACCTAAACTATCACTGATTTAAAACACTAGAAATAACAGTGAAGACTTTTACTGCTGCAACTGTTCAAGAATAGAACAACAGGAGAGACCAAAAAAACAGAGTTAGTCATAAATACAGATTATCCGAAGATTTAGAACATGACAGTCAATCTGTTTTTTGTGAACCTTCACCTTCAGACCAGTTTCAGACCTTCAGGTCCTCGTGGACAAAGTCAGTGACTCAGTTGAGTCAAACCATGGGTGCAGATGGCCCTTTAATTGTGGTCTCTATTGAGAGCCAAGCATTGGTGTGTTTGAACTAATGGTGCATTTCATATGGAAACAAATCCAGGAATTTACAGGCTCTAAGTCAGAATCTTAATCAGAAACCCCAGTGTAGTCGGGTCTCCATCTCGGAAAGTTGGTTTAATTTCACCAACCTGACATAGAATTCATGCTAACTGCTACTTTTGTAAACAGTAGTTTCATGTTTTGTTGTGCATGTGTCAGGATGGGAAGCGCTGGGAGCCTGTTAATCAGAGCTCCAAGTTGCAACTTCCAGTTGTACAGACCATAAGGCAAGCTGTCATTCCCCAGTGTCCTAAAGAGGAACATGCATGCCTCGTGTCGAGGTAGGCCTTTGTTTAACAATGTTTGATGCTGTTTATCCAAGTTTGAAATAAGAGTTCTTCAAGGGCTTTTAGTGTAAACCACTGGTCCATAGGCTATTACAAATAACTGCTTGAGTGCTACTTAAAATGTTTACGTACCGCTATATTTTAAGAAACTAAACAAATCACCAGAAGTTATGGTTTGACAAATATCTTCAATAAAATTGTGATCATTGGAAGCATTTCAGCAGCATGTTGTCTTGCTGAGCACGTTACCAATTCTTGAGCTACATTTCTGAGATGTGTTCAACTTTACTTTATTGACTGCCCCCGAAAGGGTGATTTGGAATGCACTAAACACTCACAATAAAACAGTAAAAAAACACAATACAAACAATAGAAACACAAACAGTAGACACACAACGTATCCAATACAAACAGAGGCTTGGGTTCAGATAGCCAGCAGCTCAAATGACCAAATAGCATTGCTTTGAAAAAATTGCAATAGTATCTTATCTACTGTACACAATGCTCATATTATGCAGCCTAACCAGGTAGTGCTTTATTTTGGCCATATTTTACAATCCAGTTGGCACATGGTCCTTCATATCAGAGGTATATGCCTGTTAAATCAGCACATTCTTGTACTGATCAGAGGAAGATGCCACTTTTACTGGCACAGTTGGATTACAGCAATAAAGTCTAAAAGGTACATAGTACTTTGGATTATAGATCAGATAGATATACACAGAGCTCTTATGTTCAGTGGCATACACCAGCCAGAGCAGATGGACCTTTGGATCAGGGGAATAACCCAGTTTAACTCACAAATGGCGCTGTAAAATAGTGGTATATGCTGGTCTGATTGGCACCTGGTGCTTTGCATCACACTGGTACATACCAGTTATTTGACAGCCAAACTGGTAGTTGAGCTTTGGGTCAGTAATATACCAACCTGATCATGTGGTGCTTTGCATGAGAAGTATTTTCCAGTTAGACCTACACCAAACTCGATTTGGACCAGTGGAATACACCAGCAAGACCAGGGAAAAGTTTGAGTCAGTGGGATATGCCTGTCCAGCGGGCACATGTTTCTTTGGGCAAGTGGTATAGACCAACTAGACCAACACAGAGGATCACACACAAGTCAGACTAAGTCTGACCTGTACATGGTGTCTCAGATCTTTGGTACAATATAGTCTAGCTGGACAGTGCTTTGACTTAGTGGCATATGCCAGTCTGATAGGACTCTTTGCTTTCAACCTGTTTAATGAACCAGCCAGACCAACTGAGGTCAAGCCAGCACACAACTAGAAACACTTGGTCAAGCCAGCCCACATGTTGTTTTGCGGTCAATTTTAAAATTTCAGGATGACACCCAGAAAAAATCAGCTGTTTTTTTATTCAATTATAAATCTATATATTGACGAAATGCAGTGAAATTTGAAAATTAAGAGGGCTTTTATTTTGAAATTCCACATCAGAATGAGATGATTTTTTTCTAAGTGTAATCCTGAGGTCACCTACTATCAGTCTGAAGTGGAATGGTCCAGTCATAACTACTAGTTGTTTTTTTTAATTATAAATCTATATAATGACGAAATACGGTGAAATTTTAATATTGAGAGGGCTTTTATTGTGAAATTCCACATCAGAATGAGCTGATTTTTTCTGAGTGTCATCCTGAGGTCACCTACTATCTGAGGTCCTCTTGGTTTTTGTAGAAGGTTGCTTTTACTTTGAAATGAGGCTATTTTTGCTATTACCGTAATGTGCCATATATGCGCGCACCTTAAAACAACGTGTGGGATGGCTTGACCAAGTGTTTCTAGTTGTGTGCTGGCTTGACCTCAGTCCAAAACTGGAGAAAGTTTGAATCAGTGGAATATGCCAGTCCAGCAGGCACTAGGGAGAAAGTAGTTAGACTGCCACAGAGAACCTAAGTCCAGTGGCACACACCAGCTGGACTATGTGTCAGACTGACCTTGACATGGTGTCTCAGATCATTGGTTTTTAAAGGCCCAACCTGGCATTTCTTTCGCTCAGTGGTATACCCTGGTCTGACTGACATTGGTGCTTTGGATCAGTGGCACATGCCAGTCAAACAGGAACCCTGAGGCTTGGATTAGTGGTCTATGCCAGTCAGTTCTGACAGTAATTAGCCTGATGTAATTGTTTGCTCTAAATGTAATGGCCTCTTATTTCCTGATAATACGTTTTAACCGGTTTCTTCTACAGTGCAGTCGACTGATGGTGATGGTAGAAGAGAATCTGAAAACTCCCTCCGAGTTTTGGTGTTAATATGTTTCTGTTACCACTCCCATGATGCATTGCAGCCTCCACCTTTATCTCTATGTATTTTAAGTTCCTGTAGATTTCCTCCCCACTTCATCATCATCCTCATCATGTCACCTTAAAACTCCTCCGGCGGTGACGTCACCACGCGGGCTGCAGCAACACGGCGCGGGAGAGAGAGAGAGAGAGAGAGAGAGAGAGAGAGAGAGAGAGAGAGAGAGAGAGAGAGAGAGAGAGAGAGAGAGAGAGATCAGGTAGAGCCTCAACGTCCGCAGGAGAAAATCAGCGAAGAAGAAGAAGGAGGAAGCCCCGCCGTGAGCAGGACTGTCGGGTTATCACCGCGGGGTTTGTGTCTGTTTTTATCTCCTCCCGGTGCCTCCTTCCTTCCTCCCTCCTTCCTCCCTCCTTCCTCTCTCCTCCTCCTCTCCATCATCCGCGGCTCCTCTCCCTCACATCTGCTCTGACTCGACGCTTGTTGACTCCAGCCCATCCAGGAGCGAAGGAAAGGAAAGGAAAGGAAGGGACGGAGAAGAGTGGATTTGCAGAACCGAGCCGAGTCAAACCGAGGAGAGCCGAGCCGAGCCGAGCCGTGACGGGAGATGGAGGGCAAAGAGAAGGTTCCGGCAGGTAAGGATAGAGGGATGGAGGGAAGTTTGCTGACAGTGTGAGGGCGGAGGGAGGTTGCTGACGGGATGGATGGATGGTGGTTGGACGGATGGGTGGATGGATGGATGGTGGGAGTGATGCATGTTGGGTAGAAGTGTACTGCGGTATCCCTCTGCCCTGCCTGCTCCTCACACCCTGAATGCAGCTGCACTGGAGCTTTTAGGTGTGGTTATTATGGGATGGGGTGCAGTGAGTGTGTGTGTGTGTGTGTTTTCCTCCAAACGCTGGGAGAAGCCTGATGCAGCAAAAAGACAGACAGGTGGTCCGAGGCACAGGAGCGAGGGCAGGGGGACGTGGAGCAGGAGTCCCATCTCCATCATTCTGAGCAGGGCGGGGGGACGCAGCATGTCCCCGAGTGTGTGTGTCCTCCTTTAAAGACTGGGATAAATCATACAAAACGAGCAAATTCACATAACATGAATATATCTGACATCATGACAACAACATAGGAGTTCCAGGTGGCAGCACTGTGCAGTTTTTGGGCTTTTAAAGGTCCATATCAGACAAAAACATTGGCAACATAATGAGTGTGAGCGAATGTGTTCCAATGCTCAAATGTCCCATATTCTTCTGTTCATTGGTTTAAAAAATACAGACATCTTTGTCATAGTCTTCTGTATGAGAGGAAGTATAAGTGCACAAAAGTGTTGGAAACAAGGGTAGGTTTAAAGCTGCAGTGTGTAGAAATCAGCATTTTAGCGACATCTAGTGTTCAGATGTTGGAATGAGCCCGTCTGTTACTAAAACATCACATCACTAAGAGCCGGTAAAGACCAAAAAGGATCATGAACAGGGCATCATTTACAACAGTTACCAGGTTTTCAATCATATTTGTAACTATTATTCTGATAGATTATAGGTCTCTTAAGATGATCATTATAGGTTTTGTAAACTTTTGTAGACTCATATTTGAAAATCGCGTTGCGCTCTTTTTGTCCCCAAAACCTACCCGTAGACAGCATAGCCTCCTTATGTCATATAGGTCCTCATGTCAGCCTCAAATATAAGTCTTTTTCGAATTTAATAAATAGAATTATATAATTATTAAAAAGAAAATGAAAGTTTTATGAGTATGATTGTACACCTATTTCAACAGACTTTCCATACAAGTAGAAACATTATATCCTATATCTACCGTTTCTGTTCGGCGAAACTCCTGCCAACTTCTACACACTACACCTTTAAACTGTTTCCCCATAACCATGCAGTGCAGCTGGATCCACTTGATTCCATGTCTGTAATCAGGCTGATCCACCTGCCAAGCTCTAATTTACACGTTTTATTAGATCTAGACCACATTTCTATTAAATGGAAACAATCAGCAGTGAAAGCATTTCTCTATAGAAAGAGTATTTTTTGCTCCACTACTACCATCAGATTTTGATCTTTTAAGTGGCTCATGTTTCGTAGTTTACACTGCAGCAATAGTTGCACCCGCCTACTGCATTATCTGACTGGCCAAATGGCTGTGATCACCTGCTAGATATGATTTTGAAAGGGTCTGCCAGATCCCAAACACTTTCCATTGGCTTTTGCCCAGACGGTTCATCTCGTGTGTCAGGTTAGGTTCCCAAGGCCTTTCTGTGAGTTTCACCACTAACACAGAATTAAATATTTTTAATTTGATATCTATTTGATATTTATTTAATTCGGTGCAATGAAATTTGTATGAAATATGCTATAGCCTACGCTGTAACATGATTAAAGTAGCGTTACTTATTTTCAATTAACAGCTTCATTACTGTATTTTCAGTAACTAACTACAACTTTTTTGATGTATTTTAAATAACAGTGAACTTGCTGTACTTAAGTTTATATTACCATATATTTCACTATATTTCTGGTCATTTCTCAGCAGTATATCATTTGTCTAAAAAGAAACGGAATTAAAGCAAGTCATGCTACCATTTTAGGTCGCTGATGGAGACCAGTAACAAAGCAAAGCAGCTGGATCAGCCTTATTTTAGCTCTGTCATCAGGCAGATCCATCTTGCAAAGCTTCAAGCTGGAATTATGTTGTGCAGTCAATAAATGATTTTTAAATGTGTTTGTAAGGACAAAGAGGCAGCGGTGTGGGCCCGGCTTAGCCGTTGCAGAAGTGCCGTGTGAACTCGAGCTTTTGAATTGACAAAGCTGCCAACGTTTGTTTTTCTGACAGTCTACGATAAACGTCTGTTCAATGTCACCATCAGACGGCAAAACAGGGAACGAATGAGGATGTTTGTTCAGTTTGTTTCCTCCTCATAAATGTTCAAGGACACTAAACACTTCAAAGAATCTTGAATGGAGATTTTCAGATGGTTTTCATTTATTTTTGTAGTTTAAAGTTTGCATAAAAACACTCATATTTGCCTTAGTGATCATCTTAACTAAGAGATATTTTCTGAAACTCTTTTAATCTTAGAAAAAGTCTCCGCTGTGACAGACTGTGCAGCCCAGTGAGCTTTTAGACACTGACGACTCTTTATTTGCTTTCTGAGAGTTCACATTTTGAGAAAAGTTAATAATCTAGGCTGTCAGTAATGCAGATGTAAATCTCGAGTTTATATGTAAAGTTAAAGTCTTTTTGTCTCTGTCACTGTTGTGGGTCTGCAGTGTGCAAATGAAAATAAGCATCTTAAAGGAGAACTGGATTAAAGATCAGATTTAGGCTGAAGAAGACAAAATGTATACACTTCAAATCCGAGAAGGAAAAACATTGCAATATTGTTCCCTCGTGTCCGTCTGCAGCTTTAGAGTCCTCATTTTAATATATTTGTGCACATATACAGAGTCAAAGAATTGTGTTTTATACCTGTATTGTATGTGGACAGATTTAAGGCTTGTTGATTATTTGTAGGGATGCACCGATCACAATTTTTTGGCTGATCACCGATCTTCAATAAGCCTTTCCTGCCAATACCGATTTTCACCATTACCAATTTTTTAAAGAACTGATAGCAAACACCTTCAATGTTCCCATCTTATTTTATTGAAAAACTTATTTAATTGTTCAAACAATACCTTGTTTTAACTGCACATGAGGTAGTTCTCTCAAATATAAATGAAAAGTTCTGTATACTACTGTCAAACAACTAAATTAAATCAGTTCCTTCAGTCTTTCATTTTCCACTTTTAAAAGTAATCAATACTTGCACAACAGCTTTGGTATAAGGCCTGCTTTGAGCCTCTTACCAAAAATAAAGTGCACAGCAGTATTTTGCTTTTACAAAAAAAGAAATCACAAAGTTTGAGGTGGTTATTAAAATAATCTACAGGACAAACTAACAACACAACTTAAACCACTAAAAAAAGTGTCCCGAGTTTTAGGTTTCCTTGTAGAGAAAAAAGAATAAAAGCCTAAATTCAGCATCTTTGTGGCTTTAAATGTGAAAATACTGCAGGCCTGTAGGCCACTTTTGAGGAGGAAGATAAGATCGGTTTGTCATGTAAGGATCGTCTGATCGCCGATTCTCAAAAATTAAGAAAATCAGCCCCGATTGATTGGCTGGCTGATCAGTCGGTGCATGTTTAATTATTTGTCCACATTAAAGCTCAGCTGTAGTTTTACCTCCTATGAACGTTAGTAACACATTTCTGCAGCTGATACGTTCACAAGATTTCCTGAAAGTCTTAATTTCTTGCAGATCTGTCTCTTCTCCAGATGTCACCAACGTTTTTGTACAGTTACGACAGATTATACTATAGGAACTACTATTCTTCCTGCAGATTTGAGTGGAGCACTCTTTTACTCCTGCAGCTGTTAGCCTCTTTACCAGCATATTAGAATATTTATTGGTCTGCCTATGATCTTGACCCTTCCTCTAATCAAATACCTATAGTAACCAATCAGAGCAAGCAAACCAGAAGTATCAGCCTTCTTGAGATCATGTGATCAAAGTTTAGAGAAAGTCCCTAGAAAACTTTTTGGATATTATGTTTACAGCCTTGACTTGTATGGATGGATGGACAGATGGACTGACGGCTGTCTCAGGTGTAGGACAGGACATAGGACAGGTGAGACAGGTGAGACAGGTGAAACAGGTGAGACAGGTGAGACAGATGTGTTTGGACAGAGCAGAGATGGAGAAGAAAAATGTCTGAGGGAAGAGAATGAAGCAGAAGACGATTAAGAGAAAACAATCCAATGGTTGGAGGGTGGATGCATGGATGAGAGGGCTTGTTGTATGGAAAGATTGATGGGTGTTGAGATGGTTGGTTGGATGGCTTTATGAATAAGTGGATGAAAGGATGGATGCATGGAGGGGGTGATGAGTGGATGCGTGAGTGGACAGACTGGATGGTGGCTGGATGGCTTCCGAAACGGTTTTTGGGAGGATGGATAAATGGAGTAATTAAGGGAGAAAGATGGATGGATGGATGGATGTTTAATGGAGCATAGAGAGGTTAATGATGGATGAACAGATGGCTGGTGGATAAAATGGATGGATGGGTGTTTGGTTTGAGGAATTGGTTGGTAGAAGGTGTAGTGAATACATATAGATGGATGGAAAACCAGGTGGATGGATGGTTTGGTTGATGGACAGATAGATGGTTGGATAAAAAGATGCAATCGATGGATGGATGGATGTATAGGTTGAGGAGCTGGTTGATAGTTTAGTGGATGGACGCTTGGGTGGATGAATAAATGGGTGGATAGGTGGAAGGATGAATGGTTTGGAGACTGGATGGATGGTTTGGTGGATGGACAGATGTGTGGATGGTTGAATAAATAAATGGAATCAATGGATGGATGAGTGTATAAATTGGTGAATAGGTTGAAGGATGGTTTAGTAGATGGATGGGTGGATAATTGGTTGGATGTGTAGATACATAAAAGCTGGTTGAATAAGAGTGTGAATTCTCTGGTTGATCACATTAACACTCAGAGAGATGAAACCTTTTCTAAGAGATCAGCCTGGTCAGTGTTGCTCAGGCCTCTACACTGCGCCCTGTGATTGGTTCTGTAGGTTTGAATCAGCAGGTGTTTGGAGCATCAGAAGCTGAGGAGATGTTTCCTCCTGCTGCTGGTGTCTTTAAATAAGTCTAAAGTTGGACGAGGCTCTGCCTGTCGATGCGGGGAGTATTTTTGGAGCAGCGTCCCGTCTGCTGCGTCTCTCGGCGTGTGTGATGTTTAAACTGGGCCGAGTTAAAAGCCGGAGTGAGTCAGCCTCCCGCTCAGCAGATAAACGCTGTGTAATCTCATCGACTCGCTGCTCGGCCCACCTGAACGGTGATATAATTAAAGGAGCAGTTCAGCGTTCTGCTGGATGGGTCGGAGCGGTCCGACTATTCTTGTCCTGCTTCGGCACATCGGAGCTTCAAAGAGCCGAGCAGGAGGAGAGGAGGGCTGCTGCTCCAGTCAGAGTGCTCATCTCTGCCTCATAAGTCTGTTCTTAAGCTCTGAATGTGGTTTAATATGTGCTCTCACTGGCCACTTTATTAGGAACACCCTTCTGGTAACTGAATCACCTTTCTTTGTTTAAGCTTCGGAATATAAACCCATAAAAGGTAAACTGCAGTAGAATTTCCTGCTGTTAGTTTGATTGTTTTCTATTTTAATACCAAGGGTTGGGAGGAAAAATCGATTTGCATAACTATCAGGACTTCTTGTATCACGATTTTTAAATCAATTTTTTTTAAATATACAGTCATGGAAAAAATTATTAGACCACCCTTGTTTTCTTCAATTTCTTGTTCATTCTAATATCTGGTACCACTAAACGTATAATACAATGAACACAACAAAAAATGCAGCTGGTCACATAATACTTTATGTCCTATTTGACATTCTTAAGCTTAATTGATTCCCAGGGTATATAAGAGGCCATTTCATGTCACAAGCAGCACTGCACATGCAAAGGCCTAGAGTGGTTTCCTGCTTACATTCAAGCCGTAGCACAACTCAGAAGTTGTCAGCTCTCACATAATGCCTAAAACAAAAGAATTATGTGAAGCCACAAAGGCAGCCATCTTGGCACTGCTGGAAATTGGCATGAGTGAGAGACAGGTAGCGAAAAAACTGAAGATCTCCAAGACAGCCGTTCATTACAACAAAAAAAACAAGCTGAACATGGCACTACCAAATTGCTACCTGGCCGTGGCAGGAAACGTCTTTCTACCCCACGAGATGACCGTGCACTCATCCGTTCCTGTGTCAGGAATCGTGGTCAGACCTCCAGGGACCTTAAAAATGAGTGGGCACTGTCGAGAAATGTGACTTGTTCAGCAAGGACAGTTCGAAACCGACTTGTTGAAGCTGGTTTGAAGTCACACAGAGCACGCAAGAAGCCCTTCATCAATGAAAGGCAGAGGAAGGCCCGGTTACTCTTTGCTCGAGACCACAAGGATTGGACTGTTGATGATTGGGCTAAGGTTCTCTTCAGTGATGAATCCAATTTTGAATTGATGCCTCCAGCCAACTTACTGATTAGGAGGAAGCCTGGAGAAGCTTACAACCCAGACTGTCTTGCCCCTACAGTACCCCACATGGGGATGGATCAGTCATGATCTGGGGTTGTATCAGACTGAGTGGAACAGGGCAAATGCAATTGTGTGAAGGCCGAATGAACCAGGTCATGTACAGGACTACCCTTGAAAACAGTCTTCTTCCATCAGCTGGAAAACTCTTTCCTGCCTCGAATAACTGGATTTTCCAACAAGACAATGCCCCTTGCCACACGGCAACGTCAGTTAAAGCCTGGATGGAGAACCACAACATTCGCACCATGCCTTGGCCTGCTCAATCACCAGATCTTAATCCAATTGAAAACCTGTGGAAAATCATCAAACTCAAAATGGAGAACCACAAGCCCAAAAACAAAGAAAATTTGTTTGAATTTGTCCAACAGGAATGGGCTGCTGTGACAGCAGAACAATGTCAGAAGCTGGTGGAGAGCATGCCAAGACGCATGGCTGCAGTCATCAAAAACAATGGTTATGCAATCAAGTATTAACTCTTGTGTGTATCATGTGTTTAAAGCAAACAGAAAAGAAAACATGGAATGCTTAAAAGTAGTGTTTTTGGCGGTACAATGCCATAGCTATTGATGTAAGAATTTAAGTAATTTTGGTTATTATCAAGAAAACCATGGAAAATGAATAGTTCTTAGTTCTTAAATTAAACTCTCATGAGCTATTTTTGTTGTTATCATTATAATTGTCCAAACAAATGTACCTTTAGTTGAGCCAGGCATTAAAATTAACAAGAAATTGAAGAAAACAAGGGTGGTCTCATAATTTTTTCCATGACTGTATGTTTTTTTGGGGGGGGGCGGGGGGCATTTTGTGCCTTTATTGATAGGAGAGAGACAATTTTTTTTGTTCAAAAAACTATTTTTTGGTTCAAAACTCATTTTTTTTTTCCAAATGTAAATGCTTCATGTTCGGGGTGCTGGTTTGGTGGAGTGGTTAGCAACCAGGTACCCCATGTACTTGCTTCTGCCGGTCCAGGTTCGAATCCCGCCTGTGACCAGTTTGCAGAGTGTCCTCCCCTACTCTCTCTCCCCCTTTCACAACCCTATCCACTGTCTCTCTCCTATCAATAAAGGCACAAAATGCCAAAAAACATACATTAAAAAAAAAAAAAAAATGCTTCATGTTAGTCTGTGTTAATAATCCACTTTTAAAGTCAGTCCAGTCTTTTGAAGAGAGAGTATAAACAGCTGGTTAAAATATATTGCTGAATGAATCCTAAAAACAGACTCACATCTGATGTGTATTTTTCCTGATGTAGTCTGTAGTAGGGGTGTAACGGTACAAGTACAGTAAGTTTACGTTAGCTGCTGCACATGGCTCTTTAATATTCATGAGGTCCTCATCTACAATTGGCGTGGTTGGGGCAGGCTTTTTAATATTCATGAGGAAAGTGGTCTGTGATTTGTGCTCTTGCGATCATGTACATATCATGTGGACGTGACGTCTCACGGCGAGCCAATCAGAAGACGAATATCAAAGAGCTTCTGTAACCACAAAAGCTTGTGTCTGAATTGTGCATCATGGCTACTGCTAGTGACCAACCGGAGCTTGGAGACCCTCCCCCGTCGCTGAAATCTCCTGTTTGGGAACACTTTGGCTTCCTGGTGAAATATTGCAACGGAGAAAGACAGGTGGATAAAACGAAGGCGGTGTGCCGATACTGTTCAACTAAGGTCGGGTATTTTCCCACAGCACATCAAACATGCTAACTCACCTGAAACAGCACCAAAGTGATAACAGCATCCATCAGCGTTTTTATAGCATTGGATCTAAGGCCATATTCAGTTGTGGAAAATGCTGGTTTTAAACACATGCTAAAGGTGATTGAGCCCCGGTGTAAAGTACCCAGTCGTCCACATTTAAGGCAGGAATTTAAAAAGAAACTCATTATTTTTATTTTCGTACATTTGTTGTTTATTTTATTTAACTTATTAGTATTACCAAGCAGCACATTGAATATATTTTGGTTTTCAGTTTGTATAATTACAAATTTTTGGTTTAATAAACATACTAAACAAACAAATGGTTTTGCGTTGTTCCCATACTGTACCGAAAATGTACCGAACTGTGACCCTAAAACTGAGATACGTACCGAACCGTCATTTTTGTGTACCGTTACACCCCTAGTCTGTAGGCATCATCATCATTGTTCATCTTTTGGGTTGGTGTTAGAAAAGCTAACTGAAGATTGCAAAAATTGGCAATATCGTAGAATCGCAATTTAAATCAAATCAGCACCTAAAAAATCGTAAAAAATCAAATCGGAGAAAAGCGTATCGTCCCAGCCCTACTGATTAACGCTCCATCAAGTATGAAATGTTGACCTCGAACAGCAGGACAAAGGTCAAACTTAATTAACTGTGTGATTGACAGGGGGCGGGGCTTAGAGTGGCGAGGCCCACGACCTCCTCTCTGCAAGCCTGTGGGGTAATGTGAGGTGATGCTCTTCATCAGTGTGTTTGTGTCGAGCTGACAGATCAGCAGGTTGTTCTCATCGATCCTGGGATCAGATCCACGGTCCAGGATCAGGACTGTAGTGACCCGCTGAAACCTGAGACACTGAGCCACACAAACACTGTGCGGTCCCTCGGGGGGGTCGGTTTCTCTTCGATTTCTGTTTGTTTTCCTGCTCAGAATCACCCAAACAGCGTCTGTGTGTGTTAACAGTAATTTAGTCTGGATCAGGGACGGGATTCAAGGACCAGGTCCAACCATTCAGCCCTTTTTTCTGCTGCCTTCAGTCTGCATGGAGTTTTATGGTTACCGTAATGTCTGGATTATAACACTCACCACATATTCCCTCAATGCTTTCCTGAAAAACTGCATACTCAAATATAACACACCCAAACTTTACTCTTAGACAACCCAAAATGACCTTTATTCACAGTTTAAATCAACAAAACTTCAGTATTTTCTCAACAAAATCAATCAAACTTTGTTTGTATAGCACTTTTCATACACAACTGCATAATACAAAGTGCTTTACATGGGAAACAAAATTAAGTAAAAGAACAATAAATGAAATTAAAAGGAGAAAATTGCATAAAATGAAAATATAAGACCCCGTCCATCCACATTCAATACACATTACTCAAACATACACACATAAAATGGAAATTCTGAGCAAACACTATCTTGAATTAAAGGGACTGTGAGGAGTTTCTAAATAATTACAAAAAAGTCTCCCTTTTAGATATATGCCTGATGGAAATACACACTTTAAGATGAGTTTTATAGCATCAAAATAGGTTATCTATAAATGCTATTCCTTAGCTTCACGGTCGGGTCGGACAGGGCTGGACTGGCCTGGATACTCAACTTCAGGAACAAGACAATTAAAACTAGAGCAAATTTATATTATTCAGACACGTCTTAGAGCACCGGGCTGTATGTAGCCATATATAGCTGGCTACAACTACCATAACAAGTTTTCCAAAAATTGCTTGTTGTCACACATCAAAAACTACCGCTACGTAACTAGAAAGAGATACATTACCTCGTGGCTTTGCATCCTGTAAATTGTTGAAAAAACGAAGTTGTAAAGCAATGCAGAGTTCTGAGGAAGGTCCTTATTGCATCCATAGCCTCAAAATAAACACACGCTGTGGATTGTAAACGTCTGTGATGCGTTCCAGTTGTAGTCAGAAGTAGGAATTTTGAGCTCCAAACTGGAACTGGAACGTCCCCTGAAGTCTGAATTTCCTACTGGGAACTCAGTGAAACCTTGCCACCCCCGAGTTGACAATCAAAGATGGATGCCCCCAGTGTGAACAGTTATTTAGCTCCTGTAATAATCAATTTATTTGCACTTCTGACTGGGGTGTGTTGCTCTAGATCAGCTGTATACATAGTATTGTTAGACTTATATTTACAAAAATGTTGCCATAGTGATAATCACATTCTTCATGTGATATTTGTGAACAACAACGCAGGGCGTGCTAACAACAGCTAACAATAGCCTGGTAGATCGGCATGTTTTTTCCGATTTTAACTGGAACGCTGGTAACTCTGAGATGATGTCACTCCCATTTCCGAGATTACTGGAACGCAGCATTACGACAGTCGCCGCGCGTGCTCATGGGTAGCAGAGTCTTTTACGTTGCCGGTAACAGATTCTCCTCACAGTCCCTTTAAGAATGAAAATGACAATACACAATTCTGTACCAACAGTAGAACAGTTTAATAATAATTAAGCAAGTTTGAAGGTGATGTTCCACAGAAAAGAGAATATTTTTGGCTTTTTGTGTAAGGTGTGTTGTAATCACAATGTTGGTGAGACAAAATATTTTAATTTTTGTGTTTGTGCTTGCTATAATACGCACCTGAAAAAATAGAGCTTATTTAAAAGCAAAAAAAAAAGTCATGATTGAGAAATTATATAAATATATTGTAGTAATGGATGCAGGGCTTGACGCTTAGCATTTTCCCAAGGAGCATGGGTGCTACCAAGTTGAAAAATCTAGTAGCACAAAAATATTTTTAGTAGCACAATGAGAAGTTACCAAGTAGTGTGTTTTTCTAAGATAAAAAAAATCCAATATCATGCATCTCTGAAAATTTAACTTTATTTTCATTATAGACACTGAGGGCCACAAAGTCACAGACAAACAAGTCTGACAGAAGATGACAATAAATCAGAAGTTTAATACTGGAACTAAATGAGTAACTTTTACAAATACACAAGCAGCATTTGGTGATCAGTTTGACCTCAAACATTTTAAAAATTGTTTTTTCATCATTACTTTAAACCAAATTAGGCAAACTTTGGCCTGGTGAAAATCTGAGACCCAAAAATTGCAAAAAAATAAAAAATAAATAAAATAAAAATGTGCATGTCAGACAGTATGAGGCATTTGAATTAGATGTGCAAGGTAGAACCATATTTAGTTTTTTTATGACAAAATTATGTGGTGTATACAGAAAGTCAGCTTCTTTAGAAAATGTTGAATTTTCTAAAACAACAAATCATTAAATTTTACGTAGCCTGGACTTCTGTGTTTTCAGATTGTACAGCTTTAATTTCACTTCTTTTTGGACTGAATGGTTGAAATCCATTTTTTTGAGAGAGTGTATCATACTTGCTGGCTAAATGAAGAGTTTAGAGTGGACTACACACCAGGACTTGAGACAAGACCGATGCAGCTGCTGCATCAGAACAAAGAGGCGTAGTGACAGGCAGTCTTTCCAGCTGTTTTCTTATGCACCATGCAGTTCTTACAATACATCAGTGTGTTCTCACAAAGGTGGGAATGCTTTCTGCCAGTCAGCATTAAACTTATACCTCTTACGACTGAGCGGCGTCATTAACTGTCTCTCCGGCGTCTTGAGACACAGCGTCTGAAGCTAACGCTAACTCTTGCTCCATTTCGTCCTCTTGCCTCAGTTCAGAGTCCACATGTTCTGGTTTTGTTGGTCTTTGGAAATAATAACTGATAGGCTTCATAGTTATTTGGTTATTGCTCGTTTGGTCTCTCTTCTAAAATAGTTTTAAATGTCGCTCGCTGTTCTGTCAGTGTATGTTGCCTGGCAACCAGTCCCACTGATGCGCTGTGATTGGTCGAGATGAGGCTTTGGGTGCACCTGCTTATGTTCGTCTGTACCTCGAGCAGGGCGGTGCAGGCATGTCGGGTGTACTGAAGGCTAGCTAGCGGTGCAGTTAGGTCAATAAAACAAACGTTTCAAAGCTGAACATGTTTCCAGCTGAGGCTGAGTTCAGGAAAACCACCAGACACAACTTCCAACGTATTCAACACAAGATAAAACATGTTTTGAACGGTCATTTTTTTTATAGTCCCATGGGTGCTACCAAATGCAAATCACAACCTGCACTGTAATAATTTTAGTAGCAGATGCGGGTACCTCCTTGCACTGTCGAGCCCTGGATGGATGTAAAACTTCAAGTCTTTTTAGCATAATAAAGCTAAAGACAGCATCTTATCCAGGACATTGTCAGAATAGGGTACAAATGATTACTAATGAACCAAGTTTAAAACAGAATCAACATCAAATGTCTCATATCCTGCTCTCTTCAGAGAATCAGACTGCTAGAAAGTTAAGGCAGGTTTTGGTAAACTTTAGAAAGGATGAACAGCAGAGGGGACTCACATGGTCTGAGGGATTTGTTGTTATTATTTTATTGAATTCTGATAGCACACTGTTTATAAATGCTGTTTCTGCAGAGAATTGTGGAACAGAATAATCTCCTCTTCTTTCCTAAAGGATGCTCCGGTGTATCCTATGCTAAAGGAGATGCTAAGCATTTAAACTATTCAAACAGCTCTGATCAGAAGCTCCTTTTGGATCATTTCACTCAGTTAGGAACCATCCTGAACAAAAAGGTCTATTCCTGCAGCCCTGGTCTTCAGTGAGACGTCATGGTGGTGATGCAGCACAGACTTATGGGAAATAAACTGTTTAAAAATACAGGATGGTGATGCCTCTGTAAGAGCTTTACTGTGGTTCTTATCCTGAATCAGCTGATTAAACATCCTGACCTGCTAAGCACACACACACACACTCTCAGTCCTCGGCCTGTTTGTGCTGATCTCAGCTTCTCCTGCTGTTTTTATGTTCGTCTGCGTCCCGGTGGAGGAGGGGAGCGTGCGCGCCCCTCCCTGTTTTATGGCCTTTTGTTCCCGGCTCTGGTTCCTCCGCTCGCCGACTCACAGAGCTGTTGGTATCAGATTTTAGTCTTTGGTGAATATCAGTTTGTGGAGTCCGATCAGTGGTTCATCTGATCCGTGAGCAGTGACATCATCAATGTGGGCCAGGATGGAGCAAGCTTTAGTCAAATCTAAACACACTGAGGCTGCAGGAATAGTCCTTTTTGCTAATGATCCAGAATTACTTTGTGATAAGAGTTGTTGGAATAGTCTTAGTCAGGGGTCACCAGTCTTTCTCAGCTGAAGATCACCTATGATGCTAATTGAGACGGCATGTACTCACCTAAATTCACTAAAACTTTAGACAAAACTTCGGATTTTAATGATCATCATCTAACTTCATAATCAAAGATGTAATGTTTAATTCATGAGTGTAATAAAGGGAATGGATTAAAAATAAATATGCTTTGTTTTAAAATCACATAACCACTTTATAATGTATGTAGGCCTGTCACAATAATCATAAATCAATTAGCCACACGATAAATAAAAACGTCCTCGGTAAGTTTGCCATCCTTGATAAGTTGATACGTGCACGCTTGTTTGTTTTCCTCCTCTCTTTCTACCAAACAGGCTGGATGAGAAGATGGCTCACTCTGTGGAGCTTTCTCAACACCTGGGTGTGTTGGTTCTATAGCAGATTCAGTTGATTTATAGTAGAGTGAACCATCTGTCAGTCATTCAACCCTTCAATATGGTTGATAAAGCCTGCATTTCAGACAATGTTACAAACATTTGACAGACAGTACAAATTGACTGGGAGAAAGTACATGTCACAAACAGTTCTTGAACTGTATAAACTCCATTTTATTTTATTTATTGTTTTTATTGTTGTGTGTTTATTTATTGGAATTTTTTTATTTACAGGAACACGGTCTATTTTTTATTGTGTTTGATTAGTATAATGATTTTTAGTTACATGCAATTTTTCCCAATAGAGAGTACATTTCATTTTCATTGGGTCTTTTTTTCTCTTTTTTTGTTTGTCAAATTTATCATATCGTTTGTTTAATGTATTTTATTTAAAATCTCTTGACCTTTCAATTACAGTTAAATACTTTTAAGAAATTTAAGTTTATTGCTTTTGATACGGTGTACTCATTTTATTATGACATAAACTATAATTACATTAATGAAAAAATTATGTTTCAAAATAATATTGACAATAATATTATTTATTGGCAATAATTTTTTGGACAATTATCGTCCAGCAAAAAAAATTTGTTATCATGACAGACCTAAATGTACGCTTAATACAAAACAAAACTTGTCAATAATGGTGCGTTCTAGTTGTAGTCGGAAGTCGGAATTTCCGAGTTCTGAGTGGGAAACTGCAACTGGAACGAGTTCCGAGTAGGAATTTCCTACTGGGATCTATGAGATATTAGGGTGTTAGTTGCTTCTTTTCCGTCAATCTTCATAACCTCCGCCAGGACGTTATGTTATTGCCGACGTCTGTTTGTTTTGTTGTTGGTTTGTTTGCAACATAACTCTAAAATTTATGAACAAATTTCAATGAAATTTTCAGGAAATGTCCGGATTGGGGAGAGGAATAAATGATTAGATTTTGGAAGTGATCCGGATCACTGTCTGGATCCACCATGATGAAAAATGAGATTTTCATGAATAACTACTGAACTAAAATAGATATCATTTTGAATCCAGTTGCTAATGGGATGTTTTCATGGTCAAGGAATCTAAATATTTACATGAAATAAAGGTTGGACTAATATTTATGGTAAAAATCACAATATGGGAGAGTACTACGCCTCTTGTAGTTCATTTTCAGAACATTGTAATTCGTCATGGTTTACCTACGTCACAAGAAATCGTTGCATAAATATGACGCTAATGTGAAAGTGCAGTTGAATTCCTCCTTTCTTTAACCTCATGGTGTTATCCATCAGGGTTAAGGAAAAGTGGTTAGGAAAGGACTCTGGAGGCGAGTATTCGATCACCTTCAGCCCACAGTTCTCCATCAGTGATTTAGCTCCTCAGGTTGGTTTATTCTGACCTCCCTGGACTCTTCAGAGCACTTTTGTAATTCATTTCTAACATTTCTGCAGATCTGTGCAAGAACAGAGGAGATAAACTGCTGTTCTTCGTCTTTAAACATTCTGTTTCTACAGTTTTTATGTCTTTAAGTGCTGAGTTGTTTCCTTAAATTAAAGCCTGGGACAGTTTCTGTGGCACCATCCGGCTCTTTTGGCACCGGCAGCCTTTACTGCTGGCCTTGCAGTTTTGTGACCTACACTCACAGGTTTATTCCTGGTTGACCCCATTTTGGCCCTCAGCTGCCTCAGTTCTTGGTAGTTTAATCTCCACTCACGCTGCTGTTTCAAGACATAAAATTTGCCTCTGCAGCTCTTCAGCTTCGTTGGTTTGAATTGTTCTGATTTGAAGAAACAGGCTTTTTGCTCTGCTTGGAAAACTGTACAGACAGAACTGAAAATATCCGAGCTGGTTTCAGTCGAAGTTTTTTGTTCTGTTTAACCCACAGAATCCTCTGAACAAGGCCTGTTTTTAACTGTTGCTGTCATCAAAACTGTCGCACCTCCACTGTCAATTCATTGAGTTCCTTCCATATTTATTGTTTATAATTTATTGCCATCATCTTTTCTTAAGCTTGTATTTATTATGACGTATGCTGCTGACCTCTTGGCCAGGTCGTCCTTGTTTTTTATTTTTATTTTTAATTGAAAAACTTTATTTTATTTCAAACATATGTAAAGAAATAAAAAAAAATGCCATTCTCAGAGAAAGAAAAAAGAAGAAATTAAGAAATTATGCAAATTTGAAAAGGAGTGGGAAGAAGTAAATACTTTTTTTTACTTTTGCTCATGGGTCTTATAAAAATAAATTCTATCAATGCAAATATATTTTACACATGTACATAGGGCTGGGCGATATGGCCTAGAAATAAAATCCCTGATTTTTTTCCACAACACTCGATTTATGATTTTAATCGATTTTTCCCTCCCTAAAAGAAACAAAACTCCCAGTGACATAAAAATGAAACAAATCAAGTTTTGCCTTTATGTTGTCTAAATGTTTCCCTCTTAAAGTCAAAGTCTGGATCATAAAAGGTTGATTATATAGTATAAACGTAGGCAGGTTTGTCTACATGAACACTAAAAGGCTGAGGTATTTTTACAGTATTAGCATGAAACTCTCTGATCAATATTTAATCTACTTAAATAACAAATACAAGCCTATAAAAGTGCTTGTGTAAAAACTACAAGGCTGACCATCATGAAAATTGTAATTTTTTTCAACAATTGCAACTACTTACCATTGGACTAAGGCAAGAAAAAAATCTCAATTTTTAATTTTTTAAATGTTCTGCACATGGCTGTGCACACATACCAGGAACAACAACAGCTTCATCGTCTACAGAGAAACATGTAAGACATGAAGATGGTCCACTGTGGTCATAAAGGTATGGACATGGTCAGCATCAATCCTCAGGCAGGCTGTTGGGTTTGAACCATGCTCAGGTGGGACTGAGAGACCCAAAGTTCACAGCTCAGCTGACAGGAGTGGCACCAGGTGTGGTTTTCTGCTGTTGTCGTAGAGCATGACACGGGAGCATATTTTCACTCCCGTCCCAATCCCAGGCTGGAGTCAAAAAATGAATCCTGTTCTGTCCACTCCCATCCTGCTCCCACTCAAAATGACTCCCACTCCTGTCCCGTTCCCAATTGAATAAAACCAAACAGGATGAAAAAATGTTACATTTTTTATTTTAGGTAAAAGTTCAGTGCATAGAAAAGGCCTTACCTTTAAGTTTTACATGCCTGGTATTCGGTCGGTGTAAACAGCTCTTTTCGACGTGTCGTCTTCTCTCTCCACGTTGTTTTGTTATGTGTGTCGCCGGCAGCCGCTCCGAGTCGCTTTTCACTTCTGGTGGTGACAGGAAGTCAAACCACTTTTGTAGTTCTTTTGTGTTTCTAGCGCGGTCAAGAGTGTTGGCTCTCACTGAGAGAGGACTACAAAAATGGACGCATCTGTTCATCTGGTTGTTTAGCGTGGCTGAAAATGACCATCTATTGATGTCGTTCCTGCTCCTGCCCACTCGCGTTGCTTTTTTCTTGTCTGTCCCGATCACAGGATTAATAAAAAAATGACTCCCATCCCGTGTGATTCCCGCAGGAATCACGTGACCCACGGGAATTCCTGAAAAATGTCCTCCTCTGTGCTGTGGTCTATCTGTTTTAAGCTTGGACAGTGACATGTTCAGAAAGGATGTTCCTCCTTGGTGGTGATGAGCAGTTATTTGAGTACCTGTTGCCTTTTTGTCATCAAGACCAGAAAACTGCTGCTCCCTGGATATTTTCTCTTTTTCAGACCATTCTCTCTAAACTAAGAGTGAAAAAACCCTGTAGACCAGCAGTTTCTAACAGACTAGGGCTACCACGATTAGTCTACTAGTCATGACGACATTAACAATCAAAATGGTCGACAACTATTTCAATAGTCGACGTGTCGTTTGATTTTTAAGCGTTGCTTCCTCTCAGAACTGCGTCTGCCTTCTTCTGTCTTGTCTGCCTTTCTGTCCTTGACACGTGCAGTCGTGGTAATCTGGATCAGCAGTGATGAGTTATGCCCAAACAGTATCATGGCTGATTGGTAACAGAGTTCGACAGTTTGTAGCATTTTACCAAAACAAAAGAGAAGAATGTGCAAAATCTACAAGGAGGAACTTTCCTTCCTCGGCAGAACGACAGCAATGCATAAGCATCGCGGCTGAAGAGGGAGAGTTGTCTCAATTAGCTAACTGGCTAGTTAGCTGCTAACATGGTGAGCGTATTCGTCACTTCCTGTTTTCGCAGTGCAGCGTTGTTTGTAGTGTGTTGTCTCTGTTCAGCTAACGCTAATCTTAACTGACTAATATCTGTCATTTGAGCTCATAATTCTTTTTACTGATTACGATCTACGTTCGATCGAACGTACTAAGGTCTACCGCAACCACTCTAGCTTCTCTCAAGCGGTCATTTAGTTCTACTTTCTTCTGCTTAGCATAGCTTAGCTTACCTTCTTAGCATGGCTTCTCCCTCCGCTCCTGCTCTCTCCTGTCCTATGTGCCAGATGTTTAGCTACTCCTCGTCCTCCTTTACTGATAGCGGTATTTGTCAGAAGTGTAGTTTATTCTTAGATTTGGAGGCGAGGGTGTCTGATCTGGAGAAGCGGTTCTGCGCCGAACCAAAATCCACTTACGTAGCCATAGCGAGCAGGCAGGACGTAGCTAGCGGTGCAGGCCGCGCTAGCGCTAGCGTTAGCTTAGCCTCCCACCCGGCTAGTAATGGCTGGGTCACTATCCGTGGCAAGCATAGCCGTAAGTCGAAGACCCACTCGGTACCCCACCATCCGGTTCACGTTTCCAACAGGTTTTCTCCCCTCAGTGATGGTGGTAACCCGCCCACAGGGGAACAAACACTGATAATTGGCGACTCCATAGTCAGAAACGTGAAGATAGCGAAGTCAGCGGGCATAGTGAGGTGTATCCCAGGGGCCAGAGCGGGCGACATTGAGGCAAATTTGAAGTTGCTGGCAAAGAGTAAACGTAAGTTTGCTAGAATAGTCCTCCATGTCGGCATCGAATGACTCCCGACGCCGCCAGTCGGAAGTAACTAAATTAAACATTGAATCAGTGTGCTCTTTTGCAAAGGAAATGTCGGACTCGTAATTTTCTCTGGCCCCTTGCCCAATCTGACCAGTGATGATATGTATAGCCGCATGTCATCATTCAACCGCTGGCTATCGAGGTGGTGTCCAGCAAATGATGTGGGCTTCATTGACAATTGGTCAACCTTCTGGAGAAAACCTGGCCTGATAGGCAGAGATGGCATCCATCCTACTCTGGCTGGTGCATCTCTCCTATCAAAAACATGGCAGAGTCACACTTATGACCTCTCAGAGATGAGACCATGTTGCAGAGCTGCAGTCCTCCACGCCCTCTGCGCTTGCTCTAAGACAGTTTCCTGCCATTACTGTTATGACAGTTGTGTTCATCCCTTAGATAGCTGCTATGGCTTTTGTAATAGTGATAAACATTATTCCATAGAGACTGTGTCAGTACCCCGACCCAAAGCTCACCTAGATATTAACACAAAAACAAATAAAAAAGGTGTCAACCACAGAAATCTGATAAAAATAAAACCTTCAAATGTAGTGGCTTTAAAACATCAGAGAATTAGATGTGGTCTCTTAAATATTAGATCTCTCAGGTCCAAATCTTTACTGGTGAACGACCTTATAACAGAAAATCAGATTGATTTATTCTGTCTAACTGAGACATGGCTACGAGAAGAGGAATATGTCAGTTTAAATGAGTCCACTCCCCCCAGTCATTCAAATATTCATATACCACGTGACACAGGCCGTGGTGGTGGTGTAGCAGCTATTTATCATTCCTGTCTCCAAATCAATCACAGACCAAAGGCTAAATATACTTCTTTTGAAAGCCTTACTCTAAATTTATCTCATACTGATTCAAAAACTGGCCAGACAGTCCTATTTGTGATAATTTACCGTCCTCCAGCCTCCTACTCTGAATTCTTATCAGAATTCTCTGAGTACATATCAAACTTGGTCCTAAGCTCTGATAAAATAGTCATTGTAGGTGATTTTAATATCCATGTGGACAAAGAGAGTGATAGTCTTAGCTCAGCTTTTATGTCATTAATAGACTCAGTTGGCTTTATTCAGTCTGTTAATGAAGCTACCCATCATTTTAATCACACTCTTGATTTGGTTTTAGCATATGGCCTCAATATCAATGAAGTGAAAGTTTTTCCAGAGAATCCATTTTTATCCGACCACTTCTTAGTGACTTTTAGCATCCTCCTGGAAGATTCTGTGTTTTGCAGCAAAACTGTGAGCAGTAGAAATCTGTCCAGTGGTGCAGTGGCTAAATTCACAGAGGCCATTCCTACTGCCCTAAGCTCAATAAATTGGCCAACTGATAACTGTGATATTAGCTTTAGCTCAACTCAGCTGGATCAGCTTGTTGATGACTCAGCCAGTCTACTAAGATCCACTTTGGACTCAATTGCCCCACTGAGACAAAAACGTATTAAACGTCAGAGGACAGCTCCTTGGTTTAACTCAGAAACTCGTACACTTAAACAAACAACCCGTAAATTAGAGAGAATGTGGCGCTCTGATAAAAGGGAAGAGTCACGATACTTTGGCGAGAGAGTCATATTAACTACATGAGAGCCTTAAAACATGCTCGAGCTGCCTACTACTCTTCACTAATTGAAGAAAATAGAAACAACCCTAGATATCTCTTCAGCACTGTAGCCAGGCTGACACAGAGTCAGAGCTCTATTGAGCCTGTGATTCCTCTAGCCCTGGGCTGTGAGGACTTTATGAACTTTTTCAATGATAAAATTCTGAAAATTAGAGATAAAATTAGCAACTCTTTATCTCCAGCCGAACCTGCCCTACCTTTAAATGTAGTAGAAGTCAGACCTGAGTTAGACAGTCTCTACGATTAGCCTTCAGGAGCTAAATTCTCTCGCTCTCCTCCTCTAAATCATCAACCTGCCTTTTAGACCCAATCCCAACTAAGTTGTTTAAGGAGGTCTTTCCTCTAGTTTGTCCATTGTTGCTGGAGACAGTAAATATATCTCTATCAACAGGCTACGCATCACAGTCTTTTAAAACAGCAGTAATCAAACCCATCCTTAAAAAACCTAACCTTGATTCAGGAACATTAGCTAACTATAGGCCTATTTCTAACCTTCCATTTGCCTCAAAGATCCTGGAGAAAGTGGTAGCTGATCAGCTAGGTGACTTCCTTCAAGACAATAGCCTGCTTGAGGACTTTCAGTCAGGATTTAGAGCTCATCACAGCACAGAGACTGCTCTAGTTAAAGTAACCAATGATCTACTTTCAGCTTCAGATGAAGGACTGCTCTCTGTTCTTGTTTTGTTAGATCTTAGTGCAGCTTTCGACACCATTGATCATGATGTTCTTATACAGAGATTGGAGATGTTACTTGGGATTACAGGGACTGCCTTAAACTGGTTTAAGTCCTACTTATCTAATAGATATCAGTTTGTACACGTGAACAACAAATCTTCTGTGTACAATAAAGTAAGTTACGGGGTTCCTCAAGGTTCAGTGCTAGGTCCACCTCTTCTCTATATATATGCTTCCCTTGGTAATATCATGAGGAAATACTCTGTTAATTTTCACTGTTACGCTGATGACACACAGCTCTATGTATCTTAAAGCCAGGTGAGACAAACCACTTAGATAAACTAGATGCCTGTTTAAAGGACATCAGAACCTGGATGGCCAGAAATTTTCTTCTTCTTAACTCAGACAAGACAGAGATTATTGTGCTGGGCCCTCGACACCTTAGAGAATCCTTTTCTAGTGATTTAACTGCCATAGATGGCATTACCCTGGCACCAAGCACAACTGTTAGAAATCTAGGAGTGCTATTTGATCAGGATTTATCCTTTAACTCTCACATAAAGCAAATTTCAAAACAGCCTTTTTTCATCTACGCAACATCGCTAAAATCAGGCCTATCCTGTCCCAGAGCGATGCTGAAAAGCTAGTCCATGCTTTTGTTACCTCCAGATTGGACTATTGTAATTCTCTGTTTTCAGGCTGTCCCAGCAAGTCGCTTAAGACGCTTCAGCTGGTCCAAAATGCTGCAGCACGTGTACTGACTAGAACTAGGAGAAGAGACCACATTACTCCTGTATTAGCTTCTCTGCATTGGCTCTCATTAAATATAGAATAGAATTCAAGATTCTTCTCCTCACCTATAAAGCTCTCAGTGGACAGGCACCAGTCTATCTTGAAGAGCTTGTAGTGCCGACAACCCTCTAGAACATTACGCCCCAAGATGCTGGCCTACTTGTGGTGCCATCAATCTCCAAAAGTAGTATGGGAGGTAGAGCCTTCAGTTATCAGGCTCCTCTTCTCTGGAACAATTTACCAACCACAGTTCGGGAGTCTGACACTCTCTCTACCTTTTAAGGTTAGACTTAAAACATTCCTCTTTGATAAAGCTTTCAGTTAGGGACCAGCTTATAGGTTATAAATAAATAAATAAATAAATTAGTTCATAAACTAGACTCATAGTTTAGATGTAATAGGCCTAGACTGCCGGGGGAGGGTCTGGCACAATGGGCTCTATCACTCTCTCTCTCTCCACATCTGCTTTTGCCCCTTTTTGTTTGCTCCTGTACTGCTCTGGCTCTTGTCTTGTAGGTGGCCTGGGATCCTTGGTGGAGACTGCCTGCTGCTGTGGAGTCATGAAACCTCAAAACTACAGCTATAAACATGACACACATAGTTGGCCATTCTATTAGGAACACTCCATTCTCATTATCATTATAGCTGTTCATGTAGTTATTAGCATGATCTCCATATCCATGATCGTTACACCTACAGTATCTATTTCTTATTACCACATAGTCATGAAGTCCCTCTTGAAAATGGGATGTCACATCTCAAGAGGCCTTTAACACATTTATACTTAACGGAGACAAATATGGTTGGGATGCACTTGTGGTCTGGGCACCCATGAGTTCGTCACTACCATAAGTTCTTATTTTCAGTTTGAATATCTAAGATTATACTTCTAGAAAATGATCACCACAACCATTCAGACATGAGGACCTCCAGAAATGAGATGTAGCATCTCAAGAGGCTAACCTCTAAGGAATCAGACGACAGGCCAATGATACATGGACCTGTCCCTAACTTTAGTTCTTACTTCGGCCCACTTGTCTCCTCTTACTTCCTTCCTTTGCCCTCACACCCATCACAGCATCGTGTGGATTTGCTGTTCATCATGAGACTGGGATCCACATTCAAGATTTCCTGCTGCTTAACAGAAGGTTTTTTCTTGCCGCCATGATGGAGGGATTCATGATTGGCTATATGGATTCATGTTGGGTGTTGGATGTATATATTTGTATATATATGTATATGTGTATTTTATATGTATATATGTATCTATGCATATATGTGTATCCATAAAATGAAGAGCTTTATGCTCTATTGTAAAGTGTCTTGAGATAACACTTGTTATGAATTGGCGCTATACAAATAAAGATTGATTGATTGATTGATTGAACATTAGCATCAACAGTCTGGTGACCAGATATCCATGATTTCTGGGGACAGTCCCTGTTTTGGATGACCTGTCCCCGGTTAAAGCTGTCCCTGAAAATATGCCTGATTTCAGTGTTTGACTATTATGAGTCTACTAGAAGAACAAAGGTTATTATTACTACAGCTGTGTAGGAAGCAGAAAGCGTGAGGGAGCAGACTAAGACAACAGTTATTGTGTTGCCAAGTCGGCTCATTAAAGTGACTTTGGGCTCTTCTGCTTGTGTGAATCCCACATGATTATCACCCAGCTGCCTCTACAGAGCAGACATGAGTGTGGTTGGTAGTTTGTCCTTTCCTCTCCCTGTTTCCTGGTTATCACGCCGCAGGAATCAACCCAGCTGCATGCTGGTGCGGTACGCTACAGCTCATGATGATGTGACGAGTCGATTAATCGTAGAAATAGTCGTTTGTGGCAGCCCTATAACAGACCTACATCCATATGTCAGAGTCTCTTGAATCCCCCCTTCTCCGCCCTGATGCTCCGTTTCACCTTCAGCGTTTGTACAAATGTACAAATTAATTCAAGTTTTAATTGATTTAATTTTCACTCTGGAGGTCAAGGTGATTGGACCACTACTGATCACGTGACCGCAGAAACCTCCTCCTGACCCTTTGCTAACCTTCGTCCGTCCTATTCTTGTGACCTCCTGCAGGAATAAAACCGCCTGATGTAGTTATGGCTCAAAGAGTGATCTACAGCCTCAATCTACAGTCAGGACCCTCGAATCACTTAACCTAATGGATGCTAAAGTGTTAGCCTGATACCATTTATAATAATGGATGCTAAAGTGTTAGCCTGATACCATTTATAATAATGGATGCTAAAGTGTTAGCCTGATACCATTTATAATAATGGATGCTAAAGTCTTAGCATGGAGCCTGATATCACTCATTAAAATCGATGCTAAAGTGTTAGCACGGAGCTAATGGAGGTTGTGATGGATGGTGCTCTCGACTTCACCTCTTTGTCGGCACGTGGGACATTTTACGGATACCTGTGTTCCTTTAAGAGTATCGCCATGGAGATGAGTCGAGGGATGTGCAAGTGTGTGTCAGAGAGAGAGAGAGCGGGAAACGGGCGAGCAAGCTTAACCTTAAAGTGTATCGTCATGTGGAGAGAGAGGGAGTCAGCAGACCTTTCAATAATTTATGAGGCTCTTTTCTAAATGGTCCCTGTAACACACACACACAGGCACGCACACACACCTACACACACACACCTACACACACGCTGGGTTGTAATGCGGCTGCAGCAGATGAACAGGATGATGTCTGAGTGCTGCAGCGCTGCATTAACACTCCCATCAGAATCACCTCCGTCTGCACGCTCACACCGAGAGAGACTGTGTGGAAGCTCCAAAACAGGAAGCAGTATTCACCCCGTCAAAATAAGAGCCTTATATCTGCTGCTTTTCTGTCACATCATCAGTAAAGTCCAGCGCTAAGGAGTAATTAAAGACTTTAAATATCTTTGTAAGCTTAAATTTAAGGTCCAATCTTGTCATGTCAGACAAATAATTTTAAAAAATCTAAATATAATAACAATAGTAATATAAATGATAACTTTAACAGCACCTTTTAAAAAAGAAGTTTACAAAGTGATTTAACAGACAAAAAAAAGGCAGAATAAAATCAACAGTCAGGTCAACAGAGACCACGAGAGTCAGAGGAAAAGGCACAGAGGGTCGTGTTAACTAAAGCAACAAAATGGAATAAAATGGAATAAACTGGTAGGATTGAAACAGCTGGTATAATGCATAATAACAAGGAGATGACAAGACAGTAAATAGATAACAGATTTACAGATACATCGATAAATTTAAGACTGTTGAAGGCTGACGACATCACATCAGGAAGACAGAAAAGAAGAGGACAGGTAGAGGACAAATAATAACTAAATAAATACATCAGATCAAAATGAGACTATTTTTAAACAAAGGAAGAAAAAGGCAAAATAAAATAAAAAATCAGGTCAACAGAGACCACGAGAGTCAGAGGAAAAGGCACAGAGGGTCGAGTTAACTAAAGCAATTATCATAATTGTGATTATTTTTATAGATTTTGATCACGTGATTTTTCACTGATTTTAAAACGTACCATGTGCAATGATCAAACTTACAATGTAACAGAATAAAATAAAAATATAGGTGTATAAAAGATGAAACATTCATTTATTTTAGTGTTTTATTATTGTATGATGCATTAAAAACATTCCCAGGCTAACAGAACACCATCATTATGCAGGTCAGGTTTGGGTGCATTCCATTTACCAAAGCTTTGTAGGTAAGACAATCTCCTTAAAACAAGACTGAACAGGCCTTGAACTGTCCACCCTCTGGTCCCATCCAGCAGCTTTTCTGTTGTATTGCTAACAGACAAACGCTGATAAAAACTTGGTGATCATCTGTTACTTTTGTGAAATTAAAGTTTAAAGGTCAGTGATGAAGGTGTTTCCTGAACTTATCTCTGGATCGTCTTGTACGGGACTTTTATTCCCTCACTTTCAGACCTCGCTGTGGCTCCACATCGGATGGTTGTGACATTAAAATAGAAGAATAAACCTTTATTCATACCACATGGGGAAATTTACAGTGTTACAGCAGCAAAGGTGACAGCATTAATAGAGTAAAAAATAGACTTAAGTATAAAAGATAGCAGCATGGACATTACTCTACCTATAGAAGACATAAAATATAAAAAAAATATCTAAAACTATACAAAGGGCTTGGAAACAAAGCTAAAAGCAAATCCTATAAAGATTATATACACATTTACTGAGTAATTGCACGTGGGATAAGTGATTGTACATGGGTGTGCTTCCACACTGTAATTGCACAGTGTTAGAGGATTTAGGATTGCACATTAATCGCACATTAACTGCACAGTGATTGCACATTGTGATTTCATTATGATCAATAATACAAACACAGAGATGGTGATGATGATGAAGAGAACATGCCGCTGTGCCTCTTTGGGACTGTGGATGATGTTTGTTCATCTGAGTGAAGATTAATCATTCATGTTTTTAACATTTTTTCTTCTGTTTTTTGTTCTTTTTTAATTTTTATTTCTGTTGCAAACTGCAGCTTTGGCGATCACATCATTGCGCTGTCTGAAACTGCAGTTTTGATCCAAAATGAAAAATCACAGACACACAAAGTGGGAGACCACCAGGCTGCAGGACATTAAAGTGTATTTCTGCCACCCTGTCATTGATCAGAATGATTCAGGATTTTTACCTCCGACCAGAAGGTTTTGTTTTTGCTGGCATGTGTTTGTTTGTCTGTTTGTTTGTTAGCAAGATTACTGAAAAACCACTGGATGATTTCACTAAAATTTTTAGGAGATGTTGGTATTGGCCAGACTTAGAAATGATTGGTGGTGATCGAAATAATCGGCATTAATGAACGATTATTTGCGCTCAATAACTTTTTAATTTATGATGATATCAACATGATTGTGTGTGTTTTCAGGGTCATGAATCACATTATAACTTTATTATTTAACTATTGATTATAGATGTAACAGCAACATGTGAGCTGCCTTTTCAAAGTGCTTTAGCTTTACATAATAAGCAGTGGCCGGGAGTGACTTTGCAGAAACTCAGATCTAGGCAAGTTTTTGGTCTATTTTTAAGTCAAACATTCCCAAAACACTTATTCTAATCCACATTCACTTAACCAGTCCAGATGAATATCTTAGTTTAAGGAATGAAAGGCAAAATTAAGCATTTAAATGTTTTGCAATGAAGAGAAAATATCTGTTAATGAAACAAGAAAAGTTTTTTTTGAATATCTGCTTAAGATAAGTCTGTCTTGTCTCTTTAGTAGATTATTTTACTTATTATTACAAGCAAATCAGGCTTTATTTTCAGTTTTTTATATTTTTAATTAAGAACTTAATCCAGATATGTAAGAAAGTTGTGGATTAGAGTAAATTTAGTAATTTTTTTGTCTTGAAATTGCACAAATAATCTAATTTAGTGAGTGATGCAGCCCTGTGTCTTCAGTGGAGAAGTTGAATTATTTTTAGTTTTATGTGTGCTAAAATCAAACAGTAAACAGAAGTGTTCTGCAGCCTGACAGGCTCCACATAACACAATAACAGGGACTTTAGTTTGAAGCTGCTTTTCCTGTGACGTTTGTGTTTGATTGGTCCATAAATCAGCAAACTCAGCGGATGATCCTTTAACAGGAATATTTCCTGAAGCTTTGTTAATGCTGTCAGCTCTGCAGGGCTGTAAAGAAATATATTTACAGTTTAGGTCTGAGGTGATAAGTGTCGTGTATTTAAAGTGAACCATGTCCTCAGCAGTTTCAGCTACTCGTCTCTCTCTGATTGGTCTGAACTCTGGTGTCAGGGGTTTTGTTGTAAAGATGGCAGCAGACAGTCGTGATGAGCAGAGCGCCGACTGTAAGTGACGTGTTGTCGGTCTCTGAGTCAGCAGAAGACGTCAGTCTGATATTTAACAGGTCAGGACTTTACCTGCTGTGGTGGAGATGCAGAGGGACCGAGCTCAGGGCCTCCACCTGGATCACTTTGTTTATATTAAAGGATAAGTTCGGTTTCTACAGCTTTCACATTGTTTATAGAATGAAGTAGAACAATATACTCACCCAGAAGGCTTTCCTGATCCAAACAGTGCTTCAGGAGATATTTAGATCCAAAATTGAGCGGCGGACATCCGTATAATGGTAACACATAGGGCATACAGCGCCGCTCCTAAAACTGCATTAATCGTCCAAAAACTCATTAGTTTCACCAATATTTCATCATGGTCTGCTCATGCTACTCCTCCATTACAGTCTGTGTCGCTCCAGACATGTTTTTGTGACTGTGCTGACCTCTGAACTGAAGAAGAAGAAAGTTTGCCTCTGCGCATGCGCAGTACGGCTTCCTCCTTTCGATGAGCTCCTCATCTGTAAACTCTGGCTCCAAACTGTAAGGACACCCATCATATTCAAAGTTCTCCTCCACAACATCTTCATCCCATAGATATTTGTCCATTTAGCACAAAACTGGAAGAAGAAAGTCGTTGTGTAGCCGGCGGTCTTCCCCTGAAACAATGAGCCGTACTGAGCATGTGCGGAGGCAAACATTCTTCTTCTTCAGTTCAGAGGTCAGCACAGTCACAAAAACATGTCTGGAGTGACACAGGCTGTAATGGAGGAGTAGCATGAGCGGAACATGATGAAATATTGGTGAAACTAATGAGTTTTTGGATGATTAATGTAGTTTTAGGAGCGGCTCTATACATGCCCTATGTGCTACCATTATACTGATGTCCGCCGCTCAATTTTGGATCTAAATATCTCCTGAAGCACTGTTTGGATCAGGAAAGCCTTCTGGGTGAGTATATTGTTCTACTTCATTCTATAAACAATGTGAAAGCTGTAGAAACCAAACTTATCCTTTAAGTGAGTCAGTGAAGGTTATCCGTCGTTAGAGGTGCCCTTATACGACTTTATCACCTCCGGTAAAATACGATATTGCAGCTTTGAGTATTGGCTGATACTAATATCAGCAGGAATCATACAAACTTTTATAAGATACACTATATCACCACAAGTATTCTCTCACCTGCCTTGACTCTCATATGAACTTAAGTGCCATCCCATTCCTAATCCATAGGGTTCAATCTGACGTGGGTCCACCCTTTGCAGCTATAACAGCTTCAACTCTTCTGGGAAGGCTGTCCACAAGGTTTAGGAGTGTTTATGGGAATTTTTGACCATTCTTCCAGAAGAGCATTTGTGAGCTCACACACTGATGTTGGACCAGAAGGCCTGGCTCTCAGTCTCTGCTCTAATTCATCCCAAAGGTGTTCTATGGGGTTGAGGTCAGGACTCTGTGCAGGCCAGTCAAGTTCATCCACACCAGACTCTGTCATCCATGGGGCGTTCGTGGTGCAGTGGGATAGTGCGCTTGGTCAGTAACTGGAGGTTGCAGGTTCAAGCCCAGTGCTGACACAAAGCGACATGTCCTTAAGCAAGACACTTAATGGGTGTGAATGGGTAGGTGTGACCTGCGGTGTAAAGCAGCTTTGCGTAGTCAAAAGACAAGAAAAACGCTACATAAGCTCAAGTCCATTTACCATCCATGTCTGTATGGACCTGTTTTGTGCTCTGGTGCACGGTCATGTGATATGTTAGCATTAATAATTTTTTTGCTAGTGCCAAGCAATCTCTCTCTGTTAGCTAACATTAGTATGGAAACCTGCTTCCTCCACTTAAAAAAACAGGAATTTAGGGAACAAAAAAATAGTCATAATTATGATATAAAAAGTCGAAATTAAGAGATACCATTCGCACATGTGCTCCACTTCCATAAATGTTCCTACAACCACATGCCTTTCTCATAATTATGACTGCGTTATCTCCGAATTTTGATTTTTTTTTTCTCATGATTATGACTTAGTTGTGTAATGGCAAATTTGTGTATCTTCCCACAAGAATGAAAAAAGATGAAAAATGAAGGATCTTGAACTAAATGCTTGGTGAGTTTTTATTACAAAAAGGAAAATACAGGCTTGCAAGTCCGGAGACAATCAAAAGAACAGAGAGGGGCGGTTCATCATCTGCAGAGAAAGTCTACAGACATGAGGAGAAGTGCCCACATTTAAAGCAATTCAAGGATATGTGTTTCTGGTATGCATGTACAGTCATGGAAAAAATTATTAGACCACCCTTGTTTTCTTCAATTTCTTGTTCATTCTAATATCTGGTACCACTAAACGTATAATACAATGAACACAACAAAAAATGCAGCTGGTCACATAATACTTTATGTCCTTTTTGACATTCTTAAGCTTAATTGATTCCCAGGGTATATAAGAGGCCATTTCATGTCACAAGCAGCACTGCACATGCAAAGGCCTAGAGTGGTTTCCTGCTTACATTCAAGCCGTAGCACAACTCAGAAGTTGTCAGCTCTCACATAATGCCTAAAACAAAAGAATTATGTGAAGCCACAAAGGCAGCCATCTTGGCACTGCTGGAAATTGGCATGAGTGAGAGACAGGTAGCGAAAAAAACTGAAGATCTCCAAGACAGCCGTTCATTACAACAAAAAAAAAAACAAGCTGAACATGGCACTACCAAATTGCTACCTGGCCGTGGCAGGAAACGTCTTTCTACCCCACGAGATGACCGTGCACTCATCCGTTCCTGTGTCAGGAATCGTGGTCAGACCTCCAGGGACCTTAAAAATGAGTGGGCACTGTCGAGAAATGTGACTTGTTCAGCAAGGACAGTTCGAAACCGACTTGTTGAAGCTGGTTTGAAGTCACACAGAGCACGCAAGAAGCCCCTCATCAATGAAAGGCAGAGGAAGGCCCGGTTACTCTTTGCTCGAGACCACAAGGATTGGACTGTTGATGATTGGGCTAAGGTTCTCTTCAGTGATGAATCCAATTTTGAATTGATGCCCACTCCAGCCAACTTACTGGTTAGGAGGAAGCCTGGAGAAGCTTACAACCCAGACTGTCTTGCCCCTACAGTAAAACATGGGGTGGATCAGTCATGATCTGGGGTTGTTTCAGTCTGAGTGGAACAGGGCAAATGCAATTGTGTGAAGGCTGAATGAACCAGGTCATGTACAGGACTACCCTTGAAAACAGTCTTCTTCCATCAGCTGGAAAACTCTTTCCTGCCTCGAATGACTGGATTTTCCAACAAGACAATGCCCCTTGCCACACGGCAAGGTCAGTTAAAGCCTGGATGGAGAACCACAACATTGGCACCATGCCTTGGCCTGCTCAATCACCAGATCTTAATCCAATTGAAAACCTGTGGAAAATCATCAAACTCAAAATGGAGAACCACAAGCCCAAAAACAAAGAAAATTTGTTTGAATTTGTCCAACAGGAATGGGCTGCTGTGACAGCAGAACAATGTCAGAAGCTGGTGGAGAGCATGCCAAGACGCATGGCTGCAGTCATCAAAAACAATGGTTATGCAATCAAGTATTGACTCTTGTGTGTATCATGTGTTTAAAGCAAACAGAAAAGAAAACATGGAATGCTTAAAAGTAGTGTTTTTGGCAGTACAATGCCATAGCTATTGATGTAAGAATTTAAGTAATTTTGGTTATTATCAAGAAAACCATGGAAAATGAATAGTTCTTAGTTCTTAAATTAAACTCTCATGAGCTATTTTTGTTGTTATCATTATAATTGTCCAAACAAATGTACCTTTAGTTGAGCCAGGCATTAAAATTAACAAGAAATTGAAGAAAACAAGGGTGGTCTAATAATTTTTTCCATGACTTTATGTGTGTTTGTGAATGCGGGGGTGTGTGCATGTAAAGCCAGTGTGTGTGTGTAAATCCAAAGACGCTGTCCCGGCGTTGTCTCTAAATTATTAGACACAAACAGCTAATTTCTTTGTTAGAACTACTGTATGTGTTTGGACCAAGGACAAGGACATCTATGTGCCACTTAGCTGATCTATGCGTATGTAATCTCATCTATGTGTGAGACTCTGCTCCCGTAAGGAAGACGTCATGAAATAACTTAGGCCCCATCCACACAAAGACAAAATGCTTCACAGTTTCCAAAATGATGTCATAAAGATGAAGGCGTCTCAGAAAATGTGTGCGTCTACATGAATGCACTCAATACACATCAAAACACTGTAAAACACATGCCAGACCTCTAGGGGCGCTGTAACAATATGACGGAAACAAGCGGAAACAGAGGAAAAAACAATGGGCATGCGCACTTGATGCAAAAGTTGTAAACAGAGATTGTGATAAAGTGATCATAAAGTGCTGTAATGTGTCCTTGATAATTGTTTGTTCAACTCGGTGGTGATTGAGAAGGAGATTTTGCTGCAACAGGGATAGTAGGGTCACTAGCTTCATCAGCACATATTCTTCACTGTACGCCACCATTGTTGTTGCCGCGTGTCGCACATGCGTGTCAATGAAGATATGAAACTATGACATAAGCGTATCTGAAAACTTGCGGAGAGCCAGTAATCACGGAGCTGCGTATACGGCATTTCAAAATCTTTCCACTCTGGAACCTGGTTTCAAAAATGATCGTTTACAGACCCACAAAACGCCGTCTTCGTATGGATGATACGCTGATTCAGCAAAAAACTGATGCGCTTAGACCTCGGTTTGTCTCCATGTGGATGGGGCCTTAGTCAGTGAAGTTTGTCGTTAGGAGTGTCCTGATACAACTTTATCACCTCTCAAATGAAACCGATAGCAGCTTTGAATACTGGCCGATACAGATATCAGCTCATAATTATTTTCATAATTATGACTTTATATCTCACAGTTATTACGTAGTATTTTTTTTTTTAATTTTATTAGTCCCCTAAATTCCTTCTTTTTTTGTCTCAGAAACAGGCTTCCAAACATTAGCTTGTGTTTCACTGAGGTGAATAAAATGTTGATATGCAGTTGGAGGTGCATTTTATTTGACACAAAGGTGCTGACCAATGCCCACACCTACAACCCACTCACTCACACACACACTCACAATTTTCGTAAAATAACAGACCAAAATAAAAATCAACCATGCAACAATTGTTGCCAGTCATTAAAATGCTATTTTATTTAAAACAGAGTACAAAGTGGAAAAATAAATACATAAAATGATTCAACAG
Source organism: Scarus forsteni (assembly GCA_036419115.1). NCBI lineage: Eukaryota > Metazoa > Chordata > Actinopteri > Labriformes > Labridae > Scarus > Scarus forsteni. Next base: position 22,959,880 of record JAZDUH010000198.1, on the reverse strand, counting down.
GACTCAACTGATAAATTATATTATTATTAAAATGTGGTCATAAATGAGTTAAACTGTAGTAAAATGAATGTTGCATCTTTACATAAATCCAAATGATCAAAGTGTTGGAGCAGCTATCACTCCTGGTTCAGGATCACCTGTTTAATTCTGAAATATGAAACAACAGAGAGATGAAGAGTCAGAGCCATGAAGACCATCAGATCATCGGGGGAGCAGTGATCAGTTAACCCTTCGTCCTTCATGCTGCAGCTCTCCTCCTCCTCCTCCTCCTCCTCCTCCTCCTCCTGGGCCGTCACACCCTGCCTCTTCGGCCTCCTCTTCCTCTCTCTGCTGCAGTGCGCCCCCTGCTGCTCCGCCGGAGCACTGACTCTGCAGTGCAGCTCCGACACAAACAGCAGCACAAAGCAGAGCCTCGCCACACGTGTCCGGCGTTTCCAGGTGAAGCGTTCCCTAGCAGACGTCACGTGAAGGTTCAAAGAGGAAGACGAGGGTGATGATGATGATGATGATGTGACGAAGACGAGGCTCGCATGCTAATGAGCTCCAACAGCTGGGGCATGAACAGACTCCAGATCAGCGGGCGGTGCAGAGGCTTCAGCAAAACAACTCCAGAAACATTCAGGAGACAAAAACTGAAGAGCAGACTGTCTGATCACATGGACAGATAAAGGCAGGAGACAATCACATGGCTGCAGCTTAATGCACTTAATCATGAAGACATGGTCAGATTGACCTGCTGGAGCTCAAACATCAGGAGGAAGGAGATTTAAGAGACTTTGAATGTGACATGTTGGTCTGTCAGAAACACAGGCATCTCTATGATCACAGAGAATGGTCTGAGATAGAGAAAGTATCCAGTGAGCAGCAGCCTCCTGCCTTTTGATGCCCCTTTATTGTTTATGCTACTCTGCAAAAACTCATATCTTAGCAAGTTATATCGTCTAATTTCAAGTCAAAAACATCCACAATACTTACTACCCTTTGGGATTACTTTGATTTCTGCTTAAATTGGTCATAAATATGTTCTGATCTTCATCTAAGTCACATCAGTAGACAAACACAGTCTGATTAAACTAATACAGCACAAAAAAATTAAGTTTTCATTTTTTTATTCAACACACTATGTAAACAGTCACAGTGCAGGGTGGAAAAAGTATGTGAACCCCTAGGCTAATTACTACTCCAAGAGCTAATTGGAGCCAGGAGTCAGCCAACCTGGAGTCCAATCAATGTGATTAGACAGGATGTGTTGGTTAGAGCTGCCCTGCCCTATGAAAAACACACACCAGTTGTGAGTTTGCTGTTCTCAGAGGCATTGCCTGATGTGAACCATGCCTCGCACAGAAGAGCTCTCAGAAGATCTACCATCAAGAATTGTTGACTTGCATGAAGCTGGAAAGGGTTACAAAAGTATCTCTAAAAGCCCTGATGTCCATGTGTCCACGGTGAGACAGACTGTCTACAAATGAAGAAAGTTCAGCAGGAGGACACCACCAAGGAAGCCATTGCTGTCCATAAAAACATTGCTGTATGTTTGAAGTTTGCAAAAGAGCACCTGGATGTTCCACAGCACCACTGGCAGAATATTCTGTGGACAGATGAAACCAAAACTGAGTTTTTTGGAAGGAACACACAACGCTATGTGTGGAGAAAAAAAGGCACAGCACACCAACATCAAAACCTCATCCCAACTGTGAAATATGGTGGAGGGAGCATTATGGTTTGGGGCTGCTTTGCTGCCTCAGGGCCTGGACAGATTGCTGTCATCAACAGAAAAATGAGTTTCCAAGTTTATCAAGACATTTTTCAGACCATCTGTCCACCAACTGAAGTTCAACAGAGGATGGGTGATGCAACAGGACAACGACCCGAGGCATAGAAGTAAATCAACAATGGAATGGCTTCAACAGAAGAAAATATGGCTTCTGGAGTGGCCCAGTCAGATTCCTGACCTCAACCCGATTGAGATGCTGTGGCATGACCTCAAAAGAGCGATTCACACCAGACATCCCAGGAATATTGCTGAACTGAAACAGTTTTGTACAGAAGAATGGTCCGTTAGGTTGAGGTTATTGCTGCCAAAGGAGGGTCAACCAGTTATTAAATCCGAAGGTTCACATACTTTTTCCACCCTGCACTGTGACGGTTTACATCGTGTCGAATGCTGAATTAGTTTAAGCAGACTGTGTTTGTCTAGTGATGTGACTTAGATGAAGATCAGAACATATTTTATGACCAATTTAAGCAGAAATCCAAGTAATCCCAAAGGGTTCACATACTTTTTCATCCAACTGTAGATACTCAGGATGGGTTAATGTTAGTTTTCAGGTGTGGATGGGTAAGTTTGACCTGTGGTGTAAAGCAGCTTTGAGTAGTCAAAAGACTAGAAAAGCATTATATAAGCTCAAGTCCATTTAACATCAGCTGTGTGATGGTGAAGGTCTAACCTGGGAGTAGAGAGGTGTACCTAATAAAGTGGCTGAGGAGTTTTTTTTAGGAAAGAAAATGAATCAAGGTCAAGGTAAACTTTATTGTCCCTTAAGGAAAATTCGTCTTGGGCATTGTGCTGCATCACTACTTCCAAGGGCAGAGAGATAATAAAATAAATAAATAAAATAAAAATCACCTAAAGCAGGAATTGACTAAACAAGGACTGAAGACAGGAAATATTTTTCAATACCAACACAGAGACACACAAACATTGGACAATTTAAAATGCTAGAAAAAGTGCTTGTGTTAATTGCACGTTGATCTTTTGCAATATTTTTTTTTGCTTTGTTCAACAGCTCGATGGAGGCTGGAACAAATAATCATTTTTGTTCATTTGTTTTGCTCTTTGGTTTACGAAATCTTCCTCTACTGATCAGTTTAAGTTTCAGTTTGTTTTCCGTGTCGTTGCCTTAAATGACCGCCGCTGATCATCTTCGGCTCGGCAGGAGATTCAAATCTGTTTGTTGTTGATTTCCTGCTCTAAATCTCATCATCATGAGAAGATGGCGGATGCTCCGTGAGGGAATCTCGTTATGGAGACTAAATCGATGAGGCTTTCCGGCAGGTTCTCTCAAAGTTTCCGTTGATGGAGACTGAGAGCTCCTCCGCTGCAGAGGTGGACCTAATGGTCCAAATGTGATGATGAATATTTCAAACCTGTAATGTTTAAATCAATATCCCCGAACCATCCAGATCCTCTGCAGTCCACCACACCTCAGGCCTGCTCATGTCTGAAGGTCTCATTTGGTGAACACTGAAGAACGGTCGCAGTAAACGTCTTTACAGCAGCATTACTCTGTTTTAATTTACAGCAGGATAACTGCATTTGAAACAGAACCATATTTATTATTCAAATGTTTTTATTGGCTTTATACTGCAAACATACAACACCATAAACCAACCAACAACACTGTAAACAGCAGTCACATAATACATATAGTGGAGGATCGTGTGCCTGTCAATTCTGTCCATCGAGGACGTGGAAGATGCCTAACTGCATTTATGATAACAGGTTTCTTGCTGTTTGGAGTTAGCAGTTTCCTGATCTATCACACAGTTAAGAAGACGATGGCAGCACTTTTGGCTCTTGAGAAGCTGCCCGTCATGACTGAAGGAATGTGCAGGGCTGTCAACACTCAGACTCAAGCGATTTGTGAGCTCAGTCGCAAGCTTGATGTGATTCTCGAACTCGCTCGCAAGCAGGAAAACACCTGGGAGAAGTTGACAGCTCGGCTCGGCTGAATTGGCCCACGGATTCAGAACATCATCGTGAGAGACCAAAAGACTAGAGCTGATGGAAAATTACAGTCGGTCTGACCCAAACTATTCCTTATCTCTGTCTGTTTTGGCTACCCGTCTGTCCTTGAGCGGGCATATCTACGCTCCTGGAATGTTTTGCTAACAGAGGCTCGATCCCCCCCTCCACTCCCTCATCCTGTGAACTCTACTCTGGATCAGAAACTCTCTCTGTCAAGGCCGTACAGTCACCTGAGCTAGGACAAGGTCCCATGTTTTCCCTTCAAATCAATGCCCCTGCTGGCTGCCCCCCCTCCCTTTTTGACCCCATGTGCTCGTCTCTGTGTTTGTTGTAATAAGTTGCTCATGTGCTGAGGTGTTTTTTTTTTTCCAATCCCACACTGTCTTGTTTGTAAAAGTTTTTTTCCCCTCTCCTCTCCTCCTGTTTCCTTTTCTGCAAACAGTTTGAGCTACATACATTGTAGGAAAAGTGCCATATAAATAAAGATTGATAGATAGATTGGTTGATTGATTGATTGATTGATTGATTGATTGATTGATTGATTGATTGATTGAATGAGAGCAGAATTTACATTATTTATAAAATTTTCTTTATACCAGTTATGAGGTACTGAGCCCATGCTGCTCATATAGCTTTGGTCTGGTGTATCCTATGCTAAAGAAGATGCTAAAGGAAGCATTGAGCCTCCTTTCCTAAGCATTTAAACTATTCCAACATCCCTTATGAATTATTCTGGATCATTTCACTCAGTTAGAAACCTTCTTAAGCAAAAAGGACGATTCAGCTGCAGCCCTGGAGTCACCTGAGAATGCTTGAGAGGCCTCGGTGGAGGTTTGTGGTCTGAGTTGATGTCTTAGTTTAAAGAGAGGAGCTCAGCTGTGAGAGTTTGTGTTGACAGCTTGAGTATCTTCTGTGTTGGTGTTGAGCTTCACATGATGGATTCATTTATTTATTTAGTTTGAGCGGCAGCAGCAGCAGGTCTCTGCTGTCTGCACTGCAAAAAAATAACATCTAAGGAAGTTTTTTCAACCAATTTCAAATGTAAAAATCTCACTTGACTGACTGTAAGCTAAAAAGACTGACATGTCCACCTACACATCTTATTTCAGTTCTTTATAACCAAGAAAAAACATGAGTTTCTTGTAATAAATCAAAATATCTGCCAATGTGGCAAGACAAATTTAACTTAAACGTCTTAGAAGTAAGATGTGCTGTCTTAAGTGATGTCTATGTACCTGATATTAAAGGGACAGTTCAGTTTTTTTGAAGTGGGATTGTATGAGCTCCATATGGTCACTAAGGACATTAGATACATAGTTCTCTCCTCTCTCCACACTTAAGAACAGTTATATGTAGCGTACTCTTAAACTGTGGTATTATTTTTTGACTTGAGTTCTTGTAGGCGGAGAAAATAGCCTTTGAATTTGGTACGGTACTTTCCTGTTAACGTATTTATTTTCGTCTCAGCCGGTTACAGACTGTGTCTTACTGAGGGAGAGGAGAGAACTTTCTACTGTATCTAATGTACTTAGTGGCCACATGGAGCTCATACAACCCCACTTAAAAAAGAAAAAACTGGCCCTTTAAGACCCTCAAGAAATAAGATTTTGCTTGTTCCATTGGCAGATGTTTTCTCATATAGACAAGTTTTTCAGACAAGCTTTATTTTTGATTTTAATTCCTGGTAATAAGATATCCATCTGTTACTCCTCAAATGAATATGACAGTTAAAGGATAAGTTCGGTTCCTACAGCTTTCACATTGTTTATAGAATGAAGTAGAACAATATACTCACCCAGAAGGCTTTCCTGATCCAAACAGTGCTTCAGGAGATATTTAGATCCAAAATCGGCGGACATCTGTATAATGGTAGCACACGGGGCATGTATAGTGCCGCTCATAAAACTGCATTAATCATCCAAAAACTCATTAGTTTCACCAATATTTCATCATGGTCCACTCGCGCTACTCCTCCATTACAGTCTGTGTCGCTCCAGACATGTTTTTGTGACTGTGCTGACCTCTGAACTGTAAACTTTCTTTACGGCTGCCGCACATGTGCAGTACGGCTTCCTCCTTTCTATGAGCTCCTCATCTGTAAACTCTGGCTCCAAACTGTAAGGACACCCATCATATTCAAAGTTCTCCTCCACAACATCTTCAGCTGATAGATATTCGTCCATTTTGCACAAAATGGAAGAAGAAAGTCGTGTAGCCGGCGGTCTTCCCCTGAAACAATGAGCCGCACTGCGCAGGCACGGCAGCCTTAAAGAAAGTCTTCAGTTCAGAGGTCAGCACAGTCACAAAAACATGTCTGGAGCGACACAGACTGTAATGGAGGAGTAGCGTGAGTGGACCATGATGAAATATTGGTGAAACTAATGAGTTTTTGGATGATTAATGCAGTTTTAGGAGCGGCGCTGTATGCCCTATGTGCTACCATTATACGGATGTCCGCTGCTTGATTTTGGATCTAAATATCTCCTGAAGCACTGTTTGGATCAGGAAAGCCTTCTGGGTGAGTATATTGTTCTACTTCATTCTATAAACAATGTGAAAGCTGTAGAAACCAAACTTATCCTTTAAGTCATCATGGATGTTTTTGACCTGAAATCAGACGATTTAACTCGCTAAGGTCTGAGTTTTTGCAGTTTTATACGTCTCCCTGTTTGAACCTGTGACTGTGGGGCAGCAGTCTTCAGATGTTTGTTGAGTTGCTGATCTCTCTGCTGATTTGGAGAATATGTTTCTGGATGAACTGTGCTGTGTTTTCAGACATGAGGAAGAACATGGAGGATGGTCTGGTTATATCTGTGCGGTGTAAGGTCAGAGGTCAGAGGCTGTGGTGGTGTAGATCTGGTTTCCTCGTTGGCTCTCGTGTGGTCGTAGTGAAATGAGCCTCGGGCTGTGGAGGCGTGAGCTGCTCCCAGACTCCATAAAGACTCTGAGTGACTGATGATTGGATCTCAGACTGATTAAGCCTCTGGACTGAGCCATGACCCGATACTGCGGCCTGCTCCGACGCCTGCTGTCCGGGGAGAGTAAAGGCTCACGGGCCGATGAAGAGGAGGGAGCTCGGGCTCACGGGGAGAGCAGCCAGCAGGGTGAGTCTCTCTGCTGCTGCTCTGAAACATTCACGCTCCAGATTTAGAGTTTCAGTAAAAGACTACAACAGAAACAAACCTCTTGATATTTAACCTGGTCAGCCCTCTTTTTAAAGCCTTTAAGACTTTAAATATTGTTCATTCTGATTTTGTAAATGCTTGCACAATCTCCAACAAAAACATCAGAAAAAGTGAACTGTTTTTCCAAATCCTCGCCTGACTATATTGTTATTAAACCTCCCTAATTCTGCTCTGCATCACTTTATAACAATAGTCCTTTGCAGGGATGATGTAAAAATATTTAATTATTCATTTTTAGAGTTTTACAGCCACTCCAGCATCATTCCAAAGAGGTATTCACAATAAAAATGTTTTTTTTTTTTTTGTAGGTGAGGATGAAATGTTTAAATGATTCTGCCTTCTATCTTCATTTACTCTGTCCCAGTAACACATATACAGATAATTCTACATCTGGACAAATCTCTCAAGTGTTACTTTTATTGTGAGATTCTCTCTTTTCTTAATGTATTATGTATCAACCTGTTCAGCCCCTTTTTAAGCCTTCTACTCCAAAATAACATCCTCATAAAGAAAAGAGTGAATCTTTGCAAACACAAGGTCTGTTTGAATTATTCTGGTGTCATAAAAAAGTAACACTTGAGAGATTTGTCCAGATGTGAATTATCAGTATATGTTCAGTTTTGGGGCTGAACAGGTTAATATGAAACACATGAAGAATTTTCTTATTGAAAAAGTAATAAAGCAGTTTGTTGGGTTACTAAAACAGCCTGTTTAAAACATTTTGTCCAAAAACAAGCCTGAAAAGACGTTAAATCAGATTTAAAATCATTAAAGTGTTTGCTGAGATGTCACTTGTTGCATCAAACTTTCTGTCCTCAGTTTAAATCAGTGTTTGTTTTTTTTTGTTTTATTAAGTTTTTATATATTTACTCTGCTCATTGGTCTGTTTATCATGTGTCTTCTTCCTGCTCTCTATCACTGGAGTTTGAATCAGAAAGATCATGCAAAGTTTCCAACAGCATGCAAATACAAACAAATGAGTTGGAGCTCACTGATGTTTCTGTCGTCCAAAAGAGACATTTATAAAGCTGTGAACAAAAAAAAACATTTACAGAGCTCCAACACACTCGTGTAAAAGTACAAACTTCAGTGTTTTTGCAGCAAAATTTCAGTTAAATGTTGTATTTTAGATTTAAAGGCTGCAAGGCTGTTGCTTTTTCTCTGTGCATTAAACGCCACTCTGTCATTGCTTTAACTGCTTACTTTTTTCCTTTTTTTACCCCAACTTTATTTCTTTGTTTCTTTTACCAATCCGGACATTTCCTGAAAATTCAGTCGAAATCTGTCTGTAATTTTTTGAGTTATGTTGCTGATAGAGAAACAAACAAACAAACAAACAGACACCAGCAATAACAGAACGTCCTTGGCGGAGGTAAATACTGCATATCAGTCACAATCATGTTTTTTAAAGAAAGTTAGAATTAATTAAGAATGATATTTTTAAAAAAAAAAAGTTATTCATCTTAATCAGGCAAAGATGTTTTCTGTGAGATGCAGTGATTGAACACTTACACATCTATAAGAAGCAGAATTATAGATTTTTGATTTTGAAAGAGAAGGATTTAAGAAGTTTGTTGTTCATGCAAACATGTACAAAACCATCTTGTTTGTTGTTGTTTTCTTCTTTAATTGGTCTTTGTTTGTCCACTTCTTGTTATTATTTTGTTATGTTAATATTTGTACAATAATAATCTTCATTTCTTACATGGTTAACATAAATAAAGCAACATTGAAAAGGAACAAATCAATAACAGACACATAAACCAGATTTAACAAAGCAAAGTCAAAAAAACTGTTATTGTTAGTTTCTATCTGAATGTGCACAACAGAAAAATAAAGACATTTCTTTTTATCCCTCAGTGTAAAACATGTCCATTTAAATAAAAATATGAAAAAGTACAAGATTGAGGTGCAAATGTGCACAACACAAACCCAAAAAACAGATCAAAGTGCATAAAAAAAGATCTGTTGAACTTTGAGAGGGAAGAATGAGCAGACAGAAATAAAAAGTGCTCCAGAGTTTTCTGTTCCTTTATTAAGGTGGTAGGTGCATATTGTCTTAATTATCTTTTTCCACCTTAAGATGAGATCATTCCAAATGTTTAAGCTTATGTTCTTCTTGCTGATAAATCCAAGATTACCTTCTCATTCATTCATTTTGCAGAAAAAAATGATATTGCCTGAAAATCAGCATCTGCAGGAAAGTAAAATTACATTTAACTTCAGATTAATCAGATATTTAAACTTCTACATGAATAAAACCATAAATATCCACCATGCTTACTAAAATTTCATATTTATTTGACCAGTCCAGATGGATGTCTTATTATGAGGAATAAAAACAAAATAAATCACTGAATAACTTGTAATGATGAGAAAATATCTGCCAGTGGAACAAGTACGATTTGACTTCTTGAAGGTCTTAAAATCAGGTTTGGAAACCAGTTAACCCTTTAACTTCCTGCTGCACTGTTTGGCAGAGGTCAATAAATTCAGGATAGTTAATGTGAATAAAAAAAAACATAACGCATCATTGTTTGTTTCTGTCATGTTTTAGGAAAAAGAAACAACTGCAAACAAACCAAAGGAACAAATGTTTGAGATTTAAAGGTTTAAAAGCAAAAGGCTATTATTATTTTTATTTTTTCCATCGTTTTCATTTTAAATACTTAACCATCTACTAATATGATGATTGGTATTTATGCATATTTTATCTGTTATTCATCAAAAACATTTATTTTGAGTGTTTGCCAAATTTAGCAGAATCAATTTTAAGTTATTTTTGATCGATATTTTATTGACAAAACTTTCTGCCTTTTCTGATTGATTGGATTTTGAGAATTTAATGTCATCATGTCATGAACTGTTCACTTTTTAAACTGTCAAATCCCACATCAGGAAAATATCTGTTTTTTGGTTTGTCAAAACATCGTACGAGTAGAATTTGTCTTGCCACATTGGCCACATTTTTAACTAATTCCAAGAAATTTAGGGTTTATTTTTTGTTCATAAATACTAAATTAAGACGTGTAGGTGGACATATCATGAGATTTTGTCTTACAATAAGTCTTGTGAGATTTTTAAATCTGAAAATTGTTGAAAAAGTTCCTTAGATTTGAGTTTTTGCAGTGTACAATCTTCTGCTGTCCTGTTCTTAGACGACAGGAGTCGCACCTGGTGTGGTCTTCTGCTGCTGTGGTCCATCGCCTAAGACTGGATGAGCTTTAGTTCAGAGACGGTCTTCTGCAGACTTTGGTTGTACCGTGTGGTTTGTTACGCTTCTGTTTCCTGCAGTTTCCTGCTCACTGGATACTTTCTCTTATGAGGACCATCCTGTGAGCCCTTGAGATGTAGATCAGCAGTTTCTGACAGACTAACAGCCACATATCGCCTTTCTTGACCACGTCTGCATGCCTGAATGCATTGAGTTGCTGTCATGAGATTGATTAAGCAGTTGATCTGGTGTGCCTAATAAAGTGGCCGTGGGTGTGTACCTCGGTTTGTTGATCTTGTGCCGTGGTGGAGTAAAAATATCAGTGTGAACGTCTGTGAGGGTCTCAGGGTGTCTCACACCTTCATCACTTCACTGATATCTCTTTACACAAATATTCACACACACACACACACACACACACACCCATGTCCACACACACACACACACCCATGGGAGAGAGTAACAAACTGTTCCTAATGTTCTGGCCGCCCAAACTCTACCTGACAACAGGCTGGACACATGAAGAGAGACTATCAGGGCAGATTATGACCTGCAGTTTTTAGTTTAGTTTTAGTCTAAAAATATATTTTTGTTTTATTCATAATTTAGTCTTTAAACTGTTTTAATTTTAGTCGATGAAATCTGCTGTAAATACAGTCTAAACTAAACTCTGAAGGATAAAGTGTAAGGCATTTTTATGTTTCCTTGAATTTCTGAAGTCCTGTTTTCCTCTGTGATAAAATCAAACATCTACTAAGCCTTTATTGAATGTTAGTACCGTTCACAGATTTCATTTAAGTTTTAATTTTATGTCACTCTCGTCTGTTTTTTTTTATTTAATTGTATTTTAATTACTCTGGAAAGTGTCCTTTAGTGTTAAGAAAGAAACTTTTAAATAATATGTATTATTATTATTTTATTTTATTTATTTATTTATTTATTTTTAATTATGCTTATGCTTATGATGATGATTATTATATTATTGTTGTTGTTATTATGATTATCATTATTATTGTTATTATTATTATTATATTGTTATTATTATTATTATTTATTTATTATTATTATTATTAATATTATTATTGTTATTGTTGTATAAGTTGAATAACAAAAGAAGAATGTTATTTCTGTAGAGGATCAGATGCTGCTCTTTTCCCCTCCCCTTTGGAAACACCCTGATATGACCAAGAATATTTTAAGAGAGAGAAAACATTAGTGAACTGAGAGTTTAGTGAAAGTTTAGTTATCTCCCTTTGCTCAACAAGCCCCATTTTGCTTTAACTTTGCACTTTGGTCGACTCTGATTGGATGATTATGTCATTATCACAAACAAAAGTACAAAACTACAAAACATGAGGCACTTTGTGGAGCAAAGACGTCGAAAGTGGAGAAAAAATATCTTTTCTCAGGTCCAGATTTGAGAAAACTGCTACGGAAACTTTTAGCATCTACGCTAATCTCCTCATGAGTAGCAGTGTTAATTTTGACAGCACTGTAATTTAGTTTTAGTCTTTTGCCTAAAATATCTTTTAGTTAAGTCATAATTTATACTCTATCATTTTTTATTTTAGTCTAGTTTTAGTCGATGAAATTACACAACAACATTCATAAACATTTATATTCATAAACAGGTTAATCATAAAGAAAAGAGAGAATCTCATAAAGTTACACTTGAGAGATTTGTCCAGATGTAGAATTATCAGTATATGTGTTACTGGGACAGAGGAAATGAAGATAGAAGGCAGAATCATATGAACATTTCATCCTTGCTTAAAAAAACATTTTTATTGTGAATATCTCTTGGACATGATGCTGGGGTGGCTGTAAAACTCTAAAAATTAGTAATAAAATATTTTTACATCATCTCTGCAAAGGACTGTTGTCATAAAGTGATGCAGAGCAGAATTAGAGAGGTTTAATAACAATATGATCAGGCGAGGATCTTGAAAAAAAAGTTCACTTTTTCTGATGTTTTTGTTGGAGAGGGTGCAAACATTCACAAAATCAGAATGAACAATATTTAAAGATAAGATAAACCTTTATTAGTCCCAAAGGGGGAAATTCCAGATTTACAGCAGCAGGATACAAGAGAAACATCAGAAAGAGACTTACAAAGGAATTAGTAATTACAAAAAAATAAAAATAGCATAAATACAACTTAAATGAATGTAAATGAAAAGAGCATGAGCTTTTAAGCAATATTAGCTTCCTTATGAAAGAAAAGAAGTAACAATCAAGTTGAAACGAGACTCTGAATAAGGTGAAGGCATACTCAGTATTAACTATCAACAATATTTACACCACAGTTAAGAGTATATATGGAGGTGGAGGTATACTCAGTATTAACTATTTAAAATATTTGCACTAAAGACATGATGACAAGCAGAGAGGAGAAAGCATTTAAAATCCAGAGAGAAGGCTGAATTTGGGGTATTTCAAGTTTAAAAAAACAGTTTATTTTACTCTGATCAGTATTTAGAGACTCCTGGTGGTGTCTGAGCTGAAGTTTCCTCCTGTTTCAGAGCTGAGCCGTCACACAGGAACTTTTCTTTCTCCTCCAGCTGATACACAAACAGAAACGATCTGTGAGCGTCTGACCTTGATGGAAAAGTCTCGCTGATATTTTCAGGATGGAGTATTTCTGTCCAGCAGCTGTTTGTTTCCTCTGCTCGTCAGCAGCTCGTATATCTGCTCAGACTAAAGGACGAGAGTTTAAAACATCCTGAAGACCAATAATGACGTTTAGTAAGTTCACTGTGTGTGAGACTAAACATCTTTATTTAGGAGAAAAGCCTGAGGCAGCTCTGTTCCTCTACAGCTCTGCTGCTGAGCTTCATGATTTAATGTGGATTATTTAATAGGGACGTCCAATATGGATTTTTATAGGCCAATACCAATACCAATATTTGGCAGAAAAAAATACTGGTTCCTGATTAATCATCTAATTAATATAAAATATATTCATAAAATTATTGTTTCTTTTATATATATATATATATATATATATATATATATATATATATATATATATATATATATGTATATGTATATGTATATGTATATATATATGTATATATATATATATGTGTATATATATATATGTATATATATATATATATGTGTATATATATATATATATATATATGTATATATATATGTATATATATATATATATTTAAAAGATTATATATATATATATATATATATATATATATATATATATATATATATGTATATATATATATATTTAAAAGATTCATGGATAAATTTAAAATTTAAAAAATGTTAAAAATGTATTAAGTTAATTTTGAAAAAAATAATTATATATGTATATAAAAAAAATTAATTGGCCGATTATTTTAAAATATATTTATAAAATTTATTTTATATATATTTTAAATACATCTGCCTATGAATTAAAAATTTTAAAAATTTAAAAGGTTAATTTTGAAAAAAAAAATTAATATATATTAAAAAATTAATTGGCGGATTAATTTGAAATATGTTTATAAAATGTATTTTATATATACAAATTAATCTGCCGATTAATGTAACATTTAAAAAATGTTTTAAAATGTATAAAGTTAATCTTGAAAAAAATAATTTATATATCTTCAAAAGTTAATCAGCCGATTAATTTAAAATATGTTAATAAAATTTATTTTATATATATTTTAAATTTCTTTTTGACATTTTAAAAATTTCAAAAATTGTTTCAAGTTAATTAAAAAAAAAACATTTCTTATATATTGAAAAATAATTGGATGATTATTTCAAAATATATTTATAAAATAAATTTTGAAAAAAACTGCTCCCAAAACACAACAATAAATATATATGAATCACAGGCAGAACATTTTATAGTTTGGGTCCGTTAGTATTTGTTTAACTTTACACCAGTAAGAAAATTTCAAATATAATAACATGCAGGAAAAAAAATCATTGAACTTCTGGGACATTAACTATAAAACCTTGTAAGAGTCACTCTGTTTTACTTCTTGTTGATTAAAACTAAAGGTAGGTTATAATAAAGTAGAACAACTTTTTAAATAGTTGTAAATAGATTACTGTGGGAGGAAAGCAACAAAAACACTGAAGTAACACTCTTTTCATTGGTGTTTTTATTTTTCTTTGCAGCTTTCAAGCACAAAATAAAATGGTGTGTTAAACTGCAGCAATCTCCTGCAAAGTAAAACAGATAACTTTTTTAAAAAATGTAAATATATAGATTATTCATGAACTCTTTTTCACATCATTAGTTCATCAATCTGAAAATGCATCTTTGGACCGCAGGATTTCAACACTGCAAAAGCTAAAAGCTAAGGACGTTTATACATCCAATTTCAGCTCTGAAAATCTCACAAGACTTATTCTAAACCAAAACTGCCTGATGCCATCTTCAGCTGCACACCTTATGTCAGTATTAAAAAACAAAAAATAAACCCTGGATTGTTTATAATGAGTCCAAACTGTACTTGTACAATGTCTTGGGAATAAGACGGCCTGTCTTTATTTTTCTTCTTCCATTGGCAGATATTTACTCACATATAAAAGTTTAGTGCTTTATTTTTGTTTTAAATCCTCATAATAAGATATCCATCTGGACTCCTCACATGAGTTTTTAGTAATTATTGTGGATGTTTACACTTGAAATTAGACGAGTTAACCCGCTAAGATCTGAGTTGTTGCAGTGAATTTTAATATAAGTGTAGGTGTTACAGCCTTACATCAGTGGAAACATAAATTTAATCATTGGTACTAAATAATCTGCTGATCATGAGGCTGTTACACGAAATGCTTCAGCCCCCAAAAAAACTAATAAATGATTATATAATCAACACCTTACTATTAAACGTGTGTCGAATGGCACTTAGGGAATCATTCACACCTGTCCTTCAGGAGTGTGAATAGATGACACCCCTTCAAAATAAAAGCACTGGACTCTTTCCAGAACATTTAAATTTTTTTCCAGGCAAAGGCTCGTGACAAAAAGGGTCCGTGTTTGTCTATTTTCACCTAAAAAAATATATATAATATTTATTCTAATCCACAATCACTTTCACTGCAAAAACTCAAATCTAAGGAAGTTTATAGTAATTCTTAAAATCTCACATAACTTATTGTACGCCAACATTTCCTTACATGTCTACCTACTCATCTTATTTCAGTATTTTAAAAACGAAAAATAAACCCTGGATTACTTATAACGAGTTTAAAAAATCTGCCAATATGATAAGACAAATTGGCAGATATTTTCTCATAATTCTCAAGTTATTTAGTGCTGATTCTTTTTTAATTCATTGTAATGAAATATCTTTATGGACTCCTCAAATGAATATAAAATTTTAGGAAGAACTGTGGATATTTTGGACTTGAAATAAGACAAATATTTAACTTTAAGGAATAAAAGGCAAAAATAAGGCACTGAATTGTTTGTAATAAAGAGAAAATATCTGCCAGTAAAACCATTAAAGTTTGACTCAGCGAGGGTCTTAAATTAAGGTTTAATATCTGCTCATGTTAAATTTGTCTTGTCTTATTGGCACATTATTTTATTATCTGTATCTTTGAATAAGATTTAATCCAAACATGTAAGAAAATTCTGGATTAGGACGAGTCTTGAACACGTTTATCTATAAATCCATTTATTGTTTTATAATCTCTGTATGATTATAAATACATAACAAAATACCTTCTTACTAATCTCCATATGTGCGTGTTGACACATACTATTTAGTATTTTCCTAAATGTCTTCAGCTGTTTTAGGCTCACCTGTTTTCTTTCCTTTTGCTGATTCGATTATTCGACCCTCTTTTCTTCTGACTCTGTTTGACCTGATTGTTGATTTATTGTCTCCAGAGTTTTGCCTTTTTCTGCCTTTGCACTTTGTAAACATCTGTTTTTAGAGCTGCTTTATAAATATTATTATTATAATGAGACTGTTTTGTCTTTAAATTGGATAAATACTCTCACTTAGATCTGAGTTTTTGCTGCGTTAAATCCTCTTTTCCTCCTGAAACTCTTCTCGCTGTCGTCTTCAGGCTTAAAGGAGGACGTGCTGTGTCAGACTGTTTCTTTGAATTTCAGTAACGTGGCTCACAAAAGACCATAAATGTGAAATAATCCGTATTTTCCCAAACTCAGGCTCATGATGCTGCTGGCTCAGGTCTGCAGAGGTGAATCATCTGCTGCAGCCTGTGGCCTCCTCTGGTGGTGGTTGGTGGTACTGCAGCTCTGCACCATCTTCAGTTTTTAGAGTTCAGAGCTGAAGTTCATCAACTTTTCAGCCTGTAAAATAAAATAACAGACAGAGACAAGGGCCTGAGCATCATGGATTTTTTTAAGATGATGCTGAAATGATATTTGGCAGAAAAAATACAGATTACAGATTAATTGACCGATAAATAAATGTATATAAAATGATTAAAAATTGGTCCCAAAACACTTTCAACAATAAATATATGAATTACAGGCAGAACATTTGACTGTTTTACAATAATTTTTCCCAAAGTATTTGTTTAACTTTACAACATAGAAGAATTTTCAAGTCCAAAACCTGCAGAAGAGAATTAAACCTCTGGGAAATTAAATATAAACCCTTAAACTCTTTTTCTTGTACTTCTTGTTGATGAAAACTATGAGATGGTAGGTTATAGTACAGGCAGAACAGCTTTTTAAAAGTTGTAAACAGGTCATTCTGAGAGGAAAGCAACATCTTTCTTTTTATAAGTATTTTTCTACTCTGCAACTTTCAAGAGCAAACATCTTCTGAGTACAAAATAAAATAGTGGGCAAAACTGTTGCCAATTTCTGCAAAATAAAATAAATTACCTTATTTAAAATGTAAATATATAGATGAATTATAAAACTTGTCTTGACACTAGTGCCTTTCAGTCCCAGAGTCCTTATTAGTGCATCAGAAGTAGGTTTTAGTTCAGGTAGAAAAACTTTTTTAATGTAAACATGAGGTGAGGTGTGAGGAAATCAACATATTTTGTGCACAAGCTTTTTTTTAACAGGCCTGATTAAAGTTCCCAGCTATGATGAAGTCTCCTCACAGTCGGCTGATGACATTGTAGAGCTCCTGGGAGCTATGCTAACGCTAGCGTAGTTAGCTGGCTAGCTAGTTAGCTCAACTGCAGTGTCGAGGACAAGCAGATGAAGCCAGGTTTCCATGACGATCAACACAGAACAGTCACGAATAAACCAATAATGTGATATCATGATAAATCCTGATCGTGTTATCGTATCGTGAGGTTCTTGCTAACACTCACTTCTTGGTCACAGGCAGCAGGAGTCCATCCCAGCAGACTTTGGGTGAGAGGCAATCACAGGGCCACATAGAGAGACATACACTCACGCCTAAGGACAATTTAGAGAGCATGCAAACTGAATTATTCTGATTCAAAACTAATTAACTTGTTCTATGTAATGTTGTCTTACCCCATGTGTTATTCTAAAAATATATTAAACATACATACAGTCCAGGCCAAAAGTTTGGACTCACCTTCTCATTCGATGTGTTTTCTTTATTTTCATCTCTATTTACATTGTAGATTCTCACTGAAGGTCTCAAAACTATGAATGAACACATGTAGAATATGTACTGAACAAAAAAGTGTGAAATAAATGAAAACATGTCTTATATTCTAGTTTCTTCAAAGTATCCACCCTTTGCTCTGATTACTGCTTTGCACACTCTTCATTCTCTTTATGAGCTTCAACAGGTAGTCACCTGAAATGGTTTTCTCTTCTCAGGTGTGCCTTTCCAGGGTTAATTAATGGAATTTCTTGCCTTATTAATGGGGTTGGACCATCATTTGTGATGCACAGTCCACAGCCCTATTAGACAACTGTTAGAATTATTATTATGGTAAGAACCAATCAGCTAAGTTAAGAGAAACAAGTGGCCATGAAATTAGTGATGAGAATAAAGAAAATGCATTGAATGAGAAGGTGTGTCCAAACTTTTTGCCTGTACTGTACATGTATTTAAAAAAAAAAAACAGTTTTAGCAAAGCTAGTCCAGTGGTATGTCTCACGACAGTCTAAACTCAGCTCACGTTCCCTATTAGTGGGTGAACAATTCAACCCTTTGACCTTTTCTTCCTTAAACTAATTGTTCCTCTTTTCATTTTTAATTGTGACATAAATAAAGATAATTTGAAAAAGATAAAATGTTTTAACTCCTCAAAAATAAGTGTGCACGTCTGCAGATCTGTGCATGTTTGTAAATACATAAATGATGTGATGCATCCATCCCAGACTCAGAAACACCTGTCTGCACCCTCTTGCTTCTGTCAGACTCTAAAGGGTTAAATTACTGCAGCACAGCTTCATCATGCAGCCTACATTACCCACGATGCACCTCTCCCTGTTAGTGTTTGGTGCAGCTGCAGATCAGAGGGAGTGTGTTTCTGTCCTCACCATCATGAATGTTTCAGCAGAACAACATCAAACATTGATTTAGAAAAGAAAAGAGAATCATCAGAGCTGCAGCAATCAGGACGTCCAGCAGGCGGCGCTGTGGCAGTTTAATTTACTGATGAAACAATTACACAAACATATAAACACAAATTCAAGACTAAACAAGAAAGGGAGAAATAAAAATAAAAGATAAATAACACCCAAAGTATGCAGTGCTGTGGTAGAATTGTAGATCTCAATATCAAACCATTTTCATAGAATTTTTCTTAATTTTCTGTTTTTTTATCATTCCATGGGACACAGTAACAACAAAATAATCTATTTTTTAATAAGAATACTTGCATAAGTTAATTTGGCATGTGGTGTTGAGGTAAAGAGAGGTGGTGGAGAGAAAGGATAACAAAGAAAAAATACACATATTTAATTTTAATTGAGTGTAAGAATCTTTTTCAAACATGCATACAAAAAGAAAATAATATTTATACACCTTTAAAAAGGAATTGGAAGAAGTTAAAACTTTATGAATTCCTCTCCCTGGGTATAAAAATGTATTCTGCTTTATCATTAATGCAAATGTATTATACATACAGTATGTGCATTGAAAACATGTAATCCATATAAATATGACTATATACATACAAAATACATCATAAATAACTTATAAAATATACGAAGAGAAAAAATAAAGTAAAAAATAATAGTTAAAAAAAGGAGATAAACAAATAAATGTGGAGAGCCCCTTCTTCAGATTTAATTTTATAGATTGATCATATTCAGTCTGTTCACAGAGTTTCTCTTCTCCCCCTTAAAAGATAATTATTTAACTTTAAATAAATAAACAAATGAATACATAATGATGAGGTAATGTATTCTTAGTCCTTAGTAAACAGAGTGCCAATCTTCATTCAGAATTTAGAGAAATAATTGAAAAAAATATATTTATTGCCACAAAACATAAAGTACTGAATTTATACAAGGATAATAGATTGATGGAATAGATACAAGAGAGTAGAATAAAGTTTTATTGATTTGATTTAAGTTGATGTGATCATCTTTAGTTCGAACTTAGAAATAATAAAGAATTAAAATTAAAAGGCAAACAAAAACATGAAAATATAATTTACAGAATTCTTTCAGTGTTAAAGCTCTTTGATGTTTGAGATGGAGTAAAAAGATGTTCGGCTCATCTTGTCTTAATCAATTTTTAATTTGTGTATCACCAATCAATCAGCAACACAGCATGAAAACATGGTCTTTTATTTGAAAAAAGTAAAAAATTATTGTAAATAATTGCAGTGTTACAGCAGAAAAAGGGACAGCAGTGATAAATAAAAAATAAACGACTGAAGACTAAAATAAAAAACTACACCGTAAGAATTATTTTTACGTTAAAGTAATCCCACATGAGATCCCTGCTGGTTCAGTTTTGGTCCTAAAAACATGTAACTGCTCCTTTAATTCCGGATTATTCTTCATGTGCGTGTGCGGTGACTCTCTGATGAACATGAAGGACGCTGACGCTCACATTTGTTTGTTTGCAGAAACAAAGATGGAGGAATAATCCTGTTTTTGTGTTGCCGCCCACGCCGCCGTTTAACCGTTTCAGGTTTGTTTTGGTTGAGCTGCAGAGCTGGAGCGGGCGGGTGTTCGAGTAGAGGAGTCTGATTTAACGCTGCTGCAGTCACATGATCGTCAAGGTCAAGGTCAAGGTCAAGGTCACAGAGACTAATTTTACTGTTTGACTCATAGAAACTTTTTTGTAAATGAAATTTCACAAGAACACCTCGAGGGATTCTCTTCAAACTTTTCTCAAAAAAATAAAAATAAATGCAGAAACACACAGATAGGATTTGAAGGTCATAGCCTGAAGGTCATGGAGGCTCCTGATCTCACTCGACTCTGTCGTGAAGGTCAGCTCGTATAGATTTCAAGGTCATTTGTCAAATAACAAGGTCATTAATTTATGTGCTTGTGAATGGAATTTTGTTGAAGCAGCATCAGTTTGCTAATTGTTGTTTTTTTAACTTGAGATGATTGTGCAACATGGCCTAGGGATGAAGGTTGATTTTGGAGGTCAAACATTAGAAGGTCAAGGTCACAGAGCCTCTGGATCATTCTGTGCTTCTAAATGTGATCGAGTGAACTTAAAGGTGCAGTGCATAGAATTTGGCAGCATTTCGCCAACAGAAACGGTTAATATAGGTTAGAATGTTTCTATACGTGTGTAAAGTCCATTAAAACAGGAGTACAGTCATCCCCATGAAACGTTTATTTTATTATTATTTAAAGATGCTATGAGGAGTTTCTAAGTAATTACAAAAAGTCTCCCTTTTAGATATATGCCTGATGGAAATACACACTTTAAGATGAGTTTTATAGCATCAAAATAGGTTATCTATAAATGCTATTCCTTAGCTTCACAGTCGGGTCGGACAGGGCTGGATACTCAACTTCAGGAACAGGACAATTAAAACTAGAGCAAATTTATATTATTCAGACACGTCTTAGAGCACCGGGCTGTAAGTAGAGCTATATAGCCGGCTACAAAACTACAATACTAAGTTTTCCAAAAATTGCTTGTTGTCACACATCAAAAACTACCACTACGTAACTAGAAAGAGATACATTACCTCGTGGCTTTGCATCCTGTAAGTTGTTGAAAAAAGAAGTTGTAAAGCAATGCAGAGTTCTGAGGAAGGTCTGAGCTGCATTCATTAGCATCACAACAAACACACGCTTTGGCTTGGGTCACGTCTTTACGACAGTCGCCCTGCGTGCTCATGGGTAGTAGAGTCTTTATGTCGCCGGAAATAGATTCTCCTCATAGCACCTTTAAGTTGTGTATGTAAATAATGGTCACAAACTTTGTCACTTTAGTAAATGATGTTGTGTTCCCAATCCCTTTTGGTCTTCACAGTGTTCCGTTGCTCAGCGATGTGACATTTTGGTTACGGTTAGGTTCATTCTAGAATCTGAACGCTACATGTTGTTAAAATGCCAAATTCTACACACTGTACCTTTAACATCTCAAGAATCATTCTCCACACACATAGGAAAGTATGGAGAGAGAGAGATCTATCTAAAAAATATGCACACATAAACGTACATCCACGATTTTCACGTGTTTTTGAAGTGTGTGAGAACATTTATCATGACTTTTCCTTTTTGTAAATCTTCAGTTGTGCTTGTGTAATTATCTGACAGTCACTAAGACAGATTGGTTAGAGCTTCGCTGCTTCTTCAGAGTTACCGCTCCGTGCTGAAACCTGACACCACAGTCTGGGCTCATTAGCATAATAGCAGCTGATTGGCTGAGGGCTGTGTGTGTGCGTACGTGCATGTGTGTGGGTGGGCCTACAGCCTGTAGCCTACAAAGATACAACGCAGGGACATAGAAAAGAGAGGAAGCAGGTGCTGTGTCTTGTCCGTTTTCGGCTGATTTTTCCGGTACTGCAATTACTTTTGTCTTGTTCATCAGACTTTTTGCTAATGTTCTTCTTTATTCAAGGGTGACCTCTTAGGATTTTCAAGGTCATTGACGTTCATTTTTAACCCTTTAAGGCCCAAGACCATAGATTAAAGCCAGAAAATTCTAATTTTTTGGAGCTGAAATGTTTGTTTCACTTTCTGCTAAAATCCTAAAAATATCAAAATGTCCATAAAATTCAACATATAGACTTTTTGTATCTCATTTGATACATTAGATGTTTTTGGCAGCTGATAATCCATTTGAGGACATTTTTATCATTTATCTGATTGGATTCAGATGTTTTTTTGTAATTTGTTGATCATATTGAGTAGATAGAGGTATTATAAAAGTATGTATCAAATATGGTACAGTTGGCTTTATAGGGTTAATTTTTGCTTGTAGTCGCTGACTTTTGAAACTTGGTATCATAAAAATGCTCTGAAGGATTTTACTGAAATTTAACACAAACATCCAAAATGACCCACAAATTCATGGACTACATTTGTCATATCATGGGTCAAAAGTCAAGGTCATATAAGTTACTTTTCCATGCTTGCTTGTGATGCAGTATCTCTTTAAAGTTTACTAAAATGATCAGGATCAGTAAAGTCGGATTATTATTAGATTCAGTTTTTGTTTTTTAAGTTCAAAAAGAAACTAAAAAGCACACATGCTTGTCAACTATGTGGCAGTCCTTCCAGTACTCTGATTACTCCTGATACTCTGTGTTATGAAGTGTAATCAGATTACTTTCTCTGCCCTGTTTGGAGGTCTCGGTGGTTCGAGGTGTCAGGCTGACTTTCTGAAGTCCTCTGATGAAGCAGTTTGTTTATTGATCAGGAAACACACCTGAGCTGAAACTACACACACACACACACGCACACACACACATAAACACACACACACACACACTGAAGGACAGGAAATCCTCAGCTGCAGCATCAACATCGATCACACGGCTCATTAACACCCGGCAGGAGTGAAGAGAGAGTGGATGGAATAAAGTTTAGTCTGGGTACAGCATGGACCTGGTCTTGGTCTGTGTACAGGTCTTGGTCTGTGTACAGGACCTGGTCTTGGTCTGAGCTGAGATTATCAACAGTCCATAAAGACTGAAGACGGGATGAAGCAGTTGTCAGGCCGTAAAAGACTTTTTTCTTTAGTTATATTTTTGTATAGATTTATCTTTTTTTTTTATTTAGTTTTTTTTTAAATCTGCCATACAACATGCAACTGAAGACTTGATTTCCGAGAGGGAGTCTCCAAAAGGGATTAACAAAGTTCTGTATCTAATCCAATCTAAATTTATATAAAATAATATAATTTACTGACAAATAACCAACCTACTCCTACTGAAGTGATGAAGGCTGCTTATGAAAAAACATAAAATCTGTTTTTGATAAAAGTTTGTAAAAAAAAAAAAACCAAACTAAAGATTTGAGATTAGAGTCAAATTCTGGGATTGAATATAGACATCTGAGATTAAAGTTTGACTTCCGAGTTTAAATCAGATTTGGGGATTTCAATAAGATATCTGGGATTAAAAATAATTTCTGGAGTGAAAGATGAAATTTGTTGGACTTCTGTGAGTAAAGTCAAAATCTGAGATTAAAGTTAAATTCAGAATACTGGAATTAAATTTGGAAAACTGAGATGAAGTCTGAGTTTTAGATTAAACTCAAAATCTGGAAACAAAATCAAATTCTGGTGTTAAAATTAAATATTATGTATTTAATTTGAAATTCTGATATTTTAGTTTAAATCTGAAGTTAAAGTCAGTCTCTGAGATGATAGTGCAAAATCTGATTAAACTGAAGTCTGGATTAAAATCAGTATAATCTGGGATTAAAATTTGATTTCTGGATTAAATTTTGAATTCTGAATGTAAAGTAAACTTCTGGGACTCATGTTAAAATCTGTGTTTAAAGAGGCGGTAACACTTTCTATGAAGCCCACATTTATAATGAATTATAATGCATTCATAATGCTTCATAACCACACTCATAATGCTTCATGATGCTTTATATCAACGGTCATAAATCATTATATCATTTATAATTAATTATAATGACTTGCTGTATTGTTCATTGATGTTTTATGACTTTTGATATAAAGCATCATAAAGCATTATGAGTGTGGTTATGAAGCATTATGAATGCCGTTATAATGCATCGTGTGCTTTTGGTTTGTTTTCGTGGTTTGGGGAGAAGTCTGAACAAAAAGTCAACACTGACTCATGTGGAGTTTGGAGGGAAACTCTGTTACGTCAGGTTCATTATGTAACTCAACAAAACCGTCATAACTATTTCAACAGGCCGTCTTCTTTCCCTCCATCGACCAGAAGAGCCGGACGGATTCAGTTTGAGCTCAGACTTCATTCAGAGAAGAAGAGCCAAAGAGAAAAGCTTCAACTGTGAGCTCCAAAAACAAAGTCTTTACGTCCTGACTGACAGACCTGAGGAGAGGATGGAGTGGGTGATGAAGATGATGAAGATGATGATGCTCGTCTTCCCTCTCCTCCGTCTCCGCCTCAGTCCCACTGAGCAGGTACGAGGACGCAAATACTCGTCAGTAATTAAAGACGCTGACCTGGTTTCTCTGCAGGCCTACATACAGCACCGTGGTGCGTTCACTGTCTCGGTCTTCTCACGCTCAGACAGAGAACGACGTTATCACCGTAACTCCTCCCCTCGCCGTCGAGCAGAGCCAATGAGAGCTCCTCAGGTCCACCTCAGACCAATCGGATTATTTTATTTTACTGGAGCATCAAACTAAAACTTTAAGCTCAAATCTCTGGATCCAGATCTCGGACTCAGATCCAAACGGTGGAGTCACGGAGCCGCACCATGACCGTGATTGACTGCCGAGGGTCGACGGTGCGATAAAGTCAAGTGTTGATGGGTGTAATTAGCAGAGAGCTCGTTATGTAATCCAATTATCAGCTGAAGAGGTGATGAATCACTGACAGCAGACATGGAGTCAACATCTTCATCAGCATCATCCTCACTTCAACGAGGACAAAGACTGAATTACTGCCAACAAAGATTTATTTAATTCACATTAAAGAGATTTTCTGCTGTTTAGTTTGATTTAATCCAACAAAACTTTGCTTCAAACTCAAAAGGCAACAAAAAAATTAAATATTAAACCCTGTAGGTCGAACACTTTTGTTTCTTCTTCCTGTTAATTTTATTTTTTTTGTGTTGTTTTGAAAACATAAACACAGCTCCATCTGCACACGCATGTGCACAGTCAAAAAGATAAGTAAGTGAATAAATAATATATACATTAATTAATATTTCAACAGTAGATACATGAAAAATTAGTAGTAACATAATAACAAGTATCTGGAAAGACAGAGGAGGCATATAAATATACAAAACATTGTAACAATGCAAATATCTCCTCTCAAAATTATTTTTTATTGGACGAACACCCAACAAAGCAATTCTTTATTAACCTGTTGGCTCTTGATCGTCATATAACAATGTCAGGTATTGATTTGTCGACAATTAAAATAGTTGTAAGTAAATCAGTAAATGAAAGAATATCTACATATATATACTCTATCTTTTTCTGTTTACCATCTTTTTTTTTACATGTAACATGGCAGAAATGTGCTATATTTTTATTTCCATTTTAAATTTAGTTCGTCCATCATCACAGTCCTTTTTCGGTCAGTGTAATCATAATAATCACACTTAGCCTCCTAAGGCCAAAAAATGCCCACAAGTCCCATGATGACTGATGTTTTGTCGTGAAGTCCTGAAAACCTGTAATGTCTGATCACATGAGTTTAATTTGTAAATCAGGCATCAGATTTGTATTTTTTTTAATTTTCCATGAGGAGATTAGTGCAGCAGGTTGTCAACATCCCTCTCAACAAGATGTTTGCTAGTTGCATGTTCTTTCTTTAACAGTAAAAACAGAAATGTACACATGTGAGGAAAATCATCTTCTGTTTTGTGTTTTTCCTTAAAAATTTTTAGTGATATTTAGTGAATTAATCAGCTTTTAGTGAAAATATTGAATGCAAAACACATCGAAAACCAATAGAGTTTTGTTTTTGGAAACGTTTTAATGTTTCCTCTTTTTGGTCTTAATAGGCTAAGTGCTAATTTTACATTTAGCTGACAGAGCAAAAATAAAAATGCAACA
The DNA here is from genome assembly GCA_036419115.1 of Scarus forsteni. Classification (NCBI taxonomy): domain Eukaryota; kingdom Metazoa; phylum Chordata; class Actinopteri; order Labriformes; family Labridae; genus Scarus; species Scarus forsteni. Next base: position 22,933,678 of record JAZDUH010000198.1, on the reverse strand, counting down.
AAACTGATTCTGCAGTAAATCACAGACATGTCCTAGAGAGTGCTGATCCTAAAATATATTTAGGTTTTATTATTTTTTTCTGGTAATGTACTTGTACTAAGTTACTGCCTGATACTGCAGAACATGCAGGACACTGTATAAAATTTTCAAGTTATATTGCACTGACACATTCACACAACATCGCTCCTGCAGCTGTTTTTGCTCCCGGCATCACACAGGGGTCAAAGTATTACACCTGCACATTTTTAATGTTTTTTATATAATTATTAAAATAACAGATTACATAATTTGAAAATCTGTTCTGTCCAAAGTATCAAACAATCCTGAACCTTCTCTGCACACGAGGATGTTCAGCATTTCTCCACAAAGTATTTAACTCTTTCTAAGAGCTCAGGCAGATTAATCAATCAGTTTATATTTTCTTAAATGTAATATCGGCATGTGTAAAGTCTGATTTAATCCTCCGATGGATCAGCGTGGAGCAGCTTCTCCCTCCCAGAGAAACAGTGAATCATGTGAAACATCAGCAGCATCACGAGAACAGAGTGTTTCTACCTGCAGGCTCAGAGATGGTCTGATGTTTTCATGTTCAGGAGGAGCTTCTGTTTTTATGTAACAGAGAGAACCAGAGTGTCTCCTGTCTGAGGCCGGACTCACACGGACCTGATCAGGTCTGGACTGAACATTCAGGACCTGTGATTGGCCGACAGATTCAGAGTTTACCTTCTCACAGGAGCACAGGTTTCTGCCTGGGTTTGTCTCTTTGTGAGCAGGTTTGACAGGTTTCAGCTACAGCTCAGAATTTCAGTAATGCTGTGATAAATTCACGCAGATGTTCTTCACGTGGCTCTGTGGAAAGCCAGTTTGGATCTGGATCAAGATTCAGATCTGATGATGATCTGTTCATTTTATGGACCAAATTCTTTGGCACAGCCAGAGTGTGTAAGGAGTCTGGTTTGGTGACCTCAGGATCGAGTTGATGCTTTTTGCAGATGATGTGGTTCTGTTGGCTTCATCAGACCATGACCTGAAAATCTCACCAGATCTGTTTGCATTGCAAATTTTCTGCAGAGTTGATGTTAGTAACTAGGGGTGTTCCGATACAACTTTTTTTTTTGCAACTTTTTAACCTTAGACGTAAGAATATACTACAAATAAACAAAATAAATGAAAAATAAATTAGAAGACCTTAAAAAAATAACCCCAAGAAATCCAGTAAAATCAAAAACATATTTTTAAATTGCAAAATAACTGTGTTTGACTTCAATCAATCAATAAATCTTTATTTGTATAGCGCCAATTCATAACATAATTCATAAGTGTTATCTTAAGACTCTTTACAATAGAGCATAAAGTCTTCAACTATTTAAGTCTTCTCGACCTAAACAAAATCATTTCCTACATCTAAATTAAATAAATAAATAAGTAAATTAGATTGGACTTCTTGTATCAGAGTGCTTATATTGGATATTTTAGATGCAGGCCGTTATAATCAATATATATATATTTTTTTTTTGCTGATGTTGGATCGATATCTGATGTCAGTATCATAACAGAACACCCCTTGTAGCAACTGTGCACTTACTTTATAAACGAGGCCCTGACTCTTGTGTGTTTCAGGTGTTTTCTCACCTCTTGTTTGGAGTCAGGATCAGAGTCACAATTGTTTTTATCACCAAGTTTGCAACACATACAAGAAATCTGACTGTGGCAGGTGTTTAAAAACAAATATTTTCATAGAGATTAAAACTAAACTAAAATATACCTGAAAATAACTCTTGACAAATGCAGTGTCTGGACATCAGGAACATACGAACATCTGGAAATGTTTCCAACTGTGCAGCTGTTTGCAAAAAGGTTTGATCTGTGTTGGTGAGGACATTTAGAAATGAACCAAAGCATTTGACGTATGAAGGAATGCTCCTTTTTGGTCTAAATGTCTAGATGGACAGATGACACTTAAATACAATAATTATTAGAGGTGGGAGAAAACAATGATTCACATAAGTATTGGGATTTCTTGTTTGAAATTTTTTTTCCAAATTTAAATGCTTCAGTTTAGTCTGTGTTAATAAGCTGCTTTTTAATGCAGTCCAGTCTTTTGAAGAGAGAGTATAAACAGCTGGTTAAAATATACTGCTGAATAAAATCCTAAAATAAATAAATAAATAATAAAATATAAATAAAATATAATATAATATATATAAAATATATAATAATAAAAAAAAAATTATAATATATAAAATATAATAATATATATAATATAAAATAAAATAAAAAAATAAATCTTAAAAACAGACTCACATGTGATGTGTATTTTTCCTGATGTAGTCTGTAGGCATCATCATTGTTTATCTTTTTCACTGGTTTTAAAAAAGCTAACTAAAGATTGCAAAAGACTTTTGGGAGTCGAGACCGAGTCAAGACCAAAATCTATTTTCAAAACCATGACAAGGTTGATCAGTTAATGGGGGTGTTCCTCAATCACAACACCATGAAGGTTGCAGTAGGGCTGAACAATTACCTGCAAATTAGATTAAATCTCAATATGGCTTGTTGCAATTTTTCAAATCACAGAAGGTTCAATATCTTTAGCCCAAAATGTGTTGAAAATTTTGGCATTGTGATGTAGTTTTTTGCAATTTCACGCCATTTTTTTTACCTCTATTCATACACTTTTTCCCACTTTTGGACCATTTTTACCTTTTTTAACCCTGATTTTACAACTTTATACCTCTTTTGCCCCCATTCATCTTTTTTTGGCCACTGTCAGAACCATTTCTGGAATTTTTACATGGTTTTTGAAATATAATTTCAAATTTAATTCCCAATTTTGCTGGCATAATCAATTTTCCTAAGCCACTTTTGGATGTTTTTGCCAATTTTTCCCCTTTTTTTTACAATTTCATACCTATTTTGCACCTGTTTATTAACCTTTTTCCGCTTTCATACCATTTTTACCCAGTTTTTACAATTTCAGACCTATTTTGCTTCTGTTCTTCACTTCTCCACTTTTTCTCAATCTTTTATCCTTAGATTAATTTAATGTCATATTGGTTTTACTATAAAAAGATCTACTGCTTATGTTTGTTTAAGAATACATAAGATGAGGAACATTAAAACAATTGCAGAGTAAATGGCAATATTGGGGAAAAAAATCGCAATTAGATTATTTTCCCAAATTGTTCAGCCCTAGGTTGCAGTCATCACAGGTGAAATAACACATGAATTGGGGCTTTTGTTGTTTTAGTGTTCCTCCTTGTTAACATTAATGATGTTGAAGATCAGGAGATCAGTGCTGGTCTTGATTGGTCTTTATGGAAAATCCCGAGTCCAGCCAGTCCAAGACCAAGACAAGACCGAGTAAAAATGCTCTCGAGTCCGAGACAAAGACCTTTAAAATGAGGTCTCGAGACCAAGACTGGTCTTGAGTAACACAGCACTTGTCCCGGCCCTATTAATTACACAGCTTTACTGATAATCTGTTATGACCTCATCTTGTACATAAGCCGCACATTTGGAAAAAAGCAAGAAATCAGAAGCTGAACTGGATGTTTGTCAAATGTTTGTGAATAACTACGATGGTGTAGAGCTGTTGGTGCGGATGGATTTTGGTTATGAAACGAGACTAACACAGAGTGGAAAGAGAATTTAAACATTAATTATTTAAAGACCAGAAACCCGTGAGAACGACTGTTTAAGGTGACGAGATACCAAATAATCGACCTGATCCAGAGCGAAACCAGCTGCAGACCAAACCGTCCCCTGCAGTGATGCACACAGTGTGTATCAGAGTGTGTGCATGTGTGTGTTTGTGTGTCTGTGTGAGTGTGATGAAGTGGAGGTAGAGTGGTCTGATGTGGGAGCTACATGAAACATCAGGCAGAATATTTTTAGGATCTTCTTCCACACCTCCATCGCAGTCCCTCCATCACTCTCTCTCCTCTGTCTGAGTGCTGCTCGCTCGCCCGCTCTTGCTCGCCCGCTCTCTCTCTCTCTTGGAGGGGGGGTGAGCAGTAGAGTAAAACAGAGCAGAACTGAGTCGCCGTGTAATCTTCTCTCTCTCCTCCGTGGGATCCTCTCGCTCTCTCGCTCTGGGATTATCTCAACTTCTTCTCCTGGCTGTCGCAGTTCGGTTTCTTCCCCTCGTTCTGCGTCTCCCCCTTAAAGTTGTCGACGAGCTGATGTTGCTGATGCTGAAGATGGTCGACGAAGACCGAACATCCTAAGATGAGAAGAAGCTGCAGCGGCGTGCTCTTCCTTCAGTTCTTTGTTTATGATAGAAGCTCCTGCGGATGATTCCTCTGCCTCTTCTCTGAGACACGTGGACCAAATTTGACTTGAACTTCAACGTCTGGATTTGTCACCATTTCTCGGGACAAGAGCAACCGCTGGAGTGATCATTTTGAAATATTCTTCACCGTCTAGTTGCTAAAACTTCAGATCTCGTTGCAGCATTTTAACCAGTGTGATGGCCAGACGAGGTTTTGATGCAGATTTTGTTCCAACTGTATTTTTTACGGTTTCTTCTGGGGCTCACTGACCGGATAATCTGGAGAAAATGTGCAACAGAGACTCAAAAGTTTCTGGACTGAAGCGTAAAGTTTTATCTCTTCAGGCTGCGGCTTTGTCGCCCCCTCTGGTGGAAATGAAAAGTGCAGGATCGGAGCTTTTATTTTGAAAATAATTATTTGGGGATTTTTTTGTCCAAGGAAAATTTCATTGTCCAACTCAGGCATTTGAAAACTTTGGAAAATGTTCCTCAGGAAGAGTCTTGAACCTTTTTGTCACAGTTTGATGCTTTTAAAGAGTCTTCGAGTGTCCGTTAAAAAAACGGACATGTCCTTTTAAGGTCATTGTGGAGTTTACGAGTCATGGAGCGAACGTAGCCTTTACGTTAGCAAAGCTGTCTGATAACCCAGACATGTCCCTTTGTTTGGACCAATAAGCAATCGTCTCCAAACTGTCACACAGCAGTAGTGGATATTTTCACCCTGGTGGCTCCGCCCACCCCTCAGGGAGATGGCGGCGGCCATCGCCAGCTCCCTGATCCGACAGAAGCGTCAGGCCCGAGAGTCCAACAGCGATAAGGTCGCCACAAACAAGAGACGCTCGAGTCCTAGCAAAGACCCGCGCTCTCTGTGCGAGAGGCACATCTTCAGCGTCTTCAGCAAAGTCCGCTTCTGCAGCGGGAAGAAAAAACCCGTACGGCGGAAACCAGGTGGGTTCACAGTAGGGCTGCAAGATTTATCGTTTAAGGATCAAAATTTCAGACAGCGTAATCGTGATCACCAAAACTGATTTTTTTTCAGCATTCCTCACCGACAGATCTGTTGTGTCGACTATTTTACAAATTTACAAGAAATTTTTATTTTCATAAGTGCTGGTCATCAGATCAACAACACAAAGCCTTTGTTTACGAGTTGAAGTTGAGTATCCCACTGCTTACTGCCTGCTACACTGGAATGTATGTATGACTGTTTATTTATTAGTATGCTATGCTAGTTTTCAGTTTGAGGAATGTGTAAGCAGTCTACAGCTGATTTATTTTCCAAACTTTATTTTAAATGTACAAAACAAACAAACCATGAGTACATGTTGATATTTCAGTTATTAATCTGCAAATATTTCCAGAAACAGCATTTTATATGAAACAGTCAGTGGTGGAGAACAGTTATTATTTCAGTGAGGAATTATTTTGTATATTTTTGGGCGATGGTGTATTAGGGCCACTTTAAGAAAAACGACACGTCTAGAGTAAACATCACATGCACAGTACAGTATAAAGAATGAGGAGAAGTGGGAAAATTTGAAGTGGTAGAAACAAAACGTAACGGAAAAATTGGACAGATTCAACACATTCACACCATTACGAACTGCAACGGAAAAACAACAGACCTTTTTACAGCTTATTAAGCAGTAGTGCGTGTTTAAAAGGTTAAGATAACGAGTAATGGTTCTTAAATTTGTATTTGCCTGCTGCTCTGGTTGTTGATGCTCCGCTCTTAGTCATTTTCAACTCAGGCACTTTGCATTGTGGGTAACAGTAGGCGAAGCAGACTGGTCTGATTCATAGACTGTGTCCGAAATTGGCATGCTAACGTACTACATACTACAAACTCATGTGTGTATACTGTATACTACATACTATAAGTATGATTAGGATGCCAAAAGTTCACACTGTAGTATATTACTAAGTTTCCCATGATGCATTTCAAACCTCGACAAAAATCAGAAGCTCACCAGGCTATCAAATATCTCTGTTGATTCGCCACATTTGAAAGTTCAGAGAGCATTTTAGGCAAGAAAGTCACCACGTAGAATACCAGAATGTGGTCATTTGAGCCATAAAACGCACGGATACAAATTTCATTTAGACATTTCGGACATTCCGTTATCCCGCCATTATGCTGTCGAAGAAACTTCTGGTCGGCTCCAAAACAAGAGCCCATTTACAAAAGCTTTAAAGAACTAAAATGAGATAATAAAAGATGCGTTTATTTTTAAAAAAAGGGAAGTTTGCTAGTGGCCAATTTTTAGCTTATAATGCTGGTCGGTCCAGTCGGTCATAATGCATGGCACATTGCATTATGGGGCTCGCAATGCATTATGGGGCGTTTGAGTGTGACTAGTACGCCCACCTCGCATACTTAAAGTTTTTTCCAATTTAGTATACACCCGGGTATTTCTTGCACACTCAATCTTTTCATACTATCTAATGTGAACACACTACATACATACTCATTTGACGTCACATTTAGTATGAGTAGTACGCTAGTATGCCATTTCGGACACAGCCATACTGTGCATTTTTCCAGAATCAGTATGTCATCCGGGTATTTTTTGCATACTGCAACTTTTGCATTTGTTCACATACTGTATACTGCATAATGCATTTTGGGAAAATCAGTACGCACTGCTAGTATAATAGGCATATTTGAAAACAGCCTACTGTATATAGTGAATGAAATTAACCGCTGAGAATTCGAACAACATTACAAAATGGTGAACGCACTATGTAGTGCACTCTGTCCATCATAGGGAATAATTTTGAGCACAGCTATTGATTCTCCCGTGAGACTTCAGATTCTTCTTTGGATCATGGCTTCAGGACTGGAGGTTCAGATGAAGCCCTGCAGCTCTGAACTGCTGATTCTCTGACCTGGAACATTAATATGCTCTGTATGTAGTTCACTGGGAGCTGGAAGTGCAGCTCCTTCAGTATCATCTGCAGTTGTCTAAAACATTACATAATATTCATCAGAGCTCTTAAATATTTAATAAAGGTAAAAAAGAAAGAGGCAGAGTGTTTCAGTCTTCTCCTCTGATAAACTCCAAGCTGGCTGGTTAAAGAAGACACGACAATCCACCTGAGCCCCGACTCCATGTTTGGCTCGCCATGTCGACTCGGCACGCGACTCCGAGACGGACCATCAGACCACCTCCCACATTAACACATTTATGAGCGGGGTCTCTCGTTAGCCGTCTCCCGCTGCTGCATGCTCTCCTGGCAACACAACAAACAGCGTGTTAAAGGAAGTGCTGCACGGCTCTCCTCGGCACAGTCCGCCTCACGGACTTGTGTAACTTCTTCTAGTCTTTGCAGCTGCTGAGTCACTTCATCCTCAGCACTTTGTGGTCTTTGAAGAGGAACATCAGTGCCGCTGTTTGGAGCTCCGAGAGAAGAGATCTGTTATCGAAACGTCCCTCTGAGTTCAGTCGAGGAGCGTCGACGATGGAGATTAAACAGAAAAAGACCAACGCTTCAGATCTGAGGCCACGCGTTCACGACAATAAGAATATTAAAGGATTTTTAAATGATGGTTAATAAACTGCTGTGGTGGGTTAGGGTTAAGGGTTTTACAACTTAAAATTATTTTACAAGTCTGTTATAAACATCAGAATTCTTATTTCCTTTATTCTGACTTTTTGTAAGAATTATAACTTTTTTGGTCAGATGACTGTTGTATATGTTCTCATATCTGGAATTTGGACCTTTTTCAGAAACACTGAAAGAAACACTTTTGTCATAATTTAAACTTTAAACTGCACCTTGACTTTTTTCTTAATTAAGACTTTAATCTTTGAAGTCTGACTTTCTAAAGTCTGTTTCACTGAATTTTGAGAATTTTAACTTTTTTCATTCTAACTTTTTCCTATCAAACATTTTCCTGACCGTTTGAATGCTTTTAGTCTTAAGCCCAAATTCCATTGCATGCGTATCCGGTCCGTCTCCGCTCCGCTGCGGGAGCGGAGCCGATCCGTTTCCATTATAAGCAATGCGTGTACTTCCACCAGCTGCGGCACGGCTCTGTCACGGCTGCGTATCTGCTCCGCCGGCCTCCGGCAGACGGAGCAGATATGCAGAGCTTCTATTTTTGCCGGATGCCGGACCACGGCGCAGCAATTTAGCACACAGAATATCGTGCGGGACAGGAAGTTGAGCACAAACACAAAATGAAATATCCGTAGATGTTTCAAAATAAAATAAACCGTGTCAACAATGGAAAAGTACTGTACCTGGAAAACGTCATTTAGGGCGGAGACAGACCTGGTGTCAAAAGTTCAGTCTCACCCCACTTCACCATGGATGAGGAGCTTTTGATTTTGGAGGTGCAAAACCACAAAATACTTTGTGAGCTCGTTGACCCGCTGCAAGGCGGAGCCGCAATGCTTCGTACCGCAGACGGATCCAGTGGGAGTTGACGCGCGTCAGATGACGGCGCAGAGTGGAGAAGGACCGGATACGCACCCAGTGGAATCCCTCAGTCAGAATTTAGACTTAAATCTCAAAATTGTGACTTTTTTCCAGAAGTGCTACTATTTGTCATAATTTTGATTTTCTATAAAGTCTTGAATGTGTTATACCATTTGTTTTAAGGATTCTGACTTTTGACAAAGGTCTTTAGACTTCTTCCAAGAGTTCAGATTTTTTTTAAAGCATAGTTTTGACTTTTTTTTAATTCTTTAATTTATTTTTCCAGGAATCTGTATGTAATCTTGGAATTTGGAACTTTTTATCAGAAGACCAACACTTTTGTCATACTTTTAACTTTAATCTCTGAATTCTGAATTTTAATCTTTGAAGTCTGACTTTCTAAAGTCTGACTTTATTTCTGAATTTTGTCTTTTTGGTCAGAAGACTTTTATGTCTCTGAGCTTTTTATCCCCTCATATCTTTAGGAGTTCGAACGATTTTCACAGAATTCCCTTTTTTTACTCAAAATTTTGACTTTTCTCTATTTCTAACTTTTTCCTCAGAATTCTGGTCTGCTTACATAAATTTGGACTCTTTGAATTCTGAGTTTGGTCTTAGAATTTAGGGTTTAATCTCAAAATTTTGCCTTTTTTTCCAGAGGTGCCTGTTTTTGTCATAATTTTGAGTGTTTTTGACAAAGTCTTTAATGTTTCAGACCAGTTTTTCATCCAATTTGTTGTAAGTATTCTGACATTTTGAAAGAAGTCTTTAGACTTTCTAAGAATTGAGATTTTTTTTAAATATAGTTTTGTACTTTTTTGAAAAAAAAAAATCTGACTCTTTCTAGGATTCTGCTGTTAATATTGGAATCTTGGAACACTGTCATAATTCTGACTTTAATCTTTGAAGTCTAACTTTCTAAATTCAGAGTTTTTCTCTTAATTTTGAGGTTCTTGTCAAGATTTTAGGAGTTTGACTTTTACCATAGCGGTGTTATGTAACTGTGACTTGTTAAAAAGTATTTTCATCCTCTAAAACCATTTTTTGGTGGCCTTAATCTATGTAAATATAAACATAATAATTGGTTCACTAGTAAATATTTTTTATCTGTGTCTGGAAAAACAAGACTTAAACATTTAATGAAAAATACAAATCATACTTGTTCTATCAGAGGTATCAGATTGACTTTGTATAAATATGCAGTATATATACATACACAAAATGTATATATATATATATATATATATATATATATATATATATTTACGTGTGTGTGTGTGTGTGTGTTTGTATATTTTATATCTTTTAATTGCTTTTTTTCTTGATTTCCTTTGTTCTTTTTTACTTGTGTCTTATACAATGCTTCTGGAATCTTATTTCAATTAAGGTGTCTTCCCAAGAGGATTAATAAAGATCTATCTTATCTTGTCTTATGTAATATCATTTGACTTCTCTCCTTTTATTATGCCACCAAAGATGCAGAACATACTTAAAGTTAAATTTCACTAAAGCATCCCCACAACATCAGACCGGTTTACCTTTTTAAAGCTGGCAGCAGACCAAGCCAACAGTGAGGCAGGTGACTGACAGGTGAGACTCCATGAAGGTGGTTAAATATAAGAGTGCTGATTTTAGATGTAATAAATGTGGGTTAAAAAGACTTCAGCTTTAATTTGGCTTTATTCCCCTGTTTATTTGATCTATTTAAACATTTTAGCATTTCTTTATCTCCCTGACAGACCAATCAGAGCTGGATGTTGAAAAGTTTTCCTTTAAAAGCCTTTTGAAACACTTTGTCCCAGTTTACAGTGCAGAAGTATTTTTAATGATCAAACTTTTGTGTCGTCTGGCTGAATCACGAGGCTGTTTTTCACAGCCTGAGTCATGTTTTCATCACCTCTGTGTTCATTCAGCAGCTTGTGATGTGGTGATTTCAGACTCACAGCTCTTTTTACACACGGTGACACTGATAAATATAACTGCTCCTGATGTTCTGTCATGACCACCACAGCTTTCACACATCTGCTCTCACATTTAAACTTAACGTAGAGATCTGCATCCTCATGGTGACTAAACGAAACTCAGAGGAGAAGACTAATGGCTGCTTTTGATTCCTGATCTAATTTCTCCTGGAGCTTGGGCAGACTTCGAGGCCTCATAGATAAAGTTTGGATGATTTGGTTCTGCTCAGGAGTGAAGCTTTTCTGTTTTTGGTTATCTTTCACTTTGTCAAATGAGCCAAAGCCTGTAAGTTAATTATCCTTAAAGCTGCTCTCTACTTTCCACATCACTGAGGGTGGTGTTATGGCGTAATAAGTCACCATGCTATCTGATGTCCTCTATGACACTTTTGGCTCTTTTCCACCAGCACGCCTTGGCCCTACTCTACTCGGCCCTACTCGATTTGCAGCGTGTTTCCACTAGCCTGGTACCTCCTAAAACAAGCTAGTTTTAGTACCTACTCCGCTCTGGTTCCAAGCGAGCTGAGTCGATACTAAAAGACGGCGTCACCGACTGCCGGCTACTGATTGGTCAGACAATGTCGTCATCGATGAGTCACTTAGCATGCTAGCGGAAGCTATCATTAGCTTACCCTCATCCGTCTTTTCTTTGCAGCTCAGTTGCTCGGCTTCCTTCTGTTGTATAGCTTCCAAAACTCTCCTGTGCTTCTCAAGGGGTATTTCTTCTTGCCACCTGCAGCCTTCTTCTGCTTTGCTTTTTTACTCGGTTTGTGACAAAAAGCCACAGATTGTTGTGAGTCGCTCAGCTGTTTACAGCGACACTGCACCCCGTTGGGCAGGCGACTGGGCCTAATGGAAAAGCAGCACAAGGTGAGTAGAGTAGAGTCGGGTAGAGTCGAGTAGGGCTAATGGAAAAGGGCCATATCAGGAGACATGAGTATTTCCCAGTATTTCCTTACAGCTTCCCTAAAGTGAAACGTGTTGGTTGTTTGCGTCTTTCCTTTCAGATGTTTCAGAAGTCGGTTGCAGTTTTTCAGATGGAGAAAAGCTTTTGGGGTGAGCTCAGCTTAGCCAAGCACCAAAACTCGTCTTAACCCGATGCAAACCGTAACTCCACCTCTGCCTTGTGCCATTAACTACATTCCCCCAAAATCCTCTGGGAAGTTACGGAGTTATTTGTGACAATGTGAAAAACTATGGAAAGCCGTTCGAGCGTAAAATTAATATTTGTTAATCAACCTTAGTTCAGCTCTACTAGTTCTCAAATAGGGTCAACCACTGCATGAATATACTTTACTGGCGAAGAAAAAAGTGTTAGTACTAATAGACTGTTTTGGATTTGCTAGCACAACTTGTAGACTTAAAAATGTTCACTAGTACCACTGCTAAGGCTTATATGCTAATAAGAGGGTGGAGAAAAGCAAATTCCAGCTTCTCATTGGCTTTTGAGAATATCACAACTAATTAGGGTGCTGGATTTGGTTATAACCCCTCCTACTTTATTAGCATTAGGTCTGCATGTACTATTAGTCAACTTACTGGTACTACTAGTAGACTAAAAACAGTCTACAAGTACTAACCATTTTTTTACTAGTAAAGGTTTTTGGCATGCTACTGCTCGAGTAGACCTTACTGGCAAAGCAAAATCGCCAACTAGTTGACAATTTTATATTACTAGTAGTACATGTAAAGCTTGTGTTTATTATTAGTAGCATTTGTAATGTCTACTAGTAAAGCAAAATTGTCTAGTAGTAAGGTCTAAAACTTCCCTAAAGTGACTAAAGTCTTTACTATAAATTTTGCTTAGCTACTTGTTCATCTAGTAAACTCAAAATATCTCATTAGTACTACTAGTAGATAGTTTTTAGTCTACTAATAGTATGGTTAATATCACCAATATCAATTTGATGTCCAAACAGCTCTCCATAGAAAACTGCTCGATCCCACAACGTTGGTAAATCCTTGATTTCACTCCCTCCCAAACAGATGACTTTTATTCACAATTCACCATTCGTCACCGGTGAACTATCAGCACACATACATGTAAATATGAGATAATTATTTACAAAAGATGATAAAAAAAATAAGGTACAAAACATATGCTTGTTAACAGTGTTGCTGGCAACATTACCTCTAAAATCTTTATGGAAAAGTCTGACTTCTCATCAAACTGAACGAAGGACATTCCTCTTGAACCAGCCACAAAACGTCACTTCTGTAAACTTATTTAATATGTCATTCTGGGCTGCCAACACACTTGTTACTCAGTGGCGGCTGGTGAAAAATATTCTTGGTGGGGCAGTACTGTGCAACACTCAGTTTTTAACAACCATCCCACTACGATTCGACGCAAACTACAGGCTCATCCGTAGCCAAATGAGTCATATAGTTTTATACATTGGTCAATAACAAATATGTATATTACACCATTTTAGACCTGGATAAATTGGAACTGATAAAAAAAGCTCAAAGACATGCTGTAAATTTACTCTGACACACCAAAAGAGTTTTTTGTGTTAAAAGTACCAACTGTTTGTACCAGGTGCTTCTCTTCAACAGAGGCAGGGTGAAATGATCAGGGCTTTCTGAATTTAGGGCCTCATGACAAGAATTATTTACTGTTTCCCAGAACGGGGCTCAACTTACCCACTGGCTCAGTTTACCCCACTCTCCCCTACTCTGACATTAATTCTAACATTCACTCAGTGAACAATCCTACCTGCCCACTCTGCACCTGTGCTGGGCTCATGGCTGCTGCTTGGTGCTGCTGCATCTCTTCTGAGGGGCTACAAGACAAAGTTTCCCCAGTTATGTGGCGTCATCATCACACGGTGCAAGTGTCATTTTATTCAACACCTTCCCTTACCAGTTTCATCTTCATCCTCTTTCGTTTCAGACCGCGAGCTCGTTTTGTTAAAAAAGTCGCTATTTTGCACATTTTGCTGCATCATTTTCAAGCGCTTTCCTCTTTTTAATTCTTCTCTTTTCCGCGCCAACCTTGCGCTTTTTGTCCATCTTGTCGGCAGTCCAGCACCGCGGCTACTATCTGGCTCATCTCACAGACTCCGACTGGCGGAGCTAACTGTTTTTAGCCTGCGCGGACGTGTTGTTACGTCAGGATGCCTCTGAAAAAAAAAAGGCTGCCGAGGGAGACGGCCCACAGGGACAGCGGTAACAGCATGGAGGTAATACTCACTCAGTGCCATGAATGAACACCAAACCAAAAAATTATAATAATATTAAAAAATGTATATTAACACCGGCCCTCACGGCCCAAACGTCAGGCCGGCCCACCGGAAATTGTCCCGGTCCTCCCGATTAGTCACTCCGGGCATGGCCGACACAAGCCGAATAAACCCGAGGGGCGAAATAAGAATCGCCCTTCGGAGATTATTTTCAACCACGCTGATTGGCCAAATTCATGTTGATATGCGCTTATCTTGCCCTAGTAACAGTCCCTTATTGGCTATTCGTCACTGTCTCAGGGGCGATATTTTCAGCGCCCCTGAGACACGGAGACAGAGACGAGAAGGCTTACTTTTGTTCTACATTAATGAAAATTAATTACTTTATATCTTAATGGATATATATTTATGTTATATTTATGTTATATTACATATTTAGATAAGTAATTTTTGGTAATATTCATTTTTTCAAAATAAAGTAAATACATTTAATATCACACACTCTCCACTGGGGGGGCGGCGCCCTAGCGCCCTCTATTGGCCAGCCGCCACTGTTGTTACTGCAGCTTTCCTGCTTTCTTAACGGCACACGCTTATTGGAGTCAAAAAAGGAGCATAAGAAGCGCATGGATAGCAGCAGGTGTAATGTCAAAATATGTCCCAGTGCAACAAAATAAAATTACAATTAGGAAAGTTCCATATCACACAAAACCACTCTTTAAATAATAAACTCTCAAAATAATGACAAATAATATTCTGGTAGATAAACTGGATCCTTCAATCATCCAGTTGATTGGTCCTTTATGACCCTTCCTTCTCCTAAACAGACAAACTGTGGCAAAGACGTCCACAAGGGTAAAAGCATCGCTCAGCTCAGAGAGGGTCTGATGTCTGATGAGTTGGTTTGATGGTTAAGTGTTCAGTTTGAGTGTTTCTGGAAACTTCCGTCTGCGAGGACGTTAAGTAGCACAGCAGCCTGCTCCACATTCATGCTGCTGAGACGTTCTTGATTAGCTTCTCTGTATGTAGGTCTGTTTCAGCCGTCCGTGAGTTTGGGCTCTCTGTCATCACTTCCTGTCATCACTTCCTGTCTCCAGCTTCGTCCTGTTCACGCCGTCAGCTGGGTGTTTGGTCGAGGATACGGGGAGGATGGGTGCTTGTTGATTGACAGGTTTGAGCTCTAAAGGGTGAAGAGTGCTTCTGTCTTTAAAGAATCCCATACATGATTTGGACGTATTTATTCTGAAGTCTGTTTCTGTTGAGTGTTCATCACCACAGTCACAGTGATGGATGACCTGGTCAGTCCAAAGCTGTGTGAGGCCCTGTGTGGTTGTCAGTAATCGATGATGCTCCTGTGAATCTACCTGTCCGTGTGTCCGTGTGTAAATTTAACACGTGTGTCCGTGTGTAAATTTAACACGTGTGTTGGTTTTGTGTTTTTCAGCAGAGCCTCAGCTGAAGGGCATCGTGACTCGTCTCTTCAGTGAGCAGGGCTTCTACCTGCAGATGCAGCCCGATGGAACCATCGGCGGAAACAAGGACGAGAACAGCGACAACAGTGAGTCTGACAGACAGATGGACAAATGGAAAGACGGACAGACTGACTGATGGACGGAAAGACAGAAAGACGGTCGGACGGACGGACAAATGGAAAGACGGGCAGACAGACAGACAGACAGATCAACAGACAGAAAGACTGAGGAATGGACTGAAGGACAGCTGGAAAGACGGACCAACAGATGGATAGAAAGATGGAAAGAGAGATAGATTGAAAGATGGACGGACAGACTGCTGAATGGAAAGATGGACGAACAGAAAGACGGACAGACAGACCGACAGATAGACAGACTAACAGACAGAAAGACTGATGGACAGACAGACAGACTGATGAACGGAAAGATGGATGAACAGAAAGACGGACAGACAGACAGACTTACAGACAGACAGACAGACAGACTGACAGAAAGACTGATGGACAGACTGATGGAAGATGGACAGACAGACTGACGAATGGACGGAAGGACAAATGGAAAGATGGACCAACAGATAGACAGAAAGATAGAAGGACGGAAAGAGAGACAGACGGAAAGATGGACGGACAGACGGAAAGACAGACTGACAGATGGACAGACAGACTGACGGAAAGACGGATAAACAGACTGATGTCTGAGATGATCTGAGCGTTGTGGCCTGCATGGTCATTGCTGCAGGAGCCCAAGACGACATGTTATGAGTTCAGAGGTTCTTGTGCAGACCTCAGTTATGAATATTTGACTTTCTGATTTCTGTCTGTCTCAAACCACTCTGGTCTTTCTCCTCTGACCTCTGACAACAACAAGGCATCTAACTTGGGTAAATGCTGCTCACTGGGTATTGGCTCTTGTTTAGACCATTCTCTCTAAACTCTAGAGATGGTTGTATATCAGTATTTCCTGACATATCAGCCCATCAGGCATCAGTAACCACGATCTCCTGCACCTTCGATAACCATGATCTCCTGCATCTTTCCATAACCACGATCTCCTTTACTTTTCGATAACCACAATCTCCTTTACCTTCGATAACCACCATCTGCTTTACCTTCGATAACCACAATCTCCTTTACCTTCGATAACCACGATCTCCTGCACGTTCCATAACCACAATTTCCTTTACCTTCGATAACCACAATCTCCTTTACCTTTCGATAACCACGATCTCCTTTACCTTAGATAACCACGATCTCCTGCACGTTCCATAACCACAATTTCCTTTACCTTTCGACAACCACGATCTCCTTTACCTTCAATAACTACAATCTCCTTTACCTTCCATAACCACAATGTCCTTTACCTTTGATAACCATGATCTCCTGCACGTTTCAATAACCACGATCTCCGTTACCTTAGATAACCATGCTCTCCTGCACCTTCCATAACCACGACCTCCTGCACCTTCCATAACCAGGATCTCCTGCACCTTCCATAACCACGATCTCCTTTACCTTCAATAACCACGATCTCCTTTACCTTAGATAACCACGCTCTCCTTTACCTTTGCTAACCACGACCTCCTGCACCTTCCATAACCAGGATCTCCTGCATCTTTCCATAACCACGATCTCCTTTACCTTCAATAACCACGATCTCCTGCACCTTCATTAACCACGATCTCCTTTACCTTCCATAACCACGATCTCCTGCACCTTCGATAGCCACCATCTCCTTTACCTTCCATAACCACGATCTCCTGCACCTTCCATAACCACGATCTCCTTTACGTTAGATAACCACGATCTCCTGCACCTTCGATAACCACCATCTCCTTTACCCTCCATAACCACGATCTCCTGCACCTTCCATAACCACGATCTCCTTTACCTTCCATAACCACGATCTCCTGCACCTTCGATAGCCACCATCTCCTTTACCTTCCATAACCACGATCTCCTGCACCTTCCATAACCACGATCTCCTGCACCTTCGATAGCCACCATCTCCTTTACCCTCCATAACCACGATCTCCTGCACCTTCCATAACCACGATCTCCTTTACCTTCCATAACCACGATCTCCTGCACCTTCGATAGCCACCATCTCCTTTACCCTCCATAACCACGATCTCCTGCACCTTCCATAACCACAGTTTCCTTTACCTTCGAAAACCACGATCTCCTTTACCTTCAATAACTACAATCTCCTTTACCTTCCATAACCACGATCTCCTTTACCTTCCATAACCACGATCTCCTGCACCTTCGATAGCCACCATCTCCTTTACCTTCCATAACCACGATCTCCTGCACCTTCCATAACCACGATCTCCTTTACGTTAGATAACCACGATCTCCTGCACCTTCGATAACCACCATCTCCTTTACCCTCCATAACCACGATCTCCTGCACCTTCCATAACCACAGTTTCCTTTACCTTCGAAAACCACGATCTCCTTTACCTTCAATAACTACAATCTCCTTTACCTTCGATAACCACAATCTCCTTTACCTTTCGAAAACCACGATCTCCTTTACCTTCAATAACTACAATCTCCTTTACCTTTGATAACCACGATCTCCTGCACCTTCCATAACCACGATCTCCTGCAGCTTCGATAACCACGATCTCCTTTACCTTTCGAAAACCACGATCTCCTGCACCTTCGATAACTATAATCTCCTTTACCTTCCATAACCACGATCTCCTGCACCTTCCATAACCACGATCTCCTTTACCTTCCATAACCACGATCTCCTTTACCTTTGATAACCACGATCTCCTGCACCTTCGATAACTACAATCTCCTTTACCTTCCATAACCACGATGTCCTTTACCTTCGATAACCATGATCTCCTTTACCTTCCATAACCACAATGTCCTTTACCTACGATAACCACGATCTCCTTTACCTTTGATAACTACAGTCTCCTTTACCTTCCATAACCACGATGTCCTTTACCTTCCATAACCACGATCTCCTTTACTTTCAATAACTACAATCTCCTTTACCTTCCATAACCACGATCTCCTTTACTTTCAATAACTACAATCTCCTTTACCTTCCATAACCACGATCTCCTTTACCATCGATAACCACGATCTCCTTTACCTTCGATAACTACAATCTCCTTTACCTTCCATAACCACGATCTCCTTTACCTTTGATAACCACGATATCTTTACCTTCCATAACCACGATCTCGGGCTCAGCGAGTGCATGAGCTCAGGATTACTGATATGCTGCTGCTATGTTAAAGACAGAAGAAAAAGGAGGACAAGAGGAGGAGGAGGAGATGTTTGGATCCCCCCTCACTCTCTCCCCCTCAGATGATCAGAGTTAAATAAAGGAGGATTAACAGCAGCCGTCGCCACAGGCCTCTTCATCCTCCACCTCCTCCTCCTCATCCTCACCCACACTGCAGCTCTGTGTCCCCGAGGATTAAATCACCTCCATCACTCCATCCTCCTCCCCCTCTCTCTATCAGGCTGTGATTCGCTCTCACTCAACCCAAACACATTTCTAACATGGACGGATGATTTACGAGTTTGTAGAGCTGAAACAACACGTCATTTTCACTGCTGTTTTGTCTTTTAAACGAGAAAAAACTCTTTACGGCGAAAAAAGCTAAAACCCAAATGGAGGATCCTGCATCAACATCAAAACCATGAAGAAGAGAAGAGTTTGGCCTTAGGTTTGAAGCTTAGTTTAAATTTATGTTTAAACATGAGCATACTGGACACATTATGAGGGACTGCTCTCCAATTCATTTAGCTTATAAGCCAATTATATGGCAGCAACTCAGTGCAATAACTCATGTAAGCATGATCAAGACAACCTGCTGAAGTCCAAACCGACCATCAAAAAGGAAGAAGGAGATTTGACAGAATGTGAATGGTTGTCAAAGCTTCAGAAACTGCTGATCTACTGGGATTTTCACACAACCATCTTTAGGGTTTACAGAGAATGGTCTAAAGGAGGGAAAATATTCAGTGAGCAGCAGTTCTGTAGACCAGCATGTCTACAGAGGATGGTCAGAGTGGTTTAAGATGATAGAAAGGCCACAGGAACTCAGCCAGGGTCTGCAGGAGACCACATCTGAACACAAAATGTTGAAGCAGCTGTGCTATTGCAGCTAAAAGCCACACCTGGTGTCACTCCTGTAAGATAAGAACAGGATACTAAGGCTGCATTCACACAGGCTCACCAGTACAGGACAATAGATCTGATAAGTCTGGATCTCTGCTCCACATTCAGAGTTTGGTGTGAACATCATAAACATGGATC
Organism: Scarus forsteni; assembly: GCA_036419115.1. Lineage (NCBI taxonomy): Eukaryota > Metazoa > Chordata > Actinopteri > Labriformes > Labridae > Scarus > Scarus forsteni. The sequence continues at coordinate 22,914,072 of JAZDUH010000198.1, read as the reverse complement.
CATCCTGCCTTGGATCAGCGGTTCAGGCTGCTGCTGGTGATCCCTCAGTCCCACCTGAGCATGGTTCAAACCCCACAGCCTACCTGAGGATTGTTGCTGACCATGTCCATCCCTTTATGACCACAGTGGACCATCTTCTGATGGAGACTTCAGCAGCTCCATGTCTGAGCTCAGATCAGCTCACACTGGTTTATTCACTCCAGAGGCTCCACAGTCACCAGATCTCAGTCCAGTAGAGCAGCTTTGGGATGTGGTGGAGCAGGAGAGTCTCTGCGATGCTGTAATGGAGACATGGACCAACATCTCTGGGGGATGTTTCAGCTCCTCGTTGAATAAAGGAGCTCTGAAGTAGGGCCGTATATAATCTGTGTTATTTTTCCCATATTCCGTTTTTTCAGTTTTAGTTTCTTGAAAATTGTTTTTTTTTTTCTTTTTTGCATTTTGCGCAAATTTAACCCCAAGACACAGTTAAAGTAATGAAATATTGTTAGTCACTTTTCAGGTGGTCCTTAAAGGTATCTTTATGTTTCCAGCCAACAGCATGTTGACTTAGGGTCTGTTCACATCAAGTGAAGTGGTGTCCCAATTCTCCATAGGGCTAAGACGAAGGGCTACACAGCCCTCGAAACAAAGACAGACTGGGACCTCACTTGAAAAGAAGGGGTATGAGAATTTCCCATAATGCACCGCGCCCGCCGACACGAGACCAAAGGAAGCGCTTACTTATAAGTAACTATTAAATCATAAAGTAAATATTCATCATGTTTTTAGTTGTTGGTTGCATTTTAAAATTTCTCGTTATAACAAGCTAGCTTTCACAACCGTGGCTACTGTTATTGCCGCATCTGCTTACGTCACAGCCAGTGCGCAACTCTGGGTAATGACGTAGCGGGAATCCAGTCGCGTCTCCTTTCTCAGCTCTGTGTTTTCACCCCTTCACCTTGGCCCTGAAAAACAGAGGGCTTAGGGGAAGGGGTAAGATGAAGGGGAAGGGCGAAGGGGTAGAATTGGGATCCACCCAAAATTTGCAGAACATTTGATCCCCTGATACAAAATCATTGGCAAACCACTCTGCCTTGGAATTCGCCGAGAGTTTCAGACCTTCTTCGCCAACTTACTCGCCGCTCGAGATGGGTTGTGTGACTCGCAGTGCGTCACTCGATACCCTTCCACGCCGGCAATCATTGAAAACGAGTGGCAGCTTGACGTGGAGGACGCACAGATCAGTTTTGGTGTGAACACAGGGTCAGCTGTTGTCTCTGATGGCCGCTAATGAGGAGGATTTCCCCCTCGGAGCATTTCCTGAGAGATATGTTCTGTTGTAGTTCGAAAAAAAAAATGCTTTTATGTAAAATGTCATCCGTTTCCATGATATTCAGGGTTTATATTAGAGTCTGCGTTTAATTCCGTGACTCCGTATGTGATTCCGTGATCCCAGATTTTATAGAGCCCCACTGACGTTTATGGAGAGGTGTACCTAATAAAATGTCTCTATGATGTAATAAAGGTATATTCAGCCCTGCTAAATCCTCTCTCTCTCTTTCTCTCCAGCTCTCTTTAACCTGATCCCAGTGGGTTTGAGGGTCGTTGCCATCCAGGGCGTGAAGGCTGGACTGTACGTGGCCATGAACGCAGAGGGATTCCTCTACACATCAGTAAGAACATCCTCGTTTACAGACCTCAGAGCTTCAGTCTGCAGGAACAAAACAATCAGAGAGACCAATTTAAACCTTAAAGATAAAAATATTTGACCTCATGTGTGACTCAGAGAGCTAAAACAGACTGACAGTAAATGGATCGGTCCTTATGTAATGGACTCAAAATAATCTGCTGCTTATTTTTAATCTTCTGCTAATTTTGGTCCGGAGATCAAATATGAATAAAGTTATTTTACTGCGAGGACTCAACAGGCAGATCGAGACTGATTCTGGACACGTAATGAGCTGATTTTGAACAGTCTATTTCCTGAAAATGAGCTCCTCAGAGGACTTTATTTACTGATCTTCTGAGCTTTTATCACAACAGGTAACTCCTCCCTTGCTATAAAGTGGCGAAGACTTAATTTGGTTCTTTTCATAAGAGATGATAGGTGGTTATCTTTTTTTTAAGGTAGTTTTTGCATAATTTACGATCCAAAGAGCTTTAATAGTATGGATGTGGGGCATCTTTGCCAAAGATTTGTTAAAATCTAATATATATATTTAAAAATATATACACACATGGACAAAAATGTTGGTACCCTTCGTCTAAAGACAAAAACCCCACAATGGTAACTGAAATAACTTGAAACTGGCAAAAGTAAGAATACATAAAATTTACTAAAAATTAACTAATGAAAATCAGACATTGCTTTTCAATTGTGCTTTAATAGAATTTTCTTAAAAAAATAAAATAATGAAAGTGGCCTGGACAAAAATGATGGCACCCCTGGAAAAGATTTGTCTTCAAACTTGTAATCAGTCAGTCTACTTTTGTTAGTTTCAAGTTATTCCAGTGATCATTGTGGGTTTTTCTTTCTTTAAATGGAGAGTACTGACATCCATGTCCGTGTGTTTATATCTAACATACAAAAGACATAGTTATTCCCCTTTATTTTTATTTGCATTTTTTCAAAACACAAAGGAAACATACAGTAGCAGTGAAAAAGTTTCGGTCATTGAACTTTTACATTTATTGACAAATCACACAAGCACATACCCACACTTGCACACATTTTTGATATAAGAATAATAAAATAAATTAAAGTTTCTGTTCAGGTGAAGCCTTTATTCGTGGCTTCTTTCATGTTTTAAATGGTTTCCAGAGCTGGACAAAATCTCTCTGTTTGCCTTTATGCTCTCAAACTTCCTTTTTTCCATTTTCTCAATGTAGGAGCATCCCTACTTTTCCAACAGAGTGTGATGGTTCTCCTGGTTGTTAAAGTCCAAAGTCTTTAAAGAAAAACTCCAACATTCTCTTTCTTTTCATGTCTTTCCTTTCTCCTGAGTCCACAACAGGCAGGCAGACTCCAAACTTAAAACTATGTGTCCAGTATCAAGGAAAAGACACCCAAATCCACCACTTGTTAACTTAGCTCAAACACTGGGAGTCAGTGGGTAGCATTAGCCTGCCTCTGCCTACAGTCACCAGATAAACTCTTAAACCAATCTAAACGGTCCTGTGTGCTTGTTGTGACTGTTTTTTTTAATCGTGTTACGTTGCGTAAGAGATGTGGCATTCGTGAACAAGTCAAGTCTTTTGAACAGCTCTTGTAAATAAATGATGAGAACCAATTCACAACTCTGATACCCCTTTTCCACCAAGCTGGTTCCAGGGCTGGTTCGGTGCTAGAGCCAGCTTAGCACCAGTTCTTTGGTTTTCCACAGACGAAGCACCGATTGCTGGCTCTCAAAGCCGGTGCTTAGCAAGCACCAACTCTTTGCAGGGCCAGCAGAAAGAACCACTTTACGTCGGGGGCTACGGCTTACGTCAGGGGGTGGGGGCGGGTCAAAACACGGAAGCACCAAAGCAGAGTAAAAACACGGAAGCATTCTTACCTTCGTCTTCTCAAGTGTGATCGCTGTTCGTTGCATAATCGTCGAGTAACATTAACTTGCTGGATCGCCAACTTTTGCTCTACAAAGGAAGGCTCGAAAAGCCAACAGCAACACTTGAACCGCAACGTAGTCCTCCATCTTTGTAGTGGCAATTGAATTTGGCGCTAGTTGTTATGGGAAACTAGCGTGACGTATACAGACGTATACATTGACGTGATGACGTAGCCCTCTAGCCAGCACCCATTTGTGGAAAAGCAAACTGTTCTAAACAGGTTCGCAGTTGAACCAACTGCGAACTGGCTCTAGCACCAGCACTAGCACCAGCCCTGGAACCAGCTTGGTGGAAAAGGGGTATGAGTGAGTCAATGGGTAGTGTAAGCTAACGCTACAACTAACTTTATTAAATAAAATATGAATTAGAATGGACTGCTTGTATCAGAGTGCTTATTTCCAATATTTTAGATGCAGGCCGATATAATCTGATATTTGTTTTTTTGTTGATATTGGACCAATATCTGATATAGCTATCAAATCGGGACACCCCTACTGTTAATTGATCATCAGTGTTGGGCAAATTACTTTAAAAAAGTTATTAGTAATAGTTACTAGTTACTCTCCCAAAAAAGTAACTGAACTACTAACAGAATGAATCCTTCATAAATGTAATTAGTTACCAGGTAAAGTAACTGATGTGTTGAACTGTGTGTCTTCGTCTCTGTGTCTTTCCTTGTTGTTACCTGCTGCAGCAGCTCTGACATCATCAGCGGAGTTCTCGCTGTTTTTGGTCTCTAGATTTTAGATTAACTAACAACAGACAAACACTTTGCTTTAGGACATAATGGACACTTCACATGTGTGTTCTTGACTTTTACTTCTTTTACTTCCATCCTGAAAACTCCAGTTTTAACTCCACAGACGCTCCAGACTCACCACTGCTGCAGCTAGCCGTGTTGCCAGATTTTGTGATTGAAATAAGCATTTTTAAAGAGAGAAACCTAAATGAGGCAAGGAACATCCTTTTCTTTATACAGAAGTGAAGGGAGGGGCTGCTGTTATTTATAACTCTGTTATTGCTAAACAGTCTAACCTTGATTTTTGTAACCAAACAGACATGTCAAGTTTTTATCTAAATTTTATCTTAATCCTCTACAGCTTTATTATGGTGAAAACAGTAGTAACTACATTAGAAATAACTTTAATTCTGGCTTTAAAGAATTACAATAAATCTAAGGATTAATTTTGGGTGGAAACAGCACTTTTACAGAAAAATTTTAATTTGTTTTAGGGTGGGATAAAATAATTGTAATAACTTCTGAATTGGGTTTATATTGATGGTTTGTGGGCACAACAAGTCCAAATGAGAAACTGCACTATTGGAACAAGCCCAAAAAACTGCAACCCACAACTACCAATATACACATGCAAGTTAGAATAAAACAAAGCTCAAAGTTGCTTATAATAAGCAGACCTGGCAACTCTGGCATCAAGTTTTCTCATCTGTCTGTTAGCGGTGCAGCTCCTGTCTGTGTCTGACTGAGTGAGGCAGGTCAGATATCAGCTGATTGATTGGCGCAAAGTAACGCGCCACATTTCACTGTCGGTAACGGCGTTATGACATTTTGAATAGTCATTAATAAAATGACCCGTTACTGTGAAAAAGTAATGGCATTAATAACGTTGTCATCATCTGTTCAGAAGCAGAATTATGAGCCTCAGCCTTCAGCTAACCTCTCTGTCCTGGAGCAGCATTAAAGGTGCCCAACACGATGATAACGATGATGATGATGATGATGATGATGATGATGATGATGATGATGATGATGATGATGATGATGCTCTGTGAGGACAGCGGGTGACGGGACAGGCCCGAGTCTGCAGAGCAGAGTTTAGCTGCAGTTGCTGCTCCGCCTGGCTGAGTCCATCCAGCATCTATAATTCACATCTGCTCCTTCCATAAAACTTTAAAATGCAATCCTTCAGTCGCTGTGTGCAGCATGAGGAACAAGATGGAGAGATGGAGGAGGAGGAGGAGAGATGAAGAGATGATGGAGACGAGGATGGAGAAGAGCAAAAGGAAAGATCTGGAAGTTTAGAAAAGGGAAACAGCTGGAGGGCGGGGAAACCTACGTCACCATGTTGTCTACGGGTGGGTTTAAGGGACAAAAAGAGCACAATACGATTTTTGAATATGAGTCTACAAAAGTTTACAAACCTATAATCATCATCTTAACTGACCTATAATCTGTCAAAACAATAGTAAACTAGAAAGCACTCGGAGAGCGCAGACCTCCGCCAGCGCCACAGTCCTCAGCCATATTGTCATTTTGACCATAAATATTAGTCCTACCTTTATTTCATCTAAATGTTTAGATTCCTTCACCATGAAAACATACCATTAGCAACTGGATTCATAATGATATCTATTTTAGTTCAGTAGTTATTCACAGAAATCACATTTTTCGCCATGGCGGCCAGACGCTGATCAACACAAAAATCGAATCAGTTCTTCCTTTTCCCATGCTGAACATTTCCTGAAAATTTCATCAAAATCCATCCATAACTTTTTGAGTTATTTTGTTCACAGACGGACGGACGGACGGACAAACTCTCCCGAAAACATAACCTCTTTGGCGGAGGTAAATATGAATGTTAAACCCTCACCTGGTAACTGTTGTAAATGATGCCCTGTTCATGATCCTTTTTGGTCTTCACCGGCTCTTAGTGATGTGATGTTTTAGAAACAGACGGGCTCATTCCAACATCTGAACACTAGATGTCGCCAAAATGCCAATTTCTACACACTGCACCTTTAACCCTTTAACTCCCAGCTCAACTGTTTGGCAGAGGTCAGTAAATTCAGGAATATTTAATATGCTAAAACAAAGTCATTGTTTTAGGAGACATGAAAAACAGTAAACAAACCAAAATGACTGATTTTCTTTTTGTGTACAATGTAAAGGTTCAAAAATCTAAATGTTTTATTAGATTACCGTTATTATTATTTAAAATGCTGAACCATGTAGTGATTTGATGATTTATTTATATAAAATCTGTTTGTGTGTCAAACACAGTATCATCTATTTTAAGTTTTTTTTGATTGCTTCTTTACATTTTTTCCTTTTCTGATGGATTTTGTTCAGAATATTTGTGCATTTTTATGTGATCACATTATCAAATATTAACTCTTTAAATCTTTTCTGTTTAAATGTTTGGCTTGTTTGTAGTTTTCTCTGATCCCTAATATTAATGATTTGATGATTAATGATTTGTTCAATTTTTTAAAACATTAAATGTCCCTAAATTTATTTATAACCTCTGCAAAACAGTTGAGCTGGTAGTTAAAGGGTAAAGAGTTTAAGATTCAGTATTACTGAAATATTCAACTTTTCACCACTTTGTGAGCTGAAGGAAAAAGGGCATGAAGTTTAAAATCTTGCAACTAGGGGTGGGCGATACTGGGAATTCTGGTATCGATCCGATACCAAGTCCATACAGGGCTAGTATCGCCGATACTGACACTTTGTACATGAAATGTAATGATCATTGAATAATTTTGTAATTTTGCCTTGAGTTGGTTGATTATGATTATGGTAAAACACAGCACAAAAATTTTAGACTTTTTATTAATGAACCACAACAATAGAACACAATTTGATTTTTTTTGTATAAAAGTAATCAGTTATTCCACATTTAAGAAAAAAAATCACAAGTGCAAAATAACAAAAAAGAGCAGCAATGTAAAAAGAAATATAAATATAACAATGTCAACATCACAACAAAAAATACCTTCCATTGCACAAATAAAGTGTAAACTACAGTTAACCTTAACCTTTGGCTTTCTGCTCACAAAGCCCTCTCTTGTTGCCCTTTTGGCTCTGTTTCCATATTAACAACAGATTTATAGGTTTTTGTTCAGGAACAGTAACATGTTGACACAGAGTGCGCCATTTAGAAGCAGCGGTCGGAGTGGAGGAAAGTAAAGTAAAGACGACATAAGAGAAACTGCAGTATCCATCTCATCACGCTAGTATCAATCCGATACCGATACTCAGCTTGGTATCGATACTATCGATATTAAGATCCGCCCACCCCTACTTGCAACCCTTAAAAAAAGAAAAGAAAAGAAAAACAGCCGTTATACACCAGTGGGACACTTTATTAGGTACACCTTGCTCATCCCAGGTGGGACCTCCAGCAGAAGGCTGATTGTTGATGAGACTTCACCAAGTCTCATCTGACCAATCAGACTCTCTTAACTTGTTTAGCCCCAAAGTGCCTGATTTAGGGAATGCTTGATGCTCTCCAACAAAAATGTAAGAAAAAGTGAACTATTCATGTAGAAATATAGTCATGCTGCACATTAAATTAAACAGGAGATTTACAGCTACACAAACATATATGACATTTTTACACACACCAAAGACAACGTCAACACCAAGCAAATGAATTATCAAATATTCAAATCTGTTTCACTTTGATTCAACCTTGGGTTGATTTGTTTGGATTAATTTGGATGGGAAAATGTAGAGAATTCTGCTTGATTTTTTACAAATTTATTTATTTACTTTATACATTTTTTTTTTTTTAAACTGCCACGGATTAGCAGAAGAAGATAAAAACTGTTGTGATTGGGTGTAATGAACACCAAAATGACATAAAAGTGAAATCTAAAGTTTGGTATATCAGAAATGTCAAATGGGACTAATGGAGCCAAACTGTGCCAAGATTGGGCCTGACCACTCTGTAGTAAAACCTCTCTAACTTTGCTCTGCATCACTTTATCAGACTCAAACTTGGCAGAAGTAATGTTCACATATTTTCACATTCATTCATAGAGTTCTAAAGCTGCAGCTGCATCATTCCAAAGAGATATTCACTATAAAAACTTGTTTATTTAGGCGAGGATGAAATGTCCAGATGATTCTGACTTCTATCTTCATTTACTCTGTCCCAGTAACGCGTACAGTCCTGATCAAAATCTTAAGACCAGTTGGAAGATTACTAGAATATGCATTATGCACATTTGGACCTTAATGAGGTTTTAAATAGATCTACAATATGCAAAAGCAAGAAGGGGGAGTGTGACAAAAAGCACTTTGAAAAAGTAATTTATTGAAAACAGCAAGTAAACTGATATAGGCTGTTTATCAGCTGATCAAAAGTTTAAGACCACAGGCTATTAAAGCCAAAATCTGCTCAAAATGTTCATTTTCTGTCAGGCATTCACACGGTCATGCCCTCCTGATGGCTAAAGCTAAGAAGCTTTCTCTTCTTGAACGTGGTCGGATCGTCGAGCTGCATAAGCAAGGCCTCTCGCAGCGTGACATTGCTGTTGAGGTTGGGGGAGTCATTCTAAATGTTTGAAAGATCCTGAGCATTATGGAACAAAAAAGTCAAGTGGTAGACCCAAAAAAATTACACCTGCACTGAGCCGGAGGATCCGATTGGCTGTCCATCAAGTCACAGGGCGGTCCTCGACCCAAATTAAGGCCCTTACTGGTGCCGACTGCAGCGCAATAACCATCAGACGGCATCGGCGGTTTTGTGGCGTTGAAGGAGACGATAATTCCACATCTGGACAAATCTCTCAAGTGTTACTTTATTATGACACCAGAATAATTCAAATAGACCTTATGGTTGCAGAGATGCACTCTTTTCTATATGTCATTTTGGAGCAGAAGGCTTAAAAAGGGGGCTGAACAGGTTAAGTCACCTTTCTTTGCACTGGGTTGCTGCTGTGTGATGGGCTGGCCATCTGTTTGACCTGTAGTTGACTGCAGGAGGAGGTGAGTAAGCGAGCGGTGGCTTCTCTCCGTAGTTTCAGGTGTAGAGGATGATCAGTTATATAAAATGATGAGAGCCAGTCGAGCAGCTTCTCTCTTTAAAGCTGCAGAGTGAGAGCTGCGAGGCCCCGCTGTCTAAACGCTGTTTATCTCCACCATCACATGTCCTGATATGTGACGCCGGCCGCCTGCTGGGAGGAAAGAAATGGTTTTCATCATCCATTCCCTGTGTTTCCTCTGCTCGTCCTCCGTCCTCCCCCTGAAGCTCTCTCTCTGTTCTCCCTCCTCGCTCTTCTATTCACTCGCTCTCCGGTTTGTGTGCACCTCCTACATGATTGTGTGGAGTTAATGATCAGCCCGGGACGTGCTTCTCTGGGTTTTTTACATTTCATGTTGGTGTTGTAATCGGTCTTTAGCAGGAGAATGCAGTACAGAAGTTGATTGAAAATTAAACTACAGTTCCAGTAAAAACATCACACCAAAAAAAAGGGAAAAAAGGAAAAAAGAAAAAAAGAAAGAAAGAAAAAACTTCACACTCAAACTACTCTACCTATTTTTCATATTAACCAGGACAGAAGGGTACCAACAGTCTTTGCCACATATGTATACCATTCATATCGAATAAAACTGCAAAGAATACTGGAGTCATCAGAGGAATGACATCTGGTGTCAAGTAAAATCCTTCTTAATCTACAAAACCCAAAACCAGTGAAGTTGGCACATTGTGTAAATCGTAAATAAAAACAGATTACAATGATTTGCAAATCCCTTTCAACTTATATTTAATTGAATACACAGCAAGGACATGATACTGAACAATCGAACTGGTAAACTTTGTTATTTTTTCGCAAATATTAGCTCATTTGGAATTTGATGCCTGCAACATGTTTCAAAAAAGCTGGCACAAGTGGCAGAAAAGACTGAGAAAGTTGAGGAATGCTCATCAAACACTTATTTGGAACATCCCACAGGTGAACAGGCTAATTGGGAACAGGTGGGTTCCATGATTGGGTATAAAAGCAGCTTCCCTGAAATGCTCAGTCATTCACAAACAAGGATGGGGCGAGGGTCACCACTTTGTGAACAAATGTGTGAGCAAATTGTCCAACAGTTTAAGAACAACATTTCTCAACCAGCTATTGCAAGGAATTTAGGTTTTCATCATCTACGGTCCGTAATATCATCAAAAGGTTCAGAGAATCTGGAGAAATTACTGCACGTAAGCAGCAAGGCCAAAAACCAACATTGAATGCCCGTGACCTTCGATCCCTCAGGCGGTACTGCATCAAAAACCGGCATCACTGTGTGAAGGATATCACCACATGGGCTCAGGAACACTTCAGAAAACCACTGTCAGTAACTACAGTTCGTCTACATCTGTAAGTGCAAGTTAAAACTCTACTATGCAAAGCCAAAGCCATTTATCAACAACACCCAGAAACGCCGCCAGCTTCGCTGGGCCTGAGCTCATCTAAGATGGACTGATGCAAAGTGGAAAAGTGTTCTGTGGTCTGACCAGTCCACATTTACAATTGTTTTTGGAAACTGTGGTCGTCATGTCCTCCGGACCAAAGAGGAAAAGAACCAGCCGGACTGTTATAGGCCCAAAGTTCAAAAGCCAGCATCTGTGATGGTATGGGGGTGTATTGGTGCCCATGGCATGGGTAACTTACACATCTATGAAGGCACCATTAATGCTGAAAGGTACATACAGGTTTTGGAGCAACATATGTTGCCATTCAAGCAACGTCTTTTTCATGGACGCCCCTGCTTATTTCAACAAGACAATGCCAAGCCACATTCTGCACGTGTTACAACAGCGTGGCTTCGTAGTAAAAGAGTGCAGGTACTAGACTGGCCTGCCTGTAGTCCAGACCTGTCCACCATTGAAAATGTGTGGAGCATTATGAAGTGTAAAATACAACAACGGAGACCCCGGACTGTTGAACAACTTAAGCTGTACATCAAGCAAGAATGGGAAAGAATTCCACCTGAAAAGCTTCAAAAATTGGTCTCCTCAGTTCCCAAACGTTTACTGAGTGTTGTTAAAAGGAAAGGCGATGTAACACAGTGGTAAAAATGACCCTGTGACAACTTTAACGCAACGTGTTGCTGCCATTAAATTCTAAGTTGATGATTATTTTCAAAAGAAAATAAAGTTTCTTAGTTCGGACATTAAGTATCTTCTCTTTGCTGTGTATTCAATTGAATATAGGTTGAAAAGGATTTGCAAATCATTGTACTCTGTTTTTATTTACAATTTACACAACGTGCCAACTTCACTGGTTTTGGGTTTTGTCTATTACACAATGATCTATCCATACATCTCGTACAGCAATATTCAAAAATAATCTGAACTTCATCTTCTCTGTCCAAAAACGTTTCATTAAAATGATCAAATTCCCACAAAGACTGAACAGCCCTGCTCCTGTTTCTCCCCATATTTAAAATAAAGCATCTGTAATTATGTTTATTTTCCAGTTTGTTCACGACTGAAATTTTTCCGGAATTTATCTCAGTTTAACCCTTTAACTCTGAGCTCAACTGCTTGACATCGGTCAGAAAATTCAGGAATATCTATTATGTTAAAAAAAAAAAGAGTCATTGTTTTTTTAGGAAACAGAAAAATCTGCAAACAAACCAAAATAACTTTTATTCTCTTTGTGTGGAATTTGAAGATTCAAAAAGCTAAAAGTTTGCATTGGAATTGCCATAATTATTATTTTAAATACTGAATCACTCACTGATATTGTGATTTATTTATATATAATCTGTTATTCATCAAAAACATTTTTTGTGTCAAACACAGTGTCGTCTATTCAAAGTTTTTTATTGCTACTTCATTTGCAAACATTTTTCCCTTTTCAGATGGATTTTATCCCAAAGATCTGTGCATTTTTATGTCATCACATTATCAAACATTAACTGTTTAAACCTTTATATCACACACCAAGAAACATAGGGAAGTTGTCCATAAAGCCAATACTCTGGCAACGATCCTTCTCCCTTGAAGGCTGCGTCTGTCTGAGCAGAGAGGGGGCGGAGTCTATGGATAACTGTAGAACAATACCTGGGTGGCTGCTGGCAGAAAAGTAGGGCCTTGTTTTCCATACAGCCAAGGCTGTCCAGATTAATGGCCTTTTTAATAGCCGCCCCCAGTTTTCAGTTGAAATCTGCACAGATGCAAAAGGCCAGGATTTTGAGCCATATGTTTATTTTAAATAAAACATCACTTTAATCTTTTTTTAACCCCGTTTTTAAAACTTTGTGCCCATTTTGCCCCCACTCATCTTTTTTGGCCACTGTCAGAACCACTTTTGGAATTTTTACATGGTTTTTGAAATTTAATTTCAGATTTAATTCCCAATTTTGCTGCCATAATCAATTTTCCTAAGACAGTTTTGGATTTTTTTTGCCAATTTTTCCCCTTTTTTTCTCTCTCCAGGCACTGTAGGTAGAACCAAGACATGTGTCTGCTCTAAAAGATCCTCTTGCAACCACATCACTGTTTTGTTAGTTCCGCTATTGTGATTACACGATGTTGCCACAAGAGTAAATTAGCGAACTATTTTTGAAAAACAGATAAATGTTACTAAATATTTTTTTAGTTCAAACTAACATAAATCTTACTAATGTGTTCAAATTTTTAAGACTTTTGAAAATTGGATTTAAGACATTTTAATGCCAATTAAGGCCTGTTTTTTAGAATAATGAATTCAATGCCTTCTAAGACTTTTCAAGGATCCGCGGGAACCCTGTTTACCTAGGAGCAAACACTCATAGTTCAGGCAGTTACACTAACCGTGGGAAATTTTACCGCGGTTCTACCATTGTACCGGTAACCGTTAGAACAACCAGCTGAACCGACTTTCAGACCAGTAACCGTTTACCTGTGTGTGTTTCTGTGTGTCAGGATGTGTTCACAGCAGAGTGTAAGTTCAAGGAGTCGGTGTTTGAGAACTACTACGTCATCTACTCGTCCACGCTGTACCGGCAGCACGAGTCGGGACGGGCCTGGTTCCTCGGCCTCAACAAGGATGGCGTCATCATGAAGGGGAACCGCGTGAAGAAGACCAAACCCTGCTCACACTTCGTCCCCAGACCCATAGAAGGTGAGACACCTGCAGACTCTTCTCCATCTGTTTTTTAAGATTAACACTGCATTTACATGAAATACTGCAAAAAAAGTAGGGGAGAGTGGGGTAAGATCAGCCAGTTTTTACTTTTGTGGAATTGAAACAAGAAAAAAAGACGAAATGAAAACACAAAACCTTACTCAAGGATGTTTCCAATCAGCTGTAGGTGTAAAAGATGATGTATTGCTCTTAAGAGTCATTTCACAAGAGATTTTTCACCTTACAAATTGTCTTATTTTCTTAAGTCTGACTGAAACAACCTGAATATTCAGTAATTTCAAAGTTTTAATGCCATTAATGAACATGCAACTTTTTGAGGAAATTGGGAAATGAGGTAATGACAGCCAGCATCGTTTTAAACAACAAACAGAAATAAAATCAGTACGTTGTAACATTCACTTTTTTCAAGTAGGCATCACTTAATCGAGGTTTTCTTCTCTGAAATTAACAGAAAAGAAAAACTTGGTAAATTTCCAAGATCACCGTTCAATATATGAGACAGACCAAATCAGATTTTCTTTTAAAGTTTCATAATGTTCTTTACTTTTGTGCTCCCTTACCCGACAAAACAAATTTCATTCTTTCTCCAAATAAAAATGTATTACGTAAAGATCGCAGGTTTAAACCAAACAGTTATAATTTCTAAATTATCTTAGAGTCTTAACGTAACAAAATATGATTTTTCAGATCAATTAGTCCACTCCATATAATCCTTTAAATTCTTTTATCCCAGCAAGTCCTCATGTCGGCGGCTTTGCTCTCTTCTGTTCACAAAAAAAAGAAAAACAATAATCCAACTCAAAAATGGAAAGTACGATCAATCAACAAAAAAATACTTTTATTAAAAATAAAAAAAAAGAGATAATGAAGGACAGACCAGCATTAAAGGCTTTTGGGCTGAGAGAGGAAGGTTTGGGCAAAATTTGAGTGCACGTTATATTTGAGTGAGTATTATTTTATAGAAATTATGGACAAAGGGGACTTACCCACTGGCTCATGTTACCCCGCTCTCCCCTACCTGTTAGTCCAGTCCTCCTCCATAAATGCAGACACGAGGTGAAACCCACCTCCATAAACGAGCTCTGATCTGATTCTGTGAGGTGAAGAAGAAGAGGTGGAGGTGGAGCAGGTCGTCCTTCAGGACATGATGAAGCTCTAATATCACAGAGAGCGAGCGAACAGGAAACATGAGGCCCGCTCTCTGCTTTCACCTGCCCCCCCTCCTCTATTTAAAAATACCTGCCGACTATCACCTTCCTCACACCTCGTCACCTCTGCTGCAGCCTCACCTCGCTCCCTTCCCCCTCTCTACACTTCACTGAAGTCAGAAACATGTTCTAATATTTATTGCTCGTGTATGTGGGTTTGCTGTGGTTATGGCGCAGCGGGGAAAACAGCTGCCACTGAGAAAACACAAATTTTAAACTACATTTTTTTTTGAATATTTGACACCTATTTCTCAAGAGATTTGCACAGCTGTTTTCTTTTTTTTTTAAGCATTTTTTGGATATATTGTGCCCCCGTTGATAGGAGCGAATGACAGTGGATGGGCCTGCAAAAGGGGTGAAAGAGTAGGAAAGACACCCTGCAGACTGGCCACAGGCCGGACTCTGGGCCGGCAGAAGCACACACATGGGACGTGCCCGGTAGCCAACCACTCCACCGAACCAGCATCCCAATTTTAACCTACACTTTGCAGACATCTGGAGCACAATAACTGAATCTATTTTTCCCCCATACTGCATCTTTAAATCACAAAGTATACTCGTCCTCGGTCTATCACCTTGATTCACAGCAATAATATAATCTTACATATCTATTACTACAATATGACCTGAAGCGATTCTAGGAGCAGAGCTTTGGGGGAGTTTTGTACATATTAATGCAGTTTTGGGAACAACAATTCCTCCATTTCTAAAAGAAAAGCATAACACATTAAATAGACATTGATATTGCATTGAACCTCATTCTAACAGAATATTACGTAACTTTGGAGCAGCTCATATGAAAGCTCATATGAAACACATAAAAGCACATAAAAACATCATCACATGTAAGAAAAGTTGTAAAAAAGTCAACTATATTAATAAGTGCAAGTGTGAATGTGCAAGTGGGAGAGCTATGGGGAGTTATATAGTCTGATGGCTGTTACCAGCCCAGCATCCAGCAGCATCCAGCAGGGCACTCTCCACCACTGATTTTTAAAACATGTGCAGCATGCGCTGAGGTTTTTTTTCCCAATCCTACACTGTGCTCCCCTCACACGTACCTAGTTTGGAGTTGTTTTTCCCCCTCCCCTTTCTCCTGTTTTCTCTTCTGCAAGCACTTTGGGTTACATATGTTGTAGGTAGGGATGCACTGATTGTGAAATTCTGGGCCGATACCAATGTTTAACATATCAACTTGGCCGATGTGTTTCCCGTTATTTATTCCTTCTTTTGTGCCACAAAAACAAAATCTTCTCAGCTCTCCATCACACTATCCTTGAATTAGCAAAAATTCAATCAGACCAATTTATAAAACAAAAACAACCTTTAATGTCACTTTCTGATTGACATTTTAGATAACCTAAGTTCACATGGCAAGTTCTTTTCTGAAAAATAACTTTCAAAAACCCTCTTGGACTGCAAACAGACCAATAAAAAGGCAATTTCAGTATTTACATCACTCAACAAAATTATTTGAGAAATCTCAACAGAACAGGTATTGCAAACAGCATAACACTGATCTTTCTCCGACACTGTAAAGTACTGCTACACGACCGCTATCTTCTTAAGGTGCGTTCACACCAGACGCTACTTGTACTACCTCAGCGATCACTCTCCATTCAAAGTCAATGTACAGCCACGATGGGGCGGGGCTAACCCTCCAGAGATGCGACAGCCGCGTACAAGACGATAACTTCACTCGTCACGCGATGTCAAAGTTAAAAAAAGTTGATCTATTCAGGTGATGTCGTGTGTGGCTGTGCGGCTACAGCCAATCAGCGGTGTGTGTACGTGTGACGGTACCTGAGACAGACAGTTATTCATCCGGACTACAGGGCGGATGAGTTCCGTCTAGGCGGAACTAATGTCAGTGAGGACATTAGTTCCGCCGAGACAGACCGCGGTAAACTCACAGATGCTGCTGCTGCAAGGCGTCAGCTGCAGTGTTTTGTGGTTGATAAGTGAATGAAAAGGATACAGCTGGAATAATGTTCGCTTATATATGATATATGAAATGATCACGGTGAAACTCGAGCGGACGTGACATCACCGAGCAACGGCCGACGGTAGGGGTTACCAAAATGAGGTATTTATGGACGCGCAACGCTACGTCAGTGAGCGACGCAATTTTAGTAGCTCGGTCACTTGCGGTGTGAACGCAGCATAAGTCTACTCTACTGATGGAAGTGCGCGGGTGCCCTCTTCCGTCTTGGCAGAGAATTACATCTCCAAATAAAGAGGGGAAAAGTTTTTCTCCCGAGCACAGCGTTCATGCAACTTGTACATCAACATATAATCATCAACCACTGCCATCGGTAAATGCAATTTTTATTTGCTGATGGCCAATGGCAGTTAACAATGTAAACATCGTCCTACACCGATGTTCAGCCGATGCATCGGTGCATCCCTAGTTTTAGGAAAGGAGATATATAAATAAAGATTGATTGATTGATTGATTATGTTTTGTTGTAAATCAGGTACTTTGGGTCTGAAGAGGTTAATAACTTCATTTCTTGCTTTTTTAATGAACTCTCATTTTCTCGCCCCACAGTCTGCATGTACAAGGAGCCGTCGCTGCACGAGCTCGAGGAGAAGCTGAAGGGTTCAAGGAGCCCAACGCTGAACAGCAGGGAGCGAGGAGAGCAAGGGAGCCAGGACAACCTGCAGGAGCAGCAGGAGGACTGCACAGAGCAGGACGGATCATAGCCTGCAGCGCCCCCCACAGGCCAGGAGGAGGAGGCGGAGAACTCCCATTTTAACACTCCCTCTGTTCAACTACAACCACACCAACGACGACAACAACAACCGCCACGACAACAACAACAACAACGGCGACAACAACGAAACAAAGAAAAAAAGAAGCTAAAAAAAATCTTCTTGCTCATGTTGAAATATTTTAAATCTAACGGGGGAGGGCGAGGGGGAGGGGCTTGTCTGAAAATGATCAGGACGTTGATGATGATGATGATTTACATTTTATGCAAAAAGCCCTGCTGGTACGGCGCCCGGAGGCTAGCACACCTACTCTTCATCGCTTCTTCGTAATCATCATCAGCACCGCGGTCACGATGATGACTAAGTGTTTTCCCGAGTCGAGCGAGCGCTGAGAACTCTGAAGCTTTAAGCCATGTAGAAACTTCACCTCTTTCATTTCCTGATGAATGCAAAGACTCTCGCACTTTCTTCACGCTGCGCTTCTTCTTCCTCCTCTTCCTCTCTGCCTCGTCCAATCAGAGAGGGGGGGTCTCACCTTCTGCCACGTCTCGTTTGTTCCTCACCTTCTTTTCTGCTCGGGGGAGACGTCGGGTTCTGGTGCGGACACTGCCGATAAAAAGCCTCAGACGGGAGTCGTGCTGAAGGACTTTTGTTCTGTTTGGACCGGACCTCGTGTTTTTATGAGGCTTGTTGGATCTTTGGAAGCATGTGCATTTTGGAAACGGACGCTAGTTTCTCATTCCTGCATCACAGAGTCACATTCATGGGGATTTTCTTCCTTACAGACACAACATGCTCCTTTGTTTTCATGAAACATCGTCAGAGGAAAGTAAATCCATCCAGATTTTCAGGTTTGGTCTCCAACATTTTGAAATACTTTCCTGTAAAAGTTTAGTCCTCGGCTTAGCTGCAAACTTCAGATGTAGGTAGGGCTGGGTAATATTTGCTAATCTCGATATCATGATTAATTGAAGCTATTATCTTGATTACGATTAATGAACGATTATTTTATACCATGCTGGAACAAATTAGTGGTGATACCGACGGTGGTCGACACGGTTTTCCTGCAGTATTTACACTTAACTTCTTTCTGCTCGATGTCCCCTGCACAGAATCCAAAATGTGCCCAAACAATGGAGATGGTATTTTTCGTGGCTACTAGGTCGTCTGATAGATTAGCGCCTATCTCCTCCATGCTAGCAGCGTGTCCTTCGCTCTTGGTGGAAGTGAATGCAGACTATATGGAGGGGGCGCGGTCACATGACTTACACAGGGAAAAATAATCAAATGACATGAGTATGATTTCTTAGGTTATATGGTCTAAATGTTAATGTTGATTATTTGTCGATTAATTGCCCAGCCCTAGTTGTAAGTTAATATTCTGCATTCAGCAGAAATATGAAAAAGCAAAGAAAAGCCTAAAGTAGGACTAGATGCTTGTTTGTCTTTAGAGTTTTAAGACGGTGTTTTGATTAGAATGTCCACAAAAATTGTTTTTCCTGTATCAGATAATTTGAAAGCAGCCCAGTTTAAAGATAAGATTACATAATCTATTATCAAACCCTGGAGAAGAAATTTGGATGTGTGCACTGCAAAAATTCTGATCTTAAGGAAGTTTATTTGTCTAATTCAAGTCAAATATATCTTTAATACTTACTAAAATTTCATATTGATTTGACCAGTCCAGATGGACATCTTAGTATGAGGAATAAAAACAAAAATAAAGCGCTGAATAACCTGTAATTATGAGAAAATGTTCCATTAAAATAATTAAAATCAGGTTTAAAAACTACTTAAGAAACCACATTTTACAAGAAATTAAGGGTTTATTTTTAGTTTCTAAATACTAAATTAAGACAGGTAGCTGGGCTTGTTGGGCAATTTTGGCTTACAATAAGTTTTGAGAGATTTTTAAATTTAGAATTGGTTGATAAAACTTACTTTAATTTGAGTTTTTGCAGTGTAGCATGCATTAAGGTCAATAGAATAAGATATAAAAGATGTTGATCGATAAAATACAAGTAGCAGACAAACAAAACAGAATAAAATAAAATAAAGTGGAGGTATTTACAATTCTTACAATAAACAGTAAAGTCTTAATCAGGAACATTGAGGAATTCTGTGCAAAAACTGAAGGCAAGGCAACTGTGTTTGTTTTCAAGTCAAAAATATCAAAAATACTTTGCCTAAATCACAGTTACTTAACCAGTCGAGATAAATATCCTTTTTTAAGGAATAAAAGGCAAAAACAAGGCACTAAATTTCTTGGAAGGAAGAGAAAATATCTATAAATTAAACAAGGAAACTTTAAATCAATGAGGGTCTGAAATTAAGGTTTAATATCTGCTCAAATTAAACTTGTTTCATCTTGTTGACAAATTATTTTACTTAATTATTACAGGCACCTCAGACCTTATTTTGAGTTTTTCAAACTTTCAACAAGATCTTAATCTTGACATGTAAGAAAATTTCAGATTACAATAAGTCTAGTGAGATTTTTTTTCTCATGACATCGAAGATACGAGTTCAAGCTGAGATGATGCCAGGATGCTAACATTAGCAAGAAGCAGAAGCACACACAGGCTGGCATACCTCCCTAAAGCCAGAAGGTTACCCCGATGGTCACACTGATTGATTTGGCAGAATTCAACATGAGGCCTTAATAATAATAAAATAGTTTCATGAATGCACCAAACTGAGAAAACAACCTCTCAGGATGGATTTACGACGACGTTTGTGAGTCTGCACTCGTCTGTAAGGAAGCATCTCCACCCAAAGTGACTAAGAGCAGGAGTGTGAAGCTCAGAAAACCGTCCTCGTGCTGCGTTCAGGGTCCGGTTTAGGAGAAAAGTTTGTGTCCTGCAGAGCGAAGGAGCTGCAGGCAGAACTGTTGCATGATGTATGTTCCTAAAAACGCCCCCGCAGCCATTTGGGGGCTCTAAATGATTTATGGAGACACGAACAGCTGTGTTGTGTAACTCCGATCCGGTCTGAACAGGACTGAAGCGACGGGGCCTTCGCAGCTCGCCATGATCCCGCGTGTGATCCGATGTGATGTGACGGTCTGCCGCCGATGCTAACGTGTTGCTAAATGACTCAGCATGTATTGGAGCCTCACTCTCTCTCACTCTGAACACGATTGTATGTTTTTATTTCTCACCTCTGATTAGTGCACAAGCAAAAAAAAAAAAAAGACAAGAAAAGAAAAACGGACGCCCTCATTTTAATCCTTCGGTCAGTGTTGCATCAGTGTCTCCAGCTTTGTGATTGGTTCTTTAAGAGCCGATTGTTCTGATTGGATAATCCATTTATTCTTACAAATCTGGTTCCCTTATCATCAATAATTTACACAAATGAGTCTCTTAAAACTAAAGCAGACATCCTATGAAACTCTGATTTAGTTTTCATAACATTTTGTATTTCCTGTTTCCATGGTGATACCGCATTCAGACTGTTGACGATTTGAGGTGTTCTGCTTTTAAAGGTGTTCAGACCAATGTAAGGGGAGTTTTTGCTAAAGCAGGTGCACTTGTGGCAAAATTAAGAATATAATTCACTCTAATATAAAGTTTCTTTGAGACTTTACAGCAAGACAGATCAACATTTTGATTAATATATCGTCATATCATCAGCATAGAGATCTATTTTACCAAATTCACTTTGGTAAGTTATGTTTTGAATTAGGCTGCATAAATTGTAAAGGTCTAATGTGATTTTAAATGCACAGAATCTTTATTTTTAACTCCAGAACTTTATCACATTCATGGATTGAAGCTTGCAAGTTAGATGTTGATCAAAAAAATTTTAAGTTTTGTTTATGATTCTCAGTAGATTTAGGCAAGTAGATCGAGATTATATATTATATATATATATATATATATATATATATATATATATATATATATATATTTAATTTAGTACAAGAAAAGAGAAACAATTGCTAACGGGGAAAAATTAGATAAAGTTGGATAAAGTCTTAACATTTACAACCTCACATCAACCTTGTATGTCCACTTAACCCCCATATATATTTATATATATATATATATATATATATATATATATATATATATATATATATGTACACACACACACACACACACACACATATATATATATATATACATATATATATGTGTATGTATATATATATATAAAATAAAAATAACAATAATAATAATAATAGTAACAAATAATAAATTTACAATACAACAAAATAAAAGAGAGAAAACAGATTGGAAAAGATAACTAAATTATATAAATAGATTTACAATGCTTCAGTACAACCCTATCCTTTATGATTAGATGTAACACCATAGCTGCCTAGTAGAGCAAAGTTACCATAGATCCTAACACATCTACATATTTAGACATCCAGGAATGTAACTATCAAATCAGTTTCATTTATTTATTTTAAGTCATGCCATAGCTCTTAAACCAGCTCTTAGACCAAATTTTTTCATATTCGTCCACAGAGTTTGTGTTACAGTATATGACTCTTTCCAGTTTTGCTAGTATGTTGAGCCGTTCTTTTATATTTTGAGCTGAGCTATCTTTCCATTTACAATATAATAACGTTTTTATATTTAGCTATTTGTTGTTAGTCTGATTTACAAGCCCGGAAAAGAAACCCAGAAGGCAAATAGCAGAGTCTGGCTTTATATGAGACCTAGTTATTGTTATTATTATTATGCTCACACACCGACAAACCTCCATTAATTACTCATTTATTAATTTAATTAGCAGCATAGGTAAACTTTAAAAGTTTGAAATGCGGAATTACGGATTTTAAAAATACTAAAACGCTCAAACAGTCCTAAAAATATAGACAAAACCCGTCTGTTGGTCTGAACACGTCTTCAGAAGCAGCCAAAAAGGACAATGAAGACGTTAAAAACAGAAGAAACCTTGAATTAACCCTTTAACTCCCAGCTCAACTGTTTGGCAGAGGTCAATAAATGCAGGAATATTTCATTTGTTAAAAAACAACAAAACATTTTTGCCTGTGTCTGTCAATGATTTAGGAAACAGTGATAACTGCAAACAAACCAAAGGAAAAGTATTTTCTATGTGTTAAATTTTAAAAGCTCAATGTTATTTACCATCATTATTATTTACACACTGATCTTAACCATTTTTATTCATAAAAACTTTTTAACCTTTTAATCCCACGTCAGGAAAATATCTGGTCTTTGGTTTTGTTTGTAGTTTTCTTTGTTTCCTGAAGTGTCAACAGAATCAAACAATGATTTGATTTATTCTGTTTTTTAAAAGATTAAATATTCCTGAATTTATTGATGACCTCTGCCAAACAGTCGAGCTGCTCGTTAAAGGGTTAAGTCGACATTCGGTCTCTGACTTTGGTTTTCCTTTAACTGTCGAGAAAGTTCTGACACCTCAGATCCGTCATCTCCGTCCACACCTCCTGCTCTCGCCGTGATGCGTTCAAGTGTCGGCTGATGGGAGGGCGCCGTAGCGTTTCTAACACTGCCCTGCTTCGAGAAGCACTGCCCTGAAAGCTGTTTAACTCCGACCACGTCTGAGCGTCTCAACGCACCGGTGTGACAGAAACAGTCCTGCTGCTCGGTCCTGAAGTTTCCTTTCCTTCTTAAACTTAGTAATCAAACCCCCGTGTGACATAATCAAACATAAACTGATAAAGTGTGACGCTGAGACGCTCAGACACAGATCCTTCACTGCCCTCCTCGTCTTTTCCTCTCCTATCACTCGGACCCGTTTTTTCGCCTCTGACCGACTTTCCCAAAAAACGCCTCGACCATTTCCTGTTTACAGAAACCACAGACCGCCTTCACTTCCTTCCCCCCTGCTCTCAGAGTCCTATCACTGCCTTTGTTTCTCCTAAAATAAAAATATTCCTTCAAATGTTTTTTGTAAAGCCCACGTGGTACCAAAGAAGGAAGTTTGGGACTTTTTTTGCACTTTAATTTTTGTTAACGTCATGCATGTTAATACAAAACATATCTTTGACGGTTTTGCTCTGAACTCATCTGTTAGATGGAAGAATAGCTGTGTCCCAATTCAGGGGATGCATCCTCTGAAGCAGTGTTTCTCAACCAGTGGATTCCGTCTACAATGATATACATTAGGGGTGGGGGAAATAGTCAATTCACATAAGTATCGGGATTTTTTGTTTGACGATTTTTAAATCGATTTTTTTGTTCAAAAACATATTTTTCCCAAATTTAAATGCTTCATTTTAGTCTGTAGGCATCATCACTGTTCATCTTTTTCACTGGTGTTATAAAAGCTAACTAAATATTTCAAAAATTGGGAATATCGCAGAATCACAATTTATATCAAATCGGCACCTAAAAAAATGGTAAAAATTGAATCGGGAGAAAAGCATATCGTCCCAGCCCTAATATATATCCTTTAAAAAGATCCTTTTACTTAAAAAACAGGATTATTTTACTCAAATAACTGCGACCTTTATCTGCCCTAAACTACAGAGTAACAAGACTTTTTTTTCTCTAATTACCTGTTTCACAAGTTTCATTTATTACGTTTTTATGATACAAATCGAACACCTTATTAAAATGAGACAGTTCCAGTGAGCATATACAATTCATTTCTTAATTAAGATTTTATTGTGAATCATCTGCAGGAAGGTTTCGTGGGAAAACTTATTAATTTGCAACGTTCAGATTAGCACATAAAATTAAGCAAGTATTGCAAAGAAGAAGACGATAGCAACTACGTCTCCTTAGGCTAGATCATACACTGCCTGGCCAAAAAAAGTCCTTCTGATATTTTATTGTCCCGCCTTTAGCTTTGATTTCAGTCTCATTCTCTGTGTCATTGTTTCTTTAAGCTTCTCCAATGTCTCAGATTTGTCCCAGATCACAGCACTGCCCCCACAGGCTTGGACAGTAGGCACTAGGCATGATGGGTGCATCACTTCACCTGCCTCTCTTCTTCCCCTGATGCTCCCATCACTCTGGAACAGGGTCAATCTGGACTCATCAGACCACATGACCTTCTTCCAGTCCTCCACAGTCCAATCTTTATGCTCCCTAGCAAACTGAAGCCTTTTTTCTGCTTAGCCTTACTGATTAGTGGTTTTCTTAAGGCTACACAGCTGTTCAGTCCCAATCCCTTGAGTTCCCTTCACATTGTGTGTGTGGAAATGCTCTTACTTTCACTATTAAACACACCCCTGAGTTCTACTGTTGTTTTTCTTTGATTTGATTTGGCCAAACGTTTAAGTGATTCACCGATCACCATCATTCAGGATTTTATTCTGACCACATTTCTTCCTTGAAGACGATGGTTCCCCACTATCCTTCCAGTTTTTAATAATGTGTTGGACAGTTCTTAACCCAGTTTTAGTAGTTTCTTCAATCTCCTTAGATGTTTTCTCTGCTTGATGCCAATGATTTGACCCTTCTTAAACAGACTAACATCTTTTCCACCACCACAGGATGTGTCTTTGACATGGTTGTTGAAGAAATGAGAAGCTGCTCATGTCATCAGCTGGAGTTAAAGAACTTGTTTCAGCTGAAAAATAATCACCCATTATAATTATCCAATTTTTAGAGTTTTATTTTGGCCAGGCAGTGTACATGCAGAGGGTTGAAAGCCATGGTATAAAAATCTGTATGGAGGTTAAAGTACGTTAGCCAGAGTAGCTTCACTTAGGATGCTTCTCCATTTGTGGATCCTGCTCCACTCTGTTCGATGACCTGATCCATATTCTGTTAAAGGGTAGCACCTGTTTAAAGTAGGCGGCACCACCAAGACGTGGCAGTGGCTTCCCTAAAACCACAAAAGGTGTCAGAAACACCCCTGAAATGTTTAGAATTTTGTGTTGATTATGTGCATAACACTAATGGCCCTTTTCCACTAGCACGCCTCGGCCCTACTCTACTCGGCCCTACTCGATGTGCAGCATGTTTCCACTAGCCTGGTACCTTCTAAAACAAGCTAGTTTTAGTACCTACTCCGCTCTGGTTCCAAGCGAGCTGAGTCCATACTAAAAGATGATGGCTACTGATTGGTCAGACAATGTCGTCATCGATCAGTCATGAGCGCGACGACCTAGCATGCTAGCGGTAGCTACCGTTAGCTTACCCTCATACGTCTTTTCTTTGCAGCTGGATTGCTCTCGTCCTCGGCTTCATTCTGTTGTATAGCTTCCAAAACTCTCCTGTGCTTCTCAAGGAGTATTTCTTCTTACCACCTGCAGCCTTCTTCTGCTTTCCTTTTTTACTCGCTTTGTGACAAAAAGAGTGTGTCGCGCTCAAAATGACGTCACTGCAGTGCCGCTTAGCTGTTTACAGCAACACTGCACCCCATTTGGGCAGGCGACTGGGGCTAATGGAAAAGGGCCATAAGAGTGTAAAGGGGAAAGTCGAACCATGGGCCAAACTGACCCGTGGAAGCTGTAGGTTTTAGAGAAAAAGGCCTAAAGCTTCCTCTGAACTGCAAAGATAAGAGGTTCAGGCTTTCATAGGATGCAGCTCATGAATTGGGACACAGCTGAGTAAAGTTAGCCTTTAGCTAAGTCTGTTAAGATGATAAACTTCAATGAAAAGGTTACTGGGTAATAAAGAGCAGAGAGTGCAGCAGAGATTAAATCGATGCTCAGGTGATTTTTGGGAAACTCGGTCTCCTCCCATCAGCCAACGTCCCACTGACAGGAAATACAAAACCATCTCTGCATGAGGAATAAAAAATCAGAGGTGTTTCTTCTGTGATGCATGCCCCGTTAGGAAACACGCCGCTGCTTCTGCCGCCATCTTGACTTCCATTAAAGGGTTTGGGGAAGGCGGGGTCAAAAGCTTTTCTTTCTTTTCCACATCATCGGTTGCGAAGGACAGATAGATGGACAAACCGAAGGACTGTTGGAGGGATCGAGAGGAAGGAACCAATCACAATCCACCGCACTGCCTCTGAGAAAGTCTTCCAGGTTGGGGGGTTTTCGGGGTCGGACCTCGAGGATTGCAGAGACGAACAGAAACATTGATTCACTGTTTTCTCTTCTGGTCCACGTGGATGTAAATGTCTGTGACGAGTGAATACTCTGCTGTTCACGTGTCTGTTAACGCACCAAAACACTCGACAGGAATGTTGTTTCACGAGCGTCCTTCCTGCTATGTCTGCTTCTGAAGCTTCAACCAAAAAAGTCTCTGAATCTCGATCACACGACAAATCACGCCATTTTTAATAACACTGGAGAGCACAGTTTTTGTTGATTTAGGTTTAACAGCTATTGTTGACTAATTTTTGGGTGCTGAATCCAAAACACATTTCCGTGCTTTCGTTCTGACTTGTGGTTGTTTCTGTCCTTGAATATTTTCTCTTTTTGAGGTGCAACTGCGCTGAGCTATTGTCAGCTGTCGGCCATCAAATTCAAGGCTTCAGATTAAAACCTGTAACCAGGTCCAGTGTGGTGCATTTGTCCTCAAAGCTGCAGAATAAAAGTGTCCAGCAGATATTCTGGATTTTAGTCCAGTAGAGCTCCATATAATAACAACTGTTGCTTCAAGACTTCTCATAGTTTCGTATTTTTTCTATTTTATATCATAAAAAGTATTTCATATCACTTTAATAGGATGGTTTAATTGCTCTGTGCAGTTAAAGTCCTCAACTAAAATTTTCTGGCTGCATATGTATATATGAGCAGAAAATCAGCAGCACCTTCTTAAAGTTTTTTGCTGTTGTTGTTTATTAGGATCTCCATGTATTTCATTTATTTTTTTATTTAACCAGATAAAACTCACTGAGATCTGGATCTCATTTACAAGGCTGACCTGGTCAAGAGGTCTGCAGCACACTTCATAATGAACTCATGATAAAAGTTTAAGGCAAAAAATAGCAAATCAGAATAATAAATATGGTGAGGGATTCATTAAATGCTACAGCAAAATAACTTTGGCATCACAGCTCCTCCTTCACGCGTCTATAACACGATTAAAATTAATGAACCCTTTAACTACCAGCTCAACTGTTTGGCAGAGGTCATAAATAAATTCAGGGATATATAACGTTTTATGAAACATAACAAATAAAATCATTGTTTAATTCCTTTAAATTTTCAGAAACGGATGAAACTACAAACAAGAAAGAGTTTTTTTCTTGTTGTGGGATTGGAAGGTTTAAAAATTTGATTATGTGATGACTTAGATTGCACAAATATTTGAGACAAAATCAATTAGAAAAGGCCTAAATATTGTAAATAAAATAGCAATAAAATGACTTAAAATAGATACTGAGTTTGACAAACACTCCAAAACCGTTTTTTGGTGGATAACTTATATTATGTCATTAAAGTTAAGTATTTAAAATAATAAGCTTTAAGCTTTGTTTGCAGCTTTTTTCTGTATCTGAAAGCACTGACAAAAACAAACAATGATGTGCTATTTTTAACACATTAAATATTTCTGAACTTATTGACCTCTGCAAAACATTTGAGCTGGAAGTTAAAGGGTTAAAAACAAATGATCTGTTCAGAAATGAAATACAAAGATACATAAAAAAGTTAATTCCTTTCAGCGAGTCAAAAAGGATTTTAAAAATAATTAAACTGACAAGTTATCGATGACATTTTCAAGTATTTCGAGTATTAATCAAATAAAAAGATATGCAGTATTATCAGATTAAAGCACTTTACTGTTCTGACTTGGTAAAAGTCTCCGTTTGAAGGACTTCATGCATCGTCTCGTTTTTTTTAGAGATAAAATATTCTCCACCTCAGAGGAAAAGAGATCTGACATCAGACTCATTAATGTGATTTTGTCTTTATACTTTATAATTCAGCCTTGATTTGACAGAACAGCAGGTCTTCACTTCTCCTTAAGAGTTTCTTCAGCTTTCTTGTTACATGAAAACAGCAAAAATAACAAACGTGTCCGCAGAGATAATCCAGAAAGTGTTTTTTTATCACCTGAAGTGGTCAGAAGCAGCGTGAGCAGGAGGGACGCTCTGCAGTCAAAGTCTGTGTTTAAGGAGAGAGCAGCAGGTCCACTCTGACGGTTTAAATCTGATCAATCCAAACACAAAAATGATTTAAAATCAGATTTCAAACTCTGCCAGTCGACCCGCTGAGCTCTCACAAACTTTATCCAAAAACAAAACAAGGCTCGGCCTGCAGGGAGCGCTGTCGCTGTTACTTGGAAAAGTTTGCAGCACTGCCGACGTCCACCGGCGCCAACTGATGATGTCATAACCAAGCGACAGAAGCCCCGGAGGCGGTTTGAAGAAAGGGGCGGGGCCACGCCGAGCTTCCGCCATGTTGAATGGTCTTAACGAGCCTGAATTGTACGATGTTCTTCTCTTTGTGTTTGCTGATGTTTGCACCTTTTCTGAGACACCTTCATATAAACGCATCATATATTAGAGAACCATCGCAAATACGCCGCAGGATGAAAAAGATTGATTAAAAATAAATAAAAGAATGAAAGAAAAGGTTCTGTGTCTGCCTCGTTTTTTGTTCGGAGCAGGATGGTTGTGGTTGGTTGATTTTGTGCATCAGGTGTTTAATCCACTTTAAAGGGACTGTGAGGAGTTTCTAAGTAATTACAAAAAGTCTCCCTTTTAGATATCTGCCTGATGGAAATACACACTTTAAGATGAGTTTTATAGCATCTAAATAGGTTATCTATAAATGCTATTCCTTAGCTTCACGGTCGGGTCGGACAGGACTGGACTGGCCTGGATACTCAACTTCAGGAACAAGACAATTACAACTTGAGCAAATTTATATCTTAGAGTCTTAGAGCACCGGGCTGTAAGTAGACATATATAGCCGGCCACAAAACTACGATACTAAGTTTTCCAAAAATTGCTTGTTGTCACACATCAAAAACTACCGCTACATAACTAGAAAGAGATACATTACCTCGTGGCTTTGCATCCTGTAAGTTGTTAAAAAAAAGAAGTTGTAAATCAATGCAGAGTTCTGAGGAAGGTCTGAGCTGCATTCATTAGCATCACAACAAACACACACTTTAGCTTGGGTCACGTCTTTACGACAGTCACCGCGCGTGCTCATGGGTAGCAGAGTCTTTATGTCGCTGGAAATAGATTCTCCTCATAGCACCTTTAAGGAATAAAAGGTCAAAACAAGGCATTGAATTATTTGAAATGAAGAGAAAATATTTTCTCTTAAAGTGTCACTCAGGGTCTAAAATTACGGTGGCGTATTGCATTCACTTGAAAATAAATAAAATCCACCTGTATTTATGAGATACTATCTCGTAAAAACAGAAAATGATTTATTTTTGATTTTCCTGTTTTTATGAGATACTAAGGAATCTTAAAAGTAACGAACATGTCGTGCATGTTAGACCTTATTCAGTTTTATTTTTCACTTGGTTTGAAACATTGGGAGATACTTGTGTCTCTGAGCGGTGGTGTTGTTATTAGTTTGTCCACATTGCGCAGACACCTGATGAATTTGCGGTTGTTCTGACGTAAAGCCCACTTGGATCAGCTTGACATTGCTGTTTTTGTACATGATCAGTTGGACCAGTATGGCGGGCCGACCTTACCTGTGTTGACCACGTACCTGGTTAATAAATGCAGCAGCCAGTCTCGAAGCAAAGCGTCCTGTTTTTACGAGATAGTATCTTATAAAAACAGACCGATTTTTTTTTTATTTTCGAGGGAATGCAATACGCCACCGTATAAAATTAATGTTTGAGTTTCTAGCAAGAATAAGTAAAACAATCTGCCAATAAGAAAATTTAACATGAGCAGATATTAAACCTTAATTTAAAACCCTCACTGAGTCAAACTGTCCTTGTTTCATTGCAGATCTTTTCTCTTCATTACAAGCATTTCAGTGCTTTATTTTGCCTTTTATTCCTAAAAGTAATGTATTTATCTCCATTGATTATGATTATAGTTTAGAAGAAGTGTTTTGGATATTTCTGAACGTTTGTGCTCGCATGTTTACAATGCTGCAGGAGGAAAAAATTCAGATCCATTTTCATTTAGAAAAATGACATTATTTACCCCCCATTGGGTTGGCTGGGGAACTGAACTTTGAAATACAGTTTAAACAGGGATATAGCCTTCTAACATTAAATACAGATAGGTCAGGTAGTACAATCGGTATACAAAAGGATAGCACTGAGTGATATATTTTTTTAATCTTGGCTTTTAAAGCATTTTGGAAAAGAACTCTTCATTTGTCCAATCTGACAAAAAAAACTCACTGGATTTATCCTAATCAACAACTTTCTTACATGTCTGAATTAAGAGCTTATTTGAAGATACAAAAACTAAAAATGTGGTCTGGGTTGATTGTAATAATGAGTAAAATAATCTGCCAATAAGACAAAACAAATTTAACATGAGCAGATATTAAACCTGAAGTCAAGACCCTCACTGAGACAAACTTTCCTTGTTTCATTGGCAGATGTTTTCTCTTCATTACAAACAATTTAATGTCTTATTTTTGCCTTTTATTCCTTAAAATAAGATCTTTATCTCACCTGGTTACGTGAATGTAGGTTAGAATAAGTGTTCTGCATATTTCAGACTTGAAAACAGAAAAACACTCTTTCTAAAATCAGAGTTTTTTGCAGTGTGTGCAGTAGGGCTGAACAATTAATTACAAATTAGATTAAATCACAATATCACTTGTTGCAATTTTCAAATCGCAGAGGGTTCAATATTTTTAGCCCAAAATGTGTTGGACATTTTGGCATTATGATGTAGTTTTTTGCAATTTCATGCCTTTTTTTTAACCTCTATTCACACACTTTTTCCCCAATTTTTACCTTTTTTTAACCCCGTTTTTACAACTTTATGCCTATTTTGCTCCCATTCATCTTTTTTTTGGTCACTGTCAGAACCACTTTTTGGAATTTTGACACAGTTTTTGATATTTAATTTAAAGTTTATTTCCCAATTTTGCTGCCATTATCAATTTTCCTAAGCCACTTTTGGAATTTTTTGCCAATTTTTCCCCTTTTTTTTTGCACTTTCTTACCTATTTTGCTTCTGTTCTTCACTTCTCCACTTTTTCTCAAGTCTTTTATCAGTAGATCAATCTAATGTCATATTGGTTTTACTATAAAAAGATCTACTGCTTATGTTTGTTTAAGAATACATAAGATGAGGAGCATTAAAACAATTGCAGAGTAAATCACAATATTGGGGAAGAAAATTGCAATTCGATTATTTTCTCAAATCGTTTAGTCCTTGTGTCCAGTAAAGTTGGACTGCAAATGTCGACCAGAATCTGCAGAGCGAGGACATAAAGCCGGTGGATGTCGGGGTCACTGCTGCCTCTCTCTGTGTTTCTGTGTTTTATTAAAAGCTTTCTGTTCGTCCTGAAGTGAAATCACACACACAGCGGTTCAGACGGGTTAAAAGCTCCCCGTCAGTCTGTCCGTCCGCTCCGCTGCAGCAGAAAAACACTCAGCGGCTGGTTTCCACTTCACGGACGATGTCGGATGTCTTAAGAGCTGCTCGGCCTCATCCAACTTTAACGAGGCGACACGAAAACACGAGCGAGCTGCAGAGGCCTTCGCTGTGGAGGAGCGTGTGGGACGTCCTGGAGACTCTGAGGCTCTGCAGTGACTTTAAATATCAGACAACAACGACGTGAAGTTTGTGTTTCTGTCACTGTTACTGTGTTTATTCTCCTTTTTCTCTTTTCTTTAGATTGGCCTCATCGACAAACCCAGGCTGTTACATGAATAATGCATAAGAGCCTCGGGGTGCACTCACACTGCTGCAGACGCAACATCCAGACCACGATCACATCACCCTGATTTAACAAACCATCTTACAGGAAATACACCTGATACCCTTTCACACTGGCCAAAAAAACATTTAAACCAGTAACAATCGGGTCCTGTTGGCATGCCTGTCTCCTCCGTCTGTAACTTACGTAACTCTTTGCGTCTTAGAAAGGAATTCCATCCACCTTTGTATCATCAGCATCGAGTTTGTACAAGAGGTACAAAAGTACAGAAAACAGCTAACCAACTTGTTAATGCTCCTTTCTGTTGTTCACGTGGTCATGTTTCATTGTACTGATGATGTCATCAATGTGATGACATCATCTTGATGCGCCAGAGGAAAATAAACAGCCACACAGCTCATGTGCTGCCAGTTAGAACAAGTCTGGTAACTCTTCCTCTGTTTGTATTCGACATAGTCTAATCCAGTTCAAGATATTTCACAGACTTCACCTCTCCTGGAGCAGACGAGCCAAGGCATATCCAAATATTGGTGCAAAATGTGAAAGATGTCACCAGACCGATGCCACCCTCGGCCACATGTTTTGGTCGCGTCGGTGGCGCAGTTGGATAGTGCGCTTGGTCAGTGATCGGGAGGTTGCAGGTTCAAGCCCAGCTCCGGGCGACACATGGCGATGTGTCTTTGGGCAAGACACTTAACCCCAAGTTGCTCCCACTGCTGCGTCAGTGGCATGTAAATGGGCATGAAAGGGCGTGAATGTGTTAGAGATACTGATGGATAACTAACATAGATACTCTGAACCATCAGTGAGTGAATGTGAGTGCGAATGGGTGTGAATGGGTATGAATGGGTAGGTGTGACCTGCGGTGTAAAGCAGCTTTGAGTAGTCAAAAGACTAGAAAAGCGCTCTATAAGCTCAAGTCCATTTACCATTTCCATGTTTTGGTCTTGCTCAAGTTTGAGCCCCTTCTAGCGATCAATCTTTGCAAACAGCCACACAGCTCATGTGCTGCCAGTTAGACAGTCTGGTGGCAGTGGGAAAAGTGTCATTTGTCAGCTGTTAGTGGATTAACCTTCGTTGACCCACTAATTTTAGTGTGAAAGCGGTATCAGCCTGGCCAAAAAAACATTTAAACACGTAACAATTGGCTCCTGTTGGCAGTTTGAAAGGGTTTAATTGGCATTTTGACCTACTAGCGACACGGCTCGCCTCTGATCAGCCTCATTGAGAACATCAGACCCTGGTCGACCTGCTAATTTACAACATGACTTAGGCGTTACGTGCCCATCCATTACATTACACCTGTCCCCTTTGACTGTAACTTACGTGACTCTTAATGTCTCAGAAACAAATTTCATCCACTCTTGTATCATCAGCATCAAGTTTGTACATTTTTAAAGAGGGACAAAAGTACAAAGTACAGAAACAGCTAACCAACATGTTCATCCTCCTTTCTGTTTTTCAGGTGGTTGTGTTTCATTGTACTAATGATGTTATCAATGTGATGACATCATTAGCACTGAAATTTTCTTAATATCATAGCGTCAGTAGATGAGCCGGATATTCCTGTGACGGAAGTGGACGCGCCAAAACTCATGTAAACAACCCGGCGGGCACTGAGGAGGATAAGTACCAAATTTTGAAGCTGTTTACAGCCACTGAAAGACGTAAAAGAGCTATGCTACTAACGTGTTAAAGGTACTTTAACGTTTTTTACATTTATGAATGAAAGCAGCTCCTCACAGCCTTCCTTCTTCTCTTCTTCTATGGAAAAACACGACCACATTGCATTGTGGTATACGGGAGAACAATGTGGGGTACATCGTATGTACACTTATCTTTGTAGTGCATTGTGGGTATTTTGTAGTGCACTATATAGTGAATGTAATTAACTGCTGAGAATTCAAACAACACTACGAAATGGCGAACACGCTATATAGTGAAAGAGTTTTTTGTCAATTCTTAGTGGATTAACTCACATTGACCCGCTAATTTTAGTGTGAAAGCGTATCAGCCAGGCCAAACAAAAGTTGACTTTTCATCTCATGATTTCAACTTTTTATCTCATAATAATGACTTTGTATTTTTATTTTTTTATTTATTTATTTTTTTGTTCCCTAAACTCATTTATTGTAAGTCAGGCAATTTTGGCTCAAACTTAGTCTTGTGAGATTTTAAGAATTGACATTGGATGAATAAACTTCTTTAGATTTGAGTTTTTGCAGTGTAATAGTAAGATATCTGTCTGGACTCCTCAAATGAATATGACGTTTTAAGAAGTACTGTGGATATTTTGGACTTGAAATAAAAGAAATAGACTCTTAAAATCTGTTTTTGCTGTAAAAATGTTTGCAGATCTGGCATATGGGCATTGTTTTTCTGTAAATGGAAGGTGCAAAGAAACAACACCTCTCTGTTTTCAGTCGTTTTCGTTGTGGAGCAAACAAAGCTATAGTTCGCAACTTCAAATGTTTCTTCACATTTGGCGAAGTGTTTTTGGCGTGAATGTTAAAACCAAAACATGGATGAAACATGGAGGTAAACACTTTTGTTTTGTTCAGGTTTCTGAGCTCATTTGAAATGTTACAGAGCACTGGGGGAGCAGCTTTACCCACAGCTCATGCTGCAGCTCTCTGTTTTATTATTGTTTGCAGACAGGGAGCTGCTGCTGGATACTGGAGTGTTTCCTCTGCTGTACTTACAGCTCGTCACCACAGGGGGGCGGCAAAAGCTTAGAAAAGGCTTAAAGTCATGCAGCTGCAGCTTCTGGGGTTCGTTCAGAAAATATTTATTATTTTAATGTTCTGCTGGGAGGATGAGGGTTTACAGTTTATTTACTTTAAATTATGTTAATAATTCTTTATTTTAGTTTAACTGTATGTAAAAATGACTGATACTCAAGAGGCAAACTGTTTTGCACAGAAGTTTTTTCTGAATATGCTTGAATATTTTTTCATTTTCTAACTTTTTCTTGTTCTTTTTAATTATTATTATTATTTTTTTTTAACCAAATCCTCTTCGGTGGAGGGACAAAAGCAGATTTGGTTGTTTATTTTGATCATGTCACAAGCATAAATCCATCTTACTCCAGCCAGTGGGCAAAAACATGCATAACAAAATGCACAAAGAACTACAGACACAAAGTGATTATCTCTGTGTGTGGTATCTTGATGTGTGGAGTGGATGTTTTAAAGCTCGGTATCTGCTCTTCTCCCTTCAGCTGTCCATTGTTTTTTTAAGGCAGAGGCTGAAAATGTAGATGCATGCTAAAGCACCAAAACCTGCAGTACCTCAAATGTCCACTTGAGACTGGCTGCAGTGATTCAAAAATCAGCTTCAGTCTAAAACTATTTGAGAGGGTGATTTTTTATATTGCACCTGTTGTAATTTAATCAACTACTGAGGATTATCAAGGATTTTTACTTTTTGGAAATGCAGAGTCACATTTGGTTAGACTTCCTAAAGTCTGGTCTCTTCATGTGACCACCATAAAGAAAAGAAAAGCTGTGCCATTAAAAAACAGAAAGTTAAAAGCTTTTAAAGCTTTACCCTCAAAATATAGGTCATGAAAAAGGGTTTGACTCTATTGCCTTGGTCATAAAATGGGGCTCAGTGGCTCAATTGTCTTTCCTAAAACATGTGCTTCTGTATTAAAAAGCACGCAGACGGGCAGGTTCTGGTGCAGCAAAGTTATTAACACACTGTAACTGATTTTTGTGAACTTAACAGAACTTTACCGTAATATCTAAAGCTACTTACTGAAAAAAACAAACAGTAAACTGCTGTAAACTGCAGTGTTTTGTGGGAAAACATAACCCTTTTATGCGTGGCATCACTACGGTATCAGACAGATATTTGGAATAAGTATTATACTCTTTAGGTTGCAGCACCATGTCCAATAACAAGGTGGAAAATTCCCAAACCCTGGTCTCATATTTTAAAACATATTATCCTTTCACATTGTTACCATATCAGGATATTGCAGCATAAATCCAAAAAGCTGACAAAGGGTAAATTGAGTATTGTGCCTGTATTCAGATTTCACATAATTTTGTATTTTAAAATTTGATGTAGTCAAGTGAACAGTTTGATTAAACAGCGTCGATACATATACTTTAGATTTTGCTTTTTCTTTTATCTACTTTTAATAAATGTTTGTCAAAAACATGTGTTTGTGGATCTTTACTAAGCTCCATTAAATTATTATTGTACCGTTAATGTGTGATGAAGTGGACAGATGCATAACTCCCTCCCAATATAAAACAGAAAAAGCTGACCATGATTTTTAATTTGATTGGAAGTAAAATCAAACATTTTAAAAAGTGATTGAATAAGTCATGCATGAAAAGGGAAAGAGTTTTATATAAACTTAACAGCATTTTACCATAAAATTAATAGTATCCTTCTGTAAAATGTCTACATAGTAAGTTACTGAAAAGGGGAAATAGATCAAGAGAAAACAGACCAACAGCAGGCAGGAGTTATTTTATTAAATGCTTCACATTTTTTGATGGAAAAATACTTGATAAATGTGTGATAGCATACAATTTGTTGTATGTAATTTTTTTTTTTTTGGCATATTTACACCTTGCTAATAAATGACCAGTGATGAATAGTTAAAGATACAATGATACAAACTAAAATATAACAAGTTCACTTTTATTTAAAAGGAATAGAATAAAATACAGCATGATGCTTTGAATGAAAATATAATATTTCTGGTGTAAACCGGTTACAGTATTGACAACTTGAACAAATACACAGTATTATCCTATAGCTGAAAATACAGTAATTAATTTAATTACAGTAGTTAAAAGTTTTTTTAAAGTTTATTTCGAACACCTTAAAAAAATGAGAGAAACAAAAAACATGAGTATAATAATAATAATAATAACTCGAATTTATATAGCGCCTTTCAAAAAACCCAAGGCACTTAACAAACAGAAACAAACACATTAATTGCCAAAAGCCTCCATGAAAAAGTGTCTCTTCAGTGCAGACTTACAGGAGTGCAGTGTTTTTAGCTGACGAATAGCCAAGGGGAGAGAGTTCCAGAGGGTTGGAGCAGCCACACTGAAAGCTCTGTCTCCAAGGGTCCGTTTTGTGCTTGTGGGTACTGAGAGGAGCCCGAGGTCTGCAGATCTCAGGTTCTGCTCCGGGGAGTCGTCCTCAAGGAGATCTGACAGGTACTGTGGGGCTAGGGCATGGAGAGCTTTATAGGTGAGGATGAGCAGTTTGTATTTGATGCAGAACTTGACAGGGAGCCAGTGGAGGCGTTTGAGGGTGGGAGTGATGTGCTGCCAGGATTTGGTGCAGGTGAGCACCCTGGCAGCTGAGTTTTGTACATACTGCAGTCTGTCCAGGGTGGTCTTGGGAAGTCCAAACAAGAGACCATTGCAGTAATCCAGATGAGAGGAGATGAAGGAGTGGATGAGGGTCTCAGCAACAGAATCTGAGAGTGATGGCCGGAGTCGGGAAATGTTTCGGAGGTGAAAGAAGGCGGATTTGGTTATGGATTTTATGTGGGATTGGTAGGAGAACATATACATACACACACACATATATATATATAAACATATACACATACATATGCACATGCACATACACATGCATATAAACATACATTGGAGGACAAAACAGAAAAACATAGCTTCAAGATTAGTACAAGACTTTCTCCACGAGTCCTCCTCTTCTTCTTTTGGTTTGAAAAGGGTGTAAGATGAAGCAAATAGCTTATCTATTGCTACTGTAAAGACATTTACAGTAACTTACTGGCACCTTGTTGCCAGTAAGTTACTGTAAAATTTACAACAACCTTTTTACAATACAGTCAACACCGACTCACTCTCCAAAAGGCTGGGCCTCATAAATCCTGGAGTTCCTCATCATTTCTGTGAAGTGCCATTTAAGAAACTCACTTTAAATCACTTTGAGTTTGTTTCTGATTAAATTAACTTAAAAATGGGTCAGACTATGGCTGTGATAGAAAATGAATGGAAGGAACTAACTTTATTTTTTATAGCTGTCTCATTTTGTTCTTCGGCTAAAAAAACAAACAAACAAAAAAAAAAAAACAAGTACATACTCTGGAGCTTTTCTGTTTTTTCCTGTTGTACACAATTTCTTTAATTTTCCATTTTAATAAACATACATTCTTCAACACAAATGACACTCAAAAAACAAAAACAAAGACCCTTTAAGCCCACCCTGCTCACGCTCTCAATAAGATCTGTGGTAAATAAAATACATTAAAATTGAAACTAACTATTAATAAAATCAGTCTGTGCACAGGATATTAAGCATACATACATTTCAAAGAATGTTAAGGTGTACAGACGCATCAACAACATTCCCTCTCCAGTTGGAGGAGCTCATGTTTGTGTTGACTTTTGTTAGAATCAGCTGAAACTTTATGAAACAGATAAGTCAAGGACCGAGGAATTTGAGATTGGTGGTGATCTGAATCAAGATGTGGATTCTGGACACTTTTAAAAGACTGTTACCAATGTTTCCGAGATTAGATTTTTGCTGACGTATGTTTTTTTTTTTTTTTTTTAAACTGGGCCTACTGGATGGATTTTGATGACATTTCAGTTCTGGCTTAGATTAGGAATAATTAGATTTTGGTGGTGATGCATGTATTTTTATCTGACTGCAAAAAATTCCCAAATTCTAAAAAAATATCCAAGAAATTAACATCAGAATCAGAATCAGATTTTTTTTCCCCATGTATGCGACACATACAAGGAATTTGACTTTGCAGTTGTCTCTCTAGAACAAGGAGGTAAAAAACAAGACAAAATAAAATAAAGGTAAAAATAAAAACAGTGGATAGGATTAAATAAACAAAATTGAAAAGAAATATTAATAAACTATAAATGAACAAAACTCTCAACAACAGCATGTTAAAAATGTGCATCAGGAGTTTATACAAGCATCCGGGAATATTTACAACTACAGGGGGGGAAGTGAAACTGTGCAGTGACTAGTGCAACTATTAGTTGGTGAAAGGTGAAGCTGTTATTAATATTGCAGCTATAAAATGTTTAACATGGTGACTGCTGATGGGTAGAAACTGTTCCTGTGTCCGCAGGGCTCTGAAACCATCACTGTGCGAGAGTGCGGTGCCATCTTGAGGCTTTGACAAAATTTTAAAAATCACATCTCTGCCATTTTTAACAGATTCACTTCCATCTTTAGAGAAAAATATGGAATCCATGTCTCTATCAGCAGATGAATTTCATCTCTATACGATTCAAACTGATGTCTCAAAAAGAAACACTGAGCTTTATAATGTGAAATCCCATTGACAAAATTCAATAATTCATACAAAATCAAAATATTAAGAGTTTGGTCTGGATCCTGCCTCTATTCTCGATCTATTAATCCAGAATTGTTTTTCCATTCAATGATGTGGGGTATTTTTCCACATTTTTAACATGTCCAAACATGTTGGAAATGCCTCAGGAGAGGTTTGTGCTCTTAAAGTACTAGTTTTTATATTATAGGCTTTATAGTGGAGCTTTAAGCAGAATTTCAGGAGCAGGAGCACACCTCAACCACGCCTCTTCCCGTGCTCTTAAATTTCTAACCTGATTATTTCCTCCCTTTGTTTTGCTCACTCGATGCACCCCTCCCTCCCTCCCTTCCCTTTCTTTAAACTTTTTTCCTTCCTTGTTTCCTTCGAGCAGGCATCACCAAATGACGGACTCCGGTTCGGATCTGGACCTAGTGATGGTTCAGTCCGGACCATAACATATCTCTAATAACCTCACAAAAATGGATTTTAATTGAGCATTTTACCGACAGTCGCTGATTTCGTGTTCCTAAATATGTTCTGTATGTTTTCTGAGGCTTACAATGTTGTTTAATGAAGCACTAAAGAGGAACGAGACATAATGATTCATCTAGTGGAGGGGATTTCCCGACGCTATCATGTTTGCAGCACGAGCTGCAGCAGCCACAAACAGCCAACAGGAGGCAGTGACGAGCAAACAGCCAGTGCAGAAGCATGAGACCCTTGTCACCTGCAGGCTTTGCCATCGACCTGCGTGGGAAATACCGATGGGGACTAAGAGCTTTTGCGCTGTAGTGTTGCTGCACTCTCCACAGGGCTGATCCTGTTCTTTATAATTGTTTACTTGTTGAGTTGATCATTTGTTTGTGTTATTTTCATTGTTTTAATTCTACAGTTTTAAGCACTACTTTGCTTACGATATTTCACATTTTGCAAGTTCTAGCATCACTGTTCTGTTTATTTATTTATGAGCCTGTGTGGTTCATGCAGTGTATGTAACGACATTTGTGTGAGAAAGAGAGAGAGAGAGCAAAATCTGGAACCTGCATAAATAAAATATTTGTCTTTCTTTCACTTTCTTGTTACATTATATTGCAACAACACAGCGGAAAAGCAGTTAGAGATGGCAGATGATTGTCCTTATTAGAGTAAATTTCTTGAATTATCAAGATGTCAACTTTTTTACTGAAATGTAAGTCTTTGTTTTTTAAGACCTCTCTTGTAAATACATCTAAAATATTTAGTCAGTGCTCTGTCTATTTATTTTTCCTAAAAAAGCCACCTTGTATTTATCATTTCTGAAGAAGCTGACTTTTTTACTTGATGTGCAGGCATTTAATTCTTGGCTGGGGCCTCTTTGATTTAAGAGGACAAGGGTTATTTGGCTCTGTTTGCACTGTTTTATTTATTTTAGTTTTTTTTTTAATCTAAAATAAAGGCCTTAAATTAATTTTCCTAGAACTATATATAGTAAAAGAGCTAGCTGTGCACTCAATAAACCATATCCTATATTAAAAATTGACAAATATTTTTGAAACCATGTAATAGCGGACATAGGGGAAGGCTTTAAGACACAAGTGGACTTTGGTTTGGACCTTTTATTGGAGTAAATTTTATTAACTGGACCTCGGTGACTATTAATTAAATACCCCTGCCTTACAGCCTTATTAAGGGGGTTTGTCGTGCCCGGGAGCTACACCGGATTCCCCAAGAAGTTTGCCCAAACTGTTATCTGCTATCTGCTATGGTGCTTATTATCCACAATATATAATAAATAACTGTCAAATTCATTTCGGTGATGGTGTGCTCCTTACTCGTGAACGTTGTTAACCCTTTAACTCCCAGCTTAACTGTTTGGCAGAGGTCAATAAATTCAGGAATATTTAAAACGTTAAAAAGCACAACATTTCACTGTTTCTGACAATGTTTTAGGATATAGAAAAAAACTACAAACAAACCAAAAGAACAGATATTTTCCATGTGTGTAAAAGCTAATGTTATCTTAATTACCTTACTTTACCATTTAATGATTTGAGCATATATCTATATTATATAAACTTTTATTCTTTAAAAACATTTTTCTGTGCTTGTCAAACTCAATCTTATCTATTTTAAGTTAGTTTTATTGATACTTTATTTACAAATATTTTCTAATTGATTGTATCCTAAATATTTGTGTCCCTGTTTGCTTTTAAAACTTTTCAATCTGACAGCAACAAAAAAAAATCTGTTTTTTTTGTTCGTTATCTCTGAAATGTTAAGAGAGCCAAGAAACCATTTGATTTGAAATATCCCTGAATTTACTGATGCCCTATGCCAAACAGTTGATCTCAAAGTTAAAGGGTTAAAATGAATCTTGCTGAGACTCAAAAGTGTTGCAACAAACCCTGGTCTCCCCTACAGTCTCAACTTTTAGAATAGGAAAACTGTGAAAGTGACTGTTTTGTTTCATTCAATAAACACACAAATCACACCGTGCATGTGTGTGTGTGTGTGTGTGTGTGTGTGTGTTTGTGTGTGTCCACCTCACTGATGAGACACTGATCAGGGCGCGTGCTGTTTGGAAATTACGCTGATCGATGTCGCAACATGTGAAGAGGAGGAGCGAGTCCCGGAATAGGCTACAGTCAGCCTCACTTCCTACTCACGGACACACGCTGCTGGTCCGAGCTGAACGAGTTTCACGTTTTTAAAGTTCAAATGTAAATATAAAGTCTGACAGTCTGCACGAGCTCCACTGTGCCTGTTGGCTCCTTTGCAGCCTTAATTGAAACTCTCCCTCGTAGCCCAGAATAAGTTAATTAGCGCGCGGCTCGTTAATTAGCGGGGCAGCCTCTTCGCGCGCACTCGGAGGCTCCAGCCGCCGTTACTCCCGGAGATTTACAGCCGGGATCGAGGCTCTGACACGGGGCCGTTAATCTTCAGGGCCCCGCTGCTCCCGGTGCCGCGGTGCTCTCGGGGGTGAGGGAGGGAGAGGGGGAGCCGCAGGACTCTAACCTCACACAGTAAACACAGACGGACCCGGGATACCCCCACTGTCCCGCCCCGGTCTCGGTGCTTCTGCCCCGCCCCCCGGGGACGCGACGATCCGCAACCCAGACAAGGCTCACCCCTGTTGGATTGACACCGAGGACACCTCCCCTACCTGCTGCCAATGTAAGTCGACCTCCTGCTCCTTTTACTTTGTTGAATTCTCGTCTTTTCTAAAATGACCGATTTTTTGAACGGGGTTTGGTACCACGCGGTTCTGTCGTTTTAGTACATTCACATTATTGATCATGACACGCTTCCCCTTGAACGTATTCAGCTACTACTGCTTTAATGGCCAAATTGTATGACATTTTTCAATTTTTGTGAAGCTTAACCAGCCTGTTCCCACCACAAACCAGTCATAGTTTCGTATCGACGGTCCGTTACACGAATTCTCATCTGAAATTATGTCAAGTCATCACTTCGTCGCTTATTTCTCTAAATATACAAACTTACAGATCAAAACAAGACCCTTACACGCAGAACTGTCTTATTTTTTGCTCTTCGGCTCAAAAAATAAAAGACTAACCCCATATAAAAGCAACTCAAATATCACTTTTTAAAACTATTTTTCCGTGAACAGCTAATTAAAACGCAGCTCGCTGTACACCCATTAAAAGTTGAAATTTGTAAATCTTTACCATAAATAAGTAAGACATTTTTGGGCCGAATTCAGCAAAAGAGTCCAAAAAATACAGAAATGTATGTTACTAGCAAAAATAGTATTCATCCAAGCTGCTACACGAGTTGATTTCCTTAATTTGTTGTTTTCCATATTGAGTTTCGTACACGCGCGTGCTGTCGAAGTTTATAATTCGATTTAATGAGAAAGAAGCGCAGTTATGTGGGGCTTTTTTTGCAATTGCCATAAGAAAAGTAGTCACTTATTATTTTTGGTGTAAAATTTACTGTGATGTCCCTGAAAACCATAACAATTGCAGTAAATGCTCTTCGACAATTCTGCATACGAATTCTCGTTCGAAATTGTGTCAACATGTTTTGTAGCTTAAGGTGTTTCAGTTTTGTTCAAAATGAAGCATAAACCTTAAACACCGTATCAAAGACTACAGTTCGGCTTATAAAGGTTATACAAAACTTCTTTTCAATCACCACAACTACTACTTTTTAGTCCTTGTGGTTTTAGGAATATCCAAAACGCAACTCGCAGTTTTTGTCTTAAAGTTCACATTTGTTGACCTTTGGAGTTTACCAGTGGATTTTTTCAGAGCCGAGTTCTTCCTTAAACTTTAAGGATTCCAGTAGTACTTGGTTTTTGTAAAAGTTTTGTAAAAATTACTATTAGTTGAGTTTCTTTCCCTGATTCTCTCTTTTCTCGATGGACTTTGGTGTAAGGTTTCGTTGCTGTATATCAGATGGAAGTTGATGCAGAGTTAATGCAGCTTTGTGGATTTATTCATTGCCTGTTGCCCTCATAAATAAAATAAATTACTTAATTTTTATTATAGTGTTTTTTCTTCACCGTATTGACCTATACAGCCCTCATGTTTCCTGTGAAACTGGATTTAGAGGCTTACATACCAATTCTAATTTAGAAATGTTTCTGTTTTATGTTCTGTTGGTTTTGGTTACATTAACAAACAATCTGAGAAAAAAAAAGTGACACATTATCATGAATAATATCAGGGTTTTTGTAATTTTGGCCGAAACTATGACCTGTGGATCAACAGGAACTCCTCTACAATCATCAGCATTAGGACTTAAAACTGGTTTATGACAGCAAACAGGGTAGTCATGCTTTTGTTTTTTTTCTGTGCTGGATGTATAATTAAAGTTAACAGACAATATGTGGTAACCATCACTAAGTGTTTGAGCAAGAGCACTTTGACAAGGCTTGGCAGCAGGTTGCATTTTGTTCTTGTTTTGTTTCTGAATAAATCATACTTGTGTTTGAACACACTATTTTGTGGGTGGAGCCCAAATGTTGAACTTTGTCACCACAGACTTCCATTTTCATTTTTGTCATGATGTCTTGGTCACTGTCAAACTCTCTTTTTTTTCCCTCATTTTTTGCTCAGAATTTTAAAATTATCATCCATGGCAAATCTGATTTGTTATTCTTGATCACATCAGTTGGTTCATCCCACCATCTCGGCACAAAAGAGACTTAATGCTGGTGATAGCTGTGGCCTGAGTCTTTAGGTTTTGGGTTTAATGCTAGCAAAAAAATAAATAATAAAGGAATATGTAAATTAAATAAAGGCTAATATAATTGTATATAACATTGTATGTTGGGGATTTTGAATCCACATATTAGAATATAAATGTTAAAAGTGATATATCTAATTAATACTTACTAACACACTGTTTTATATGCAGCAACAGGAGTGGACACTTAAAGTATGCAGACTTTTTTTTTTTAATTTAGCAGATAGGGGCTGCTTGTTTGGCAAAGT
Source organism: Scarus forsteni (assembly GCA_036419115.1). Lineage (NCBI taxonomy): Eukaryota > Metazoa > Chordata > Actinopteri > Labriformes > Labridae > Scarus > Scarus forsteni. The sequence continues at coordinate 22,869,273 of JAZDUH010000198.1, read as the reverse complement.
TGTAAGCAACCAGGCCCACTCTTATTGATACATATTTCTGGGTTGGAATCAAGCCTGAGGCCCATTTACACAACATCCTCCCTGCTCTCTCTCACAAGCCTCAAATCCTACAAATATAAATAAAAATAGGAACTATCAGCAGATGTTTGCCTGTAAAGCTGGTCATCTGTGTTGGCAGATACAAACATGTTTAAGTTTATTAATTCTGTAAACACCAGCATGTTGGATTTTGGCAAATTTCCAAAATATTCTATCGCTATACACTGTAACTGATTTTTGTAAATGCTACAGCATTTTACTGCAATATCAACAGCTGCCTACTGTAAAAAGCTATGCAGTAAATTACTGTAAATGGCAAAATATTGTGGGACAAAATCAGATTTTTGTAATGTACAGCATTAACAGTAAAATCTACAGTTATATAATGTAAAATGTCCATACAGTAAATACTGAAAATGTTAATGGATCAGGAGAAAAAAAAACTTTTTCCAGGAAAATTGACCAGTAGCAGGTAACTTCTTCAGGTAATGTTTCACATATTTGGGTGAAATCATTGTTTGAGTAAATGTATCTTATTGGATAAAAAATAATGTATTTATTTTATTTAAAAATTACATCTTTCTTAAAAGGTCTGTAAAATTATAAAATATATTTTAATATGCATTAAATTGTGGCAAATTTGCTGTAATTTAAAATGCAATAAAAAGAGGTAGAACAAGAACAGTGTAAATGGAAAAAAAATGAGGATGCTGTTTTTGATAACACAGTAATAATGATGTAAATTGAAAGACTGTAATGATACATTAAATAAAAATACAGAAGTTAAGCAGTTATAGACAAAAACAACAATATTCCTGCTAACTTAAATACAGTAATGCTACTGTAGAGTCATTTACAGTAATTTATTGGCATCTTGTTGCCAGTAAATCACTGTAAAATTTACAACAACCTTTTTAATGTGTGCTTTTGATGCTGTTGAACTGTCTCATGGAGTAAAAGACCATGACACCTTTTACTAAACGCTCAGCTCACAGAGAAGTGCTCTGTCTATCTTTAACTAAAACGCCCCTTTCAATGCTCTGTTTTCACATCCTGTGGTTTATGATGTCATAGCCATACAGACTCCACCTACCTGTATGTTTCCGGATCGATTCAATCAGACATGATTGTTTGACTCCTCCTCCTCCAATCAGACATCATTTTGCCAGCCAATCAGCTCAACAGTTATTATCATAGCCTCCTGTAGCCCCGCCCCCAAAGATCAGAGTGCTTCATAAGAGGAAGGTACGGTGGTTGACAAGGCCAATGGCAAGTGATAAGGGAAAACACATGCTCAGCACAAACGCACAGCAAGTTAGAAAAGACCTTAACAATCTAAACCTTGAAAACACCTGCAAGAAATGCAGAAAAAAACAACAGATGTGCTGCCTTCTTCTTGATTAAGATACAATTAATTTCATTCCATTTAAGTTTCCATTGAAACTTTTTTGAGCCTCATAAAGAAAAGAGTGAATCTCTGCAACCACAAGGTCTATTTGAATTATTCTGGTGTCATAATAAAAGTAACACTTGAGAGATTTGTCCAGATGCGAATTATCAGTATATGTGTTACTGGGACAGAGTAAATTAAGACAGAAGTCAGAATATTTTTAACATTTCATCCTCGCCTAAAAAACAAGTTTTTATAGTGAATATCTCTTTGTAATGATGCAGTTGCAGTTTTAGAACTCTATGAATGAATGTGAAAATATGTGAACATTACTTCTGCCAAGTTTGAGTCTGATAAAGTGATGCAGAGCAAAGTTAGAGAGGTTTTACTACAGAGTGGTCAGGCCAATTTGAAATTGTCCCATTTAAAATTTCTGATATACCAAACTTAGTATTTCACTTTTATGTCACTTTTTGACATTAAAAAAAATCTTCATGTGATATTTGTGAACAACAATGCAGGGCGTACTAACAACAGCTAACAATAGCCTGGTAGATCAGCATGTTTTTTTCTGACTTAAACTGGAACGCCGATTAGTCGGAGATGATGTCACTCCCAGTTCCAAGGTTACTGGAACGCAGCATTACGACAGTCGCCGTGTGTGCTCATGGGTAGCAGAGTCTTTATGTCGCTGGTCATAGATTCTCCTCATAGCACCTTTAACAAAAAAATCAATTCCAACAATACTTATGTGAATCAATTTTTTTTCTCCCAACCCTAGTTAATATGTGGATTATATGTTTTATACATTTTTGTAGACTCATTCAACAATTACGTTTCGCTCTTTTTGTTCCCAAAACCCACCCGTAGACAACATGGTGGATCGTTATGTCAGCCTCCACAGAGGGGAGACCTGCAGTACAAAGATATAAAAATCTTTTTTTAACTTACGAAAAATCAAACCAAAGTTTATGAGGATGATTGTTCACCTAACAATAGAAACATTATATCCTTTATTCACCTTTTCTGTTTGGCAAAATGCTGCCAACTTCAACACACTGCACCTTTAAATCAGAGTATGGTCAAACCTAAATTATTAAAACATATTAAAATATGTAGATTGAATTGAGATAAAAGCCAGAATAAAGAGATAAATCTTGAGTTTATGGACTCAAACCTTCTCTGGGTGGATGTGACGGCATAAAAACAGAATAATCCCTAAACAGACACTGACCTGTGACACTTTTTCTTATTCTCATGCTAAAAATTAAAGCAGTACATCATCAATAATCCGGTTAGTGATTATTCCTTCATCATGTGACACAGTTTTTCATTTAAAGCCTCGCTGAAGATCATGATCTCCTGATGAGTTAAATGAAAACAAAAACTCATCAGCTTCACTAACGACTCCCCTGCACTCTGCCGTCAGTCTGCAGCGTCAGAGCTCTCCATCGATCAGCCGGATAATCAGATTATCCTCAATCAGATCAGTTTGGAGACTCTGCAGTGATCAGCAGAGAGCTCTGCAGTCCACCTGCTCCTCTTCATCATCACCATCATCATCATCATCATCAGCAGAGTCGGGCTGCTGCAGCTGGAGGGAAGAGTCCTGCAGGAGCAAAGCAGCACCTCTGGTAATACAGCCAGGAGGCCCAATAGTCACCTCCTAAGTCCTTTCCTAACCACTTCTCCTTAACCTCATGAGAACGTCATGAGGTTAAGGAAAGGAGAGTTCAGAAAACTGGCGTGCAGAGAGAATCTGACTACACTTTGACTACGCTACGTCATCACGTGACGGCGGATGTTACTGCTGTAGTGAAACTACAATTTTCTGAAGATGGACTACAAAAGGCTCATCTTAGAAGAGCTGGTGTATCATGACAATGTTGTTCCTTTAGACAATTTGAACATTTACCCTTTAACCACCAGCAAAACTGTTTGGAAGAGGTCATCGATCATTTGAAGGATATTTAATGTCTTAAAAAAAAAGAACAAATCAAATCATTGTTTGATTCCTTTAACATTTCAGGGTAAGGCAAAAATGTTTGTAAATAAAATAGCAAAAAAATTGCTTAAAATAGATGATATTTAAAAAACATATTGCTGATGAATAACAGACTTTATAATATAAATCATTTCAGTAAGTGGTTAAGTATTTAAAATAATGATGATGGTACTTTAACAGCTTTTCGCTTCTAAACCTTGAAATCCCACACAAAGAAAATATCACTTCTTTTATTTGCAGGTTTTTTCCACATTAAAAAAAAAAAGTCAGACAATGATGTGTTACTTTTTTCACATTAAATATTCCTGAATTTGTTGACCTCTGCCAAACAGATGAGCTGGGAGTTAAAGGGTAAAACTAATGTCTGCATAACCGATGTTGAAGTGATGATTTAAATAAATCTGTCCTCTCATTATCAACATGAACACCAATCAGTGCATGAAAATAAATGAACTGAAGGAAAGAAAGGCACAAACTGTTAAGACCACAATCTAATAGAGTACAAATGATTCATATTGAACCAAGTTTAAAACATAATCAACATCAAATGTCTCATATCCTGCTCTCTTCAGAGAATCAGACTGCTGGAAAGTTAAGGCAGGTTTTGGTAAACTTAAGAAAGGATGAACAGCAGTCGACTCCAGACTAACTTTCTGCATTGGTTGCAACAGTGCACCTAAAAATGTTTTTAAAGGTGCACCCAGACAATGATTAGGTGCACCCAATTTTTTCATTGTGTCACCTTTAACACCATGAGTTCACCATTTTATCACTCTCCATAACTTTTATATAATGTTAATGAGTAAAGAAATACTTGTCTTTATTGGAAGCAAAATTATATATTAAAAGAAAAACAACATTTAAGGTGCTTCACTGAATGAAATTTAACATTTCAGACTCAAATATCTCAAGTTAAATAAAATATTTCAAAATAAAAAGAGCTAATGTTTAATGTGCTATACTGAACTGAAAAACGAAATTAATATCCAGATTTTAACAACCAACAACAAAACATTTAACTGGATGGTCTTATTCTCCAATAAATTTGAACCTAGAATAAAACTTCACACACTATAGTCAATATTTACAAAACTGAATCTAAGGTAAATAATATAAAAATCAATTATCAAACAAATTTAAAAAAGGGCATATAGGAGAGAACATTTATGACTTTTTTTCTTTATTTTTTCTCTTTTTTTGGCTTTTTTTTCTTAACAGCTTTATGTTCAGTCGGTGTTTGCCAGTCTGGTCATTTGTCCTCAGTGGCCGTGAACACTCACCTCTGTGCCTGTGTGACTGAGAAACTCCCCCTTAACAGGAGAAAGGACTGAATAAATATGGATGTTATGGTTAAAGTTACTTCGTTTTACTTTTTTGTTGGTAATAATTAATTATCTCAGTCACTGAGACAAATTTGGCAGAGCTTCGCTGCTTCTTCAGAATTGCTGAAACCTGACACCACAGTCTGGGCTTATTTTCATACTAACAGCTGATTGGATAATTACTGAAGTCTGTGGGTGTGCGTACGTGCGTGCGTGTACATGTGTTTGGGTGGGCCTACAGCCTGCAGCTGCTGCTGTCTTGTCCGTTTTTCTGCTACTTCAGTTACTTTTGTCAACTTAAAGGGTAAGTTTGGTTTCTACAGCTTTCACGTTGTTTATAGAATGAAGTAGAACAATATACTCACCCAGAAGGCTTTCCTGATCCAAACAGTGATTCAGGAGGTATTTAGATCCAAAATCGCGCGGTGGACATCCGTATAATGGTAGCACACGGGGCATGTATAGCGCCGCTCCTAAAACTGCATTAATCGTCCAAAAACTCATTAGTTTCACCAATATTTCATCATGGTCCACTCACGCTACTCCTCCATCACAGTCTGTGTCGCTTCAGACCTGTTTTCGTGACTGTGCTGACCTCTGAACTGAAGACTTTGTTTACGTTTGCCTCGGTGCATGCGTAGTACGGCTCATTGGCTACACAACAACTTTCTTCTTCCAGTTTTGTGCAAAATGGATGAATATCTATCGGATGAAGATGTTGTGGAGGAGAACTTTGAATATGATGGGTGTCCTTACAGTTTCAAGCCAGAGTTTACAGATGAGCTCATCAAAAGGAGGACGCGGAGGCAGCGCTCCAGAGAGTACTGCACATGCGTGGAGGCAAACATTCTACTTCTTCAGAAATATCAGTATCAGTGTTAATGAATTAAAAACATATTGACTAATCGGATATTGGCAAAAATGTAATATTGTGCATCCCATCCTGCTCCTGTCCATCTTCTTAAAGACTGGACATGTGTGTTCAGAGATCAACAAGTTTTCTTCTTCTTCTTCTTCTCCTTGTGTCTATCATCATTATTATTGTTACTGTTGTTATTGTTGTAACCGTGGAGTAGATGGTTAGCTTCTAAAATAATCAGTCCTTTAAATCCCTTTTCTTCTGCTTCCTGATGCTCAGTTTGAAGTTTTGATCCACCAAACAGTCCTAAACTTCAGATCACTCACATGTTTCAGCTCTAAACTCTGCGTCTGTAGGAGGGAGTGGAGACAAAGGTAAGGGGAGGGAGAGAGGCCGGGGCAGACAGACGGGGGATAAAGTGTCATGGTGGACGATCAGGCAGAACTAGTGGATCCCAGGAGGGGCGTAAGGAGCAGGAGCTGCTTAGCTCGCCCATCAATCACACACACACCTACACACTCCTCTCCATGTGAAGCTCACTAAAGCCTCTGGTGTGTGTTTATGCCACCTTATGTGGGAGTGTGTTATGCCACAGGTACGAGGACGACGATCAACACTGTCATAACTGGGCCCCAAAGGATTCTGGGAGGTTGATTGGTCATTAACAAGCTCTGTATGAACGGTCAGTGTATGATCATGATTCTGCATCAACAGCTGCAGGCAGAATTAAGACTTCATTACAGCGTGGACCTGTTAAAGGGCCAGTCTGTGGAGCTCCTCTTATTCTGCTCGACTGCCCGTTTGTGCCTGTTTGCACAGTCAACAGTAAATATTTCTCTGGTTTGAGCTGGATGATGGTAGCTGCTCTGCCTGGTTATCAATCAATCTTTATTTGTATAGCACCAATTCACAATGAGTGTCATCTCAAGATACTTTACAATAGAGCATAAAACTCTTCATTTAATGGTCCGATGCACTTCTATGCAAAGATACATATAAACATCCAACACCCAACATGAATCCATGGTTATGATACCGGACCAATCGTGTAGACTTAGTGAGGAGAAAGCAGAAAAGCATTTTTACAGAGCAGCAAAGTCGACTAGTGAGCAAATCTGTGCAGCAATAAAGGACGTGTTTAGGACTTTGTTTTCAAATCTTGATTATTAGATCGTTAATAATAATATACATGTATCAGTTAAATAAATGCATTCAAATTGTTTTTGCAAAAAAATTTAAAAACTAAAAAAGTTTATTTAGTGATTTCTACTTTGTCTTATTGTAAGTTGTTGAAATGTTTGAAAATATAGATATTGAAAATTCACAGTTTTCCTTGTGGTAGACTTTGTCTGGTTTTCACAAGCAGATTTTAATAATAATAATTATTATAAGAATAAATTATTACTTTTTTATCTGCTGCTTTTCAGAAACTGAAAGACATTCTGCAAGATAAAAGAATAAAAGTGCAGGTTAAAAAAAAGTCTGTTAAAGTTGACAATAAGAAAAAAATGCAAAGCTAATAAGCATAGTTAAAAAGAACAAACAAACAAAGAAAACAGTTAAAAAAGATTTTAGGCTTGTAATTTGTTAAATGAGATTAAAAACTGATCAGAGAGTTTCATGTGTATATTCTGTTAAAACAGCTCAGAAGTCGATGATCATGTAGACAAACCTGCCTACATTCAAACTTTAGTGTTAATTTTTTATAGAAAAAACACCGGCATGCAAAATAGCTATAAGTGTGAATTTCCGTTTAGTTTCAGAATATATTTTGGTAACATTAAAGCAAAACCTAAATCACGTATTATTGTGCCACTTTGGGTTTTTTTTCTTGAGAGCAAAAAAAACATGTTGCTTGAGTTTTGTGAGAAAAAAAAGGGGATTTTCATTTTTCGGCCAAACACTTCTACTGAATTTTTTATATATTTACCTTTAAAAGGAAGTTGATATTGCTTAAAGACTTCGCATGTTGCAACCTGCTTGGTTAATTTTCATTGGCATTTCTTTTATTTTGAATTTTAGTTGTATTGAGTTTATTTTATTTACTTAAGTTAAATTAACGCTTCGATCAATTCTAATGTCTTCATCTGATATTTCTGACTGATAAACTGTGTATAAGAGTAACTGAAACAGCTGAATTTCCCCGTGGGGATTAATAAAGTATTTCTGATTCTGATATCGTCCAGCCCTAGTTAGTACTGATATCATTGTTACAATCATCAACTTTTGTTGTTCTGATTAGGGCTGAACAATTAACTGCAAATTAGATTAAATCACAATATGACTTGTTGCAATTTTCAAATCACAGAAGGTTCAATATTTTTAGCCCAAAATGTGTTGAACATTTTGGCATTGTGATGTAGTTTTTTGCAATTTCATGCCTATTTTTTACCTCTATTCATACACTTTTTTCCCACTTTTGGACCATTTTTACCTTTTTTTACCCCCATTTTTACAACTTTATGCCTATTTTGTCCCCATTCATCTTTTTTAAGCCACTCTCAGAACCATATTTGGAATTTTTACATGGTTTTTGAAATTTTATTCCAAATTTAATTCCCAATTTTGCTTCCATAACCAATTTTCCTAAGCCACTTTTGGATTTGTTTTGCCAATTTTTCCCCCTTTTTTTGGCTATTTCATTCCTTTTTTGCACCTATTTATCCACCTTTTTCCACTTTCATACCATTTTTACCCAGTTTTTACAATTTCATACCTATTTTTCTTCTGTTCTTCACTTCTCCACTTTTTCTCAAATCTTTTATCCTTAGATTAATTTAATGTCATATTGGTTTTACTATAAAAAGATCTACTGCTTATATTTGTTTAAGAATACATAAGATGAGGAACATTGAAACAATTGCAGAGTAAATCACAATATTGGGGAAGAAAATCACAATTTGATTATTTTCTCAAATCGTTCAGCCCTAATTCTGATATCTCAGGAGTTCTTCTCTTCATCACTGCTGATCTTCAAAACGAGTTAACATGATTCAGATCTCAGGATTCTTCATCTTTTGGTGCGTCAGTGAAGCAGTGGGAGGTAAAGAGAGGTGAAGGTCATTTTATCCTCCATCTCATCTTCTGCGAGGAGCAGATTAATCCCATCTCCGCCTGTTAAACTCTGCTGCTGCAGCACTTCTCAGGTGGTGGTGGGGGAGGGTGGAGCAGAGGTGGAGGTGTGTGTTTGTGTGCTGGTGACTCTAACCAGGTCACCGAGAAACGCAGACCACAGTCAACATTTTCTCGAAACCTCGATGACTTCCTCTTCGAGCTTCACTCTTCTGAGGTAAAGCCTCAAAGGTCAATGTCTTAACTCATCATTTTGCAACATCTCAAAAATGTTGATGGATTTTCTTTTGGAACTTTGCACACGTGTACAGCAATGACAAGAAAAAGGTAGATTTAATAGGCCATCTTAACACCAATTTAAATGTTATTTAGTTGTTATAAGTTGCCTAAACTTGAAATATCCTAGTAGTAGTAGGCCTCTTATATATATATATGTATATATATATATATATATATATATATATATATATATATATATATATATATATATATATATATATATATACATTCTATTTTTTTCTGAAATCTCTAAAATGGAAATATATACATATCTATTGGCCCTTTTCTATTAGCCCTACTCTACTCTACCCGGCTCTACTCTACTCCCCTTGTGCTGCTTTTCCATTAGCCCCAGTCGCCTGCCCAACAGGGTGCAGTGTTGCTGTAAACAGAGAGTGGCACTGCGGTGACGTCATTTTGAGCGCGACACAACAATTTGTGGCTTTTTGTCACAAACCGAGTAAAAAAGGAAAGCAGAAGAAGGCTGCAGGTGGTAAGAAGAAATACCCCTTGAGAAGCACAGGAGAGTTTTGGAAGCTATACAACAGAATGAAGCCGAGGACGAGAGCAATCCAGCTGCAAAGAAAAGACGTATGAGGGTAAGCTAATGGTAGCTACCACTAGCATGCTAGGTCGTCGTGCTCGTGACTCATCGATGACGACATTGTCTAACCAATCAGTAGCCGGCAGTTGGTGACGTCATCTTTTAGTATGGACTCAGCTCGCTTGGAACCAGAGCGGAGTAGGTACTAAAACTAGCTTGTTTTAGGAGATACCAGGCTAGTGGAAACACGCTGCAAATCGAGGAGAGCCGAGTAGAGTAGGGCCAAACGGTGCTAGTGGAACAGGGCCATATGTGTGTGTATTTTCCCCATGAGTCCTCCAGTTTTTGTTCATAAAGGGTGTAAGATGAAGTACAAACAAATCTAGTCCTACCCCTTTTTTCCCAGAGTGAACATAAATAATTTAAGCCTGTGGCATTCAAAAAGATCACAATATAATACAGCTTCATACAGGTAACAGCAAACTGCAACAGAATAAACATTACCCACAGTACATATTAATCTAATGTGATGTACACACTTATAACATTCTTGAACCTGCTTCTTGTTGTACATGTTTTCATTTCTTTAGTGCAGCTTTTCCATAGACTCCTTTTGTTGGCAAGCAGTGAAGTCTCATATTAGTCCTGACTGTTATTTTTTTCTGATTTGGCAATACAGAGTCACCAGTCAGCCTCATGTTTTGCTCCACCTTTCCACTTCTTTTTATTCTTAATTAAACTTTTCTCTTAATCCCTTAAACAGAATATCATCGTTTAAGCTTCTGTAACACCTGCGTCACCTGTTTCTCCCTCTTCTGTTCACTCTCACACTTTTGTTTAGCTAAAAAAGTGAACACAGTCGTCCTGATCTTGAACCGGGACACCTCTCACCTCAGATATGATTCACATGTTTGGGGAAGAGACATTTTTAGCCTTTCAGTGTTTGTATTTGACACGTTTAATAACCACGATGGAAACTTTAGAAACAGGACAGAGAGAAAACTTCCTGCAGAGAAGTCCGTCTTCTTTTTCCTCTCTCATATTAAACCCTCCCTGCCCTCTTGTCCTTCACTATCTCCTCAGATTCTGCAGTTATGCAGGAATGAAGCAGATTCAGGCCCCAGCAGATAGAAACAAGCTCAGGAGATTTGCGCATGCTCCCCTTCGCTCCAGCTGGGTTGCCAGGTCTGATGGCTTTTATCCAAATGGTATGCCTGTGAGTTGTGCTCTGAAACTGAGGCTGAGGGAGCTTTCAGTGGAGAGATTCTTTCTCTTTGACCAACTTCTGTCCATCAGGGAAAGTCGAGGCGTGTCGAGCTCACTCAGGCGATGCAGAACTAAATGGACAACGCTAATTTTTCTCTGTTGATCCAACACGCTTGTAAACGTCAGTAAGAGTTCACCTTCACTACCCTAAAGCACAGCTGTGCTCATCTCCTCACACTGGACTCCTGTTTTATGACTCAATGCCCTGTTGGGAACAGCAGGCTAACACTTCCCATTGACTCCCAGGGTTTGAGCTAAGCTAGTTAGCGGGGACAAGCTCTACCTGTCTCTACCTTGTTATTGGACACTCATTAGAAAAAATGGAGGTTATCAGTTTGTCGTGGACTCAGGACTGAAGCAAGACGCGAAATAGTTGGTGTTTCATTTCCGTTGTGGCTTAATGCCGACGTTTTGATCCATTATGGCGACGTTTTGTGGTGTTTGCAACTGTTGTGACTTATTTCGCCACCGTAGGATTCCTCCTTCTGACTCTGATTCTGACCCTACGCCTCCACAACATTCCTACTGCGCACATGTTCTGCACATTTTTACTTTGCTTACAAAAGTGACATTGTCAGCGGTTAAAAAAATAGAAATAAAAGTAAGCAGTTAAAGCTATGACTGTGGCCTTTATTGTGCGCAGTAAAGCAAGAAGTGCATCTCAAAAGCAAAGGCAATGTACTGATCATAACATGAAATTAATTTACTTTATAAAGGCACATTTTTAGTTTATTATATTTATTTGTCTTTATAGTTCTGTTGTTATTAGTCTTTTCTTTTATGGATTTATTTTTTGATTTAATATTGCTTTATTATCATTTAATTATTATTACATTCTTTAATTTCTCTTATTTATAAGCACACTTCATTTTATTTTTTAAAATTACTTTATGAACTTGCCTTTATATTGCAATTTTTATTATCCTTTTCTATTATGGATTAATTTTTTTGATTGATATTGCTTTATTAGCAACATTATATTATATTTCTACTTAAGTTTGCTAAATCTTTTATACATTTATTTTTATTTTATATTTATTATTTTTATCATTTATTTTTAGTTTTAAACAGTTTTTCAGGCAGCATCTTTTATTCTTTAATTTAAAAGAAAAACAATCTTTTTAACTTTTTATCTTTTTGTTTTTTGGTTGTATTTACTTTTATTTTATCTCCTATGTCCTTTTATTTTTTATTTAGCCTTTTTAATTTCTTTCTTCCTTTTTATCTTAGGTGTTATTAATCATTTATTTGTTTTGTTCTCTGCTTCCGTCATTTTTGGCTCTTGTGTACTTTTCCACTATTCTGTTTTAAGACTTACTTTTCTGTTATTGCATTCCTCACATTTCTCTTTTATTTCTCTTTTTTCATGTTTATCTATCTATCTATCTATCTATCTATCTATCTATCTATCTATCTATCTATCTATTAGGGGTGAAACGAAATTTCGTGCCACGAAATTTCGCGAAATAATGACGAAATAAAATTCAGAGACGCTCGAAATAAAAGGACGAAATAAACCCCCCTCGCCTCCCGTAGCAAAGCACTCGCTGCAATAAGGAGGAGGACTTAGCGACGCTCCTTCGTCAAATAAATCAGTTGTGTGGACCTATTTTGGCTTCTCATGTAAAAGACGAGAGAACAGTGAGAAGATTGTGGACAAAACAACAACCGTGTGCAAAATATACCGCTACAGTTCGCCGTACACGGCGGCGAGTACAACTAGAACTGAACTGCAGACAGGCAGCGGCTGTATTGTGATGTCCGTCAACTTAAATAAAGGTGACTCCGACTTGCGAATACCTGCTTTTAATTAACAGTCATGGTGGGCAGTGCCCACGCCAACTACAATTTTAATTCATGAACAAAACAGTGAGTAGTAATCTCTTAACCTCCTGCTAACTGCTCTCTCCCTCCTCGCTAACACACACTCTCTCTCTCCTCTGAACTCTGACCCGCTCGACCCGCCTACCTGGCCCCTTCACTGACCCTCAATTTATAGGAAACATTAAAATCCACATTGATCACATAACAAACAGTAGAACTGCTACTGTATGTTTGTGTAAGTCTGCATAAAAAACAATATTTGATTTTTGCATCTACTGTTGAGTTGACAGAATTTGATCATACTTGATAAATATTATAGTTCACAGTTCAGACATTTATAGGTCTAAACTGCAGCTCTGAGGACTGCTGTTTGTTTTCCTCTTCATTCAAGAATGTACTTATCCTGATTGTTACAACAACAAAGTACTTTTTATTGAGATTTTATGTTTGGATTTGCTCTGTAGTCTAAATAAGGGGAAAAACTTAAATTTTGTTTTTTTTTCAAAGAACATTTATTTTGCACTGATGCAGTGATATTTTTGTATGTCTGCATTGGGAAGAAAATAAAGAAAATGTGATTTTTACACAACTTCCTACCGTTGGAGATTTTCCTTAATCTTTATTTCGTATCGTGAGTATTTCGTATCGTGAACCCTGTTTCGTGTTTCGTATCGTTTCGTGAGTTGACCATTTCGTTACACCCCTACTATCTATCTATCTATCTATCTATCTATCTATCTATCTATCTATCTATCTATCTATCTATCTATCTATCTATCTATCTATCTATCTATCTATCTAACAAATTTCTGATATTGTGAGATTGATTTTGAGATTGTTTTGGAAGTTTTGATAAAGTGTTATGTGACACCCTCCTCTCTTCTTCACAGGGCGTCCTTCATCTTCACCCTCCTCTTCCTCCTCATCAGGGTCTCACCAGCTGTCAGTCAGTCCAGCGAACCTGCAGGTAAGTCTGCGACCGGAGCAGAGATCTTATTTACTAATCACTCTGTAAGAAAATCATGAAACCACTTCAACAACTGGGAATTGTTATTTCTGTTTTAATTTAACTTAAACTGTGCCATTTTCAAAGAAGAAACTTCAATTATTAAGCACCTTTACTTTAGGAAAACATTGATTTGTGCAATTTTATTTGACTTGGGGCTTGTTCAGAACACTTCAGTGAATCCAAGAGAATATAGCTTCAGTAAAGGGAACTAACTCAACTAAGAAATTTGTTTTTAGTTCAAATAACTCAATGCTAGTTTAACTTATAGTTTAGAGCTGGAAAGAAAGTGCTTATAGTAGTTAAATGCTGCTACATCTATGAGCAATATTTTCTGATAATGTTACCATCATAATCTGATATTTTGACCCTAAGAACCCACAGCTAGCGTTTAGCATCATTATTAGTCAGACAGTTCTTGAGTAAAAAACCATTGTTCACTAATGGAGATTATCAGGATCACCACCAAAATCTAATTTTTGCGTAATCTTGCTAACAAGCAAACATACACCAGCAAAAACACAACCTTCTCACCGGAGTTAATAATCAGTGTAAATCAAAAGAAGCTACTCAGTTTAATGGCAGATGAATTGTGGAAAAAAACTGCAGAATATCCGCTCCGTTGCTCTTTGCGCTAGATTGCAGCTTATTCAATTTAAGGTATTACGCAGAGTACATTTTAGCAAATTCTGACTTTCTGAACTATACCCTCATACCCCAGATCGATGTGACAGGTGCAGTACCTTAGCCTCGCAGAGCAGACAGACCTGCCTGATTCTGAAATCCTGCAGGTCCGTCTTGCCAGCCTCCATTGTCCAACGAATTCACTCGGCTGAATTCTTAATGGCCCAATCAGGGAAGAGAGGCGGGAGCAGCAGAATGCAGACGTGACGACAACCGGAAGTTGAGAACGGACGTGCCGATTAGCCTATTGTCCTCATGGCTACTCAGTGAAACTTGGTGAAATCTGCCCTCCTCAGAAGTTTACTTGTAGGGATTGTCTTTGACGAGGTTCATGTCACATATAAGTGTTAGATCATCTGTGTGCTACAATTTAGTGTAAGACCATAGTACAAGGCCGTTAGCTGTTAGCAGCTAAGTTAGCCAGTATGGCTAACGTCCCTGAAGTGTTTTTAACTGTTGTTAGCCATTAGCCACTACATTAGCCGCTATGTATGCTACATTATAGGAGGCAACCCTGCTTGAAATGGATTGGTCTGTGATGAATGTGACGAGCCAAACGATTGTCCAATCACAAACTTTGTTGTTTTTTTTACGTTCTGCCCCTGAAAACAAATTTAAAGGGCTCCTACCCAGATGGACTAGTGAAATATTTCTGTGGCAGATATATGGAGCTGTCCATCTGGGTTGTCAGGTTAGCTATACCTCCCCTTGTCACCTGAGTCATGTGTTTTATTTCTGTCCGAAGCTTCAGAAATTCTGAGCCGACGTTTTTATAATTCTGGAAAAAGGTTCTGAAAGTGGAGATGAAGATGGATCCATATAGTGCTATATTTGGAGTTCCACTTTAAGACCCAAAATCAACTCTTTGCAACTGGAAATACAAGGACTTACCTCCCTATTAGCAAGAGGCTAATCTCTCTAGATTGACCCCCCCCCCCCTCCTTTTTTAAAATTTATTATTTCTTTTATTAGTATAGTTTTTTTTATTTTTTATTATTTTTTAAAAATTAAATTTAAACCATTTATATGTTTTTTTTGTTAATCTGTTTCAATAGGTTTTATATGTATTTATTAATATATTTTATATAAATGTGTTTTATTTTCATTTGATTGACTGAAATTTATTTTGAATTTGAGGTTAAAGTAAAAACGCTGTCAAAGACAGAAGAAAATACAAAACAAAACAAACAGACATTATCTAATCACTTATTCTCATTTAATTTGTCTTGGGTACACTTTGCTCACTCACTTACCCCTTTTTGCTTCTGGACACTGGATTTGATTCTTTTCTATAATTTTTTATTGTTTGGTCAATGTTTTCCAGTTCGTCATTTCTAATGTGGACATTTTATCTTTTTTTTTATACTTCTTGTCCTTTTTTAAGTATGTTTTGTTTAATGAGGTGTTAATAATTGATAATGTAAGGTTTTCTTTATATTTTATATCCCTACTGATTTATCTAGCACAGAGACAATGTTAATATTGTTTATCTGTTGGTTAAAAGAAAAACAAAAAGTAGGAAAAAATCTTCATCTGTGTTTGTATTCGGTTTCTCACCTGCTCTCTTCCCTAAAAAAAAAATACAATATTAAAAACAAGTTAACCAAAAATCATTTTAGAAATTAGAGGTTCATGAGGGTCACTCAGACACAGCGAAGGGTTACAAATTTAGACAAAACAATTAAATAACATGGTTTAAACTACATTTAAATATTCCTGGTGAAATTCTGCGGAGGCCTTTCTCTTATTTTTGACCTTGAACGCTCGAGTATTTCTGCAGGAGTTTGTGTGTTGGCGTCTTTCAGGTAAAGAAATCCACAAATGTAAAAGATGCTCTGGTAACACCTTCTATCTTCCACACCGAGAGCCTCAGAGGAGCTAAAAGATCCTCTTGTTCATTTGCTGCAACTCTGCAAAACGCGGGTTAATTAAACGCTGAGGCCCCGGCGCCCCGTGGGACGAGGAATGGATGTTTCCGGAGAGACGAGGGTCGTTTGTAACGCTGCCTGAGTGCGGTGGGAGGTCGGCCTGGAGGAGGATGGATGGAGAGGATGGAGATGGATGGAGCTGATGGGCTGTGGTGAATAACATTTTATCAGACTGAATGAATCCTTTGGGGATTTTAACCGACACACTGCAGCCACACATTCAGTCGCTGTAAACAGGCCTGAGAGGCTGTGGAGAATATTACAGCTCCGGAAAGATGCACAAATAAACAATCATGGCATAAATATTTAACCTCAACATTTCCTGTCCTCACATGAGCCTCTGCTTTTATATTTATTAATAAATAAAAGTAGAACACAAACTATGATGGAAAAAGGCAAAATACGACAAAACACAGCAAAAGAACGGCAGGAACTCACTCCAGAATGATCCTAATGCTGTTAATTACAACCTTTATACATTATTAACACAGAAAATCCTGATAAACCTCCTATAATTCACTCAGGTATGGCTCTCTGAATCCTCTCTCTCTCTCTCTCCTCGTTTACTCGAGGAGTTACAGCAGTTTTAAGGTGACAGGGTGACTGTGGTCAATCAGTTTCCTACGAAAGAGTATTAGGGCCACCTGTGAGAAAAAAAATTAGAGGGGAAAGATTTTTTTTTTCATCATGCACTTCGAGAAAAAACGTCGAAATGTCGAGAAAAAAGTCGAGAAATAAGTCGAATTGTCGGTAGGGCTGCCACAAACGACTATTTTGATAGTCGACTAGTCAACGACTACTTTTGCGATTAGTCGACTAGTCACTTCATGCATGAACTGCAGCGTACTGCACCAGTATGCAGCTGGTGGCCCAAATCGCTTATTATGAGCAGACCTGGCAACTTTGGTGCCTGTGTAGTTGTTCATGCGCCACATGCATGAGTGTGTTTCAGGGTGTGTTGGTTTGATTCCTGCAGGTGTGATAACCAGAAAACAGGACAGATAGGCAGACAAGACAGCAGAGGTACAGCGGCAGTTTTGTGAGAAAACACACCTAAAAAAAACAAACGACTAGTCGACTACTGAATTAGTCGTCGACTATTTTGATAGTCGACTAGTCAACGATTAGTCGACTAATCGTGGCAGCCCTAATTGTCGGGGTGCTGGTTTGGCGGAGTGGTTTGCACCCCATGTACTTGGGTACTCCAGGTTCGAATCCCGCCTGTGACCAGTTTGCAGAGTGTCTTCCCCTACTCTCTCACCCCCTTTCACGAGCCTATCCGCTGTCTCTCTCCTATCGTTAAAGGCACAAAATGCCCAAAAAATACATAAAAAAAAAAAAAAAAGAAATGTCGAGAAAAATTTGAAATGTCGAGAATAAAGTTGAAATAGGATGTCGAAATATGTGGAGAATAAAGTCGACCTTTTGAGACTAACAACCAGCGCACTGCTTCTACAAAATGCCGTCCAGTCAGTTAGATGAATTAGTGAAATTATACTTCGGACTCGGCTTTAATAACAAAGAAATACTTTCTCTTTTAGCCCACTACGGAGCCCCGGAGGTGTCAGGGTGCAGAATATTTTATTAAGGCGAGGGAACGCCTTCTATAGTGTCGGCACACGTTATGAAAGTGTTACCTCACTATAATAAACTGAGGTAACGCTTCGACTTTTTTCTCGACTTTTTTCTTGACATTTCGACTTTTTTCTCGAAGTGCATGATGAAAAAAAAAATCTACCCCCTCCCATTTTTTTTTCTGACGGGTGGCCCTAATACTCTTCTGTAGTTTCCACTCGACATCCTTGAAAAATTCGACCAGACTTCAGACTTTCGCTGTTTCATGTGGGAAATCCTGTAAGAGTCTGAGCGAGGCTCCGGCTGCTGAGGCCAAACATTACAAACTGTGAGAGACGGCTGCTTAACCGAGGAGCAGACACACATAGTTCAGGCTTTACAGTCAAAGAGCAGCATCACCGTGAGTTACTGACACAGTGTGGGGATCAAACACGGTTTAACGGTAATTTTAACCCTTTAACTCCCAACTCAACTGTTTGGCAGAGGTCGATAAATTCAGAAATATTTAATGTGTTAAATAAACATAACACATAACACGTTCTGTCAGTGTTTTATGAAACAGAAAAAACTGCAAACAAACCAAAAGAACTGATATTTTGTTTGTGGGGTTTAAAGATTAAAAAAGCTGAAAGCTACTATTATTTTTACCATCAATATTTTAAATACTTTAAAAAATATATAATTTACTGACATGATGGTGTCGATGTACATATAGTCTGTTATTCGTAAAAACATTCTGATTGTCAAACTCAATGTCATCCTTTTTAACTTATTTTTGCATTTTTCACAAACATTTCTAACTGATTTTGTCCCAAATATTTGTGCTGTTTTGTCATCACAGAATCAACTGTTGGTTTTTAAAACCTTTCTATCCACAACAAGAAAATATCTGTTTTTTGGTTTGTTTGTGGTTTTCTCTGTTTCCTGAAATGTTAATGGAACCAAACACTGATTTGATTTGTTCATGTTTTTTAACACATTACATATCCCTGAGTTTAATGATGACTTTGCCAAACAGTTGAACTGGGAGTTAAAGGGTTAATTTCCCATGGTAATGATTACCGTGGGAAATTTTACTGCGGATTACCATTTTACCGGTAACCGTTACATCCCTAGTTCTTATGCTGCGTTCACACCGCAAGTGACCCAGCTACCAAAATCGCGTCGCCTACTGACGTAGCGTCGCAGGTCCATAAATACCTCATTTTGGTAACTGCTACCGTCAGCCGTCGCTTGGTGACGTCACGTCCGCTCGAGTTTCACCGCGATCATTTCATATATCATATAATAGTATGTATAAGCAGACACTAATCCAGCTGTATCCTTTTCACTCACTTATCAACCACAAAACACTGCAGCTGATGATGCAGCAGCATTATCTCTGAGTTTACCGCGGTCCGTCTAGGCGGAACTAATGTCCTCACTGACATTAGTTCCGCCTACACGGAACTCATCCGCCCTGTAGTCCGGATGAATAACTGTCTGTCTCGGGTACATGGATGTATTTTAAGAACTGGATAGCCTGGCTCCGCCTTCTTCCATGTAACGGTTTTGAAGCCATAATATCCCCCGTCAGGGCACCGCCATTGTGCAGCCAGTAGAGAATCTGGACCATATTTCGACGTAGTTGTCGTAAACTGTCGCAAAACTCCCCAGCATACACTGTACACAATCATTGTGAAACTGCCGTAAACCGCGGTTATTTTTAAACTCTAATAAATGATGAAAAATAAACTTTTCAGAAAAAAGAGGACTTGGAAAAACGCAGCCCAATAATACTTTCATATCACCACAGCATACGGATGGGAGAAATATTTCTACGAGGTGTATTAATTTTTTAAAGCTTCACTACGGCCCGTTCAGATGAATGGGGGAGACGGAGATTTGACCTATACTGCAGCCAGTCACCAGGGGGAGCAGTTTTCGTGGCGGCTTCACAAAAGCCCAGCGACATGGCGTCCATGTTTTTTTACAGTCTAGGCTTGGGTACTGTCACACGTACACACACCGCTGAATGGCTGTTGCCGCACAGCCACACAGGACATCGCCTGAATAGATTAAATTTTTTGTAACTTTGACATCGCGCGACGAGTGAAATGATCGCCTCGTACGCGGCTGTCGCATTGCGGGAGGGTTAGCCCCGCCCCATCGCGGCTATACATTGACTTTGAATGGAGAGTGATCGCCGAGGTAGTACAAGTAGCGTAAGGTGTGAACGCACCTTTATACACAGTATAGCAGACGGAATATCAAAAAATAAAGACGTTAAAATAGAAAAGTGCATGAAAAATTAACAAAAAAATTTATTAAGCAGGTGGCAGCATTCAGAATTTTTAAGCTGTGTCGACTTTCTAATGGTGGAAAAATAAATAAAATGGGTGTATTGAGACTGACATCAACAATGTTAACAACATGACGGTAATGTGACAGCACTGCAGTCTTGATGTTGATTGGCTACAGCAGCAGCAGAAGGCGTCACACTTCATTTGTCCATTTTCTGAGTCTCCCCCTCGTTTTTAAGTGATCCTGAGATGTTGAACATACAGCAGGATGTTACAGATGGATGGATGACCAGAGTGTGAGCAGGCAGAGGGTGGATGTTGGTGCAGGGGGAGGATGGAGGGATGAGGCTGGAGTATTGGAGCAGATGGATGGATGGAGGATGAGGGAGGGGGAGGAGAAGGAGGCGGATGGATGTTGGAGTGGGTTTTAATAGAAAGACTAATACTGCGGCTGGTGAAACCTGACAGGTCAATTACCAACACACACACACTCACACACACTTTACAGGAGATGTGCGGGGCCGCCATTAATCCACATCCAAGGAGCCAGCAGGGATGTGACTGTCCCACCTTTAGGGTCTCAAACTGAGGCTCTGGACCATGAAGGGCCCTCGGGTTACCCCGTTTAGATCCTGATGCTGCAGATTTAAGATTTATTTCCTCTGATGAAAGTCTCATGCTGTTGATTTATCTGTCAAATGATTTATTGATTGATCTCCTGGTGTGATGAGAAATACCTTCATTTTCCTACTGTGATCAATCTAACTTTATTTATACAGCACTTTTCACATAAGACATAAAATAAAATAAAAATAAATGACATAAAAAGTAAATAATTGCGTACAAATGACGCACAACACACACATTAAATTAATCAAACACGCAAAGACATAAAAAGGAAACTCTAAACAGAAAACAGAATTAAAAGACTGAAGAAAACTGAGTAAATGCTTAATTAAAAGCACAGGAGCTTAAACTTAAATTATAATTAAAAATCATAAGAAATTCGGGAAAAAAAACTATTGGGAAAGAAAGGTAAATAAATAAATTAATATAATTTGAATAAATAATATAGTTAAATTAGATATCTTAAAAACTAGATGTGTAATAAAAGCAGCTAAAAGTAGGTTGATAAAAAGAAAAGAAGAGAAAAAAAATCCAAATAATAAAACTTAAAAATACGTAAAAAGGTAATACAAAATAGTAATAACTATAGTCGTATAAAAATATGAACAGTAGGTTCTTTACCCGATAAGGAGCTCAAAATATAAACTCTGTAATGACTGTCAGTGTTTTCAGTGATGATATAATGGCCTTATGCTTTAAAAGCTGATATCGGAGAATTGTTTATATCAAGCATTATTGGTCCTGACTAATATCTTATTAATATTTCTGAAGTATATGGTCTTGTACTATTAATCAGTTATGATCCAAGTCCTTGCAAACACGTCCAGCATATTATAATCCTCCTTATTGTGTTGGGAGTTTGCACGTTGATCGCCCTCTATTGGCTAAAACAGGCAACTGCAGTCATGTTTTTCTATTGGCTGAATTTAAGTGCAATTTTAAGAGCATCATGACCAGGCCCCGCCCACCTTAACATTTATCTTCTGTGGTGGCAACTAACTGACGAAATTAACCCTTTGACTGGCATTGTAACCACACGGTTGACTTTTTGCCACCACACCACTGTAAAAATCTCAGACCCCATACTTGTCAGACCTTATTCAGGTTTCTGAATAGTTTGAGACACCAATGTGTATCCGCTGGTGGTGCGTGAATACAACTGTTTGAAAACCAGAATAAATCAGAAGGTAATCATTTAACATCAAGAGCATACATTGGAGCAAGAAAAAAATATTTTCACATATTTCCAGATCCTCCACCAATCATAACTTAGTAGACGGAAATAAGGGATGTTTACCTTTTTACCTAACGGACAAGTTGACCTGCAGATCTGCTTCCAGATTGGGTAATCTAATTATCACGATATTGTTGCAGTGTGCTCAAAATGTACAAAAAGTACTTTAACACAGTCTTGAAATCATTTAACCCCTTTAATATTATAATCATAACAGTTCTTTTGTCCTTTTTGTCAATAAAATTGTCAGGAAATGACTTTTGGGTAAATTTTTTAGCCTTCTTTCAAGAGAAGTAAAAGTAAACAATTCTAACAAGTATTTGTAATTATTATGTTATTAATGCTTGAGCAGTGTGTAATTACAGGAAAAGAAATAAACAGATTTGAACTTCATAAACAATTGAAAATGAACATGTTCAAAGTTTTAGATGACCAAAAATAAATGTAACCTATTTTACAAACACTCAGACATTTTAGTTTGCCTGCAGCATTAGTGTCCATGTTACAGCTCATTATATCAGACCATGTCCAGCCCTCTTTTTTTTACTACTGTTGATAGTCCCTGAAGCAGTTAGCCCCCTTCATGACTCTCCTCTGCTCTCCCCTCTCCATGGCAGATCTCCTCGACATTTTCTCCTCCAATATTTCCAAATTACGATCGATGAAATCCCTAAAACATTAACTATGAGGGAAAATGATCTACTATGAAACACGGCGAATAAATGGTGAATGAACGGCAAGAAAACACTTCAGAATGATACTTACGCTATTATTTACAAGATTTATACATTATTTAGACAGAAAATCCTGATAAACCTCCAATAATTCACTCAGGTATGACTCACTGAATCCTCTCTCTCTCTCATTTACTCGAGGAGTTATGAGGAGTTAACCACGCACGTCTTTTTCTTTCACAGCGCTTCGTGTTTAGACAGGGTGACTGTCTTCTCTAAAATTCAACCAGACTTCAGAGTCTGTTTCGAGAGAAAAAATCTCCGCTGTGTATCTAACTTTCGCTCTCAGACTCAAGAGGCCAAACAATAAAAACTGCGCCTCCTGTGAGGCTGCTTAATCGAGGACAGAAACATAGTTCAGGCTTTTCCAGTCAAAGAGCAGCATCGCCGTGAGTTACTGACACAGTGTGGTGATCAAACACGGTTTGACGGTAATTTTGATATGACACAGTAATGATTACTGTGGGAAATTTTACAGCAGTTTACCATTTTACCTGTAACTTTTACATCCCCAATTAAGAGGAAGGAACACAATTTTACCAACAAATAATTTGTTACAAATGTAGTTTGTAGTAGGGTGACAGTGGGCTAAACTAATGTTGAAAGAAACTCAAGGATTATGGGTAGTGTAGTTTGTTTACCAACCTCATGGGTGGTGTGATGGTGCGTTCCAGTTGTAGATGGATGTCCCCAGTGTGAACAGTTATTTAGCTCCTGTAATAATCCATTTATTTGCACTTCTGACTGGGGTGTGTCGCTCTAGATCAGCTGTATACATAGTATTGTTAGACTTATATTTACAAAAATGCTGCCATAGTGATAATCACATTCTTCATGTGATATTTGTGAACAACAACGCAGGGCGTGCTAACAACAGCTAACAATAGCCTGGTAGATCGGCATGTTTTTTTCTGACTTCAACTGGAACACCGATAGGTCGGAGATGATGTCACTCCCAGTTCAGAGGTTACTGATACGCATCATTACGACAGTCACCGCGTGCTCATGGGAAGCAGAGTCTTTATGTCCTCTGAAATAGATTCTCCTCATAGCACCTTTTAATGTGTGGATGTAAAAAAAAAAAAAACAATAAACCATTCGAATGGTTGTTTGCGTGATGATATCAGATGGAAAAATTAGAATTCAAGTCTTTTTTTTCCCCTTTTGCCGGCCTTGTGGGTGATGTGCGATTAGAGGAGGGTAGAATATTAATCTTGTTTCTCAAAAGTGGGCACAATAGAAAGTATTCAAGAGCATTTGGGTCATTGTTAGATGGTCCTAGAACCTCATCTGGTGTTTGATGCTTTTGCTCCTGGACGTGCTGCATAATAAATTATTCTTTTATGACTGATCCGTTAAGTTTCTCTCTTTTGTTCGTCATTTTTTTTTTGTTGCTGAAGCTGCCGTTCACCCCTGAGGAGTCTTCTCTAATTTGGTGCTCAGAGCTCATTAAGGTTGTGGAGTTATCGGTCAGCCTCCTCCGCTGGACCATCGGGTTGATGAGATGAAGTCCTGTGGTCTAATTAAAGTGTACGAGGAGCTCTGTGGTGTTCGGACACTGAAGGCCTGTCTGTGGGGACATCAGTCATCACTGTTATTACCACGTATTGAACAGTCATCATCTCCGTCCATTTAATTAACTCATCCATTTTAAATGAGGACTCTAAAGACCCTGGGGGGGGGGTCTCTTTTTGACTGATTGATTTGTTAAAGACTGAAAACTGGAGTCAGAGCTGAGACCATCGGTCAGTTAAATCAACAAGCTCAGAATGATTATTCTGAGCTAATTGTCCTGGTTAATTGGTTGTGTTAGTCGGCCTGTGTGAGCTGATTTAAAGCCTGTTTCATTTGTTAACAACTCTGATGATTTAAATCTTATTACAGAGGAGGTTCAGTCATGATTATGGCAAAGCTTAGCAGAGAAATCCAGACAGGAGTGGCACCAGGTGTGGTCTTCTGCTCCAAGATAACATGTTGTTCGGTCTTCTGCTCACTTTGCTTGACTTCGTGTTTTCCATCGATTGTCTCCAAACAACTCGCGCTTTCCTTTTCCTCATCAACAAGACATTTTAACCCAGAGAACTGGATATTTTCTCTTTTACAGACCATCCTCTCTAAATGTTAGATGGTTCTAGACAGGCCAATCTGTCACGAACAACACATCCAAAGCCACTTAAGTCAACTTTCTCTCCATTATGATATTCTGCTTTTGTCTCATTTGTATCCCCACATAAGGGGGGGGCAGCTCTATCGCCTCTGTTTTCCCTTTTTGTTGTAGTGAGGAGACCAAGTTTGTTTCTCGCTTCTTCATTATACAGATCCTACTTACTTTAAAGAGGTACTGACAGTCCATGATTTAACTAAAACAAAGGGTAGTATCTAGGTCTTCAACTAGCGATAATTTTCATACCCGTTTAATCGGGCGATTATTTAAACAATTAATCGATTAATCGAATAATGACACATTTTTGCAATTTCCTTTACAATTTAGCTTAAAGTTTTAGGTATTTTCTAAACAACAATAGAGATGATTAAAAGCATTTTTCCTTCAGTAATAATATTTTACTACAGCTTTTTTCTTCTTGACTCTCTGTGAAAAACTGTAAGTACATTCTTAGTGTAGCAGTTCTCCTGTTTGTTATGTGTTCAATGTGGATGTTCATGTTTCCTGAAAATTGATGGTCAGTGAAGGGACCGAGCGGGTCAGAGTTCAGAAGGGGAGAGATAGTGTGTGGGTTCAAGCGAGGAGGGAGAGAACCGTTAGCAGGAGGTCTAGAGATTACTACTCACTGTTCTGTTTGTGAATTAAAATCATAGTTGGCGTGGTCACGGCCCACAGTGACTGTTAAATAAAAGCAGGTATTCACAAGCTGGAGCTGGATTTTTACATCCGACGGACGTTGCAACAGATTTGTTTGCATGTCGTTCAAATAAACGCTCACAAGCTTACTTTTTTCTTGAACAAAAGCAGATAAAGTAGCAGCAGTTTTATCTACACTCAACAAAAATATAAACGCAACACTTTTGTTTTTGCTCCCATTTTTCATGAGATGGACTTAAAGATCTAAAATTCATTCCAGATACACAATATTACCATTTCTCACAAACATTGTTCACAAATCTGTCTAAATGTGTGATAGTGAGCACTTCTGCTTTGCTGAGATAATCCATCCCACCTCACAGGTGTGCCACATCAAGATGCTCACCGGACACCATGATTAGTGCACAGGTGTGCCTTAGACTGCCCACAATAAAAGGCCACTCTGAAATGTGCAGTTTTGTCTCACAGCAAAATGCCACAGATTTTGCAAGCATTGAGGGAGCGTGCAATTGGCGTGCTGACAGCAGGAATGTCAACCAGATCTGTTGCTCGTGCATTGAATGTTCATTTCTCCACCATAAGCCGTCTCCAAAGGCGTTTCAGAGAATATGGCAGTACATCCAACCGGCCTCACAACAACATTCCACAGGCCACAATTGACAATCTGATAAACTCTATGTGAAGATGTGTTGCACTGCATGAGGCAAATGGTGGTCACACCAGATACTGACTGGTTCTGAGTCCCCAGATCCCCAATAAAGCAAAAAAAAATGCATATTTCAGGGTGGCCTTTTATTGTGGACAGTCTAAGGCACACCTGTGCACTAATCATGATGTCAGATCAGCATCTTGATGTGGCACACCTGTGAGGTGGGATGGATTATCTCAGCAAAGCAGAAGTGCTCACTATCACACATTTAGACAGATTTGTGAACACTGATTGAGAGAAATGGTAATATTGTGTATCTGGAATGAATTTTAGATCTTTAAGTCCATCTCATGAAAAATGGGAGCAAAAACAAAAGTGTTGCATTTATATTTTTGTTGAGTATATATAGTATTCAATAAAATAAGGTGCTGCTGGATGTAACAAAAATAATCTTCATACAGTGGCCGTCTCCAACACGCTGACGTGCTTTCTCAGCTCAGCTCTTTCATAGAGGTCGTGCTCCCATGCCAGATGAAGTCGGCCTTGCAAGTGATCGTTTGCTTTGCTTTGTTGAGCGTGAAATGCTCTCAGCTTTTGGAGATTTTTGGTCGTTCACGAAGTGATGCTGCTGTGGACGCTGCCATTGTGAATCCTGACGCCATTGTGAATCCTTCTGCATGCTGTTATCTGCAGTGACGGTCGCCATAGTGCACATGCACACCTCTCACAGTAGCCTACGGCAGGAGAGCGGGCTCATCTCCCCAACTAACCGACTGTAAGCTGCCATTTCATGCACCAAAACAACCAGGATTTGTTGCAGATGAAAATCGATAATTAAATTAGTTGACAAAAAATTTAATTATCGATTTTAATTGATTTAATCGATTAGTTATTGCAGCCCTAGTCGTATCCAAACCATGCTGAGCAGAGCCAAGTTGAACAGATAGTCCAAAGAGGAATGCACTAAAAATTTGAAACAGAAAAAATATCTTTTTTTTTGTATGATTTCTTCATGTTGGCATTTTCCTCTTTTCTAAACACTTAACACGGCGTTACTGCAAATCCTCAGATACAGGCCACCGTGTTTGTCTATTTTTTTTGTCAAAATATCCATAACACTTATTCTAATCCACATTTACCAGATACATTTCTTTCTTAAAGAAAAAAGGCAAAAATAAAGAACTGGATTGTTTGTAATGAAGGGAAAATTTCTGTCAATGAAACAAGTAAAGTTTGGCTCAGTGAGGGTCTTAAAGTAATGTTTGATATCTGCTAAAGTAAGTAAAATTTGTCTTATTGGCTGATTATTGTACGCATTATTACACACAACTCAGGCCTCAATTCTAGTTTTCATATATTCAAATTTGATTGCTATGGACAAGTCAAGGGGGAGAGTGCATACCATAAGGTTTTAAAATAATAATAATGTTTTTCTTTTCCCAGTCTCCAAACGAAATATGAGATTTTTGAAAGGTTTAACAGGATTTCTTTACAAAAAAAATAATAAAATAAACAAACTTGAACAGAAATTTGGATTTCAAACAAAGGAGGCGATAAGCTCTCAGAAATAAAACTACTCCAGGGGACAAAAAAACACAATTCACTAGGGAAAAAGAAACTAAAGTTCACTACCTCATCCTTAAAATCAAATATGACTGAATTATCAGCATCCTAACTTCTCACGTTTGAGCTAAAAGAAGCTGTGAAAGCTGTTTGTAGAGACTTCCCAAGAAAACTGAAAACTTTGAGAAAGAGCTCTGTCAGGCTCGTTCTTCTGTCTCTGCTTTTCACTGCACTGAATTTTCTGTCTTTCATTAAATAAGAGCGTCTAATAGCTGTCTTAAATGTGAAAAATGAATTCTCCACACTGAGTTTAATCTCACATAAAGCCGCCTCGTCTCTTTGACTGATGTCACTTTTCCGCAGGAGGCGCTCGGCTCTGATGGTTTCAGGGTTTTTAATGGAGCGGCCGCCCTCTGCGCCTGAATCCTTTAATGAGATGGAAGTGTAATAACGTCCCTTTAACAAGGCCAGTTAACGATGACATCCACTAAGCTCTGTTTGATTCTCCCATAAAAACCCTCCATCAGAGAAGGCCGACAGCCTGGACCGAACCCAGAGAGGAGGGAGAGGAGTGCAGGGAGAGATGGACCTGTGCTGTCAGCTCAGATCTTCATTATTATTAAAATAAACTACTTCATAACAACTAAAACACAAGATATAAGCACCAGTTTATCCTCTATGTGCAGAAAAGTCATCAGGATAAGAAACTTTCATGACTTCAAGTTCCGAAGTGAACAACAAAATATTCTTAAATCAAAAAAAAAAACAACTTTAAGTTACTTTTTGGCAGCCTAATTTTACCCCAGAATACATATTTAAGTTTTTTAAAGCACATTATTTCTGCCTAAATTCACCTCTAAAACCGGATCAGTCAGGTCATTTTGGTAATATTCTGTATGATATCCTAGAAAGTGACCTCAGCTTGGTCTGCCACCGGCTCAAACATTTAAGGCTGCATGCCTCTCCTAAGTTTATATGCAGCATGTGAAAATGCTGAATCATTTTAAGAGCTATGAGCCATTTCACTTCACCTTTAAGGGAGGGCAAAGGTCCGTCTAGTTCGGTATTAAAAGTCGAAGAAAATGACTCAGTGACACTGATGAAATATCAACCAGTTAAACTTTATTTGCACAGCACTTTTCATACAACTGCATCAAAAACCGGCATCACTGTGTAAAGGATATCACCACATGGGCTCAGGAACACTTCAGAAAACCACTGTCAGTAACTACAGTTCGTCTACATCTGTAAGTGCAAGTTAAAACTCTACTATGCAAAGCCAAAGCCATTTATCAACAACACCCAGAAACACCACCGGCTTCACTGGGCCGAGCTCATCTAAGATGGACTGATGCAAAGTGGAAAAGTGTTCTGTGGTCTGACCAGTCCACATTTACAATTGTTTTTGGAAACTGTGGTCGTCGTGTCCTCCGGACCAAAGAGGAAAAGAACCATCCGGACTGTTATAGGCGCAAAGTTCAAAAGCCAGCATCTGTGATGGTATGGGGGTGTATTAGTGCCCAAGGCATGGGTAACTTACACATCTGTGAAGGCACCATTAATGCTGAAAGGTACATACAGGTTTTGGAGCAACATATGTTGCCATCCAAGCAACGTCTTTTTCATGGACGCCCCTGCTTATTTCAGCAAGACAATGCCAAGCCACATTCTGCACGTGTTACAACAGCGTGGCTTCGTAGTAAAAGAGTGCAGGTACTAGACTGGCCTGCCTGTAGTCCAGACCTGTCCCCCATTGAAAATGTGTGGCGCATTATGAAGCGTAAAATACAACAACGGAGACCCCGGACTGTTGAACAACTTAAGCTGTACATCAAGCAAGAATGGGAAAGAATTCCACCTGAAAAGCTTCAAAAATTGGTCTCCTCAGTTCCCAAACGTTTACTGAGTGTTGTTAGAAGGAAAGGCGATGTAACACAGTGGTAAAAATGACCCTGTGACAACTTTTTTGACATGTGTTGCTGCCATTAAATTCTAAGTTGATGATTATTTGCAAAAAAACAAAAGTTACTCAGTTCATACATTAAGTATCTTGTGTTTGCTGTGTATTTAATTGAATATAAGTTGAAAAGGATTTGCAAATCATTGTATTCTGTTTATATTTACAATTTACACAACGAGCCAACTTCACAACATACATATATATGTGTATACATATACATTTATATGCATGCATGCATATACTTATGGATACATATATACACACACGCAGGCATGTATATATACACATACATAGACATACATATTTGTATGTATAGGTCTTGAGTTTGCTCTTACCTAAAAGCTTTCTGAGTCTTTGTTTAGATTTTTGGCTCCACTTTAAAACACCTGAAGACCAGAAGCTCTCACAGTCTGATATGATAAAGTAAATCAGATTAATATCCTTGACTCAGACCATTAAGATATTTAAAAACTAATAAAGGAGCGTTACTGAAAGCTTCTGCAGAGCCTTTAAATCCCTGGAGGTGATGCCAGCCTCATGTTTTCAGATCCAGACCGTTTCTCTTCAGATGATCCTCAGAAGTTTGTTGACTAACTTTGTTCTCGCCATCCTGCAGCGCCCTCGTGTCTGGACTGGGGGGAGTTCAGCGAGGCGGCGGTCTCGGTCGTGGAGGGCGACGCTGGTTGGCTCTCTTGTCCTCTTTTCTCTCATCCCACCATCTACAACTACTCCTCCACCCAGAGCACCGGACACAACCTCTTCTGGTACCGCTGCCCCGAGGGCCACGACCTGGAGCATCCAATCACGTACAGGTACGGACAGCAGGGGGTTTGATTGGATGATCGTCAACCAAAATGATTTTACTAATTTTTATTCTTTTATAAAGAAAGAAAATCCATCAGATGCATAAAAAATAAAAACTTTGAAGCATCCAAACAGTTGAAAAGGTCAAATTTATTTATTTGTCCAGTTTTAAAATCTCACTAGAGTTATTCTAATCCACATTTTTCCTACATGTATATGTTAAGATCTTATTTTTTATACCTTTATTTTTTCCTAATCGTGCAACACCACTGTGACACATTGTTTATACAGCAAATCAAGAAAAATACCATTATAATAAATTAAAACACAACAAAATAAAGCAAAAAAAAAAAACTAAATGAATAATAATAGTGAAAATAATGAATTGATTAAAACATAAGTAGGATTATGTTAGTGGTGTGCGATATGACCATAGTAAATCGTTAAGGATTATAACGTGGGGATGATCTCATAAAGCAGAAAGATCGTCAGATCGTCTGTGTGGGCGCAGAGACTTTGACATGCACCCGACTAGCCAATCGTAGCACATTATGCGCAGTGCATGGTGGGATCTCCTGTTTGGTTATGTAGCGTGAAGCCATGGTGGAAAGAGAAAAGGAGATAAAAGCTTGAAGATGTCTGAACAAAAATCTGTTCTAAAGCAGCTGTATTATTCACTCAGATTATAGACATTGCAGTTAGATAACATTTGTTCTAAATTGTTGCACTTTAAGAGATAACCAGTTACTTAAGTTTGCATTTATATTCAACCCTTTTCAATAAGCTATTTGGTGTGTTTAGTTTTTCTGTTATAAAAGTGCACTTTATTGTTGTTCATTACCTTTTATGTTTACATTTACTGCACATTTTTATAAAAACTGCACTATTTAAATTAAAACCTGCTCAGAAAGTTTCTTTGGCTTAAATTGTCTTTTTTTGTCTTTTAGGGTTTTATATGTTTAATATGTTAAACATCAGAAAATCACCGTGAAACAGAATCATGATAAAATCTTGATCGTAGTTTTATTTTTAAAAAATCGTGATATGATATTTTTGCCATATCGCCCGTCCCTAGACTATGTTAGCATAGATACCTATATAGTTTAAACTTTAGTAATTACCAGACCGTTGACATAAAAGAGTTAGGGCTGGGCAATATATCGATTAAATCTGGGATATGTGAATACCTGTCAGGTTGTAAACAGCTGTTTCTGTAGGTAAGGTTCAAACTAAGGATCGACCGATATTCATTTTTTAGGGCCGATGCCGATACCGATTTTTTCCCATCACCCTTAGCCGATGACCGATTATGGACTGCTGATTTTCTTGGGCTGATACATGTGGCCGATACTGCTTTTGCAAGAAGGTGTTTGATTTATAAGTTAAGACTGCTATGGTTTATTTTTTCTGCACAAACTAAAATGATCGTGTCTTTGGCTACTATGCTGCTGTCAGGTTTGGCTGGACCAGAACATAAATCAGCAGGAAAACAACTGATGTCATCCGCACATTAAGCCACAAGTTTTTTAAGTTTTAAACGGCAGTATCAACTTTAAAAGGAATAAATATTCAACAATATTCAATGTACAAAACATTCTCTCATAGTTTAATCACAGTTTAATTAAGTTTATTCCCAATCGATATGATGGCTGCTCCTCCCCAGTGAGACACACACACACACAGTCAGCGTCAGCTGAGTTGACACTGACTGAAAAACTCCGCCATCACTGGGTTGATAAAGGCAGCAAAACGGCTCTGAACACGTTTTCACAAAACACTGACACAATTTAGTACTTCATATGAAACATTTCAATCATCGTTAAAGTTTTTCTAGTGCACGTTAAAGACCTCCCTGATAGCAGACATAGCTGCTCCACTCCGCTTTGACGGAGACACAAACACACGGCATGCATTTAACCTCATCCCGGTGTTCGCCGAGTTGAATTCCTCCAAACAACATGGAACAGAATTGACAGCGCTGCCATTAAGAATGAATCCTTAAACCGGTGTTCATAACAGCTGTACATTAGCCTGCAACTACATCAACAGTTCACTAAATACTCTGCTAAGTAGTTTTAAAGACGAAGCATTCAGCAGCATTCACATTTTTCTGACCCACAACCTAACTATATTTGCAAGCACGTGCATTATTCCATCAGATCGTCAGATGGAGAAGCGTGATTGGTCACTCCAGAGAACGCGTCTCCACTCCTCTAGAGTCCAGTGGCGGCGTGCTTTACACCACTGCATCCACACTTTGCATTGCACTTGGTGATGTGAGGCTTGGATGCAGCTGCTCGGCCATGGAAACCCATCCATGAAGCTCTCTGCACTGTTCTTGAGCTAATCTGAAGGCCACATGAAGTTTGGAGGTCTGTAGAGATTGACTCTGCAGAAAGTTGGCGACCTCTTCTCACTATGCGCCTCAGCATCCGCTGACCCCGCTCCATCAGTTTTCGTGGCCTACCACTTGGTGGCTGAGTTGCTGTGGTTCCCAAACACTTCCACGTTCTTATAATCCAGCTGACAGTTGACTGTGGAATATTTAGGAGTGAGGAAATGTCACCACTGGATTTGTTGCTCAGGTGGCATCCTATCACAGTTCCACGCTGGAATTCACTGAGCTCCTGAGAGCGACCCATTCTTTCACTAATGTTTGTTAAAGCAGTCTGCATGCCTAGGTGATGATTTTATACACCTGTGGACATGGAAGAGACTGGAACACCTGAGTCTGATTATCTGGATGGGTGGGTGAATACTTTTTGTAATATAGTGTATGTTTGAAAGGTGCTATTTAAATAAACTTGAGTTTGGGAGACAAGTGGCTTGATCAGTGTCTCTGAACACATCTCAGTTTGTTTTATTGCTGTTTTGAGTGAATTCTGTCTAATTTACGCTCCATTGTCTCTCCTCAGCTCCAGACTCAGTAAAGACCGAGACAGACTGTGGCTGCAGCCGGCAAACGTCAGTGACACCGGGCTCTACATCTGTATGCTGCGGTAAGAGACACAAGGACAAGTTCAGTAATGATTTCAACATAGTTTACATCAAAAAAAAAAATTCGCATGATTAAAACTAGACAGTAACTAATAAAAACAAATGCACATTTTAAGGGGACTTTTGAGCTCAAATTGCTTTTTATCAACAACATTGAACAAATAAACTGGTGGTTTGCGATTGCCTCTCATGTTTTAACCCTTTAAGGTCACAGTGTTTGCTGTGAACATGAATGTCTGTTTGTAAGATGTTTAAATAAGTAGGGCTGCCACATTCAGTCACAC
Source organism: Scarus forsteni (assembly GCA_036419115.1). Lineage (NCBI taxonomy): Eukaryota > Metazoa > Chordata > Actinopteri > Labriformes > Labridae > Scarus > Scarus forsteni. The sequence goes on along the minus strand of JAZDUH010000198.1, from coordinate 22,835,525 downwards.
ACTGCATAGCGTCCTTCAAACGTACTGTGGAGCACTTTGTTCCAATTGTAGTCTATCACTCAAATTCCACTGCAATGTTGCTGAAGCGCCGGTGCGCACCAAGGCGCGAGAGATACGCTTCAGGTCTATTTTCTGCACGACTGCCTCCAAACCTTGTAAACTTTGTCCACCTTGTAAACACCATGGACAAAGAAATGAATCGTAGAGGTTCAGAAATATATCAGATTGTATACATGATACCAAACATCTTTTCTACATGGATATAGACAGATAGAAGTTGAATGAATCACGAAGCTGTGTGGTTGGGACCAGCAAAACGACCTTAGGGAAGCGAAGTGAGGTGTTGTGACATCGCTATTCTCATGAGAGCCTGTGGCTCTCCGGGGATCAGCCCTCCCCCTACAGGGCTGCTTGCCGCAAAACTTCTGGGCTCGCCGCTTTCAGTGGGGTTTGCCTGTCGGAGCAAAACTGCAGCGCTTTTGCGTGCGGTGGAATTTGGGGGCAAGTATCAGATGTTGCATCGCATCACAGCATGGCTAATCTGTTGTCCACACTGCATTGATTAAAAATGTGAATCATCAGGGGCTCGCTGATAGACTGGTGCTTGAACTGCACAGCTTGAGAAAGTGGGTGAAGTTTTTTGTTTTGATAATTCGTGGTCTCACGTAGGGCTGAACGATTTATCGTTTTCAGATCAAAATCGCAATTTTAGACAGTGCAATTTTGTGACCGCCAAAGCAGCAATTTTTTGCAGCGCTCCTGACTGACTCAGGATCTGTTGTGTCAAGTATTATACACATACTGTTTTACAAATTTATAGACAATCTATATGTTAAAAGTGCTGGTAAGCAGGTCAACAACACAAAGCCTCTGTTTAGGAGTAGAAGTTAATGAAAACAGATTATTTATCATCACTATTGAAGGTGAATAATGTGTTAAGTGTTTTCAACATTTATTTCCTTACTATTGTCTGTACTGTAAACAAAGTGAATTTTGCACTGAAGTTTGATTTGAAAAAAAATCGTGAATTGCAATATCTGCCAGAAAAATCGAAATTCAATCTTTTCCTGAAATCGTTCAACCCTAGTCTCCCATTGGTTAGTAGTCACGTGTACACATACAGAAAAAATTCTAAACGTGATAGTTCGTATTCTAGTTTGTACGAAAGACATCTCAGCAAGAACCTCACTTTAATCCTTTAGGTCTAAACTTGCTTTTGGGTGCCGTTTTTTTTATTTATTTATTTATTTTCAGGCAGTGTGTGAAGGAAAATGACCAAAGCCCTCATTTCTCTGACAGACCTTCTCACTTTCATACATACACAGCTCAGACTCTTCTGGCTCAAAGCTCTGAATTTTCCCCGTCCACTAAATCCTGCTGAGGGCGGCGTTATTTCATCTCGTTAAAGAAACGATCAGACCTTAAGAAAAAGACCCTAATGTCATGAAGACCCTCCTGGTCCTGCTCATCGCTTGGACAAAACCGCTCTCTATTTCTGCTGCTTGCTGCGGTTCGATTCCTCTGTCTCTGCACTTAATCAGCCAAAGTGGCGTCTTAAAGATTCCTCGCCACTCCGATTACACAAATGGAGATTCAGGAGGTCGGATTTGACCCGTCAGCTGGACGCCATCCAGACAGGCATGTGACACTCGCCAGTGGGATCAGAGATCACGGAGTGGCGATTTTAATCACTGAAAGGAAAAATCAGTGCAGGGTCTCGATCTGTGCTGCCCGAGCATCACATCAGATCACTTTAATTTACTCCAGGATGGAGGAGCAGAGCCTCAAATTATTGTAACTTCTTCTCTAATATTTTAAACTTATTTTTTATTGGAACACAACATTAACATGACAATTTCATATATTTTTCTCCTCCAAAAGTCCCTCTTTTAAACATTTTCCTTTTGACTTTCACTTGTATTGGAGTAATAATTGGTCAGGAGTATCTGTACTTGTAATAAAGTAATGGCGTTGGGTACTTAGTCCACCACTGGCCCTTTTACATCGCTGCTGAAAAAAGTCTGACTCCACCCCTGCTGTTAAGCTGATAAAACCCACAACTTACACCGTCAGAAGGAAATGGTGTCATGATATCAAAGTAAAATACTATAACTCTCATTAGAGGAGCATCGAGGACACGCATTATCCGTCTCGTGGCCACGTGTTACTTTATTTTTTTGTATCTGATGTCACCAGTGGAGCTCCGTATATATGAGCAAGTTTTTTATCATTATTACTCCGAGTATTTACTTGGATATCACCCATGTAAATAGCCTTACACCTGAAAGGAATATTGCTGCCGAATACATCTTTAACATGCTTATGTAATTCTGCCCAATAAGGAACAAGAATATGTGGAAGTGCTTGACATTGTCTTCCTTTTTGCTCTTTTTTAAGAACTCATCATGCATTGATTACCATCAGGACATAACGGTCATTTGTCCCAACTAGAGCTGAAACGATTCCTTTGATAATCCCGATTATTCAATTACAAAATATCTTCGAGGCAAATTGTGTGCCTCAAAGCCTTGTTTAATATATAATTATACATATAAAATATATATCTGAACTACTACACAGTGCACGGTGTTTGACACGGGCGGTCATTTCTGTGGCGCAACAAGCCTGCTACCTCCGCTGCTGCGCGGCTTGTAAAATCATGAAGGAAGAGAAAAGAGAGGGACAGAAAGGAGAGAGTCCACAGAAGAAATAGCAGAGAGTGTCCCAAGTGTGTGGTCACTACAAGAAGGGATGAAATGAGAACACAGTGCAGTGTGTCTGATGTCAAACGGAGTTAGCTTAGCATGTAGCTTAGCATGATAGCATGTCATCACTGTTGCAGCACATCAACAGTAAACATCCGGTCTGTGCGTCAGAGCGACACAACAGGATGACACTCATGATACATCAACAGAAGCAGCTAATGTGATCAATAACTGAGATATGGGCTAGTAAATAACCTACTTTGATTATGGCTCCGTGTAAAGGCTGGTTCAGAACATAAATCAATGCAGAGGCTACTTGCCCAGAATCATGTGTATTTTGTTCACATCCTTTTCACATCCAATAACTTTACATTTAATTTGACTGCAGAGAGTAGAAGAGGAAACACTGACAGTTAGCAGAGGAAGCAGGTGTAGGGAATGCTTTCATATGTTATAGAAATGTACATTAGCTAGTTAACCCTCTGAATCCCAAGCCATTTCTGAGCGTTTTCTGCTTCTGTCATATTTTTACTCACTGTGGTCTCATTTTTTTTCTCTGTAAAGTGAAGTCCAGCACCTCTATGGATTCAGGACAACCATGGCTATAAGCTTATGTAACTCAATTATGTCTTTATGCAGTGTAAAAAAATTTAAAGGCTGTAAATCATCAGAAAAAAGAGAAACGAAAACTTAATTTTTCTGATTTTCTGATTTTAAAAAATTCTAAAAATAGGGTGGGAGTATGTACAACACACTTTCAGGTACCCTCAAGCATAAGGAACACAGGAAAAAAGTGGTGTGGTTCTACCTTTACAGAAACTACACATTCTGGGACCTTATAAGTTGATTGGAATTTTAGGCCGTTTTTGCTTCTGTCACATTTTTACTCACTGTGGACTCATTTTTCACTGCATTATATATAATATAATATATACACCTCTATGTGCTCAGGAGAACTAGGGGCTGGAGCCGAATTGGAATTCAACAATGTCTCATAGCAATATAACATAACCAGAATGCAAGAAACTATTCAATAAAGAAAAACGGACAGTGAAATTTTCTGAATATTTATTTTCAGAACAATGAAAACTGTGAATGACTACTTACAAGGCGACAGGACTCCCCGGTAACTGTTTTAAGGGACCCCCTGAAACTGTTTCGGGGGGTCCTGCTGCCCTGAAACAGTCTCTGGAGACACAGAGCCGACGTATGGAGCATGCTGATTGGTGATGAACAGACAGAGACTGAAATGACAGCAGGCAAATGGAAGGCAATATTCAAATAATTCTTTAGAAGTGAATACAGGACCTATATCGATCATTCATGGCTTGTTGAAAGCTGTACGATGTGTAAAATTATTTGTTTTTTACAGAATAGAGCTAGAGCAAACGGTTTATTTTCTGCAGAGTTTTGAAGTGGACGTGTGAATAAATTGTGATGTTGACGGCAGTCGCGAAAAATCATCGGTCTTTTCCGCCATTGTTCGGAATGTTGCTGACGTCGTGTGTGATACATTCAGGTGCCCTCGGAAACTTGAGAATCTGACAAAAACACTTTTTACGGCTTTTTAATACGACAAACGGTTTGTAAATGCCAGTCGTTTGAAAATAAGTGCGTTTTTGAACCCGCCTGCGGGTTTGGGATCCAGAGGGTTAAATGATCTTAGTATCTAAGGATGATATTATTTGGTCCTAGAAATAAAGTAAGCAAAATAAGATCATCAATATGGTACAGTAGGAAAGGCAATAATTTAGCAAAAAGAGACAGGCATGGATACAAATAAAATAGAAATAACCAAACCTAAAAAAAGAGATATGGCCCAGAGTAAAAATAAAAGTATAGATTTTGATTTTTGGATCCCATTTTTGCTCAGAATGTTCAAAATAAGAAAAATAAGTTGTTAATTTAAGTGACCTGGCTTTTCTGTTTTGTGTGCTACTAATAGTAATAATGTGTAGTGATTCAATGTAAAAAAAAAAAAAGTATCAGTGAGCGTAATGTAACAGTTATTCGATCATCGATCAATCGACAAAAAATTTGATAGAGTAATCGATTACAAAAAGAATCTATAGCTGCAGTTCTTGTCCCATTCCCAGCTTAAATGGCCATCTGGGCTCCTTCAGCTGCTTCACTGACTGCCGTGAAGTCCCTGATAGAAAAACAGTGAACTACCCCTTTACCATTTCACGACATGTTCGTGAGAGAGAGAAGCATCTGCACCACTTATCTGGGACATCGACACGTACGCAGACCTAACCACCGATCAGAAATGTCACTTTCAGCTCAAAGTGTCAAACAGACACAGGATGTGGTCTCTGGTGAGGAAATCGTGACTCTAGACCTGGTGAAGAGTAAGTCCAGGTTCAGATATGGGCCCTGCAGTGGGCTGATGCAGGTCAGAGAACATTAAAGATGATACAGGACACTGGTAAATGAAATCAGTCAACAACCAAAAGGGGAGCACTAGTTTATGTTTTATTTTATTTTTATTTTTTTATTGTTATTATCTTTATTATTTATTTTCTTTTAATTGATTTATGTAACTATGATATTCTACCTGACCTGATTTTGGACTATGTTTCAATGGCGTTTAAATCTATCTTACTATGTTTGTGGGTATTTATTGTATCTATATATGTATTTTATGTATTATTTTACTTTACTATGTACAAAGTCTATCAATTGCGAAGGTTTATCCATACTGTATAAGTATTTAGGTTAACATAGTCTTATTTACTTATTTGTTCTTATTATGATCGCTATTATTCATCTAAATATCTATGGATTCTCTTGTTCTATTTTAGTGTTTAAAGCTATGGTCTACGATTTGGAAGCTTTGTACATATTAATAACACCGTTTATAAGGCTGTTATGGTCCTATGGTCCTATCTACACAGTATAAAGACCAAAAAGAATGAAAATAATCCATTCAGTATATCCGCTGAAAAGCTGCATACTAGCTGACCAATCAAGCCTAAGAACCTGCAACTATTAATTGGTCCGTGAGTTAGGCCATGAGTCCATCCAATCCTCGTCTCCCTCGCTACGCAGTACGCAGCATCTTGCCCATGGTCCCACCTCCTCCCCTCTACCTCTGGTGAGCAGCTAGCAGCGTTAGCTACTGAACTATCATGGAGCCGGAAAAGCCTAGCGCCGAACCCGGGAATCCGCCTCCCTCTCCTGGCCTGTTAGCGGGCTAAAGGCTAACGAATGGCCTCAGCCGGCCGTCAGACCTTCAGCATCGACCGTTTCGCCCCTGGTTGATCAGGTAATGGCTTTGTTTACTACAGTGGGAGATGTCTGCTGAATAACTCTGGTTAGTTTGTGCCTGTCCTGGCTAATAACTTGTAGGGGAGCAGGTTAGTCTGTTAGCCGCTAATCATTAGCACTGTAAGCTGAGCTGGGGAGGACAGGCCGAGAAAGATTAATCCTCCCCCACACTCGGCTCCGCTCTGGCAGCGCCAAACCCGCATTGCCGCCGGTCCAATTGAAATGGCTACTGCTGTGTGTTATAAGGGAGATGTCTGTCGTGTTTGATACTTTCAGTTGAGCTGAGCTGTTTTTGATTGAGTTTGCTGCTGATATATTGTGCTAGTCGCTCGTAGCTCTGTCAGAGGGGGCTTTATGAGGCGTCACGAGCTGGGGGCGGGATCTTGGGACACGGAGGGGAGAGGTGAGGGAAGGGGGGGCAGGCTGCAGTTTCAAATCGTAGACCACAGCTTTAATATAATATTATGGTATTTTTCTTGATTTGTTGTATAAACAAGGAATTTCTTTGGATTTTTTTGTATGAATTATGCATCACAGTGGTGTTGCACATTTGGAAAAAAATAAAGGGAAAAAAAAAAGATGTTACAGGAGAGGCCTGGGTCTCTGTTTCCTCCTCCGTCATCACCTGTGAGTCTCCACATCTGCATAATGAGTAAGAAAACTGCCCTGTGTTCGTATTTACATTCCCTTCACTGCAAAAACTCAGATCTTAGCAAGTTTATTTGTCTACTTTCAAGTCCAAAGTATCCAGAATAGTTACTAAAATTTCATATTCATTTGACCAGTCCAGATGGATTTCTTATTATGGGGAATCAAAACAAAATTAAAGCGCTGAATAACTTGTAATTATGAGAAAATTCCACCAATGGAACAAGCAAATCTGTACCCCTTTAGGTCTTAAAATCAGGTTTAGAAACCACTTCAGACAGTTTTTTGATTAGTATGTACACAAAAATTGTTTTTCCTGTATCAGATAGTTTGAAATTTCAGTTGGATCAACACAGAACATCTACCAAGCAGCCCAGTTTTAAGATAAAATAAGATTAGATCATCTATTATAGAACCTGAGAAAAGAAATTTGGAGGTGTACACTGAAAAATAAAATCTTAAAGTTTATTTGTCTAATTTAAGTCAAAAATATCCTCATTACTTACTAAAATTTCCTCTTCATTTAACCAGTCTAGGTGGATATCTTATTATGAGGAATATAAGCAAAAATAAAGCACTAAATAGCTTATATATATAAGAAAAAATCTGGCAATGGAACAAGCAAAACTGTGTCATCAAAATAATTAAAATCAAGTTTAGAAACTACTGAAGAGCACGTCTTACTTCCAAGACATCGTACAAATAAAATTGCCACATTGGCAGATGTTTTAACTCATTACAAGAAATATAGGGGTTATTTTTTTTGTTTTTAAATACTGAATTCAGACGTGTAGCTGGACGTGTCAGGCAGTTTTGGCTTACGATATGTCTAGTGAGATTTTTATATTTGGAATTGGTTGAAAAACGTCCTTAGATTTGAGGTTTTGAAGTGCATGACCACATCTGAAGAAATTTTTATCACAAAAAAAGTCAAGGCAGTCCAGCTGCAGACCTCCACTCTCAGCCGGCTAACGGCTTCTCCAATGTGAATCGGACGTGACGGAAATATATAAACTATATAGCCCCCTTCACACCGCTGCGAGGCAACGCACCACCTCCAGTCATTTTAATGAGGGACGGGCAGCAGACAGGAAGCAGTTTTAACCGAGCGGTAGGACAGAGAAGTATTTGCTGCCACATGAACGTGTACAGAGTTAGTCATAGACATTATATACCGTAAAATACCAAATAGTAGCCGGGGCGTTTTTTTGCTTCAATTACTGAGCAGACCAGGCAACTATTTGGGACAGGCGTTTAATTCCTTTTGCACAAAAATTTTACTTAGCAAAAAGTGAAATAATGTGGTAAATAAAATCAAATTATCTATTCACACCAGTATGACTAACACCTGTACATTTTCAAGGCAAGATTACAGTACCGTTGTTACACTCTTGTCTTCTACTTTCAACTCAGCACTCTCTCAACACTCTTAATACTGATCAGGAATGACTGCTATTTAAGCTTAGGTTTTACTTTTTTTTTCGCTGTACCAGGGACATGGAGATAAGCAGCAACGTACCGCTAACTGATGGCCTCTCTGGTGTTAGTTAAGGACAAAAAACAATCAGCGGCAGTGGCAACGTCTTCTTGATTGAATTTTCAAAGCCCTAGTATGTAAGATTCTGTCTTTCTGTGCTCTAGTGCCCTCTGTGGACGTTGAGTGTAACTGCACTGTCATGAAACAGAGCGTCTCACACTAACATACATTTGTTGACATACAGAGGGAGGAGAATGTGAATAAATTACACCAGGTGTTTATTTGGAACGGGCATCTATTTGTCAAAATGTACTGCTACACTGGGCGTTTATTTGGGACGGAGCATTTATTTGGTATTTTACGGTACGTATATAATGGCCGTTTTTGAATTCGCCTACTACATACTGTGTATGATAGCAGTATTTATTAGGCACTGCACACTACATACTACACTTGAATGTAGTATGTAGTATGACCGTTCTATTCAGTTTATTTTGTAGTATGCTACGCTGGTTTCTAGTTTGAGCAAAGCGGAGGTAGGCTACAGCTGATTTATTTACCAAACTTTATTTTAAATGTACAAAACAAACCATTAGTACAACATTTCAGTTATTAATCTGCAAAGATATTGCCAGAAGCAGCATTTTATATGAAAAAGTCAATAGTGGAGAATAGGTATTATTTCAGAGAGGAATTCTTTTATATATTTTTGTGTGACAGCTTGTGACGGCAATTAGGGCCACTTAAAAGAAAAAAACAGTTCAAAAATAAACATCACAAGCACAATACAGTATTAAGAATGATGAGAAGCAAGAAAATTTAAGGTATTACAGAGGAAAAATACAAAACATAATGGTAAAATGCAAGACTTGTCTGTGGTTTATGCTAATAATGCCACAGACCGACGAAACACCATCGTCCGGCCTTTACGAACCGTTAATGGAAAAACAGCAACAGCTGACCTTTCTACACTTTTACAACTTATTACACACTATTACCTGTTTAAAAGGTAAAGATAACAAGTAGTGGCTCATATATTTCTTTTCGTGTGCTGCTCCGGTTTTTGAAGCTTCATTTCTGCTGCATTGCATTGTGGGTAACAGTAGGCGAGGCAGACTGGTCTGATGCATACTGTGAATTTTTTCCCGAATCAGTCATCCGGGTATTTTTTGCATACTGCAACTTCGCTTTTGTTTGCATACTGCATACTACATACTACATTTTGGTTGAATCAGTACGCACTGCTAGTATAGTATGCGAATTCAAAAACAGCCAATGTCTATGGGCTTTGCCCTGCTGCACTGAAACTTTCTAGCAGCAGCCGCCTGGCAGCAGCCAATCGCATCGAAGGAGGAAGAGAACCCGGAAATAGCAGACTTCACGAGTCAAAGCAAATATTAAATCTGCCTTCGTATAAAGATAATCAGGAGAAAAACTTGGCATGAGACAGCATTTCACTCCACAGTGTTTGAGGAGGTAGTGTTGTGAAAGACTTTTGGGCTCTAATGTGACGTTCACCAAATCGCCTCTCCGTCACTGCCGCCTCGGAGTCTATACTCGTACCACGCCGGCAGCAGACGCTTTAAAAAACACTTTGCATCTGGCAGGGAGGCTGTTTTTGGAGCGGTGTGAAGGAGTCTTCACCAATAAAACCTTGAATTGTTGCTGCCTTTATCCCGTTTTACAGTTAAAACAGCAGTGACTGTAAACAAAGAGGCTATGATGGGACTGAAGCAAATAAAGCAAATGTGTCTCTAGGAAATGAAAACACTCGAGATCATTACACCAAACAGAGATGCCCACACGCTTATTTAATTCTACTGATGACCTGCATTGTAAACTTTTTCTAATGTAACACGACTGAGGAATCAAGTTACCAATGTAATCAAAATGCAGAAAAACTGAAGTGTCCCAACGTAGCTTTGCAGACCATGATCTCTATTTTATTTTGTATGCGTTTTTACGGCTTTAAAAATTATTTAAAAAATACACAAAAGATATATTTCAAAAAGAAGTCTTTTGACATGGGAGGAATATGACTGCCTATTTGCACAACTGGTTTGACATTGATAAGTCACATGGTCAGGGAAAATAATATATTTATATCCATTTTTCCCCTGGAATGGGAAACTAGGATGGATGTGAATGTCCAATGTCGATATATCAAAGTAACCTAATCTCGGTTTATTATGAACATTGCATTCCCAATGACAATAATAACAAAGCCATGGCCATGCATTGTTTTTCATTAAAAAAAGTCTCCCTTTTAGATATCTGCCTGATGGAAATACACACTTTAAGATGAGTTTTATAGCATCTAAATAGGTTATCCATAAATGCTATTTCTTGGCTTCACGGTCGGGTTGGACAGGGCTGGACTGGCCTGGATACTCAACTTCAGGAACAAGACAATTAAAACTAGAGCAAATTTATATTATTCAGACACGTCTTAGAGCACCGGGCTGTAAGTAGACATATATAGCCGGCTACAAAACTACAATACTAAGTTTTCCGAAAATTGCTTGTTGTCACACATCAAAAACTACCGCTACGTAACTAGAAAGAGATACATTACCTCGTGGCTTTGCATCCTGTAAGAAAAGAAGTTGTAAAGCAATGCAGAGTTCTGAGGAAGGTCCGAGCTGCATTCATTAGCATCACAACAAACACACGCTTTGGCTTGGGTCTTTTGGTGCATTCCAGTTGTTGTCAGAAGTAGGAATTTCAGAGTTCCGAGTAGGGAACTGGAACGGAAACATCCTCCGAAGTCAGAATTTCCTACTGGGAACTCGGTGAAACCTCGCCACTCCTGAGCTAACAATAGCTAACAATATCCTTGTAGATCGGCATGTTTTTTTCCGACTTCAACTGGAACGCCGATAAGTCGGAGATGATGTCACTCCCAGTTCCGAGGTTACTGGAATGCAGCATTACGACAGTCGCCGCACGTGCTCATGGGTAGCAGAGCCCTAATGTCGCCCTAATGTAACAGATACTCCTCATAGCACCTTTGACATAGAAGAATGCATTATTTTTTGTTGGGTTAAATGTGGTATCAAAAATGGCATTACAATGTTTTTCAATGGGACAATTTTATGCGTCGTTTTTTTTTTCCAGCTTCAACATTGAATGCTAATTTAATAAACAGAGACAACAATTCTTAAATATTTAAAAGCCAGACATAATTTGTAATTTAAACTTTTTAAATCAACTGGGCTGTAATTGCTTAAAATGAAATAAAAAATACACTTCACAAAGTATCTGTACGAGGGTTCATGTCAACGTCATAGTGAGACCAAGTGTGTTCATTTAACTTCTCGTTTCTTATCATGTTTTTAAACTTTGTCTCGTTTTTCTTTCTCGCAGCAACAAGTCGTCCTGCAGTAAGAGTGCCATGCGCCTCACCGTCCTACCCCGCGACGAGATTGTCCGTCACAACACCTGCCAGCTTCCTGTAGCGGGGCCGGTGCATCAGGAAGTGATTCCTCTGCAGGAGGGGAAGATGCTGCAATGTCCCGACCTGCAGGACGCCACCAAGATGGCCGACAGTGAGCCGACCGTCAGCTGGTACCACAAGGCTACCTCGGTAACACGATGAGCATCAATGCTAACAGTCACTGATCCTGCAGGCTGCTCAAGGCCGAAGTCTAGAATGTTGTACAGCAGTGGTTTCTAACCTTTTTTTAGTCTGTGCCCCTATTGTGACATTAGACATTACAGAGAGATTTTTGTTCCTAGAATTAGTTTTTAATCATGTTTGTTTTATTGTGTTGAGTCGCCAGGATTAGTTCACAAAGTGACAAAAATTAATTTTTCTGCTCAGGATCCAGGCTTTATTTACAAGGCTGAAAATGAATACATTCTTGTAGGGCTGAAAGATATATCACCATCGTATCTATATCGAGATATGAACATTCAAGATATTAATATTGAAAAAGCAAAAATATAAACGATATAGATTTCCCCTGCACTCGCTCTGCATGCACAACTCTGGAATAGTTTACTTTCCTTTCTCATGAAAAAAACTTTAAACAGATTTACTTATAGGATATTTCCTGACACAGTTATTGACAAAAACGACAAAGTTACAGTTAAATTTAGAATATTAAAGGGATAAAATGATTTCAAGACTGTGTTAAAGTACTTTTTGCACATTTTGAGCACAATGATGTACATGAATGCACTCGATACTCATGAAATCACTATAAAACACATGCCAGACCTCTAGGGCCGCTGTAACGATATGATGGAAACAAGCAGAAACAGATGAAAAAACAGTGGGCATGTGCACTCGGATCAAAAGTTGTAAACAGAGATTGTGATAAAGTGATCATAAAGTGTTGTAATGTGTCCTCGATAATTGTTTGTTCAACTCAGTGGTGATTGAGAAGAAGGAGATTTTGCTGCAACAGGGATAGTAGGGTCACTCGCTTCATCAGCACATATGCTACACCGTACGCCTCCATTGTTGTTGTTGCCACGTGTGTTGATGGGTCCTTAGAGGCCAAACGAGGCAAACTGCGCATGTACGCCTCCCGTGAGGCTGCTTCATTGAGGACAGATACATTGTTTATCTTTAACCTTTATTTATCCAGGAAAAGAAACTCATTGAGATTAAAAATCTTTTTTAAAAAGAGTGTCCTGGCCAAGATAGGCAGAAGCACAATTTACAAAGTTTCTTACATTCACAAACAGCATTACTCACAAATACACAGACCTGTAAAACACTTAATGTACAATTAATGAAGACATTTGACGGGCTGGATTATTAGAGGGAGCAAGATCATCTGTCGTCGCATCTGCAGCCAGATGCCTCAGTATTTACATTATTTAACATCCCCTAAAAGTGGGTTCAGGTTTCTCCAGTCAAAGAGCGGCATCACAGTGCGTTATTGACACAGTGTGGTGATCAAAAACGGTATAAAGGTAATTTTAAAAAGACACGGTAATGATTACCGTGGGAAATTGTACCGTGGTTTACCATTTTACCAATAACCATTACATCCCTAGTCAAAGGTAAAAATGGTGTATTGGGACACCCCTAGCATGGTGTTTTTAAAAAATTATATTTTTATCAGTAACCTGATTTTATTCTTTTTGTTTTTCTTATCAATTATAGAAATTTCAGGTGACCCCACATGGGGCCTCGACCCCAGGGTTGAAAAACACTGATTTTCAGTCGTGTCTAAATCTCCGTCTCATTCTGTCGTAGCGCTGCAGAAAGTATCCGTTCTGGAACGAGGACCGTGAGCAGAGAGGGACGGGCCTTAGGTTCTTCCGCATGCTGAGCCAGTACAGCGGCGTGTACTACTGCACGGTCGAATACCGGTGGAGGAGGAGGAGCCTGAGCTTCAGCCGGAGCATCAACGTCACCGCCGTTCGTGAGTCCAGCTCCTGCTAAAACTACTGCTGCTGCTTTAGACGCTAAAACGGTAACAGCTGTGCTTCTGTTTGATTTCAGAACCATCCAACGTGCCCAAAGTTCCCATCCTTATCCAACCGGCGAAGGACCAGATCTACACCGTCAAACGAGGTGGGAACCAATAAAACAGCTCCTGCGTTTGCTCCCCTTTAGCTCATGCAGTGCTTACGCCGTTTACATCTAACCCTTAAATTCCCAGCAAAGAAGCACGAAATAAAAAACACAAAGGGGCACCGCGCACCACTGAGACTGGTGATTTTTTTACCCTCCTCGCCTACTGTAGCAAAACATCGCTGATTGGCTGCCGCGCCACAGCGTCAAGCAAACTGGCGTCGAAAGTTCAATATTTTCAAGGGGCGTCGGGCGTCGAAGGCGTCAAACGCCTCGACGCTCAAGGCCTCAAACGCGCTGGACGCTCCAAACGCGCCGCCCGGGGCGAATCTGCGTCAAGACCATAGACTGTAAAAAACATGGACGCCATGACACTGGGCTCAAATTGAAGCCTCCACGAAAAAACTGCTCCCCCTGGTGACTGGCTGCAGTATAGGTCAAATTTCCGTCTCCCCCATTCATCTGGACGGGCCAAAGTGAAACTTCAAAAAATTATTACACCCCGTACAAATATTTCTCCCATCTGTATGCTGTGGTGATACGAAAGTATTATTGGGCTGCGTGTTTTCCAAGTCCTCTTTTTTCTGAAAAGTTTCTTTTTCATCAGTTATTAGAGTTTAAAAATAACCGCGGTTTTCGGCAGCTTCACAATGATTGTGTACGGCGTATGCTGCGGAGTGTTGCGACCGTTTACAACAGCTGCGTCCGGATTATGGCCCAAATTCTCTACTGGCTGCACAATGGCGGCGCCCTGACAGGGGATATTCTGGCTTCAAATCCGTTACATGGTGGAAGGCGGAGCCACGCTATCCAGTTCTTATAATACATCCATGGTCAAGACGCGTCTTTGCATTGACTTTGTATGTAATCTTGACGCGCGTCGAGGCAAATTCGCGTCCGGTGTGAACACACCATGATGCAGTCCTAATGCGAACAGTATTAGCATGGCATGTACGGAGCTCAGTCGGGCTGATGGTGGCTCAATCCTTAAAGCTTAACAGTTTCAAATTCATTTATTAATGTGTTCCATAAATGTGAATCTCTATTTTCAAAAGTAAACTGTATGAAGAGTATTAAGGCCATTTTAGTTGGATTTTTTTTTTTTTTGTCAGGTCAAGATTTAAGTCGAAATGACTGGCATAAAGTTAAAATTTCAAAAAAAGTGGGAAATCAAGAACTAAGTAGTCATACCATGTATTTTGACTTTATTCGTAACATGTCATGACATATCAAACTTTCCTGGCATTTCAACTATTTTCACAAGATTCAATTTCAATTTTACTGTCGTCGTTTCGTCTTTATTATCGAAATTTAAACTTTAATCTCGACTTCCCAAAAATGTATTGTCTTCATGTGACATGGCCCTTACACTCTTCAGTAATTTAGAAATAATTCACTTTAAGAGATTTTATTTGAATGTTATGCACGTTAAGTGGGAGGTGGGGGCTGGCGGCAGGCTTACAGAAACATTTCTTTTCTAGCTTGAAGCGCGTGAGAGTCGGGGGTACATGGCTGGAGGTCAAGTATCTGAAGGGGTGAAAAGTTTGGGAACCGCTGTATTAACCTAACTGGAGCGGGACGAACGCCCCCGAAGCGCTGTAGAAGCTCTACTGACGATGTATTTAGGGTGTGTGTCCAGGAGTGAGACAGTCATTTCATCCCGTATCATAGCCATCACACCAGCCTCGTCAATCGTGTACAGTCGTGCACAATCGCTGTGAGAAACAGGAATGTGTGACAGGGGCATTAGATTTGAGTTTTTGCAGTGCACACATTTTTCTGTTTATTCCAAAACAAAAATAACAGAAATATCCATAAAAGCTCAAATTTCGCCACTTCGAGTATGTCCTCCTATTAGTCGTCAGATATTTTACAACACTTCCTGTTTTTTTGTCGTTAAATTTCAGATATTAAACCCTTAATTGTCTTTTTAAAGTCCGTCCTCCCACATTCCCTGGACAGTTTATGGTGTTTCCCGTCTAGAGTACACTGCTCTGTTTCTATCGATCTCTTCATTGATTTTATTTCCCTGCTCTCCGTTTAGAGAGACTCGGAGGAGCTCGAGCTCCTGATCCATCGTTCCAGAAAAGAGAGTGATCTCAGTTTTTACAGACAGACGAGGATCGGTGAGGTTTTAAAGGACTGAACGAGCAGAAGACTCATGGGAAGTGAGGGGAAGATAAATGTAGTGACTGATGGAACTCTTCTTAATTAATGTCGTGTGTTTAAGATGACAAAAGCCCAAGTAAGAAAATAAATAACTCTAACTTAAAGTAGCAAATAGGCGAGAATGGACCTGAGGTTCTCCTCATTGCTTGGAAATAATCCTTAAATTACCCTGTAATAACTCACCAATGCTCCAAACTATCTGTCATGGATTAGACGAACAATGCAACATATCGAACCCTTCGGTGCGACGCATTCTGCAGCTCATTATCTGTCTGATTTTCTGTAATTTCAGTTTGGTATACAAACAGATTTCATTTAACCCAAAACCAGACAGTGAAACAGCCCATAGGAAGTGTTTGGGGAGGGGAGGAACTTTATGAAGCAAATCCAGCAGGTGATTGGACGATCGTTCTGTCAATCAATATAAATGAGATAGTTAGATAGATAGGTAATGCCTTTGAAAATATATACTCTAAAGCTAACTTTTTAGTCTAGCTTTTACCTGAATTACCTTTAAGTGTTTTTATTCTAATGACAGCTCAGTTTAATTATTTATCTCATTTTTATTTTTTATCTTTTCTTATTTATTTTCTAGTTTTTCTATGTTTTTTTCTTCATTTCATTTTTTTTCTTTTTTTATTTAATGATATGTTTATTTTAAAATTAAAGCTAAACTCCAGTGTTTTCTCATTTTTAACCTTTAAATAATACTTGGATAGATAGATAGGTAGATAGGTAGATAGGTAGATAGGTAGATAAGTTGATAGATTGATAGGTAGATAAGTAGATAGATGTTTAGATAGATAGATGTTTAGATAGATAGATAGATAGATAGATAGATAGATAGATAGATAGATAGATAGATAGATAGATAGATAGATAGATAGATAGATAGTGGGTGGGTGGGTGGGTGGGTGGGTGGGTAGGTAGGTAGGTAGGTAGGTTGGTAGGTGGGTAGGTAGGTAGGTAGGTAGGTGGGTAGATAGATAGATAGATAGATAGATAGATAGATAGATAGATAGATAGATAGATAGATAGATAGATGGATGGATGGATGGATGGATGGATGGATGGTTGGATGGATGGGTGGGTAGGTAGGTAGGTAGGTAGGTAGGTAGGTAGATAGATAGATGGATAAGTAGATAGATAGATGGATAAGTAGATAGATAGATGGATAAGTAGATAGATAGATGGATAAGTAGATAGATGGATAAGTAGATAGATGGATAAGTAGATAGATGGATAAGTAGATAGATAGATAGATAGGTAGGTAGGTAGGTAGGTAGGTAGGTAGGTAGGTAGGTAGGTAGGTAGGTAGATAGGTAGATAGATGGATTAGTAGATAGGCAGATAGATAGATAGGTAGATAGGTAGATAGAGAGATGGGTAGATATGAAGCCAAAAAAGGCATTTGACTGCTTAAAAGAAAACTAAATTTTCCACCAATGAAACAAACTGAGTCAGACTCTGAGGGTCTCAATCCAGTTTTAAAATGTGATCTGGGAAAAAAATCAAGACGCCCTTAAAGTTAAATTTCTCTTGTCTTATTGGAAGAGTATTCAACTCATTGTGAGCATTTCTGGCTTTATTTTTGGTTTTCATATCTTCAAATAAGATCTTTATCCAGGCATGTATGAAGATTGTGGTTTAGAATAAGTCCAGTGAGGTTTTTTTGACATGAAATCTATCAAATCCTCTTCTTCAGACCTGAGTCTTTGCAGTGTTTAATGTGGATTATTTACTCAGATTATTCCACTGATATCTTTATCCCTGCAGGCTCCTCTTGTACCTTTATCAAACATGATTTATGGTCTGTAGTAATGCCGTGGGTCCTGTTTACTCTTCTACAGTATCTGCATATTTACAGCTGCAGGTGCGGCGGCGTGCTCCGTCTCCTCCTGCAGCAGTCTGTTTTTATGGCCTCCTCCACCTGCACCTCCCTCTCTTTCATAAAGCTGCTCAGCGCTGATGGAGAGGCTGCTCCCTCTCTGCCAACAACTTCTTTAAATTGGTTTTTCCTCGGAGCCGGTCGGACCAGATTCAACATTCAGGGAGTTAATCGCCCGGGCAGAATTAGTAAAGGCTGTGGGAGAGAGACAGGCTTCATAAAACGGGGCGAGGCGTTAACGGCATGTTCAGACACACGGCGGCGTGTTCGCAGCGTGTTCAGACACTCTGCAGACGTGCACACTCACACCCTGCACGTGCACACACACATGTTACTGATGGAGGAGCAGCCGTGATATCACAGCACCAACATGGGCTCATTTTAAATAAGATGAATATTGATCAAACAGTAAAGCACACACGTCAGAGGACAGGCTGCCTCCATGTGTTTTAGACTTTAATTAACTCCACTGATGGATTTGGTTAATTAATAAAAACACTTTTTATTTTTATGGAGAGATGAAGCAGGGCTGGGCAGTTTATCAAGATTTTAGGATGTATTGATTTTATTTTAAATGAGATACAGGGCAAATGCTTGATGCTTCTGATTTAATTCATCAATTTACAGAGCTGTGCAAAATTGTTGGTATTCTTCCGTTAAAGGAAGAATACCAACAATTGTCACTGAAACAACCTGAAACTGACAAAAGTAAGAATAAAAAAAAATTTACTGAAAATTAACTCATAAAAATCAGACATTAGTTTTGAATTGTGTTTCAACAGAATCATTTAAAAAAAACAAAATAATGAAACTGGCCTGATCAAAAATGATGGTACCTCTGGAGAAGAATGAAAACATCTGTACACACACGCACTAATATATAAAAAAACAGAGAAACATTTATCCTTTTATTGCATCAAGAAGAAGCTTACATTGACTTCAGTTATGTGACATGCACAAGACATCAAGAAGTTTTTAATTGTGTTCGAATAAAGAAATATTTTATTATAATTTATATCCTTTTTTTGAAACTTTATATTTCCTTTTTTTGTTTATTTCTACATTTCATTACCCATTGAGAGGGTCTGAAAAAAATATGTGTCCCTCTTGGTAGCCATAGTTGCCCACCCCTGCAATACAGGGTTACAAAATTTTAAAAACAACAACAAAACGTCAAACAGCACAGTAGCTTCCATTTTAAAACAGGCTTTCAAATGTATGGAGAGATTTCTGGAAGAACACCACGCTCTTAATGACCTTTTTAAATTTTGCACTGTGAAAATCCAGTTTTCCCAAGACCTGTAAGAGTTGGAGGCTTAAAAAAGTTTGATTAGGAAACGTCAGGGCAATACTGTGACTAAAAATATTTAAAAAATCAAAAATCAAATGCATATTTTAAACTAGAAAAGCAAAAAAAAAAAAAAACAAGAAGAGAAAAAAGGAAAATAAATAGAAAAAAAGAAAGAGGAAAAGGTAAAAAAGACGAAAAAAGAATAAGGAGAAAACAAGAAGAAAAAAGAAAATGAAAAAAGAAAGAGAAGAAAGAATAGATAACAAGAAAAACAAGAAGAAGAAAAAGGAAAAAAATAAAATAATTTTTTAAAAACATATATATATATATATATATATATATATATATATATATAAATATATATATATATATATATATATATATATACATATATATATATATATATATATATATATATATATATATATATATATATATATATATATATAAACAAACAGTCTACTCAGCTTTCTTAAAAATATCAGTGAGCATCTCTTGCCACTGAGGAATAAAGAATGTAGAAGAATTTAATGTGAGTAATTTAAAAAACATTAGCCTGTCAAGGAGGGATTACCTGACAAATGATCCATGTAACGGCCCTGAGCTCTGAAGGACAGAGAGAGAGTTGAATAATAACACTAAACTGCCGAGAGGATGGAAAAATAACCAGAGAAGAAGAAGAAGATAAAAACAGAGAGAGAGAGGTGATGGTCTAAAGCAGGGGCGGGCAACTTAAACCACCAAGAGATCCACATAAGACTGTTTTTACAGCCTTACAGCATCACTGTGATATATATCCAGATACTCTTGATGGGGAAAAATGATGTTTAATAAACAAAATATACATATATAAAGTTGTTCACGCTCGTTCACGCTGCTCGTTCACGCTGCTCGTTCACGCTGCTCGTTCACGCTGCTCGTTCTGTGTGGTCACCTCGGTTGCCTACCTCTGTGGGAAGCCCTGGGTGTTTGCTGTTTGGGGTAAAACTGTTGATCATTTGACTCGGTGTACTGAGGATTGTATCCTGCCGCCGGCTGAGTCGCTGCACTCTTCATGTTGGTGGCTCAGGGGGAAGTTTCCACTTTTTCTCTGGACTACCGGCAAATGGAAGTTGTGTGTGCTAGCTCACTGGTTAGCCGCTCCTCTCCTGACGATTGACTTCAACGAGGTAAGCTGCAAATTGTCTCGTGTGTGGTCGATTGATCGGGTTCTGGTCCCTGGCTGTGGCGTGTTACCGTGGCTCGTTGATCTCTGTCCCAAAACGGAGCGCCGGGTAACCCCGTGGTGGCTCGGGTGCTTCACTGCACGCTCGGCTGCGGGTGGATGTGTTCGTGCGTGTGTATGTGTGTATGTGTGATAAAAAAGCTTTATTGGTGTGTCACATCAATCGGTCGCGCTTGAGAAGAAACTGACTTTATAAAACTGGCAGTAAAAGTTTGTAGTGTAAGTTGTTGCCTGTCTCTCTTCCGCATTCTGGTGTTGTTTTGACCGCTCAGCACTGTGATTGGTCGCCTCGTCATCTGACGTACCGCATAGTGAATGACAGACAGAGCATCTTAACTATGGGCCCAAAGAAGACACAGTCGCTGGAGGAGATTGATGACATTAAAAAATCACTCGATTTTCTAAGTGAAGAAATCTCTGCTGTCAGGCTGCAGCAGAAAGGCATCCTTGAGCTCGTGGAGGAGGTGAAGTTTCTGCGAATCCAGAATGCAGAGACGGACAAGAGACTTGCGTTCCTGGAGAGCAGGGTCGCTGACTTGGAGCAGTACACCAAGATTAACGACGTCATCATCACCGGGCTCCCCATCAAACCCCGGTCATATGCTCGGGCGGTGACGGCTGGAGATGGAAGGGAGCCTGATGACCTGGATGTTAGCTCCACAGAACAACAAGCCACTTTTCTGCAATCCAAAGGGATACAACTGGACTGTAACAACATCGAAGCTTGCCACCCTCTGCCCAGGAAAAATGCTGCTGACAATCCAACTGTCGTCATGAGGTTTAGCAATAGGAAGCACAAGATTGCTTTGTTAAAACAAGGAAGAAAACTTAAAGGAACCAATGTCTACATCAATGAGCACCTGTCCAAACACAATGCAGATATAGCCAAAAAAGCACGGTACCTAAGGAAGCAGAAAAAAATTCAACACACCTGGACTGCCAACTGTAAGATATTTATCAAGCTCAATGGAACACCAGAGGAGGCAAAGGTGCTGATGGTGAAAAATATAGATGAACTGGACAAGTATCAATGAACAGCTAAGGCTGGGCTGTAAGGCCAATGACACACAATCATGACGGAAAATCACCCAACTACATTAAGAGGCAATAGCGACATAACACAGAGGATACATAACTACCATAATGTGGAACTGCAAGCATTCCAATATACTGACTACAATAGACAGGATATGGAGCATGACATCGACCCTGATAACAACTTCTTCAGTTCAATCAATAATAACTGTGGCTATTATACTGAGGAACTCTGTAACAAAATCAACAAGGTTGGAAAACTATCAATCATACATATTAACAGTAGGAGTTTGTATGCAAACTTTACAAACATCAAGGATTACTTGCAACAATTTACGCATCCATTTAACATCATAGCCATAACTGAAACGTGGATTAATGCAAATAAAGGAGATAATTTTGAACTGGAAGGATACGAGTTCATGCACGTAGATCGTCAAAACAGAATTGGAGGAGGAGTTGCAATCTTTGTGGACAAATCCTTGAACTTCAAGATAATAGACAAGATGTCAACAGTCGTTGACAATGTTCTAGAATGTCTAACAATTGAAATATGTAAAGAAAAAAAGAAAAATTTAATTATAAGCTGCATATATCGAACTCCTGGTCAAATATTGAACTGTTTGGTGAATGGATGGAAGGAATGTTTTCAAATCTAGGTCATAAAACAAATTTCATATGTGGAGACTTTAATATCGACTTCCTTAATCCAAACAATCATAAAATAACCAGTGACTTCATTAATACAATATGTAGTATGAACCTATTTCCTAAAATGTCAATTAAAGCGTAAATCGTGTCAACTGGACCAAGCTCGTGTGAGTGGAAAACGCTTCACCTCTCATCCAAGAAGCTTCTTCAGTTCCAGTTCCTTCAGCTTCTTGGATGAGAGGCGAAACGTTTTCCACTCACACGAGCTTCGTCCAGTTGACTCGATTTACGCTCTGATTGACATGAGTCATGGCCTGGATGACTGAGAATATCCACAGATCTATTTCCTAAAATCACCAGACCCACCAGGATAACCTCTCATTGTGCCACTTTGATCGATAACATTCTCACAAGCGACATCTTAAACAATACAACAAGCGGACTATTACTTAGTGACATCAGTGACCATTTGCCTGTTTTCATAGTACATGACACCAACTACAAAACGGCACAAATTACTAATAAAACTGAATACAGAAGGATGAGATCAGATGAGTCAATAAACCTACTCAGGAATGACTTATTGACACAGAATTGGGATGTCATATTCAATAGCGACAATGTTAACACTGCATATGAAGATTTTTTAGGAATATTCAAACAACTCTACGATAAAAATTGTCCCATAAAAGAAATTAACAGAAAATCAAAATATATAGATCGTCCTTGGATTACAAAAGGGCTACAAAATGCCTGCAAAAAGAAAAATGCACTTTATAGAGAGTTCGTTAAGCTGAGAACTACAGAGGCCGACAATAAATATTAAAAATATAAAAATAAATTAATTAACATAATGAGAACAGCTAAGAGAGAATATTATAATAAAATTTTAGAGGACAATAGAAATAATATTAAAAAAAACTTGGCAAATAATGAACACTGTAACAAAAAATAGTCCTCAACAGGTACAGAAAATTTTTAGAGGACAATAGAAATATTAAAAAACTTGGCAAATAATGAACACTGTAATAAAATAGTCCTCAACAGGTAATTCATCCTACTTACTTCAAAATAACACCAAAACCATAACTTGAGTAGTTGATAGAAATTTAAATCCTGTAAATGTGGGACCGAATTGGCAAAACAATCCCTGATGCATCAAGATCAGAAGAACATTGCAATAATTTAATTGAAAAAATTTAAACTCGATGTTCCTCACAAGTTGGAGAAAGAAATTGTGGATAAACATGTGAAATCTACTGAAAGCAAATCAATATGGGGATCGTTAAACCACTGACATACATCTGTAATCTATCATTTCAGACTGGTACATTTCACACATTTCAGAATGAAACTTGCAAAGGTCATACCCCTGTACAAATCTGGGAACAGAAATCACCAACTATTCAGATAGACCTGTTTCACTACTCCCTCAATTCTCACAAAATCTTAGAAAAGCTTTTTCAATAATCGATTGACAAATTCATAGATAAACATAAATTACTCACAGAGAGCCAATATGGGTTCACAAATCGCTCCACATCACTGGCACTAATAGAATCCCTTGAAGAAATCACCAATTCAATAGACAGCAGTACACAGTTGGAATATGGGTGAAAAAAAGCATTTGACACAATAGACCACAACATATTAATGACAAAATTGAGCAGTATGGCATCCGGGGTACAGTGTTGGAGGTGAGGAGCTATCTGAGCAACAGGAAACAGTGTTGTGAAGTTGTTCATTGTTCATCATGCTGGTGACATTACAGGAAGTCAGTACTGGGCCCAAAATTTTTTATTCTATACATCAATGACATATGTAAAGTATCTGAAGTAGGCTGGTGCTATTTGCAGATGATACAAACATGTTTTGTTCAGGTAGCGACTTGCAAATGTTAATCCATAAAATTAACAGTGAATTACTCAAATACAAATCTTGGTTTGATAGGAATAAATTGTTGAATTAAATTTGAGCAAAACAAAAGTAATACTTTTTGATTGCAAAACAAAAGTAATACTTTTTGGGAACTGCAGATCAAATATGGCAAATTCAGTTGGATGGCCAAATCATCGAAAAGAGTGAAAAGAAATCTTGGGGGTTACAGTAGATGAACAAATAAACTGGAAATCACACATCAAACATGTCCAAACCAAAGTATCCCGTAGCATTGCAGTATTACATAAAGCTAAACAGATTCTAGATCACAAAACACTACGCATTCTGTACTGTTCCATAATTCTTCCATATTTAACCTACTGCATAGAGGTCTGGGACAATAACTACATAAGCACTATGTATCCACTTATCACTCTACAAAAGAAAGCAATACGGGTTATTCATAAGGCGGGGTATAGAGATCATACAAATGCACTTTTTTTACAGTCAAAATTACTAAAACTAGAAGACCAGGTCAAATTACAAACTGCTCTGTTTATGTACAAAACAAAGGCCAAGTCATTGCCAGAAAACATCCAAAAAATATTCACTAGGAGGGATGGGGAATACAACTACAGGGGTAAATACATTTTCAAAATTAGAACAATAAGAACAAAAAGGAGGAGTTTTTGTGTGACTATATGCGGGCCTAAACTATGGAACAGTCTGAGTGTAAATCTAAAAGAGTGCCTGAATAAAAAACAGTTCATAAAAAATTCAAATACATGGTGTTTAGGTCTTATCAGGAGGACTCTTAGAATTCACAGGGTGCGCTTTTTTTTGTTTTGTTTTATTTATTGCTACTATTTTGTTGTTGTTGCTGATTGCTGTTTTTTTTTTCTGGTGTCACTCGCGTCTGTATGATTAATGATGATGATTTATATATGCTGTAAACGGATATATGAATAATATTGTTGTATATATGTGTGTATGTATTTTCTGTGTATGTGTATGTATGTTAATATATATATGTATGTGTGTGTGTATGTATATGTGTGTATGTATGTATGTATATGTATGTGTATATGTGTGTGTATATATGTATGTATATATATGTGTGTGTATGTGTATGTATGTGCGTTTATGTATGCATGTATGTACATGTGTGTATATGTGTGTATATATGTGTATGTGTATGTATGTATGTATATGTGTATATATATATGTGTATATATATATATATGTTTATGTGTGTGTATGTTTGTATGTATGTATGTATGTATATATATGTATGTGTGTGTTTATGTATGTATATATATGTTCATATAAAGAGTGAATGAGCAGAAAAGAAACGATAAATTATTATTAATTATTAATTAAATGGGGGTGGGTATAAATAAGATTTACTTCCACTCACTCATTTTCGGATATATGATTTATTTAATCACTTGATAAGTTTTACTGTTTTAGTTTTCATGCGTTTGGCTTCTGTAAAGTATTTTCTTTTAGTTTTTTTTTTTAATTTATCATTTGTTTATCTCAGTCTACTGCAATATTCTATTTTTGGTTTATTTGTGATTATCATCATTGATATCATCATTATTATTATTATCTTATTTGTATTACTATCATTGTTATTGTTATTAATTTGTCCGAAATAAACTTTAATACTACTACTACTACTACTAAAAATAGTACTAAAAGATTCATATATTATTATTATTATCATTTACATAATGTTGAGCTTTATTTTATTTTGCCACAACATAAAAAAAACAATTCCTTTTTTGGTCGAACATAGACCGTTTAAACACTTAAATATAAATTCATGAAAGGCAAAAATAAGAAAAAGGAAAACGAAATAAATAAGTAAATAAATACATAGATAATTAAATTACACACAAAGTGTACAACTTGTGGCACTTTTGTTCGTCTCTTCAGCATGAAATCACATTCATGCAATTTTTCTACATACATACAATTTCCTCTGTCTGCTAGAGTAACAACAAAAAGAAAAATGTACCGTAATAATAGAGAATGGAGAAAGGGAGGGGAAGAGAGAAAATAAAGTATACAGATATATGCACATACGTACCAATATTTATATATTTTTAACTATACATTTATTGAAAAAAACCAAAAACATATCATTTCATAAATTGGGCCTCGGACAACCAAAATTCCAATCTTGACTCGAAGTCAACGCCTAAGTTTATGTTTATATACAAAATTACATAAATGTTTACACATTAGCATCAGCGTGCGTACCAACCCAAACACATATGCCACACCATATATAATTTATAAACTCGAAAATTTGGGAGTTCATAAAGTCATAAAGTTTATAAAGCTGCAGGCATAGAGGGTTGAAAATCAACTGTAGAGACTAAATTTAACCACAATTACACACAAATGTCTGCAAAATGAAACAGTCTCCAGCTGTGAACCACAGTGATGGAAACAGCAGGATTTTTGTGTCTTTTACAGTCAGAAATGTTTTTTTAACTTTATATGTGGAAACATCATGATGAAATGATCTAATAAGATCAGACTTTCTCCCGACAAAGCCAGAATGTCTATCAGTTATTAAATCAACAAAAGGCTGATATTTCCCTTTCCCTCAGACACGGAGGTGAAGCTGCTGTGCAAAGGTATGTTCCCGTACCTGGATTCTCCCTGGGACATCTGGTGGACCGTCGATGGAAAGACGTTGGACAAACTTCCCGACCAAACGAGGTTCTCCAAAATCAACAGGTGAGCAAAGATTTAGCTTCTTTAAAAAAACCAAACTTTCATAATGTAGAGAGTCACTATACTGCCAAAAGTATTCACTCATAAATACTGTGTATAAAATCATCACCTAGGCATGCAGACTGCTTTAACAAACATTAGTGAAAGAATGGGTCGCTCTCAGGAGCTCAGTGAATTCCAGCGTGGAACTGTGATAGGATGCCACCCGAGCAACAAATCCAGTGGTGACATTTCCTCACTCCTAAATATTCCACAGTCAACTGTCAGCTGGATTATAAGAACGTGGAAGTGTTTGGGAACCACAGCAACTCAGCCACCAAGTGGTAGGCCACGTAAACTGACGGAGCGGGGTCAGCGGATGCTGAGGCGCATAGTGAGAAGAGGTCGACAACTTTCTGCAGAGTCAATCTCTACAGACCTCCAAACTTCATGTGGCCTTCAGATTAGCTCAAGAACAGTGCAGAGAGCTTCATGGATGGGTTTCCATGGCCGAGCAGCTGCATCCAAGCCTCACATCACCAAGTGCAATGCAAAGCGTGGATGCAGTGGTGTAAAGCACGCTGCCACTGGACTCTAGAGCAGTGGAGACGCGTTCTCTGGAGTGACCAATCACGCTTCTCCATCTGACAATCTGATGGACCAGTCTGGGTTTGGAGGTTGCCAGGAGAACCATACTTGTGGGACTGCATTGTGCCAAGTGTAAAGTTTGGTGGAGGGGGGATTATGGTGTGGGGGTGTTTTTCAGGAGCTGGGCTTGGCCCCTTAGTTCCAGTCAAAGGAACTCTGAATGCTTCAGCACACCAAGACATTTTGGACAATTCCATGCTCCAACTTTGTGGGAACAGTTTGGAGCTGGCCCCTTCCTCTTCCAACATGACTGTGCACCAGAGCACAAAGCAGGTCCATAAAGACATGGAGGACAGAGTCTGGTGTGGATCAACTTGACTGGCCTGCACAGAGTCCTGACCTCAACCCCATAGAACACCTTTGGGATGAATTAGAGCAGAGACTGAGAGTCAGGCCTTCTGGTCCAACATCAGTATGTGACCTCACAAATGCTCTTCTGGAAGAATGGTCAAAAATTCCCATAAACACTCCTAAACCTTGTGGACAGCCTTCCCAGAAGAGTTGAAGCTGTTATAGCTGCAAAGGGTGGACCCACGTCAGATTGAACCCTATGGATTAGGAATGGGATGGAGCTTAAGTTCATATGAGAGTCAAGGCAGGTGAGCGAATACTTTTGGCAGTATAGTGTAGATAGATTGGAGTAGATTTATGTTTTTAACTTTCTTTTTATATCTTTTTCCCAATAGTGTAACACCACTGTGGTCCAGTTTATACATCAAATCAAGAGAATACCATCATAAATACCATAAATCCTTGTGTGTTGTTACTCGATCTTTTATAACCAAGAGTGTATTTTTCTTCTTCCTGTTCGTTTACAGACAGGTGGATTACGACTACGGGGACACGACGCAGCAGAGCACCCTGGTGATCAAAGACTTCCAGCCCGAGGACCTGAAGCGAGAGTTTAACTGCTCTGTGAAAAACGAGAGAGGCTTCAGCACCCGCCGAGCTCAGCTGGAGGAGGAGGGTGAGGAAACTGATCAGGGAGTAATGCATTACAAAAGTAATGTCATTACTGTAATGCAGTCCTTTTTACTCTAACATAGTTGTAAGGCAATACAAAAAAAGTGTAATATTTTACACGAGTCAGTGCTGGTATGATTGAGTTTTTGGCCAGATTTGGACTTCTATGAAAATGTCTGGTTTCATTTGTTTTCTCTTGAAAAATGTTTGAATGAGTTTGATGGACATGTGATGCTGCCATTAAAATGATCTTAAAAAGTGATTTCTTTGATGCATTTTCTAGATACATAACTAGATTTTTTATAAAGTGTCTGATTTATTTATTACTCTATTTACTGTAAAATTAAAAAAGAAAGGAAAAATCTGTCCCACCACGACCCTGAAGGAGATAGAGAAGTTCAGATGATGTTTGGATGTAAATCTTTGTTACCCTCCTGAAAACATCAGTTCCTAACCTTCAGTTTGACATGTCTGCAGTGTGGCTGCCCACGGTGGAGCTGGGCTGTGGTCTCAGCGTCACTCTGGTCCTCATGTTGATCCTCTTCGTGGTCTATCACGTCTTTTGGCTCGAGCTGCTGCTGCTCTATCGCTCCTGGTTTGGCACCGACGAACGGCTCACAGGTTGGTACCAGATCATCAGAACAAGTCAAATGAGAGGAACTTCATTTGTTCCTGTTTATGTTATTTTTGTGATTTTGTTAAACATCAAAAATGACATCCTCATAAAGAAAGGAGTGTATCTCTGCAACTACAAGGTCTGTTTGAATTATTCTGGTGTCATAATAAAGTAACAGTTGAGAGATTTGTCCAGATGTGATTTATCAGTATATGTGTTACTGGGACAGAGTAAAATTTCATCCTCGCCTAAAAAAGAACAAGTGTTTATTGTGAATATCTCATTGAAATGATGCAGCTGCAGCTTTAGAACTCTATGAATGAATGTGAAAATATGTGAACATTACTTCTGCCAAGTTTGAGTCTGATAAAGTGATGCAGAGCAAAGTTAGAGAGGTTTTACTACAGAGTGGTCAGGCCCAATTGAAATTGTCCCATTTGACATTTCTGATATACCAAACTTTAGATTTCACTTTTATGTCACTTTTGGGGTTCATTACACCCAATTACAACAGGTTTTATCTACCACTGCTTATTCGGGTAGTTTTTGACTGTTTTTGAAAAAATTATTTTTAAGAAATACATAAATATATATTTTTTGTTACTTTTTTAAAAAAAATCAACAGAACTCTCCACATTTTCCCATTCAAATAAATCCATACAAATCAACTCAAGTTTGAATCAAAGTGAAACAGATTTGGATATTTGATCATTCATTTGCTTGGTCTTGACGTTGTGTTTGGTGTGTGTAAAAATGTCCTGTTTAATTTGATGAGCAGCATGAATATATTTCTACATGGATAGTTCAATTTTTCTTACGTTTTTGTTTAAGTACCCAAAATCGGGCACTTTGGGGCTGGACATGTTAAAGTGACTGTTTGCATTCTCACACTGTTGATGCTTTGGATTAATTGCGGTGTAATAGTTAAAAAATGATCATGTTGACTGGTGGCTGCTTGCTCTGTGGTTGCCGTGGTTTTAACAGATATTGAAATCGATGTTGCCAGATTTTCCAACTGAAACAAGCAACCAGGTCAATAAAAAAGCCCAAAAAGTGATTTATTTTCTAATGCGATGTATTACTTTATTTTTTTAATCTGCAGAATCCAAGTTTTAGTTTCATATACAACATTCAAATTTCCCAGTAACATATTTCCTGATTTGTCTCTTGATATACTTTTTCATATTATTATTTATATTTATAACCCTGTTATCACTAAACAGTCTGATTAACCTTGAGTTTTGTAGTTTTATGTTGATCCTCTGCAGCTTTATTATGGTGATCACAGTAACAGCTACTTTGAAAATAAATGTAATTCTTTATATAGGGATTAATTTTTGGTGGAAACATCATTTTTGCCTTTTTTAATTTACATTTGTGTTTGGAATGGGACAAAACCTGCAACTAACAATATTCATGAGCAACATGTAAAGAAGAAAAGCCCAAAGTTGCTTATAGTAAGCAAACCTGGCAACTCTGTTTAAACTCAGTTCTGTTATGTCAGCGTCTTTCCTCTGTATTTATTTAATCTGCAGTCACAGGAGTCTCTGTGAGGTCTGCAGTCAGCTGGTGTCCAGACTAAATTGTCTTTTGAGTGCACTGAAATGTTAATAATATTAAAAAAACATTTTAAAATGAATTTCTATCTTTAATCATGGTGTTGGGCTGGCCTGCCTGGCCCGTTGCTGCTGGTTTGATCAGGTTTATGTCCTGTAATGTTGCTCCTTCTTCTGTAATAAAAACATTTTAAAGCTTAATAATAAAAAAAAAAAAAACTGCAGCTCTGTTTTTGCCAGGAAACTAAAAATCTGCCATCTCACCTTCATAACTTTCTTTTTTACGCCCTGATGGTAAATTTCTGAGCTTTAATGACGATGTTTTGTGTCTGGCTGCAGTCGGAGCATTTAGATTATTAAACCTCATGTCAGAGGAGAAGGAGGAAGTTTGACTCCTCAAGACAAACGGCCAAATTTATTTTACCAACCTCCCAAAAAATACTTAATGAGTGTGTGACTGTGTGCCAGCTGAACGTCTTCAGCAGAGTTTTATGGAGAAGCTTTTAACTCTTCCTGAAACAACACCATCAAGCTTTCTTATGAGAAGCCAAAGAGACGTCAGAGGGGCCGTAAAGTTTTACCGGACTCTCTTTAAAGGGTGATTCTGGTGTTTTTATCACAGGGTGCAGTGTTAAAAGTCTGTGGGTCAGTTTTCAACACTTACAAAATAAACATGACCTGGAAAAAAATGATTTTCTAAAGATTTTTACAAGGGAGAAATTATTTTAGCCAGAATTGTAAACACTCTAATTTAACAACGACAGAGTCTGAGTTCGACAAAAACTTTATAAACAGCAAGTGAGTCAACTCCACTCAAAACCTTATCTACATAAACAATGCTTTTTTATGTAAAGAGAGAAAAAACAGCAAATAAAAATACTTAAAATAGATGATTCTGAGTTTTACAAACACAAAAAAGGTTGCTGATGAATAAATATGCATAATATCAGTAAATGGTTAAGTAAAGTATTAAAATAATAATGATTGTAATAATAAAAATGGATTTTAGCTGTTAAAACCTTAAAATCCTTCACAAAGAAAATATCAGTTCACTGCAGAAACTCAAATCTAAAGAAGTTTATTCACCTGATTTCAGTTCTTCAAATCTCACAAGACTTACTATAAGCTACAATTACCTGACATGTCCACCTACACAACTTACTTCAGTTTTTAAAAGCAAAAAAAAAACCTTGGTTGCCTATAATGAGTTAAAATTCTGCTAAAATGTAATAAGACAAATTTTACTGGTATGATATCTTGGAAATAATATGGGCTGTCTTAAGAAGTGTATATACCTGATTTGAAGAACATTAAGAATTTAGATTTTGCTTGTTTCATTGGCAGATATTTTCTCATCATTACGAGTTATTCAGGGCTGTTTTTGTTTTAATTCGTAGTAATAAGATATCTATCTGGACTCCTGTAATGAATGTGACATTTTAGGAAGAACTGTGGACATTTTGGACTTGAAATGAGACAAATAGACTTGCTCGAATTAAATTTTGTGCCTCGAAGCCTCGTTTAATATATAATTATACATATAAATATATATCTGGACTACTGCATACAGTGCAGTGGCTTTGACATATCAGATCGGAGGTCATTTCTCGAGTTGTGACATTTCCAAACAGATGAGACGTGGCTACCTGAGCTGCTCTGCTTGTGTTTACAATGATGAAAGAAGTACGACATCTACATCTCGTAGAGGACAGAAAGGAGAGAGTTTGTCCACAGAAGAAATGGCAGAGAGTGTCCCAAGTGTGTGGTCACTACAAGAAGGGACAAAAAGAAAACAGTGCAGTGTCTGATGTCAAACAGAGTGAGCTTAGCATGTGGCTTAGCTCTGTCTGTGATCACGTTGTTAGGGCTGCAACTATTACTATTACAGCATTTTAAATATGCTCATCACAGACATGCGTCCTCTTTCCATGGTGGAGGACACAGGATTTAAGAACATGATCAAGGATTTCAATCCAAATTACACAATGCCCTCCAGAACACACTTCACAAATAAAATTGCAGAATAATATTACTGCTTTGTAAATCAGTATTGTATTGGCTTTGTTTTAAGCCAGTACTGGTTTAAACTTTGAAAGTTGTTAAAATAAAAACCCTTTTCTGAGGAATAAACGGCATTTGGTTGCTCATTTTGAAAGCCCTAACATGTTGCATTGAATACAATTGATTTATTTGTTTAAAAACAAAAAAGTATATTTTGTTAGAGTACTCGAGTACTCGAAGAAATAATTGACAGAGTACTCAAGTCCAAAAATACTCGATAGTTGCAGCTCTAATAAGATATCTATCTGGACTCCTGTAATGAATGTGACATTTTAGGAAGAACTGTGGACATTTTGGACTTGAAATGAGACAAATAGACTTGCTAAGATCAGAGTTTTGCAGCAACAGAATCACCAGAAACAGGAAGCAGCTGCATCACGTCCACTGATCACTTCCTGTGGCTCCGAACATATCAGATCGGAGGAACTTCTACGCTCGAGTTGTGACATTTCCAAACAGATGAGACGTGGTTAGTCTGAGATGGTTAACTCTGTTTTTGTGTTTAGATGATAAGGAGTACGACATCTACATCTCGTATGCGAGGAACAGCGAGGAGGAGCAGTTTGTTCTGTCCACGCTGAGGAGCGTCCTGGAGAACGAGCTGGGATACTCCGTCTGCATCTTTGACCGAGACAGTCTGCCCGGCGGGAGTGAGTGCACACGCAACAACAGCCGACACACACTGCTGCTGTGACGCACACTGGAGATGCAACAATTCAGTCAGTCTGTGGTTCAGTGTGTGCCCTCTGTCTGTGATCACGGCTCTAAGGCGGGTTCAGTTTGGCGCGTCGGTACGTCTTTTTGTGGCGTTTCCATAACCTAAAATCAGGACAGGACCCCTTATAAACGAACCGTACCGTCCTACTTTCTGGGACCCTTCTGTTGGGGTGCCAAGCATACCGATCCGACCCCAGAAGGTGGAGCTAGAAACACTGCAGTCCATTGATTGGTCAATCCACATCAAGCCACAACATGATGTAGCAGCTCGACCTTGTTTTTAGCTGTTAGCTTAAACTATGAGTACGTCAGTCCTTGGACTATCGTCTTATCTTACATTAAATTAAACCACACAGATGTGTCGTCTGCAACATGTGACATGAATCTGTCAAACACAAACCCACCAAGTTCTCCTGGCAAACTTTTGAGGAGGGCTTATTTCATATCATAGGGTAACAATCACTGCGGCTCGGTGTTGTTAGCATAGCATTTCCGCGGCTCTCTTGGTTTCCCTGCGGTGATCTCCTGTCGGTAGAAGAGGAAAAACGATTTCTCATAAGAAAGCTTGAAGTGATGTTCTTTACGTTCTTTTCTCCTCTTTTAAAGATGAAATCAAGTTTCTGATTAAACTGCAGATCTTTCTGCATCCACAGAGATCACTTTTACACGCCGCTGTTGTTTTCAAACATGCAGTCACTTCCTGTTGTCGTCACATCTGCAGCTCCGCCTCTGTCTCCTGATTGGCCCGTTAAAGCTGCCACAATAATCGAAAGAATTTAAATGAAAACACCTCAAGTTGAGGCTTTCTTCAGCAATTTTTAAGTGAGATTAAAATACATAGATTAATTAGATTAATTAAAGGTCATAATTAATTATTTGTTTAGTTTTTTAACCTACTGACAGCACTATTTAAAGTACTTGGAATCTTTTAATGTAAAAAGTGAAACAGAGGTTTGATCCACAGACAGATTGGTTCAGTTTTACTGAGTTGTTGCATCCTGGTGTCTGCTGCTGCTTTTCTTTGTTCAGGTTTAAAATGTTTTTAAGCCTTTTTCTTCGACTCTTTTCCACCTCCGGACGAACTGCTCGTCCATCACTGTGACTCTGCTGCTTTCACGCCTCTGCTCTTCCTGCTCCGTTAGCTCCCTGCACTTTTTAAGAGAAGCAGAAAATTAAATAAGCTCGGATACACAAACACTGCATCCATCCATCACCATCCATCCTTCATCCATCCTTCATATCCCCCCTCTCTCTCCGCAGCCATCACAGACGAGACTCTGAGTTTCGTGGCTCGTAGTCGCCGCGTCCTGGTGGTCGTTAGCCCGGGCTACGCCTCCCAGGGCTCCCAGGCCCTGCTGGAGCTGAAGGCCGGCATCGACGGCATGGCTCGGGGGGGGCACCTGCGGGTGATCCTGGTCCAGTACAAGCAGGTCCAGAAGAAGGTCTGGGTCAGGGAGCTGAGGAGGGCCCGGATGGCTCTGGCTCTGGTCCGGTGGCGGGGGGACAAGTCCAAGGAGCTGACGTCCCGGTTCTGGAAGAGGCTGAGGGTGGAGTTACCCGTCAGGAGGGTCAGCAACAGGATGGAGGGAGGGGACAGCAAGGAGGGGGCTCTGATGAGGCTGATCAGCCGGAAACCACGGCAGACTAAGACCATTACCAAGAGACAGGAAGTCCCAGAGTCTGCGGCGTAACAACGACCATCAAGAGTCCAAAAACCTGCAGATCAAGACCATTACCAAGAGACAGGAAGTCCCAGAGTCTGCAGCGTAACAACGACCATCAGAGTCCAAAAACCTGCAGATCAAGACCATTACCAAGAGACAGGAAATCCCAGAGTCTGCAGCGTAACAATGACCATCAGAGTCCAAAAACCTGTAGATCAAGACCATTACCAAGAGACAGGAAGTCCCAGAGTCTGCAGCGTAACAACGACCACGCAAGAGTCCAAAAACCTGCAGATCAAGACCATAACCAAGAACCACAGGTCCCAGAGTCTGCAGCGTAACAACAACCATCAAGAGTCCAAAAACCTGCAGATCAAGACCATAACCAAGAGACAGGAAGTCCCAGAGTCTGCAGCGTAACAACGACCACGCAAGAGTCCAAAAACCTGCAGATCAAGACCATAACCAAGAACCACAGGTCCCAGAGTCTGCGGTGTAACAACGACCATCGGAGTCCAAAAACCTGCAGATCAAGACCATAACCAAGAGACAGGAAGTCCCAGAGTCTGCAGCGTAACAATGACCATCAGAGTCCAAAAACCTGCAGATCAAGACCATAACCAAGAGACAGGAAGTCCCAGAGTCTGCAGCGTAACAATGACCATCAGAGTCCAAAAACCTGCAGATCAAGACCATTACCAAGAACCACAGGTCCCAGAGTCTGCGGTGTAACAACGACCATCAGAGTCCAAAAACCTGCAAATCAAGACTGTAATGGACAGACTTTGGCTAGCTGGTAGGCTTGTGGCTTACTCTTATATTTCCCAGTGTCTCAAAGTTAATCATCCAGTCCAAGCCCGTCTTGAGTTATAACACACAAAAGTTTAATCCAGTGTTTATCACAATGATAAGTTCTTCAGGAAGATTGTAACACAGGTGTAATCGGGGTAAGAAAACCGTATGTCTCCAAGCTAGTCGAGCCTCGACAATGCCAACGCGCAAAAACACAGTGCTCTCTTAAAGGGCCAGAAACCAAATATCTTCATCAAAAACATAAAAATAAAACTTACCAACAAAATACCTAAAGCACAAAATATAATAAAGGTATCCCTTTTTTTAAGCACTAATTACTAACAAAATGTAAATTCCCTGAAAATTTTAAACTAAAAAAACAACAGCATGGCCTCGGCTCGTACAAAGACCATTACTGACAAACACGAGGTCCTAGAGTCTGTAGCATAACGACCATCAGTCCAAACATCTGCAGGTAAGACCATTACCGAGAAACACCAGGCCCTAAAATCTGTAACAGTCAGGCAGCCAAAACAGTCACCACACTGCAAAAACTCAAATCTGAGGAAGTTTTTCCAACCAATTTTGAATTTGGTTAAGACTTATTGAAAGAAGAAATTTCCTGACATGTCTGGCTACACGTCTTAATTCAGTATTTAAAAAAAATTAATCCTAGTTTTCTTGTAATGAGTTAAAATAGCTGTCGATGTGGCCAGAAGAATTTAACATGTACGATGTCCTTGGAATAAGATGTGCTACCTTAAGTTTATACACCTGATTTTAAGACCTTCAAAGAGTAAAATTTTACTTGTTCTATCGACAGATATTTTCTAATGTATTCAAGTTATTTAGTGCTTTATTTTTGTTTTTATTCGGTAACACTTTACTTAAAGGTCTAGTTTATAATGCATTAGAAGCATAAGGTGTTATAATGCATGTATAATGCTTCATAAGTGTCATTATAATTGTGTATAACCATGTATAAGAACTTGTACCAAGGTTTATAAAGTATTACAAGTGTGGACGTAATGTATTATAATCAAGCCTTTATAATGTTTTATACCTGCATACTCTATTATAATAATAATACATTATGTCCACACTTGTAATACTTTATAAACCTTGGTACAAGTTCTTATACATGGTTATACACCATTATAATGACACTTATGAAGCATTAGACATGCATTATAACGTCTTATGTTTCTAATGCATTATAAACTAGACCTTTAAGTAAAGTGTTACCTTTTATTCCTTGAAACAAGATATCCATCTGGACTGGTCAAATGAATATAAAATTTAAGGAAGTATTGTGAATGTTTTTGACTGAAATTAGATGATTTAACTTGCTAAGATCTGAGTTTTTGCAGTGCATCAGACTCCAAAAACCTGCAGATCAAGACCATTAAAGAGGAACACAAGGTCCCACAGACTTAAAACTCAGATCTTAGTGAGTGTGTTAAATTTAAAGTCAGAAATATCAGAATTTAATCAAAATTGTTTTTTATTGCCACACTTGCAAGCACTTATTCTCATTCACAGATAAATGCCGTACTAACAGGAATAAACAGCAAAAACGAGGCATTTAATTGACGTAATGACAAGAAAATGTTTTAAACTGAAGTTTAATTCCTACTTATAAGATATTTATATTAAGATACCCTACAATTTATATTTAGCTCGTTTCATTGGCAATTT
The DNA here is from genome assembly GCA_036419115.1 of Scarus forsteni. Taxonomy (NCBI): domain Eukaryota; kingdom Metazoa; phylum Chordata; class Actinopteri; order Labriformes; family Labridae; genus Scarus; species Scarus forsteni. The sequence goes on along the minus strand of JAZDUH010000198.1, from coordinate 22,798,310 downwards.
TACTTATTACAATCAACTCAGGCCTTAATTTAAGTTTTATGTCTTATGTTAGACCAGACATGTTAGGATTCATCCTTTCCTTAAATATAAAAGAAAGTAAATCAGACTCGATGTGCAAGATTTTATCTGATTGAGGAAAACAAAAAAAGGGACAAAAGAACAGACTCACAGTCTTTTCACACCAAGACCGACACCAACGGGACGACATTGGGAATCTTTTGAGGCAATTTTTGACACATCTTTCTGTTCAAGTTAAGATGACACAAACAGGTATTTTGTGCTTTTACAGCTCACAAACATGGCAGCAAGACTTGGCACAGCTAGACTGTCCAACGAGGCATCATTTCACAGAAACTATTCTGCTGTTTGTTTTTTTCCAAAATAATGATTCCAAACCAAGACAGTGAGCTGGTACTCGACCGGATGTTTCATTATGACTGAGTTTATATCAGGGACTTAAGGGAAAAGAGACTGAAGATAAATGAGCTGAATCCAGCCTGAGTTTAATGGGACTGTACCAAAACTGGCTTTATTTATTTCATGATGTGGAGCAGAAGTTTGGGTGGACGTGAGGATATTTCATTTTTGCAGTTCTCATGGACTGATCATGATGCAGAAGAACCACCTGAGGTCCTCACATTCATAATGATTTCATTTTCATAAACCCAGCCTCAGTGTTGTTTTTACTACAGTGTTTTTTAGACAGTTATTTTTCAACTGAAACTTTGGTATTAACTGTAAAATCTGCAGTTTTAATGTTTTTATACTGTAATAATAGAAAAGTTCTGCCATATTTATTACAGTAAAATTCTGGCAACCACAGCTTCCAGAATTTTACCATAAAACTAACGCTATTTTCTTTTACAGTGTATCACCATCATCATCATCATCAGCCTTCATCAGTATCACCTGCTCACAGTGTTAATGACTTTTTGTTTACATCAGTGATCCGAACAGTGTTGCCTTTAGTTACTCTTGCTTTCAAAGTATACACACACCAGCCATTTACTGGGTACACCTTCTTAGTAATGATCTGAGCTTTGATATTTTCTCTTTTCAGGACCATTCTCTGTAAAAATCCCTTTATATCAGAAATACTCAGACCAGCACGCCACCTGTGGTGTGATTACACGAAGCAGTTTGGTCCAGTTCAGTTCAATACTTTACGAAGCTTAAAGTTTTTCCACTGTTAAAAAAGGAGGAAACCAAATAACATGATGGTGTCATCTGCATAAAGGGAGAGCCGTGTGTGGGTTTAAACTCCACTCTAATGAAAACATTATATTCCAGAGGAGTATTTTATTATATACAGTAATGTATGTTACATTTTTCTTTAATAATGCCTGTTTTGGCCTTTTTCTGTTTTGTATTTCTTATTTAAATTGATGTTTAAAACTTTGTAAAGATCTATTTTAATATTTAAAGATTGATTTTACTTATTTTTATATATATTTAAATACTGTGGATGGAAAGAGAAATGTCAAACATTTGCACTGTGTAATTCTCTTTTCAATTTGCAGTGAATTAAAAAAAAGGTCAGCCATCAGTGTTTTTATTTTATTTTGTGTCATTGTACTCACACAGCAGCATGTAGAGAACGTTATGATTGTCCTCAGGTGTCTTCAGGTTCACATTTATTTTTTTTCGTATATATCTTTACTGGGTTATCAAGATGAAATACCAACACTAACAACCCCCCAATCAGAGAGTCAAATTCACATTTAAAAGAAAAAACAAATAAAGACAAGAAAATACAAAACTCTCCCCACCTGAATGAAAAAGAACAGGAGTGAACCATAAACAAAACAACGAAAAACATACAAATAAAAATAAAGGGGACACTTAGAGGAGTAATCCAAAATGTTTGACAGCTCACAAACAAAGATTGACAATAATAAATTGCATATTTTGTGTCTTGCCTCTTTAATTGCTGGTCCATTTCAACATTGTGACTGGATTTTAGAGAAAAAATAGAATAATATAAAAATGGCATTAATTTATCTTGATTAGATCAAATGTCTGTTTTTTTGGTTTTGTTTGTAGTTTCCTCTGCTCCCTGAAATGTTAACAGTATCAAACAATGATTTGATTTGTTCTGTTTTTTTAAACATTAAATATCACTGAATTTATTTACCTCTGCCAAACTGTTGAGCTGGGAGTTAAAGGGTTAAGTCCATTTCTTGTAACTTTGTCAATAACTATAAATCTCCTTTCTGATCTTTGCCGACTCAGCTGCAGGTCACATTCACACTCATTCTCTCTGATGGTTGGAGATTTTGTGTTTGTTATCCATCAGTATCAGCAAACACGTTCACACCATCTCATGCTCATTTACACGCCACTAATGCAGCAAACCTGAGCTCAAGTGTCTTTTGCAAGCACATCTGCAACCTCCTGATTACCAAACAAGCACCTCCAATGCCCTAAATTTAGACTTTTATATGAGAGATCATCAGGAAGAATTTTGCTTCATTACTTCAAGCTGTGTTGATTTTGTTGACTAATTATTTTCATTATAATTTTTATCAACAACCTGTTTCCCCTGACAAAACTAGACAGTAACTACTTAAAACAAGAGCACATGGACAAAAACTCAAACTACACTAACTGACATTTTCATCAACAAATAAAAACTAGACTAAAATGTCTGACAGACTTAATCCAATCAGACCTAATATGGTCATGTAGGAAGTAGAGACAAGTGATGAATCTATCCAATCACAGCTGCCTTAGCTTGGTGGTGGTGGGATAAGTTGTGGAGCGATCCAATCAGAGCTGCTCTCTTTATGAATTGATATATTCATGTAGAGCAGGTTCACTGTTTGTTGTCAGTTCTGGTATTGTAACTGAGATGCTCTGCCAAGTAGCCTAAATAAAGGTGACTGTATTTCACACAAAGGAACATTTGTTTCTGTTCATTTAGACATTCAGACTTTACTAACATTCAATAAAGGCTTAGTAGATGTTAGGTAGGTAGGTATGTAGGTAGGTAGATAGACATTCAGACTTTACTAACATTCAATAAAGGCTTAGTAGATGTTAGGTAGGTAGGTATGTAGGTAGGCGGATAGACATTCAGACTTAACTAACATTCAATAAAGGCTTAGTAGATGTTAGGTAGGTAGGTATGTAGGTAGGCAGATAGACATTCAGACTTTACTAACATTCAATAAAGGCTTAGTAGATGTTCGGTAGGTAGGTATGTAGGTAGGCAGATAGACATTCAGACTTTACTAACACTCAATAAAGGCTTAGTAGATGTTAGGTAGGTAGGTATGTAGGTAGGTAGATAGACATTCAGACTTTACTAACATTCAATAAAGGCTTAGTAGATGTTAGGTAGGTAGGTATGTAGGTAGGCGGATAGACATTCAGACTTAACTAACTCAATATTCAATAAAGGCTTAGTAGATGTTAGGTAGGTAGGTATGTAGGTAGGCAGATAGACATTCAGACTTTACTAACATTCAATAAAGGCTTAGTAGATGTTCGGTAGGTAGGTATGTAGGTAGGCAGATAGACATTCAGACTTTACTAACACTCAATAAAGGCTTAGTAGATGTTAGGTAGGTAGGTATGTAGGTAGGCGGATAGACATTCAGACTTTACTAACATTCAATAAAGGCTTAGTAGATGTTAGGTAGGTAGGTATGTAGGTAGGCAGATAGACATTCAGACTTTACTAACATTCAATAAAGGCTTAGTAGATGTTAGGTAGGTAGGTATGTAGGTAGGCAGATAGACATTCAGACTTAACTAACATTCAATAAAGGCTTAGTAGATGTTAGGTAGGTAGGTATGTAGGTAGGCGGATAGACATTCAGACTTTACTAACATTCAATAAAGGGTTAGTAGATGTTAGGTAGGTAGGTATGTAGGTAGGTAGATAGACATTCAGACTTTACTAACATTCAATAAAGGCTTAGTAGATGTTTGATTTTATCCAAGAGGAAAACAGGACTTCACAAATTCAAGGAGACAGAAAAATGTCTTACTCTTTACACTTCAGATTTTAGTCAACTCAATTTACAGCAGATTTCATTTGGAAAAAAAATCAGTTGACTAAATTATGATTAAAACTAAAAGATATTTTAGGTTTCAAAACTAAATTAAAGTACTGTCAGAATCAACTCTGCTGCCAAAGGAGGTCATGAGAATGTTGTTCTTGGCTAAATGAGGGAGTGATAAGATTTTGTTGGTGAACCAAACCAGGATGTGGACCCAGGAATGTGTCAACATTAAGATCAGACATTTTTCTATGTTAGACGATGACTCGACGATGGTGGAAATGCCTCGGTGAAGAGTTTTCCTCTTGGGGCTTTTCTAGGTTTGACACTTTTTAAGCACTCAAGTATATGCAGCCATTTTCTGGTAAATAAAAGATTAAAAAAAGGTCTAAATCCAACTTTAAAGGTTGTATCTGTTTGTTTTTGCCACTTGCAAGGCCCTGATAAGGGTTTTTTTTGTTTGTTTTGTTTTGCTAGAAGGCCTTTAATGTTCTTGGTGTTGAGTTGTGGAGACTTTGGGTTATAAAATTATTGCAGAGCTTGAAGTTGAAGTTGTTCTGTTTAATTTGATCTGCATTTTGTACATTTTCTAACTTTTTTGAAATTGAATTGTAGTGAATTTGATTTTATTAAAGACATGTACTCAAGGAAATAAAAATAGAGAAGTACAATTCACACACAAGACATAAATAAATAAAATATTTACACACATTTACAAAAAGTATTATCTGTATAAATAAGTTGAAACACATAAACCCTACAATATACATGGATAGATTTATTGACTTTAAGACAAACGTGACATGAAACAATTTTCACAATTCACAGCTGGAAATAGTAATAATACCTCTCCAAAGAAAAATATATTACCCCAAGAAAAAATAGAGGTGAAAAGAAACTTGTGCAGTTAAGGAGACTATACAAGTACTGAGCAAAAACCAGTACAGAGATAAACTTATCAAGTATTGTGCAAAAAAATAAAATAAAATAAAGAAGACACAGACATAATATACATATTCTACATATCTATCTATATAAATATAATTTGTACCTACACATACATACCTCCTACATATATATATATATATATATATATATATATATATATATAATATATATATATACAGTCATGGAAAAAATTATTAGACCACCCTTGTTTTCTTCAATTTCTTGTTAATTTTAATGCCTGGCTCAACTAAAGGTACATTTGTTTGGACAATTATAATGATAACAACAAAAATAGCTCATGAGAGTTTAATTTAAGAACTAAGAACTATTCATTTTCCATGGTTTTCTTGATAATAACCAAAATTACTTAAATTTACATCAATAGCTATGGCATTGTACCGCCAAAACACTACTTTTAAGCATTCCATGTTTTCTTTTCTGTTTCTTTTAAACACATGATACACACAAGAGTTAATACTTGATTGCATAACCATTGTTTTTGATGACTGCAGCCATGCGTCTTGGCATGCTCTCCACCAGCTTCTGACATTGTTCTGCTGTCACAGCAGCCCATTCCTGTTGGACAAATTCAAACAAATTTTCTTTGTTTTTGGGCTTGTGGTTCTCCATTTTGAGTTTGATGATTTTCCACAGGTTTTCAATTGGATTAAGATCTGGTGATTGAGCAGGCCAAGGCATGGTGCTAATGTTGTGGTTCTCCATCCAGGTTTAACTGACCTTGCCGTGTGGCAAGGGCATTGTCTTGTTGGAAAATCCAGTCATTCGAGGCAGGAAAGAGTTTTCCAGCTGATGGAAGAAGACTGTTTTCAAGGGTAGTCCTGTACATGACCTGGTTCATTCGCCTTCACACAATTGCATTTGCCCTGTTCCACTCAGACTGAAACAACCCCAGATCATGACTGATCCACCCCCATGTTTTACTGTAGGGCAAGACAGTCTGGGTTGTAAGCTTCTCCAGGCTTCCTCCTAACCAGTAAGTTGGCTGGAGGGCATCAATTCAAAATTGATTCATCACTGAAGAGAACCTTAGCCCAATCATCAACAGTCCAATCCTTGTGGTCTCGAGCAAAGAGTAACCGGCCTTCCTCTGCCTTTCATTGATGAAGGGCTTTATGCGTCTCTGTGTGACTTCAAACCAGCTTCAACAAGTCGGTTTCGAACTGTCCTTGCTGAACAAGTCACATTTCTGACAGTGCCCACTCATTTTAAGGTCCCTGGAGGTCTGACGACGATTCCTGACACAGGAACGGATGAGTGCACGGTCATCTCGCGGGGTAGAAAGACGCTTCTGCCACGGCCAGGTAGCAATTTGCTATTGCCATGTTCAGCTTTTTTTTTTTTTCTTGTAATGAACGGCTGTCTTGGAGATCTTCAGTTTTTTCGCTACCTGTCTCTCACTCATGCCAATTTCCAGCAGTGCCAAGATGGCTGCCTTTGTGGCTTCACATAATTCTTTTGTTTTAGGCATTATGTGAGAGCTGACAACTTCTGAGTTGTGCTACGGCTTGAATGTAAGCAGGAAACCACTCTAGGCCTTTGCATGTGCAGTGCTGCTTGTGACATGAAATGGCCTCTTATACCCTGGGAATCAATTAAGCTTAAGAATGTCAAATAGGACATAAAGTATTATGTGACCAGCTGCATTTTTTGCTGTGTTCATTGTATTATACGTTTAGTGGTACCAGATATTAGAATGAACAAGAAATTGAAGAAAACAAGGGTGGTCTAATAATTTTTTCCATGACTGTATATATATAGATATATAGATATATATATATATATAGATATATAGATATATAGATAGATATATATACATATAAGATAAGATAATCCTTTATTGATCCCCAGAAGGGAACTTCAGGTATTGCAGCAGTACAGGGCAAAGAACAAGGGTAGTAGCATGCATTGGGTTCAAAGATAATTTACACATATTTTAGGACAAAGCACGGGTGACATATAATAAACAAAAAAACAATGAGAAACAATGACCATCCAGTAGCAGCAACAGTATGAGCTATTTACAGTGTCGAGTAATGTCATTCGGTAACTTTGTTATGCAGTGCAGTGCAGAGAAGGAAAGTGACAGTGATATTAATATTAAAGTGACAGTGATATTAATATTAAAGTGACAGTGATACTAATATTAAAGTGACAGTGTTAAGGGTAAAAGGGTAACGGAGTTATATACAGTAATTACAGAGCAACAGAGACAGAGTAACAACAGTATTGACAGTGCATTGACAGTGTAACAATGCAGTTGTACAATATATATTAAATATTAAATATTAAAGTGCAGAACCAGAATATTGTGATATTGCCATAAACATTAATTAGTCCTGGGGAGGTCAGCGCAGTGCAGTGCTGTGGCCTCCGCTGCTGTTTAAAAGTCTGATGGCGGTGGGCACAAAGGAGCGCCTGAAACGCTCAGTTCTGCTTCTGGGTGGGATGATGCGCTGGCTGAACGAGCTGCCCATGTCCCACAGCTCGTCATGGAGAGGGTGAGAGGAGTTGTCCATGATCACCCCGATTTTGTCCATAATCCTCCTCTCTGCCACGGTCTCCAGATTGTCCAGCTGAAGGCCCACAACAGAACGGGCCTTCTTCACCAGTTTGTTAAGCCTGTTGACCTCACCAGTCTTGATGCCACCCCACCAGCACACCACAGCAAAGAAGAGTGCGCTGGCCACCACAGACTGGTAGAAGGTCTTCAGGAGCCTGCTGCAGACGCCAAACGACCTGAGTCTCCTCAGGAAGAACAGCCTGCTCTGTCCCTTCCTGAAGAGGGCATCTGTGTTGTGAGACCAGTCCAGTTTGTTGTTGATGTGGACCCCAAGGTATCGATATGAGTCCACCCTCTCTACTTCCTCCCCCTGGATGATGATGGGGACAGGGGACCTCCTGCCCCTCCGGTAGTCCACAACCACCTCCTTGGTTTTGCTGATGTTGAGCTTCAGGCTGTTGTTGTCACACCATGTGACAAAGCTCTCAATCAGCCCTCTGTACTCCCCCTCGTCATCATCAGTAATGCATCCAACAATGGAGGAGTCATCGGAAAACTTCTGGAGGTGACAGGAACCAGAGTTGAACCAGAAATCTGAGGTGAAGAGAGTGAAGAGGAAGGGTGCCAGAACGGTTCCTTGGGGTACTCCTGTGCTGCTTGTAACCACCTCAGAGATGCAGCCGTCCACCCTGACATACTGCGGCCGGTCTGTGAGGTAGTCCAGGATCCAGGCTGTGGTGTCGGAGTGCAGTTGCATCTCCAGCAGCTTCTCCCCCAGGAGGCAGGGCCTGATGGTGTTGAAGGCACTGGAGAAGTCAAAGAACATGACTCTCACAATGCCTCCAGGCCTCTCCAGATGTGACAGGTCCCTGTGGGTGAGGAAGATAATAGCATCTTCCACGCCGATGTGCTGCTGGTATGCAAACTGCAGGGGGTCCGAGAAAGCAGAGAGCAGAGTCCTCAGATGCTGAAGAACCAGCCTCTCAAAGGTCTTCATGACATGCGACGTCAGTGCCACAGACACATATATATATATATATATATATATATATATATATATATATATATATATATATATATATATATATATATATATATATATATGTATATATATATATATATTCATATAAATATGATGATATCTATATTCATTACTCATACACTATGTAGCAATGCTAATTAGCTTTAACAGTATTTTTTAAGATGATTTTTGGGGCATTTTGTGTCTTTTATTAATAGGACATGTGGATATGTCTGTGAAGACACAAACAGACCTCAGGCTGGAACCGAACCCACCACTCTTCAAAATATTGATTTTTATTTTTTATTCACTCCCATGGGTAACACACTCCCTCTGCCATGTTCTTGTTTATAAACAGTTTTTTACGCCTTCTTAAGCAGATTATTTGTTCTTTGTTTTTCTCCATATTTTCTTAAAGCTGACAGAAACCTGAGATTTAGTAACTGACTCCTGCTCTTCAGTGTTTGGAGTAATGCATTACAAAAGTAATGTGATTACTGTAATGCATTCCTCTTTACTGTAACGTAGTAATGTAAGTCATTAATAATATTTTACTTGGTACAAATGTCAATGCAAGTTACAATGCATTCTTAATTTAACCTGAAATAAAGGGGTGTTTTGTTTTGTTTTTTAAATATAAATTCTCCAAATACTCCATGAGATCAGCAGGAGAAAAGTCCACTAGGCCTAAAGTTACAGTATCTCAATATAATGTTCCAGAGTTTGACCTTCTGTCTGTTTTTGCTCTGATGGTTTCTTGTATTGTGCCATGAGCATCAACGTGTCTGTTATATTCTCCTGTTTTTAGCCTTAACCCTTTAACTACCGGCTGAAATGTTGGGCAAATATCCATAATTCTGAGGAATATTAAATGATAAAACAATAAAACAAACATTGTTTCACAAATGTTCAAGGGGATAGAAATAAACTGCAAGCAATCACAAAAACTGTTTTTTTCTTTGTTCTTTAAAAAACTAACAGTTGATTATAGATAGCAATAAAAAAATCCTTAAAATCATTAATGTTGACTTAAATAATACAGTAAAGCTGTTATTAATCAAAAATGTAATTTTTAAGAGTCAACTCAATAGCATCTATTTTATTTCGATTGCTATTTTATTTACAAACATTTCTGCCTTAAACCTTTAATTCCCACATAATAAATACCTGTTTTTCACTGTAGTTTTCTCAGTTCCCTGAAACTTAAACAGAATCAGAATGATGACAGAATGTTTAAAAACATGTAATTTACCTGATTTCATTGATGATATCTGCCAAACAGTTGGGCGGGTAGTTAAAGGGTTAAGCTGAACTCAGTCAGAGAGCCAACACATCACCTTCACTGGATGTTAATGAGCTTTTTAATGAGCTACATTTAGATGACAAATCCATATTTCTGTTATTTTGACCAGAGGAACTTAAAGTAATGTGATAATAGAGGAGTGCCTTACATTTCAAATACAGTAATGTAACTAATTACTTTGAAATGACAGTAATAAGTAATAAATAATGTGTTATATTTTTGAAGTAACTTGCCCAAACCACCTCCTCTTCTCCCAACAGACCAATCAGAGGCCGTCCTGCTCTCCATGCGCAGAAGCCGCCGCCTCCTCTTCGTCCTCAGTCCGGACTTGGTGGCGGAGAAGAGCTTCAGCCTGCTGGAGTGTCGCCTCGCTCTGTTCCTCCAGCACAGCCTGCAGGCCTCCATTGTCACTGTGGTGCTGCGCTCCGTCAGCAAGCTCCCCTGCGCCGAGGTGGCCCAACTGCGCCACGTGGCCAACGCCTCCGTCACGTGGAGAGGGAGTCGGTCCGAACCCCCTCGCTCACGCTTCTGGCTGAGGCTGCGGCTGGCGCTGCCCGTGCGCCCGCTCGCTCTGGGTCGGAGGTTGATTGACAGCACGTCGTCTCACTCGGACCTCGCTGCGTTGGCGCTGCAGAGAGTGCAGAGGATCCACAACCACAACCAAGGGGGTGGAGCTTATCAGAACCACAGAAACAGCCGTTCCGTAGCCAATCACAGCTCCAGGGACAGACAGGCTCCGCCCAGGGGGATGGGCAGGGTGAAGAGGTGGAACACCTGCAGGGAGGAGGGGTCGCAGCGCAGCAGGAGGTGCTCCGGGTGCACCGGGTCCATCGGGCGGGTGGAGGACAGAGGGGCGGAGCTAACTGTGGAAACTGAGATGCAGCAGGTGCCACGTGACTGCAACGACATCCAATCAGAACCTGTCCCCGAAACCCAGCCCACCTCAGACTCTGCTCAGGTCCCACCCGCAACGCCTGTCAACGACCCAGCCTCTGACTCCGCCCCCTCCACCTGTGAACAGACCAATGACATCATGAAACACAAACAGCAGCAGCAGGTGATTGGTTTGACGGCCTGTGAGGAACTACGATGTTGTCAGGAAGAGGGGCGGGGCTCGTTCCACCAATCAGAAAGCCCAGCTCAGTCCAAAGATTCACAATGGAGGAGTCAAGAGCTGCAACCGCCTGCAACTGCCGGTTCACAGAGCTAAACTGCACAGGCTGATCCGGGCCGTGGAGCAGGAACCAAACACACAGGTGTCGGTTAATGACATGAGGTTGAGAAAACTGATCCCTGGTTGTCCGTCGGTTCTTCCAAAAGTAGTTTGATTATTTGGACCAGAGATCTAGAACCACTGGTTTGGTACCTGGATCGGTACAGAGCTGAAGAGTCTTTCTAACAGGCTTATAGATTATTTCATACAAGAGCATAGATCATTTGGTTCTAGGTCTCAGATAATCTGGTACCACATATTAGATCACTTGGTAATTGACCATTGATTATTTGGTACGAGGTATTAGATCACCTGGTGCCTGGCTTTAGGTCATGTGGTACCAAGTTGAAAATCATTTGGTACTGTTAGTGCAGATCATTTGGTTCCAGGTCACAGATCATTTGGTACTTGGTCTTGACCATTTGGTACCAGGTCTTAGATTATTTGGTACTAGCCTTAAGACTAGTTGGCACATGGCCTTGTATCATTTGGTACCAGGTTGAAGATAATCTGGTTCTTAGACCATTTGTTTTTTTTTATCTCAGAACATTAAGTACAAGGTCTTAGATTATTTGGTTTAAGGTTGTAGATGATTTGATATTGATCCTGGATAAAGTGGTACCAGCCTTTAGACCAGTTGGTACTTGATCTCAGATCATATTGTTGTTAGTCGTAGATCATTTGGTAGCCGGTCTTTGATTATTTGGTACCTGGTCTTAGATTATTTGGTAACTGGTCTAAGAGTATTTAGTAGCAGCCTTTAGACCAGATTGTTCTTGGCCTTAGATCATTTGGTATCAGGTTGAAGATAATCTGGTACCTGTTCTTAGATCATTTGTTTCTTTGTCATAGATCAATTGGTTTTTGGTCTTATATCATTTGGTTCTTGGTCTTAGATCATTTGTTATCTGGCTGCAGATCTTTTGGTACCTGGTCTTAGATTATTTGGTACAAGGTTGTAGATCATTTGATAATTGGTTTTAGATAATTTGTTACCAGTCTTTAGACTAGCTAGTAGCAGGTCATAGATAATTTGGTTCCTGGTCATATATCATTTAGTTCTTGGTCTTGGATCATTTGTTATCAGGTTGAAGATCATTTGGTACCAGGTCTTGGACCAGTTGGAACTTGGTCACAGATCATGTTGGTCTTGGTTGTAGATCATTTGGTTTTTGGTCTCAGATCATGTTTATCTTGCTTGTAGATCAATTGGTTCTTGGTCTTAGATTTTTTGGTACCAGCCTTTAGACCAGTTGGTTCTTGGTCTTGGATCATTTGTTATACAGCTGCAGATCCTTTGGTACCAGGTGGTCCTCTTTTTGTGGATGACAAATGTATGAAAAACAGTAACTTTGTTTTCAGATCATTCTCCTCTGACTTGAAAAGTGTGGTGTTTTAATCGGTCACTGTTTCAGCTGGTGACTTTCAGCTAACTGGTTTGTTACAGCTGATGAAAACTGGGTGAGTCCTCGTCACTGTGTCTTTGTTTTGGTTCAGTAACCGGCCCATGGCCTCCTGTGGTCCTGCTTCTGCTGCTGCTTCAGCCAAACGAACCATAACCATTGAAAACACAACCTGCAGCCCTTTGTGCTGATTTAAGGATCTGATTGGCCAGTTTAAGGATCTGATTGGCCGGTTTAAGGATCTGATTGGCCGGTTTAAGGATCTGATTGACCGGTATAAAGATCTGATTGGCTGCTGGATTACATGACGTGCCTTACACTCTCCAACCAGCTGATCACAGACTCTCAGGCAGAACCGTCAGTCGGCCTGATCCCAGCTCAGTTCACATCTCTGTAACAGACTAAGCTCTCTCTGTCACGAGTCTCTGGTCTGAACTGGACCTCACATCGGCCCGTCTAATGGAACCAAACTGACGGACCTGCTAACAGGGACTGAGCGTGCTGCATTCAAGGTGCAAGAGAACGATCGTAAAGTGGAATGTTGGACTAATCAAACTATCATGACCTCTTTTTCAGCAGTGAATCAGTGATTAAACTGTTATTAAATAAAATTCTTACAGAAAAATCAGCATTTAAGAAACTCTCTTCTGTCTGACTCTGCGATGGATGGATGGATAGATGGATGAGACAGCCTGCAGCTTAGCTTAGTTTAAGGATGGATGGATGAATGGATGGATGGATGCAGAGATGTAAGTATGGATGGATCAATGGATGGATGCAGAGATGGAAGGATGGATGAGACAGCCTGTCACCTAGCTTTGTTTAAGAATGGATGGACGAATGGATGGATGGATGGCTAAATGGATGAGACAGCCTGTTGCTGAGCTTAGTTTAAGGATAGATGGATGGATGGATAAATGGATGGATGGATAGATGAGACAGCCTGTCACCTAGCTTTGTTTAAGAATGGATGGACGAATGGATGGATGGATGGATAAATGGATGAGCTCAGCCTGTTGCTGAGCTTAGTTTAAGGATAGATGGATGGATGGATAGATGAGACAGCCTGTCACCTAGCTTAGATTAAGGATAGATGGATGGATGGATGGATGGATGGATGGATGAGACAGGCTGTTGCTTAGCTAAGTTTAAGGATAGAGGGATGGTTGAATGGTATGATGGATGACCAGATAGATGGATGAATGGTTAGACCAATGGATGGATGGATGGATGGTTGAGGCAGTCTGTCACCTAGATTAGTTTTAGGATGGATGGATAAGTGGTTGGCCGAATGTATAGATGGATGGATAAATGGATGAATAGACAAATGGGTGGGTGGATAGTTGGATGGATGGATGGATGGATGGATGGATAAGTGGGTGGATGGATGAATGAATAGAAGAATGGGTTTAAAGATAGTTGGATGGACGATAGATGGATGCACAATTGGATGGACTGTTGGATGGATGGATGGATGGATGGATGGAGGGATGAACGGATGGATAGATGAGATGTTTTGATGGGAAGTTTGGTGAAGTTAGATTTATTTCTTATAACTCTTCAGTTCAAACTAACAACGTTCATTAAAAATGTCCTTCTATGTTTTCTTGGCACGAGTTAAATTTTTGTGAAAAATCTGTTGAATGATTTTTAAACTGTTTTGTTTCCAAATGTATTTAGAAACAAATCATCAGAGTTTTGAAAGATAAAGTGTTGATCTGAAGGAAACATCACAAAGTCAGCCATTAAAATAAAAAAGAAATAAATAAATATTTCTTTAATGATTTTATATTCTGGTGACATTTTTAGTTCTCTGCAGGAACTCTGATTTAAATGTCTGGAAATGTAGTTTTTAAATAAATAAATATCTGATAATAATTAGAAACAGAATTTAGACATTATAGTTCAAGCCATGTCCACTCTTGCAACGAGCTCATAGTTTTTATAAACACAGATTTTAGTAGAAATAATATTTTTAATGTTTTTAATTCAGCTTTCTGATCATTTAAAATATAAATTTAACTCATTGTGGTGTATTTAACCATCCAGGCCACAGTGTCTGAAACTCTGCAGAAGAACAAGACTTACCCATTTAAATCAAAAAGTGTTTTATGGTTTTATTCTTTTTCCTGAGCTTTAGTTTGTTTTCCCTTTCCTCCTGACAGGTTAACTCTGGTAAAGATCCTGATTTCTCGTTGATTTCTCGTTGATTAAAAATCTTTAAAAAGAGGAGGAGGCTGATCTCTGACTCCATCAGCAGGTGTCAGCGTTTGACAGCTGAACTCAGGTTTGACTTTCAAAACTGTCCAAAAGTTTATTTACTGTTCCTGATGTTTGGAGGACTTTAAATTAAACTGCCCTCGTGTTTTATTTTGTTATTTTTCACTTTGATTGTTTGAGGTTTTATGAACATAAATACACACAGAGAAGATGATATTAAATAAAAGAGAGAGAGCAGCTCTTTATTAAACAAAGTCTCCGTGGTGTCAGAGATCAGCAGCTCCTCTGATTTTAAAGACTTATTAGTTTGATTAAAGTGTCCAGTTTTTAATTTGCTGCCCATTAGTGAAAAAAAAGATTCCTCTTCCAGACTCAGTCATAAAACTCTTTTGTTTCAGCTCCACTGCAGTTATTTTCACTCTGAAGAGAGTTTTAATATCAGTGAATGTGATTAAAATCAGAAATGTAAAACAATGAGCACAGATCACGAGACGCAGACACAAACAGAACAGTCTTCTTAAGGTGTCATGAGAATTCTGTGATTTAAATCAGAATCCTCGATCACAGAGAGAGCTCTGGGATTAAAGTGAAAATGCTGAGAGATCGAAATCAAAACTTTAGGAACAAAGTTGGAAATTCATGGTTACAGAATTCTGAGATTAAAGTCAGAAATCTATGAAAAAGAATGTTTTTCTGGAATTAAGAATTAAGAGGTTAAAGCTAGAGCCGTTAGGGTTATTGTCAGAATCTTGGGGTTTTTGAATTTTATTCAGAGTACTCTTTATTTCGGATGGCTTTTAATACCCAGCAGTGTGGTGACACTTTTACTTTTACTCTGTTTTACTTTATTTGATTGTATTTTATTGCTTTTATTGTTTTCATTGCTTTTATTTTTTTTATTGCTTCTATTGTTTTATTTATTGCTTTCTTTCTCACCTATTGTAAAGCACACTGGTTCACCGAAAGAGTTGCTGTAAAAGGCTGTATAACTAAAGAACATTCACATTTACATTTTACTGGGTTTAAATTAATTTCTAAGATTATTAATTTATTTCTGGGATTTAAAATCAGATTTCTGGTATTAAATGGGTCATTCTACAGAAACGTGGATTTTTGTTTTTTTTTATTATTATTATTATCAGTCTTATTTAACAGTGCCTTGAATTCAGACTTTGATCCTGACTGGTTTCATTGAAGCCTCTCCTTTTTGACAGACTTTAAACAAAGAAAATCTTTCTTTCTTTCTTTTCTTTTTTTTTTTTTTACCCTAATTCTGTTTTATAAAAATGCGTGGAGCCCTTTTTATAATCATGGTCACACAGTTCAAACTGGTCTGACTCTGGGTTAAGGACTCTTCTGGTTTAAATAAACCCGTTAATCCCTCATTTATTGTCCCGCTAACAGAAACCAGTGAAACCAAAGCGCTTCCTCTCTGTTAGATCAGCTTTCAGTCCTGAAGTTGACGCTGTAATCTGAGACTGATCCACTAAACAGCACGCTCCATCTCCATTACTGTCACAACCCTTCATTTTATTTTAATCGATTATTAAATCAAGACCCGGTCTCCATCACTGTTGGTGATTTTGTTTTTTTAAACTGTTTCTGTCTTACTCTGTGGTACTTTAATACAAATAAAATGTCCACCTCCATTAAAATGATGAAGTTAGAGCCATATTAAACAAACAAAGGAGGCTCAAATAAAATGGATAAAACTGTTCTTTGAATGTAATTATTGAAACCTTTGTCCAGAGCTTCATCCATCATCCAACCACTGCTGCTCAGTGTGTTTGTGGATCAATAACAAAGATGGCCGCCTTGATTAAAGTACTGTAAGAGTGTGGATGCTACAACAAAAATCAATAATGGTTTATTGAATTAATCACTGAGCAGTGTGTGCATGTCTGCAGAAAATGTAAAGGCATGATAAAACGTGAGCTCAATGGAAGGAGAAACTGAAGGTGGAGGTGTTAGCTGGAGTTATTTTATCAGACAGAAAAATGTAAGAAACTTAAGGCAATAAAAAAAAATTAGGTCTCATCCCAGACTTGCCTCAAATCCTGGATTAACCCTTTAACTCCCAGCTCAACTGTTTGGCATTAGTCAGTAAATTCAGGATTATTTTTGTGTCATATAAAACATGTAATTGATTGTTTCGGTCAATGTTTCAGGATACAGAAAAAAAACATAAAATAAACCAAAACTAAACTGCAAGAACTCAAATCTTAGTAAGTCTATTTCAAGTCCAAAATATCCACAATTCTTCCTAATATTTCATTTTCATTAGAGGAGTCCAGATAGATATTTTATTACAAGGATTTAAAAACAAAGACAGCACTGAATCACTTGTAATTAAGAGAAAATATCTGCCAATGAAACAGGCAAAATCTAACTCCTTGAGAATCTTAAAATCAGGAATATAAACTTCTGAAGACAAAACATCTTTCCAATTTGTCTTACCACATTGGCAGATTTCTTAACTCATCATAAGCAATTCAGGGTTTATTTTTTGTTTTTAAAAACTGAAATAAGATGTGTAGGTGGACATGTCAGGCACTTTGGCTCACAATAAGTCTTGTGAGATTTTTAGAATTGAAATTGGATGAATAAACTTCCTTTATTTAGAGTTTTTGCAGTGAACTGATATTTTCTTTTTAAAGGATTTAAAAGTTTAAACTGCTAAAATCCATTGTTATTATTATGATCGTTATTATTTTCAATACTTGACTGTATGTATTAGTGGAAAACATTTTTGTGTCAGTAAATCTCAGCATCGTCTATTTTGAGTTGTTATGATTGCTATTTTATTCACAAACAGGTCTGCCTTTTCTACCTGGTTTTTGTCCCAAATATTTGTGCATTTTTATGTCATCATGTAATCAACTGTAACTATTTTAAATGTTTAAATCTCACACCAAGAAAATGTCTGGGTTTTGGCATGTTTTTTTTGTTGTTGCTTTTTTTTTTAGTTTTCTCTGTTCCCTGAAGTGATAAAGGAGACATATCATGCTGATGCATGATTTAATACTTACATATAATATCATAAATTTGAAAACAAGACCTTACACCCCCTTAATTTTTCAAAAAATGAGATATTGTATTTTTTCTGATATCCTAGAACGAGATTTGATGCCTCTGAAAATAGGTCATTGCGAGATGTCCACGAGATTTCAAACGTCGTGACGACACGAGGTACATTTCTTTTTATTGGAGTAATCTGATAAAACACTTCCTCCTCTGTGATGTCCGTTAGCCACAAAACCGTCACCGAGGAACACATCCACCAGCAGGGGTATATAGATCCCTAGCTCACACTCACTCATTACCAGCTCTGGCCTGTAGGGGGACTCAATACGCGGTTGCTGCTTTGAGCCTGCTGGAAAATACAGTAGAAGAAGAAGGACAGGCTGGCTCTACCCCCGATAGAACTGACCAATCAGAGCACAAAGGGCTGTGACGTTGCGAGGTAACTGTAGGTCATCCAGAGATCCGAGTGTTTCAACAAGAGCTTGATAATGGCCTAAAATGAGGATTTTGAGAACGCTATTGTGGGGCAATGAAGGAACTAAATGACTTGTACTGAGGGCAGAAATGCTTTACAGGCATCCTAGTCTGGCATAGTGAAAAGGAGAAACAAGCATGATATGTCTCCCTTAACAAAAACAAACTATGTTATGGGGGGGTTTTTTTACCTTAGAAACCGAGAAATGACGAGATAAAAGTTAAAACATCGACAATGAAGTTGAAATAAAATTTCGTGATAAAAGTCAAAATGATGAGATTAAAGTAAAAAAAAAGTCAAAAGTCAAGAACAAGGTCAACATACAATGTATTTCGACTTTATTCTGTTTCAGAATATTAAATATCAGTGAATTTATTGATGACCACTGCCAAACAGTGTTGGTAGTTAAAAGCTCATTTCTGATTGATTGATTTGTTCTTTTAATTAAACAGATTTTGGTTTCAAACTGAGAGGAGAATGAAGCAGAAAATCCTTCGATGTGGCTCTTACAGAAAAGTTTAGTCCATGAACTGTGAGCAGCTCCGGGAGGCGGGTTTGGAGATTTCTTTGGTGGATCAAATAACGGCAGTCGCGTGTTCTAAGCGTGTGTGGAATGTAAGTAACGGCGAACACAATGCCTCCTCGCTGGCACAAGGCCACAAACACACTCAGGCCTGCACAAACAAACACACCTCGGAGCTAATGTGAGGCTGGCAGTCCGCTCCAACAATGGACGCACACACAGCGTGAGCTAACAAGCTAACGCTATAATTAATAACCAGTCTGACCAGTTCAGTCTGAGCACAGCAGGCTGGGTTACACTCAACATTTAAACTGTTTAATACGATATCGGCCAACACATTCTTCACACCGGGTCAAACTGAGAGCTGGTTTCACAGACCATGAACCTACCATCAGATTAGGGATGTAACGGTATGAAAATTCCATATCATGGTTATTGGGACCAAAATAATCACTTTTTATTATCGTGGTATCATTGCAGTGTGCTCAATATGTTCAAAAAGTACTTTTACACACACTTCAATCACTTAACACTTTTAATATTTGAATTGTAACATCTTTTAGC
This sequence comes from Scarus forsteni, assembly GCA_036419115.1. NCBI lineage: Eukaryota > Metazoa > Chordata > Actinopteri > Labriformes > Labridae > Scarus > Scarus forsteni. The sequence continues at coordinate 22,779,088 of JAZDUH010000198.1, read as the reverse complement.
CGTTTTTGTCAATAAATGTGTCAGAAAATATCCTTCAGGTTTATATTTGCTCACCCTTTTTTCATGACAATAAAGTAAACAATTCTGGCAAGTACTTGTAATTATTTTGTTATTCAAATGTTAAAACAATGTGTTTTTACAAGAACAGAAAAACAGGATTATCTTCACAAACAATTTTAAATAAACACCTTCAAAGTTTTGAGATGACCAAAAATAATTTTAACCTATTTTAGTTTGCCAGCAGCATTAGTGTCCATGTTACAGCTCGTTATATTAGACCATGTTGTAGCCCCCTTCATGACCCTCCTCTGGTCTCCCCTCTCCCTTTCAGATCTCCTCCACATTTCCTCCTCCAATATTTCCAAATTACGATCGATGAAATCCATAACACAAGAACTACGATGGAAAAAATGAAATTACAAAATATAGCGAATACACGGCAAAAGAACGTCAAGAACACACTCCAGAATGATACTAATGCTGTTATTTACAAGATTTATACATTATTTAGACAGGAAATCCAGATAAACCACCTATAATTCACTTAGGTATGACTCACCGAATCTTCTCTCTCTCTCCGGCTCAGTCAGCTCACTCACTCGCAGCAGTTTTAATCGTCTTTTTCTTCTGCTGCAGCTTTGTGTTTTAGACAGGGCTTCAGACTTCAGACTTTGTCCGTTTCAAGAAGAAAATTCTCCTCTATCGTGTCTGTGTGGGCACCAACTGCCATACTTTCACTTTCAGAGGCCAAACATTGTGAACTGCTCGGCTGCTTCACCGAGGAGCAAACACATGGTTTTTCAGGTAATATGCAGCCTCACCGTGAGTTATTGACACACTGTAGTGATCAAACTTCGTTTACCAGTAATATAAACAGGAAACGGTAACACTAACCACCAGACATTTAACCATGATTTACCATTTTACTGGTAACATTAGGTCCCTACATCAGGTCAGCCATTTTGTCAATGTACTGTTGAAGAGTTCAGGAGAGTTTAGGGAGATGTAAAGCAGGACGAAGACAACCAATCAGTGATCAACAGTATCTTTATGTCACTTTTTAGTAATTGTCTTGTTTGGAAACTGGCCTGAGGTGATACTCAGACCCAGTGACATAAAGTCATATAATACTAGTCTTCAAGTCAAGTCAAGTTTAATTGTCATTTCAGCCAAAGATACGTATACTGTGAGACAGAAGTCCTACCGGTGGTCCACTGTGGTCCACTTTGTTTTGAGAATTAGAGATTAGAAAGAAGAATGGACGAGAGGGACGGTCGACTGGGGTTTGTCTTACTAGGGCCTTGGCTCCCGAACAACGTCTTTGTCATTTTGCACTGTGTTAACAGCGACGTTCCTGCCAACTACCCAAAACAGACACATATGGTTAGCATAAAATTGCTAACGGTGAGATCAACTGTAGATCAGCTCTTCTAGAACTAGAACATTTACTAAAGTGTTGTGAACACATGCACAAATAGACTTTGTTAGTGAAACAACAGTGTCACTAGTACTACTACTATCCTGTTTTTGGGTCTACTAGTACTACTGGTAGACTAAAAAATGTTTACTAGTACTACTAGTAATCAGATTAATGAGATTAAAAAAGCACGCTAATAATGACTGTAATTAATGAATCTAAATCAACATGATAATTTGACACCCCTAATTTCAACCAATCAGGATTTAGTTATAATCCCTCCTACTTCATTTGCATTAGGTCTACTAGTATTACTAGTAAAGCTTTGAGTTTTTACTGGTTATATTTTTGAAGTTTACTAGTACAAATAACGCCATTTTTTTATATTAGATGGTTGTGCTTCACTGGTAAGGTCTATTCATGCACTAACATGCCGAAAACCTTTACTAGCAAAACATTTTTTTTTGTTTACAAGTACCACTAGTTATCTCAAAGTATCTCAGTACAAATATCTGGACTGTTTTTAGTCTACTAGTCGAACACGTAAAGCCAAAAGATTTACTAGTAATACTAGTAGGCCTGATGCAAGTGAAGTAGGATTGATTATAACTAAACCCAGTACCCTGATTGGTTGAAATATTCTGGAAAGCCAATTGGAAGCCTGAATTTCCTTTTCCCTGCCCCCTTCTTAGGTTTCAGTACTAGTGAACAATTTATGTCTACTAGTAGACCCAAAACTAGCTAGTGACACTGTTTGCTTCACTAGTAAAGTCTTTTTGGCCACTAGTTGACCAAATGTGAGTACTAGTAGAGGTGAACTGTGGTTGACATCACTTATTTCAATTTTATGCCCAAACAGTGCTTCATATGTGAGTAGATTTTAGTGAAGGTTTGGTTGAGATGCATCAACATTCTGCCTCCTCTGATAATAAAACCTCTGATTTCAACCACGTTTTTTTATGATCTGTGATCGACCATTTTGGTTATCTCTTCTCCACCGTAGAGTCCAGAGAGTGGGACAGAAAGCAGGTGGAAACGCCCACACATGCTTTGTCATTATTGATCAGATTGATGATGTTAAACTCCTATCGGTAACTCCCAATATAGAAAAGATAAGTGAGGATCTGCTTTCTGATTGTAGTCCAAATACTGGCAAAAACAGTCTCAATTCTTAACCATGACATCCTCCATCATTTTTATCTGCTGATAATTCATTTATTCCTATAAGCAGATACCTGCATGTTTCAGTCAATTATGGATCGATTATTTCAGCTCGAGCCAAAAATCTGTTTGGCATTGAGTCACAGGAAAAAAATCAGCATTGCAGATTTTTTGGAAAGTACCAGACATGTTGATCCAACCTGTTTTAGCAAATAAATGTTTTACATTTTACTATGTTACAGATTTTTGTCCATATAAGTTTGGACAATAAATGATCAGAAATTCAGAGTATACACACCACAGAGAGAACAGAAAAAGACTGATGAAAGTGGATTTAAGGACAAAGTCAAGTCTGATTTAACCCTTTAACTACCAGCTCAACTGTTTGGCAAAAGTCATCATTAAATTCATGGATATTCAATGTGTTAAGAAACAGAACAAATCAAATCATTGTTTGGTTCCATTAACATTTCAGGGAACAGAGAAAACCACAAACAAAACAAAAAACATAAATTTTCTTGTTGTGGGATAAAAAGGTTTAAAAACCAACAGTTGATTGTGTGACGAAAAAAAAGCACAAATATTTGGGGCAAAAATAAGTTAGAAAAAGGCAGAAATGTCTGTAAAAAATGCAAAAATAAGTTAGAATAGACGAGACTGAGTTTGACAAACAGAATGTTTTTGATGAAAAACAGACTTTATATGTACATCTACAACATCATATCAGTAAATTGTATTTCTAAATAGTATGATGGTAAAAAAAAAATTCAGCTTTTTTAATCTTTAGACCCCACAAACAAAATATGAGTTCTTTTGGTTTGTTTGCAGTTTTTTCTGTCTCATAAAACACTGACAGAAACAATGACGTGTTGTGTTTATTAACCCTTTTATGCATGAATTACTAAATCACAAAAAAATACTTTTTTCCTGTCTTTGCAGTTTTTACGACATACTATCTCATAAAAAACAGGAATTTATTTATTTTTTAATTTCCTGTTTTTACGACATACTACCTCGTAAAAACAGGAAATGATTTATTTTAGAGTTTCTTGTTATGAAATAAAGGAATCTTAAAAGTAAAGAACATGTCGCGCATGTTAGACCTTATTCAGTTTTATTTTTCACGCAGTTTGAAACATTAGGAGATACTTGTGTCTTTGAGTGGTGTAGATGGTATTGTTATTAGTTTGTCCATAGTGTGTAGACACCTGAGGAATTTGCGGTTGTTCCGATGCAAAGCCCACACGGATCTGCTCGACATTAAGGTTAATCCTGTTTTAATGAGATAGTATCTCATAAAAACAGGCGTTTTTTTTTTTTTTTCAAGTGAATGCAATATGCCACAGTAAAAACCATATTCATTTTTTAAAATGTAAAATGTAAACAGTATAAAAAGTAATTGAGTGGAACCTAAAGATCCACAAACAAATGTCTTTGACAAACATTAAGAATGAATAAAAAAGGATAAATCTGAGGTTTATATATTATTGCCGATTACTCAAACTATTCTCTTATGAATTACACCAAATTTTTTTTTTTTTTTTTAAAGTATGTAAATTCTGAATAATATCTGATTTGTCCTTCTCTGGCTTTTTTGGGTTTATGATGAAATATCTCAAAATGGTAAAAATGTGCAAAGATAACATTTGTATAAATCTTAAGACAAGTGTTTGGGGGTTTTCCACCTGGTAGTTGGACATTGTACTGCAACCTAACGGGTATAAATGTATTCAAAGTATCTGTCTACTGTAGCGGACACCATGCATGAAAGGGTTAAACACATTTAACATTCCTGAATTTATCGACCTTTGTCAAACAGTTACGCTGGGAGTTAAAGGGTTAAAGGAATCAGGATCATAACTTACTCATCATCTCCGATTTATTATTTTAAAATCTCAAACTTTGGCCTGTAGGTTTGTTCATTAAAGCTGACATATATACATGGAGAAGTGCTCCGTCAGAGTTCGAGATCGATGTGTGATGCTGCGTCCCGTTTGGCAGCGCTCCTCGCCGTGTAGATGACGGATGTTTCCACGCTGCAGCCGCATTAATAAACGCTGATGAGCCTGTTTCTTCTTTAAAAGCCGTTTCTGCTTTATTAGACGGAGCCCGATGAGCGGCGACAGGCGGAGACGGATGGGCGCGGGCCGTAAAGGTCAGAGCGGCGGCCATGTTCGACATCGCTCGTGGAGGTAATATTAAGCCAGCTGCCGTTTCCTGCTAATGAAGCACGGCGAGTTTTAACAGCAAATCAGGAAAGACGAGGCCAGGTGGCACAAAATCAATCCAGGTCTGTTTGACTTTACTTTGACATTTGGATATTAAAGAAAGACGAGCAGCTGTTTGACTGTTAAAAAGGATCGCTTAAGGACAAGTCCAGAACTTTCTGTCCAATATTACAAACTGATATGAACATGGAGAGTCATAGAATCACAGGAAAGGAGCTTTTTCCAGACTGTCTCTCAAATATCACTACAGTTATTTTCCAAATGTGAGTTTATTGTAATTACTTTCGCCAGGACGGATTATGTTATTGCTAGCGTCTGATTTTTTGTTTGTTTGTTTCTCTGTTCGCAACATAACTCAAAAAGTTATGGACAGATGGGATGTATGGGAGTGATCTGAATCACCGTCTGGATCTTTAACATTGCGAGATAGGGCCATTTTCGCAATTTGTGCACATTACTCCACGAACTGGAAAAGCTACTGAAGAGTGCAGACCTCCTCCAGCGCCACAGTCCTCTCCCATATTGTGATTTTCCCCATAAATATTAGTCCTACCTTTATTTCATCTACATATTCAGATTCCTTGACCATGAAAGCATATCATTAGAATTGGATTCATGATGATATCTATTTTTGTTCAGTACTTATTCACGAAAATCACATTTTTCGTCATGGCGTTTTTTCTGGATCTAGCTCCAAAGTTTTTAAAGATACAACACATCTAAATAAACACTCCAGATTCCACAGTATCTTTGCTGTATCATGGCATTTGTTGCAAGTCTATGTCTTTATTTGTCTACTTGCTATGATGAAAATTTCAATTATGTCTAAATTTTTCTTGTTTTTTTGCAGCATCTCAGTCCTCCAGCATGTGTCTGAGTGTGGAGGCACTCATTGGGTTAATTGTTGAGCAGCAGTTAGCATGCTGGTATGCAGTTATCCATCCTCGCATAGAGCAGCATACAGACTCTTTAACCATTAAACTACAAACACACCAAACGCACAGACGAGGAGACTGAGGCTCCTCAGTCTCTAAAATAAAATAAAATATTAATACTACTACAACTACTACTAAAACTACTACTTATAACAATACTACTACTACTACTACTACTAATAATAATAATACATGAATAAAATAATAAAAAATAATCAGAATAGTTATAATGATAATAATAAAAATTATAACAATAATGATAAATAAATAAAAGAGGATTAGAATATTACTACTACTACTATTACTACTACTTCTAATAATAATACATAAATAAACTAAAATGAAAAATATTTGTAATAATAATAATAATAATAATAATAATAATAGTTAAAGGAGACATATCATGCTGATGCATGATTTAATACTTACATATAATATAATACATTTGAAAACAAGACCTTACACCCCCTTAATTTTCAACAAATGAGATATTGTATTTTTTCTGTTATCCTAGAACGAGATTTGATGCCTCTGAAAATAGGTCATTGCGAGATGTCCGGAAGATTTCAAACGTCATGACGTCACGAGGTACCTTTCTTTTTATTGGAGTAATCTGATAAAACACTTCCTCCTCTGTGATGTCCGTTAGCCACAAAACCCTCACCGAGGAACACATCCACCAGCAGGGGTTTATAGCTCCCTAGCTCACATTCACTCATTACCAGCTCTGGCCTGTAGGGGGACTCAATACGCACTCGCTGCTTTGAGCCTGCTGGAAAATACGGTAGAAGAAGAAGGACAGGCTGGCTCAACCCCCGATAGAACTGACCAATCAGAGCACAAAGGGCTGTGACGTTGCGAGGTAACTGTAGGTCACCCTCAGATCCGAGTGTTTCAACGAGAGCTTGATAATGGCCTAAAATGAAGATTTTGAGAACGCTATTGTGGGGCAATGAAGGAACTAAATGACTTGTACTGAGGGCAGAAATGCTTTACAGGCATCCTAGTCTGGCACAGTGAAAAGGAGAAACAAGCATGATATGTCCTCTTTAACTTAAAAATAATTCATGACCATTACAGAGATTAAAGGTCATGCCATGACATTTGATGTTATGTGTGATTGTCTTTTTTATGTATTTTCTTCAATAATTCTGTCTGTTTATTACATGTTTGGTCTTGTTTTCACAGTGGATTGGAGAACAAGCTTCAAATTAAACCACTTGTCTCTGCCTGGAATGATTCTGAAGAGTTTTAATCCCACCCCGTTAAAATGGCCTTTAGTCCAGGACCCTCAGACTGTACTCTAATGAACCCTCCTCCTCTTCTGCTGAAGTTTTCTCCCTGACTGATCACTCCAACAGAGGTCAAAGCTCTGCAGCATCCATGCACTTATACATGACATATTACCTGAAAGCAATTAGAGACACACTCGGTCTGTAACTGTGTGTGTGTTTATGGGTGAGGGGGTTAATGTATGCATATTTATGTCTGCATTCCTCTCTGCAGAGGCTCCTCGTTAATCCCTCATCAATCAGCTAATTACTGCGAGACACGGATCAATACAGGACACGGAGACTTAGTTATGTTTTTTTTTTAGGTTTTAGGTCTTTATTTCACTCTGTTAGTATATAAAACATAAAATACAAACAAAGAAAAAAGCTCAAACGTGAATTACAGGGAGCAGAAGGAAGAGAAATCTTATAAAACAAGATATTAATTAACCAAGCACATGATACATTATTTCTTACTGTCAAAAACAACCAACAAAACAAACTAAAAGTCCACATGTTAAATCACATTTTTCCACAAAACAAATATAGCAGGAGTTAGATGAACACATTTCCCTTTATTTACTCAACACAATGACTTTGTTCACATTATTCCATAAACTGACTCCTCTCACTGTAACACAGCGCTCCTTCAGTTTAGTTCTTTATCTTGGTTTTTAAAATACTTAAAATCCTTTTAAACCAACACTATGTAGTTTTTCAAACATAATACAGTCCTTCAATAGTCATTGTGATGGTCCACCACTTTACAATGAAGTTGAATGACACCTCTGTCGTGGTCTGAAGTGGTCTGTATCGCTCTCACTGGCGCTATGTAACTTCGAGGTGGATGGTGGGAACCCTGCCACACTAAAAAACTACAAGTTTGGACTGCTTTACGGCATAGGCTACGTCACTTCCCCCGATTCCCGATTTGTTTAAAACACGGAAGTGTCGGCGAAAGCCAAACGCAGAGCTGTAGTCATGGCGGAGGCAGTAAAGAACGCAAGAAAAAGAAGTTTAAAGTTAAAGTTAAAGTTTATTTTGAGGATACAAAACAAAGAAAGCGAGAGAAAAACAAGCTGAATGCTCGGACCAGAATAAACATCGGTTCGGCGTTCACTCACTGGCGTGAAATAAAAGACGAGGAGGGATGTCCGACCGATGCCGACTTGGCCCCGTTATTGCTGGACTTGTAAGTACTTGTTGATTGTTTACCATCCGTTTACAGTATTCTTGAGAACGTACCAGTATGTAGTTTTGTTTAGACCTATTTCAAGTGTGTGATATCGCCAGCTCGTGGTTGTCTTTACTTTTATTCACTTTATCGCTTCAACAGGGCGAGGGCAACTACACGCTAATAAAACCAAGTTGAACTTAGCGATTTTTAACATCGTCATTTAGTCAAAAATAAATACATTACTTCGTCGCTATCCATCCTGCAAACAGCCGCTGAAGACAGAAGAATGCTTTTGAGCGAAGTCCTGGCTTCTGTGATTCGCCTACAAAACAAATGCACGCGACCGGCAGATCTGCATCCTTAACTGCAGTATGCACGCGCTAGCGCTCATGGGTAGTTGAGTTCTCGTTCTGGTCAACCGAGAATCTTCTGTAGTGCTGCTTTAAATTACAACAACTTTCTCTTTTTTTCAAATTGGTTCTGTATGTTGATTGATAAAATTTTCTTATGAGCTTTTATACATAATCTGCAACATACTGAGATCGACAAACTCACTGAATTTAACAACTGCAGTTTAACAGTTAACGGGTTCAAAGAATCTCTGTATTGACCTCTTGTAATAATTCTTATGGCTCTTTTCTGTAAAATGAAGATTGGCTGGATGGAAGTTTTACGTGCATTTCCCCACACTTCAACACAGCAGGTCAGATATGGAACAATCAAGGAATCATATAAAAGGTACAAAGCTTTATCATCTAAGTAACCCTTTACTTAGATAAATGATTATTATGATTTATTATTATAAAAGTCTTTTAAACAGCTTTAATTTTAGAAAAAAAAACCTGATAAAAGCTTATATTGTAGCATAGAAAGTAATGCACTAAAACCAAGAATAATATGATAAAATACATAAAAACCTGAAGTTAAAACAGAATATTTAGAGTTGTAACTGATCATTTTAAAGAAAAAAAAAAATATCCACGATGTAGGTTTGAAACAGCACTGCTACAACACTCGTGCAAAGAAGAAAAACTTTTCATAAACAACAATGACAAATGGACGCACAAAGACGCAGGAGTTTCTTGTCTGGACAACAAATCTGTCTGGATAGTTTTGTCAAGATAACAAACCAAGCACGGTAAGCAGTAAGGGTGGGAGAAAAAATCAATTCATGTAAGTGTCAGGATTTTTTGTTTCAATTTTTTTTCCAAATGTAAATGCTTCATGTTAGTCTGTGACTGGACTGCATTTAAAAGTGTTAGCCACTTTTAAAGTCAGTCCAGTCTTTTGAAGAGAGAGTATAAACAGCTGGTTAAAATACATTGCTGGATAAATCCTAAAAACAGACTCACATGTGTGATGTATATTTTTCCTGATATAGTCTGTAGGCATCTTCATTGTTCATCTTTTTCGCTGGTGTTAACAAAACTAACTAAAGGTTGAAAATATCGGACATATCGTAGAGACGCAATTTAAATCAAATCAACACCTAAAAAATCATAAATTCTCTGACCCTGGTTTACATGGCCCTTCATGAAGGAGTGTTTTGCAAACTCTCCACTCTGGATTTCAAAAGTTTCTGGATTTAGGAAATTTGCATAGAGTCCCCATGTAAACGTGTTATAATTCTATACAAGTTAATGCTAACATTTGTCCAACAGGTCGAATGTGTTATAAATCGTAACGTGCAGTCTCGGTTAGACAGGACTGTGGTTTCAGTTGGAAAGGGCTGGGGGGCCAGTTTCTCCATTTCACATCCTGCAGTTGGTGCTGTGGTTTTGCGGAACTGCGAGAACTTTTGTTGAACTCTTGGTTGAACTTCTGCCTCAAGTCTGACCTTTACCTAGCTGTTATGATCATCTTTCCTGGCAGACATATCTTATGAAACCAGACATGATCTTAACATGTGATAAGTTGATACCGTCCAAATCCTGATGTGTAGTAGATCTTGTGTACCGTAAAATACCAAATAAATGCAGACTTTCAATTAATCGCCGGTTTCCAAATAAACGCAGAGTGTAGCAGTACATTTTGACAAATAGACGCCCATTCCAAATAAACGGTTGTAATTTATTCGGCACAGCCTGCGAGCTATGGTCGAAGTTACAGAACACACATGCGAACGCTGAGCTCACAGCTGACAGTGCACGCTTGAGAAGAAACATTATCAGACTGAACCTTAACAGGTTTATTTGTTTCTCTGGACGTTCTCTGTCGTTTTCTCCTCCCTCTGTATGTCAACAAATGCAGGTTGGTGTGTGGCGCTCTGTTTTACAACAGTGCAGTTACACTCAACGTCCACAGGAGGCCACTAGAGCACTAGAATCTTACAGACTAGGGCTTTAAAATTCAAAGAAGACGTTGCCACTGCCGCTGCATGTTTTTTGCCCTGAACTAATGCCAGGAGGTCAATCATGTCGGTGAGCGGTACATTGCTGCTTATCTCCATGGCCCCGGTGCAGCCAAAAAACAGAAGTAAGACCTTAACTACCTCCCACTGGTGAGGTAGCTCCTTACCAGTTTTAAGAGTGTTTAGAGAGAGCTGAGTTGAAAGAAGAAGACGAGTATAACTACAGTACTGTAATCTTCTTGTAAAGGGGATATTCATACTGTTGCAAATAAATAATTTGAATACCTTTACCATATTTTTTCGTTCGATTTTTGTAGTAAAAATTAAACGCCTGTCCCAAATAAACGTCTGGTCTACTCAGTGATTGAAACAAATAAACGCCCCGGTTTTTATTTTACAGTATGCTTGTGTTCGATGCTCTTTGTCTGTACATCCCTGGTGAGGTGCAGAGCCCTCAGCAGCTGAGTATTTATATTATTTTATGTGTTGTCTCACATATTGTCAATAAATGGTTGGCTAACCGATCTAATCTTGACTTGTGCCTTCTTCTAAACAAAATCTTAAACAAACGCAAGGTCGAAACGCACTGAAAACTCATCGGATTTGACCGTGGCCTCGTGTAAACGGACCCTATATCTGCTTCGTTACTGTCCACCCTGACATTACATAAACAGAAATAAAGATGTGATGATGATGATTTGAACATTTCCAGGGTCTCTGTAGCTCCACAGCCTCTCCGGTCTCAGGCTCAGCTGCTCTGAGGTTGAGGTGGATCTGGTGGTTTGGTTTCCGAGAGGATCTCCTGACTCTGTGAACGTAACACCGAGCTGTGGCTTCCTTCAGGAAACTGTCGAGGAAAAGCTGCTACAAGTTGTGATTGTGGGAGAGAGAGAGGCCTCTCTTCATTATCTCTGAGGTGAGTCAAGCTGTTGAGAAGGTGGCGAAGAGGCCGTTCCCCCCAATCAGCCTGGCGGATTGAGTTTCAGCAGTCCGGCCTCTTTAATGACCCCTTTCTGTGTCCGACAGCCATCCCGCCGACGACACTGGAGCCTGTGATCCGCACACTCCCTCCGTTCACATTCCTGCCTCGCTGCCCTGAAAGAGCTTCAATCTGTCCGACATCTGCAGCCCTTACCTTGTCATTAGAGATAGACCACTCGTGAGCTCGGACGGCTCTCGCTCCCGACTTTCCCTCGGCCCCGGCTCGCTCTCAGGGGACCAGGAGAGGGCCGGGACCCTGGGATGAGAACCCCCAGGGAGAGGAAACCCCACCATCGTTACCTGTGGAGGGCGGATCAGGGTGGAGGAGGAGGATTGAGAGGTGGGGGGCTTTTGTTCCCGAGATAAGGACTTGGTGAGGAGGGGGAAGGTCCGACTGGTTAGACTGGAAACTGAGCTAAAGAGCTGAAGGACGTTGGATTAGAGAAACTCTCTGTTCCATAGGAGACCAAACTAACTTCAGCGCTCCGTTCAGAGGTCCAGATCATCTGTAATTAAAGAGTCTGAGGGCTGAAACCTGCACTGGTTCTGTTATGTTTGAAACATTATACCACAGTTTCCATTTATGCATGTTTTTGACATAAAGAGGGAGAAAAGCTGTTAAAAAGTTGCACTGCATAGACAAGGAGAAGAGACTGAATCCTCATATTTAAGCATCAGCTGTTGCAGTAACTGATCCTGGTGGAAAACTGACAGAGAAACTAAAAACTACATGAGTGCCAACAAGGAACTTTTTCATGGGTAAAGAAGAAAATGATGCAGAAAAATGACATTTTGGGTCTTTAAAGGGCAGAAAAAATACCCATGAAGACAGTTTGATCATATTTGATATAAAAAAGGACTCTTGAGCTTTTTTCCTGCGGTTAGATGGCTGACAAAAGCACCATGCTCACAAATGACTTTTTTTTTCAACTTTGGAATTTGAAAATATTCTCAAATGTGATTTTTTTGGTATAAAAAAGGCTGAAAAACATGCTAGTGGTGGCGTATGTTTGGTCATATTTTTTTCAAAAATGGACTTTTAAGCCTTTTCCTCTCAGCTCAGGATTTGAAAAAACACTAAGGCTAACATATGACTTTTTTATGAATTCAGAATCCGGAAAAAGATATGCTCAATAATGATTTTTTGGGTATAAAACAGGGAGAAGATCATGCTTGTGCAGATGGTTTGGTCACATTTGGCCTAAAAAATATTAATGAGATTTTTTTTCTCATCTCAGGATTTTGAAACACAATAAGGCTAACATATGACTTTTTTACAAATTTGGACTTTGACAGAAAATCTGCTAAAAAATGACTTTATGGGTGTAAAACATGCTGAAAAACATGCTAGTGCAGAAGGTTTGGTCATATTTGGCCTAAAAAAAATAATGAGAATTTTTTCTCACAGCTCAGAATTTGAAAAAACACTAAGGCTAATATATGACTTTTTTATGAATTCAGACTCTGAAAAAAAATATGCTCAAAAACAACTTGTTGGGTATAAAACAGTCAGAAGATCATGCTGGTGCAAATGTTTTGGTCATATTTGACCTAAAAAAATTTAATGGGAATTTTTTTTTCTCAGCTCAGGATTTGAAAAAACACTAAGGCTAATATATGACTTTTTTTATGAATTCGGACTCTGAAAAAAAATATGCTCAAAAACAACTTGTTGGGTATAAAACAGTCAGAAGATCATGCTGGTGCAAATGTTTTGGTCATATTTGGCCAAAAAAAATTTAATGAGAATTTTTTTTTCTCAGCTCAGGATTTGAAAAAACACTAAGGCTAATATATGACTTTTTTATGAATTCGGACTCTGAAAAAAAATATGCTCAAAAACAACTTTTTGGGTATAAAACAGTCAGAAAAACATGCTAGTGCAGGTGGTTTGGTCATATTTGGCCAAAAAAAATTAATGAGAATTTTTTTTCTCAGCTCAGAATTTGAAAAAACACTAAGGCTAACATATGACTTTTTTATGAATTCTGACTCCAAAAAAAAATATGCTCAAAAACGACTTTTTGGGTATAAAACAGGCAGAAAAATATGCTAGTGCAGGGGTTTTTTCATATTTGGCCTAAAAAAATTAATGAGAATTTTTTTTCTCAGCTCAGAATTTGAAAAAACATTAAGGCTAATATATGACTTTTTTATGAATTCTGGTTCCGAAAAAACATATGCTCAAAAACAACTTGTTGGGTATAAAACAGTCAGAAAAACATGCTAGTGCAGGTGGTTTGGTCATATTTTTCCTAAAAAAATTAACGGAAATTTTTTTTTCAGCTCAGAATTTGCAAAAACACTAAGGCTAATATATGACTTTTTTATGAATTAGGACTCCAAAAAAATTATATGCTCAAAAGTGACTTTTTGGGTATAAAACAGGCAGAAGATCATGCTGGTGCAATTGTTTTGGTCATATTTGGCCAAAAAAATATTAATGAGAATTTTTTTTCTCAGCTCAGAATTTGAAAAAACACTAAGGCTAACATATGACTTTTTTATGAATTCGGACTCCAAAAAATATGCTCAAAAACAACTTTTTGGGTAAAAAAACAGTCAGAAAAACATGCTAGTGCAAATGTTTTGGTCATATTTGGCCTAAAAAATTAATGAGAATTTTTTTTCTCAGCTCAGAATTTGAAAAAACACTAAGGCTAATATATGACTTTTTTATGAATTATGACTCCGAAAAAAAATATGCTCAAAAACAACTTTTTGGGTATAAAACAGTCAGAAAAACATGCTAGTGCAGATGGTTTGGTCATATTTGACCTTAAAAAAATTTATGATAATTTTTTTTTCTCAGCTCAAAATTTGAAAAAACACTAAGGCTAACATATGACTTTTTTATGAATTATGACTCCGAAAAAAATATGCTCAAAAACAACTTTTTGGGTATAAAACAGGTAGAAAAACATGCTAGTGTAGGTGGTTTGGTCATATTTGGCCTTAAAAAAATTAATGGGCATTTTTTTATCTCAGCTCAGGATTTGAAAAAACACTAAGGCTAATATATGACTTCTTTATGAATTCGGACTCAAAAAAAAAAAAAGTGCTCAAAAACAACTTTTTGGGTATAAAACAGGCTGAAGATCATGCTGGTGCAAATGTTTGGTCATATTTGGCCTAAAAACATTGATGAGATTTTTTTTTTCTCAGCTCAAAATTTGAAAAAACACTAAGGCTAACATATGACTTTTTTATGAATTCAGACTCCGACAAAAAATATGCTCAAAAACGACTTTATGGGTATAAAACAGTCAGAAAAACATGCTAGTGCAGGTGGTTTGGTCACATTTGGCCTAGAAAAATTAATGGGAATTTTTTTTTCTCAGCTCAGAATTTGAAAAAACACTAAGGCTAATATATGACATTTTTATGAATTCAGACTCCTAAAAAAATATGCTCAAAAACACCTTTTTGGATATAAAACAGGCAGAAAACATGCTAGTGCAGATAATTTGGTCATTTTTGGCCTAAAAAAATGTTATGTCCCGGGTCTAGGGGAACCATGAACACAACATGATATGCTCTTGACTCAGTCACTCTCAATGAAGTCAGCCTGGGAAACTTTTCAAAGGTTTACAACAAGATTTATTTTCTCTAACAAAGTTAACATAAAATTCCCAGTAACATAAATTGTAATTGAATAAACAAACTCTAAACTGGGGTCCTAGTATAACAAAAAGAAATGATTAACACAAAACTCTTAACAAACTAGGCTGCCCGCCCCTAACACAAAATCACTATAACAGTCTTTCACAAAGCACCAAGCACAAAACACAAAGGCAACTGTCTGCAGGCTGCTTCATTGAGGGTGGCTGGATCTGGAGAGAGTGAGTTGGTCTCAGCAGCTGCTTTTTGTAGCCTCCTCATTCAGGCTCTCAGGTGGTAGCAATCCTCCCAGCAGTCCAATCAGCCTCTGCACCAGGATCTAATCACTGCTGAGGATCCACAGAAAGACACTGACACTGCTGGACAGCCACACCCACTCACACGCACACACACTCACAGGAGGAGGAGGGGAGACAAAGCTTCAACAAAAAAAAATACACAACAAAATATGACCCAGGGTCATCACACCTCCCCACCCAAATAAATCAAATATTTTCCCCTAAAAATGTTTGATACTTACGTTCTCGAGAGAGCATCAGCCAAGACATTGTCCTTACCCTTTTTGTACCTTATCTCAAGATTAAAATCTTGAATCATCAGAGACCAGCGCATAAGGCGCTGGTTGCTATTCCGCATCTGAGTAAGGAAAACAAGTGGGTTATGATCAGAGAAAATAACAGTTGGCACAGAGCTGGATCCAATGTACACCTCAAAGTGTTGTAATGCCAATAAGAGCGCAAGGGCTTCTTTTTCGATTGTGCTGTAAATCAGCTGATGTTTTTTGAACTTTCTGGAGAAATAACAAATGGGATGATCTACACCACGCGCATCCTCCTGCAGTAACACTGCACCTGCACCAGAGCCACTGGCATCCACATCGATCTTAAACGGACGCGTAAAATCTGGTGCCGCAAGCACAGGGGCACTGCAGAGGATGGCTTTTGCAGCTTCAAAGGCAGACTGACATTTCTCTGACCATCTAAAAGGAATTTTGGGGCTAACTAAACTTGTCAATGGTGCCACAATGTCCGAAAAGTTTTTACAAAATGCACGATAATAGCCAGCCATCCCGAGAAAACGACGGAGCTCACGACGTGTTTGGGGAACAGGAAAATCAAGGATGGCTTGAACCTTAGCAAATAGCGGGCTGACGTGTCCCTGACCTACCTGTTTACCTAAGTAAGTAACCACAGCCTTTCCGAATTCACATTTGGCTAAATTTAAAGTTAAAGAAGCCTGGCGCAAGCGTTCAAAGATCTCTCAGAGGGTTTTCATGTGATCAGGCCAGGTGGAAGAATAAGCCACAATATCATCCAGATAAACCTCACAATTATCCACTCCTCTCAAAACGATGCTCATGAGCCGCTGGAAAGTTGCAGGTGCATTCCTTAACCCAAACGGCATTACGGTGTATTGGAGGAAGTGATCTGGAGTGACAAAAGCACTGATTTCTGACGCGCGCTGAGTGAGGGGGACCTGCCAATAACCTTTAAGAAGGTCCAGTTTGGTGACAAACTTGGATGACCCTACGCGGTCCACACAGTCTTCCATGCGTGGTAGGGGAAAGGAGTCTGGTTTGGTGACTGCATTCACTTTCCTGTAGTCATTACAAAAACGCGGAGTTTCATCAGATTTGGGAACCAGAAGTGAGGGTGAGCTCCATGAACTGTTGCTGGGTACAGCAAAGCCATTTTCAATGAGATACTCCGCCTCCTTTTTCATAATTGCTCTTTTATTTGGATGGACACGATATGCATGTTGTTTAATAGGCTTATGGTCACCTACGTCAATATCATGACTGAGTACTGTGGTCTGAGAAGGAATGTCACCAAAAAGAACAGAATACTTTTTAACAAGCTGACAAATATCGGAACGAGCAGCGGCAGGTAAATGGCAAAGGTGAGCATCTAACTTAGGCAGGATTTCAGAGTTTTTAAGACGAGCAACGGAGACTGCGCTGCGGCTGTCGTCTAACCCATCCGAGGTGGGACAGTAAGGAGGCGAGGCAACTGTAACAGAAGAAATAGAGGCAACAGGTAAAGAGCACACATTATCACGATCAACATACTTTTTAATCATGTTTATGTGACACACACGCTTTTTCTTTCCTCGATCAGGAGTTTTGATGACATAATCAGTGTCACTCAACTTACTTTCAACATCATAAGGCCCGGAAAACTTGGCCTGAAGACTAGAACCAGTTACGGGCATCAGAACCAAAACACGGTCGCCTGCCTGAAATGACCGGGCAACGGACTTTTTGTCATAACGCGTCTTCATTTTGGACTGAGCAGAAGACAGGGATTCACGAGCTACCTCACAGGCTTTGTGCAGTCTCTCTTTAAACGAACTTACATAATCTAGTACATTTTCACTAGGACTGGAGCGAGAGAGCCACTGCTCCCTCAGTAAGCGCAAAGGACCGCGCACAGAGTGGCCGAAAACTAAATCAGCAGGGCTGAAACCTAAAGACTCTTGCGGAGTCTCCCTCACCGCAAATAACAGCAAAGGCAAACCCTCATCCCATTCACGATTTGCCTCCGAGCAGAATTTACGCAGCATGCTTTTTAACGTTTGGTGAAAACGCTCTAAAGCTCCCTGGCTTTCAGGGTGAAAGGCGCTGGAAGTGTGGTGCTGGATGTTCAGCTCTGTCATGACCTGAGAGAAGATTTTCGACATGAAGTTGGAACCCTGGTCACTCTGAATACGTTTAGGCAAACCAAATGTTGAGAAAAACTTCACTAAGGCCTTGACAATACCACGAGCTTTGATGGAGCGCAGCGGGATGGCCTCTGGATAGCGCGTAGCGGCGCACATCACAGTAAGAATATACTGGTTACCAGATTTTGTTTTGGGCAGAGGACCAACACAGTCTATAATAACCTGTTCAAAAGGTTCACTGACAACAGGAATCGGTTTTAACGGAGCAACAGGAATTGTCTGGTTTGGTTTTCCGGACACTTGACAAATGTGGCACGATCGACAAAATTTCACAATGTCTGCCTTAAGACCTGGCCAAAAGAAATAACGAAGAACTCTGTTGTAAGTTTTTCTAATTCCTAAGTGACCTGACATGTAATGCTCGTGGGCTAAACTCAGAACATAGGAACGAAAAGGCTGCGGCACTACAATCTGGCACACTGAGCCGTGCGTAATGCCGGAGCGCGGAGACCAACGGCGCATGAGAACACCATTCTCAAAGAGGTAAGAGCTACATTGTTCATTTGTTTTGTCTGTTACTAGAGACCTACAAGAAGAGAGAGTGTCATCAGCTTCCTGCTCTTTAATTAATGTCTCTTTATTAACGGGCAGTTTTAACTCTTTTATGTCAGGCTGAAGCTCAATCGAGACTTGGGTTGGTTTACAATCTGAAATGGAGCTGGATGGATTAATATCAACCAGAAAAGAATCACTAAGATCCACCACATCTCCAAGTTTGCGTGCCTGAGCACGAGTGACAGCGCACACAGGAAAAAGAGGGGCTGCGTCACGCGCCGCGGAGTCAGAATTAACTTCATCGGGTTCCGGATTATCAACAACCTCGGGAGAAGGGAAAACTTTTTCACCGGCCAAATCATTCCCAAGGATCAAATCAACACCTGAAATTGGCAGCTGGGGTCGCACAGCAACGCGGACTATGCCAGAAACAAATTTGGAGGACAACCAAACATTATGCAAAGGCGCACGGACTACACACATTTTGACACCCCAGGCCAGAATATCAGAACCACAATAGGACTGTTCTGAAAAACGCAAAACGTCGCCACGAATTAAGGACTGTTTAGCGCCCGTATCCCGCAGGATAGTGATAGGGACCCTCTCTGCTGAATCACCCAAGGATACAAACCCACATGAAATAAATGGTCTGAAATCCTCGTCCAATTCGGTTTTGGAAAAATTAGTCAAATTCTCAGGATTTTTAAGAGGAGCTTTTGTTTGAATAAGCCCAACTGGAGAAGGAGATTTTACCTTTTTTGACTGATCTTTCTTTTTAAGAATGGGGCAAACAGCAATGAGATGGCCCTGTTCGTGACAATAAAAACATTCACGCTTTTCAGGGGACAAAGGGGGACTAGAACGACCACTGATTGGAGGTTTAATTTTTTTTTCATTCAAAACGGGGTCACGACGAACAGAAGGGGAAAACACATGCTTGTGGGTCAGCGCAAACTCATCTGCAAGCACAGCAGCAGTAGCTAGGGATGTGACTTTTTGCTCATTTAAATAAACTACAATTTTATCAGGAAGTTGACTTTTAAATTCCTCCAGCAAGATTAACTCCCGAACATTCTCAAATGTACTAACTTTACTGGCTTGGCACCATTTATCGAAGAGAGCTGCTTTCTCCCTGGCAAACTCACCGAAAGTCTGGTTGGCAGTTTTTCACATTTATGAATTTTTGCCTGTATGCCTCAGGCACCAATTCATATGCACGCAGGACAGTAGCTTTAACGACATCATAATTTAGGCTTTCTTCAATTGACAAAGAATTACACACTTCTTGGGCTTTACCAACTAATTTGCACTGCAACAACAATGGCCACACACTCCTAGGCCAGTGTAATGTTGCAGCAATGCGTTCAAAGGCATTGCGAGTCCACCTCAGACTCTCTAAAAGGAGGAACCAAAGCAATGTGACGACTCACATCAAAAGTCTCTTTAGGGCTTGAAGTAGGTGTTTGTGGGGATGCAGGCCTGGCACCAGTGGCTCCCTGCTCCAACTCCAAGGCCCTGACCTTTAAGTGCATGGCTTCCACCTCCAACTCCCTTTGTCTGAGCTCAACCTCCTTTATTTGGAGGGTAAGTTTCAGGTCCTCTGTTGAGGTGGTAGCTTTGAGAGGCTGCTCAGGGAGTGGGGCAGAGATACCTGCAAGGTCATCTGGAGACTCACCAAACAAGCCCTTTTTACTCAAAGCGTCACAAATGAGGTTTTTTATTTCAGCCTTTTTTGCAGTTAAAGGCACCTGAATTTCAAAGGCATCAGCAATTAATTTTAACTCATTCTTTTTGTACTTAGTCAATTTTTCCCTAGTTGGGTTCTCCGTAAACTCCTCCAGTTTAAACTCCATATTTTGACCCCACCACCAAAGAAAAAACTGCCAACAAGACAATCAATGAAATAAAGACAAATACTCACCGAACTTGATACACGAAGCAACGAACGATCAAAATTGAAAGTAGACGAGCCACAAAATGATGTTATGTCCCGGGTCTAGGGGAACCATGAACACAACATGATATGCTCTTGACTCAGTCACTCTCAATGAAGTCAGCCTGGGAAACTTTTCAAAGGTTTACAACAAGATTTATTTTCTCTAACAAAGTTAACATAAAATTCCCAGTAACATAAATTGTAATTGAATAAACAAACTCTAAACTGGGGTCCTAGTATAACAAAAAGAAATGATTAACACAAAACTCTTAACAAACTAGGCTGCCCGCCCCTAACACAAAATCACTATAACAGTCTTTCACAAAGCACCAAGCACAAAACACAAAGGCAACTGGCTGCAGGCTGCTTCATTGAGGGTGGCTGGATCTGGAGAGAATGAGTTGGTCTCAGCAGCTGCTTTTTGTAGCCTCCTCATTCAGGCTCTCAGGTGGTAGCAATCCTCCCAGCAGTCCAATCAGCCTCTGCACCAGGATCTAATCACTGCTGAGGATCCACAGAAAGACACTGACACTGCTGGACAGCCACACCCACTCACACGCACACACACTCACAGGAGGAGGAGGGGAGACAAAGCTTCAACAAAAAAAAATACACAACAAAATATGACCCAGGGTCATCACAAAAATTAATGAGAATTTTTTTTTTCTCAGCTCAGAATTTGAAAAAACACTAAGGCTAACATATGACTTTTTTATGAATTTGGACTCCGAGAAAAAAAGTGCTCAAAAACGACTTTTGGGTATAAAACAGTCAGAAAAACATGCTAGTGCAGGTGGTTTGGTCATATTTGGCCTAAAAAAATTAATGAGAATTTTTTTTCTCCGGTCAGAATTTGAAAAAACACTAAGGCTAATATATGACTTTTTTATGAATTCAGACTCCAAAAAAATTAAATGCGCAAAAGTGACTTTTTGGGTATAAAACAGGCAGAAGATCATGCTGGTGCAAATGTTTTGGTAATATTTGGCCTAAAAAAATTAATGAGAATTTTTTTTTCTCTGCTCAGAATTTGAAAAACACTAAGGCTAACATATGACTTTTTTATGAATTCAGACTCCGAAAAAAAAAGTACTCCATAACGACTTTTTGGGTATAAAACAGTCAGAAAAACATGCTAGTGCAGGTGATTTGGTCACATTTGGCCTAGAAAAATTAATGGGAATTTTTTTTTCTCAGCTCAGGATTTGAAAAAACACTAAGGCTAAAATATGACTTTTTTATGAATTCGGACTCCGAAAAAAAAAAAATGCTCAAAAACGACTTTTTGGGTATAAAACAGTCAGAAAAACATGCTAGTGCATGTGATTTGGTCACATTTGGCCTAAAAAAATTAATTAGAATTTTTTTTTCTCAGCTCAAAATTTGAAAAAACACTAAGGCTAATATATGACTTTTTTATGAATTCGGTCTCCGAAAAAAAAAATGCTCAAAAACGACTTTTTGGGTATAAAACAGTCAGAAAAACATGCTAGTGCAGATGGTTTGGTCATATTTGGCCTAAAAAAATTAATGAGAATTTTTTTTTTCTCAGCTCAGAATTTGAAAAAACACTAAGGCTAATATATGACTTTTTTATGAATTCAGACTCTGAAAAAAATTAGCTCAAAAACGACTTTTGGGGTATAAAACAGGCAGAAAAACATGCTAGTGCAGATGGTTTGGTCATATTTTGCCTAAAAAAATTAATTAGAATTTTTTTTTTTCTCAGCTCAGAACTTGAAAAAACACTAAGGCTAATATATGACTTTTTTATGAATTCAGACTCTTAAAACAATTTGCTCAAAAACGACTTTTTGGGTATAAAACAGTCAGAAAAACATGCTAGTGCAGGTGGTTTGGTCATATTTGGCCTAAAAAAATTAATGAGAATTTTTTTTTCTCAGCTCAGAATTTGAAAAAACACTAAGGCTAATATATGACTTTTTTATGAATTCAGACTCTGAAAAAAATATGCTCAAAAACGACTTTTTGGGTATAAAACAGGCAGAAAAACATGCTAGTGCAGATGGTTTGGTCATATTTGGCCTAAAAAAATTAATAAGAATTTTTTTTTCACGGCTCAAAATTTGAAAAAACACTAAGGCTAACATATGACTTTTTTATGAATTCGGACTCCAAGAAAAAGTCCTCAAAAACGACTTTTGGGGTATAAAACAGTCAGAAAAACATGCTAGTGCAGATGGTTTGGTCACATTTGGCCTAAAAAAAATTAATGGGAATTTTTTTTCTCAGCTCAGGATTTGAAAAAACACAAAGGCTAACATATGACTTTTTTATGAATTCGGACTCCAAAAAAAAATATGCTCAAAACAACTTTTTGGGTATAAAACAGTCAGAAAAACATGCTAGTGCAGGTGGTTTGGTCACATTTCGCCTAAAAAAATTAATGAGAATTTTTTTTTCTCAGCTCAGGATTTGAAAAAAGACTAAGGCTAACATATGACTTTTTCATGAATTCAGACTCTGTAAAAAAATATGCTCAAAAACGACTTTTTGGGTATAAAACAGGCAGAAAAACATGCTAGTGCAGATGGTTTGTTGATATTTTGCGCATTTGTCTCTCAGGATATATTTAGAAAAAAACAAAGAACAAAACCCAGCATGTTACCGTATGACATGTTTTGGCTCTAAAAGACAGGTACTTTAAAATAAAGAGAGGATTCAATGAGTCTTTGTTTTGTTTTACTGTTAGTCCACATTTACATTAATTTATCACATTCTGTACATGTTTATTTTTATATTTTACAGTACAAACATTTTTTTCGAGATTCAAAACCCCACAGTACAAACACATGAAATACAACAAAATATTTTACGAAATCGGCCTGGTTTAAAAAGGCTCAAATCTTGATAACCTGTATTTTTTAATTGACCAAATATCCTGGATAATAAAAACATGTCTGAAACATCTGCTTGTGAATCACTCCCTTTATACGAGTCTAATGTCATGTGTCATTAAAACAGTCTTTCATAAATATTTGTGCTGATTAACAAGTTGAACTTTAACCTGGCAGTGCTGATTTTGTTTTACAAAAAAAAAAAAACACATTTCCAGATAAAACATATTTCGTATTTCTTTGTGCACATTTCAATCCTTTTAGGTAAATTTAAACTGCTTTAACATTCCAGTTTTAAACTGATAAAGCAGTAAAAACAGATATTTCCTTTTGTTCTGAGGCAGTTGTTTCTTTGTGGCAGCGTTTTAGGATTGTCCTGTATTTTAAATTCAATATAATAAATATAACAACCAACAAAAAATGATCCAGTGAGCTTTAATGCTCGCATGGCAGTTTGAAGGTCATGTAGCATGAAATCTTAGCACAAATCTGTGGAGAAACCTCCAATCTCCATTTTTCTTTTCATTTTTTCTTTTCCATTAGAGTCCTCTTGGTTATCTTCTATTCTGGTGGTCGCTTTTATTCATTTTTAACCAAATTAAACTAAAAGAAAATCACTTCTAATCAGGACAAAACAATATTCATTACCCATAATTTTGGAGATTGGAGGTTTATGCTCCACAGTGATAAAATATAAAATGTAAGGCAGTCTGGCTAAATATTTAACATTCACTTATTCAGAGTGTTTACACACGGCATAAACTCACGGCTGTAGAAAAATGTAAATTAGAGGCACCGTTTGGCCTGAAGGTCCGACAGCAGGGATCTAAAACTCATTCGTAAGAGCCATTCAAAGTACAGTGAAATAATAAAGTGGTCAAATACTCATGCTGTTTGTTACGACCCTGGTCGTATTTTGCATTGTTTAGTTTTCTTTGTTCGATCGCGAGGGTTCTCTGCGTCCTCAGTGTGAGTGTGTGCGTCACTTAATCAGGTGTGCCGCCCCTGCCTCCCAGTGGACAACAGACACCTGTGATTGGCTGTGGAGGAGGGAAACGCTCCACTTAAGCGGCCCAGTGACGTCAGCGCGTCGAGGAGGGAACCCCCGGCTCGACCGTGTTCCAACCGACCACGTAAGCAGTTAAACTCAGAGATTCTGTGTTATAGTGTTTATTTGTTAGAGTCAGGTCGTATCATGCCTTGTGCGTCTTTGACTGATTTGTGTTGTTAAACCTGTTGTTAAACCTGGTTTGTAATTAAATTATACCGTTTGACGGGTAAACCTTAAAAAAAGACTCCTGTCAGGGACTTTTCATGTTATGTCTTGGCCACTCCTAGATGGGGCATCACATGAATTGGGGGCTCGTCCGGGATTCTGACCCGGGACCTCTCGCACAGCATAACACTGTTACTCTGACATTTTGATTTTTCTGAAAACAGTTATTAGTTGCAGCTGCCATGGAGAACACAAGAGCTAAACGTCATGTAATTTTTTTTTTTTTTTTTTTTTTTTTTTTTTTTTTTTTTTTTTTTTTTTTTTTTTTTTTTTTTTTTTTTTTTTTTTTCCCATCTTAAGTATGGAATTTATTATTCACATGGAATAATGTCTTATCATTTTGTTATTTCTCTTGAATTTCATCTAAATGTAATTCATTGTATATAAAAAATATTCTATTTGTGTCTCCATGAGGTCCTGTTGTCTCTGAATGAGAATGGATTACTTACCGCACTGCAAAAACTAAAATCTAAGGAAGTTTATTCCTCCAATTTCAATTCTTAAGACTAACTAACTAACTCACCGACCAAAATTGTCTGACATGTCCACCTACACTTCTTATTTCAGCTTTTAAAAACAAACTATAAACCCTGGAATGCTTGTAGCGAGAACAAATATCCGCCAATGTGGTAAGACAAGTTTTACTTGTATGATGTCTTGGAAAGAAGATGTCCTGTCATAAGAAGTTTATATTCCTGATTTTAAGATCCTCAAGGCGTTAATATTTTCTTGTTTCATTGGCAGATATTTTCTCATAATAACAAGTTATGCAGTGCTGTTCTTGTTTTAAATTCCTTGTAATAAGATATCTATCTGGACTCCTCAAATTAATATGAAATTTTAGGAAAAACTGTGAAAACTGAGAAAAATAGAGTTGCTAAGATCTGGGTTTTTGCAGTGTATAAACTTGACTTTAAACTTTATTTATATATTTTATAAAGTTCTAAAATATATAAATCAGCAAAATCAATGTTCCTAAAAAATCTGTGGGGACAGAGCAAACAAGAGACGCCCTTCAATCCTCAGCAACCGTTCTCTAATTATCAGAATGTGACCTTACTCACTGTCTTAAAGTCTGATGTCAGGTAGAAATAAAAATAAACGGTGTGCTAGCAGAAAAGCTAAGTGTCTCCAAGACCATCAACTTTAACCTCAGCGATGTTTATTAAGGTGGTATCAAAGTTTTGTCCTGCTTCAGTTAAAAACTCTATAAATTGTCATATTTCCTTTGGATCGTTTCACATTACATACCTCAAAAATAATAATCTATCCCTTTAAAACTCCAGTTCTGATCAGACCAACACTATAATCCAGCTTCTCTAAACTACATGGTTAGTTAGCTTCAGTCGACGACTAAAAACTTGAAAATGTTTGATTGTCTCTTAAAATACACTACCTACTGTTTCTATGCAACTTTTAGAAAAGATGTAGGTTTGTACTTTTCCGTTACTCTCTGGCTCTGGGATGCATGATATTGGATTTGTGTCGATATCTGATGATATTTTTTAAGTCATTCGCACCAAAATCAACATTTTTGGTACTTAACAAAAATAGACTTGTCTTTCAGTTACAGTACTGTACATTTTTGTGAGGAACAAGGAAAACAGCATTTAACTTTTGCAGAAATTGAACCCTTGGTTTTAAACGCAGTGATGAGGATTCATCTGTACTGTACATAAGTGTAATTTCTAATATTCCAGCTGGTATGTGTGGCCGATATAGAGGCTGGAAATATCAGCAAAAATTGTAATATCAGCTGACACGATCCTTAACATTTGTGGCTGATAGTGGACGATACCAAAAGCAAATTGAAAATATTGTGCATTCCTACTTAAGGGATATTCTCATTGATGCCAAAACAAAAAAGTAAGAAGAACTTCCATCAAACTCAACACGTGAATGAAAGTGTCAGGACTTTTAAATTCACTGCAAAAACTAAAATCTAAGGAAGTTTATTCATCTGATTTCTGAAAATCTCAGAAGACTTACTGTACGCCAAAAATGACATGTCCAGCTACATATTTTATTCAGTACTTGATAACCAATAAAACAAACATGAATTGCTTGTAATAAGTCAAAAATATCTGCAATGTGGCAAGACAAATTTAACTTTTATGTCTTAGAAGTAAGATGTGCTGTCTTAAGTAGTTTCTATACCTGATATTAAGACCCTCAAGAAGTAAAATTTTGCTTGTTCCATTGGCAGATACTTTCTCGGAATTACAAGTTATCCAGTGCTTTATTATTCTTTTTAATTCCCCATAATAAGATCCATCTGGACTCCTCAAATGAGTATGAGATTTAAGTATTGTTGATGTTTTTGACTTGAAATCAGATGAATTAACTCGCTAAGATCTGAGTTTTTGCAGTGTTGTCATGGTCATCTTCACAGTCCTTGGAGATTCTGAACTAAAGTCTGAAAAGTCTGGTCTGGGTTGCTTTGTGAGTCCCTTCGATGGAAAACTCTCACGGTCCTTGTTTTGGCACCCAGGTGAAGTTCCACCTTCCGCCAGTGTCCTTCCTCACGAAGGCTTGTCCTTGTGGGAAGCTGTGGGTCTTGACACTGCTGGTCGGGCTCAGACACATGCTGAAAGCTAAATCCGTGCGACTGTGAGGCCTCTGAGGTGCAGATCCTGCAGAAGCACCCGTTGGACTGATGTCATGGACGAGCGTCCTTGTCTGGTTTATGATCGGACTGGAAGCAGCGATGGGAGAGAAGCGGACTGCGTCTCTTGGTGGACTGAACTCCGTGTGGCTGCTTCTTAATGGAGACCAATAAGTCAAAGGGTTTTCCTGCAGACTCTGGACTGGACTCGAGGCAGTGATCTGGGGACAGTCCGCTCTGGGGTCTTGTTGAGAAGTTTGTAAGGCAGTGAAGGTGCCGAAGCTCCCGATCACGTCTTCAGGAGATCCAAACTGTGCTTTCAGTCCACTGGCAGTGAAGTCAGAGCGTTGGGTGAGCGGGGCAGGACTTGGACTGCCTGAGCCTTCAGCTGTGAACCTGTAGTCAGTCTGAGGTGTTTGGCAGTAGCTGTGGACGGAGGACGGCGTGGAAGCAGTATCTGACGACTCGAAGGAAGAGTTCAGGAAGGCAGGATCATCAGGAACCACAGAGCTGTACCCTGATGTATCGATGGTGTCTCGGTCCTTCAGCCCGAGTGTCCGTAAAACCCACAGGTCCAGGTTTGGTTCTGGGGATGCCTCGGGGGACTCGGAGCAGAACTGGGCCGTGAGGTTCCTGCAGACTCTCTTGCTGATGTTTTGGGAGGTGATGCTCGTCTGCAGAGGTCTGTCGTACAGTAGGTTCCTTCTCAGCTTCTTCTTCCCATCAGCTGAAAGTTTCTGCAAAGAGATGAAATCAAAAGTTAAATCTTTACCCGATGACCACGCTGGACTGACTTCATTCAGACTATATAAAACATTTGTGTGGAGAAGCTTGACGTTTAGATTGTATGTGCAGGAATGTCTTTATTAGGGGTGCAACGATACACATAATTCACGGTTCAGTTTGATGCATTTCTGTCATGGTTCGATACTTTTTCGATACAAAATATGAGAAGTTTCAATGCCTATTTTACTTGTGGTTTATTAAAATAGCCAATGTTTGTTTCAACTCAGAGTACATTTTAAATTATTTAAATGGCAGTCTAAATGACCCAGGTAAAGCCTGTAGCATGTGTTCTACTTGTTGTTTTGTCCAGTTCCACTTGTTTTAACACCGGGATAATGTCGGCGTAGATGTGTTGTCTTCTGACGAGGTGCTATGAGCTGAAAGTTCAGTGAATCTGCGTTCGACTACTCGGGGCTGCATTGTCGAGCACAGATCCGCTGAGCTGCATGCGCAGCACCTCCCCTTTCATTCGGCCAAGCTGCTGAGAAAGAAGAAGTATTTCCACTGACGAAAGGGACAGTTCAGTATTTTTGAAGTGTGGTTGTATGAGCTCCATATGGCCACTAAGTCCATTAGATACAGTAGAAAGTTCTCTCCTCTCCCTCAGTAAGCCACAGTCTGTAAGAGTTGGTGATGAAAAAACAGACACTAACAGAAAAATACCGTACCAAATACAAAAGGCAGGACTACACGACGGGAGTTAGCTTAGGTCCAGATAAACTTTATATTTCCGAAAGGTAAGTGCACTTAAAAACATTGATATGTAGCGTACTCTTAAACTGTGGTATTACTTTCTGATCTAAGTTCTTATAGGCGGAGAAAATACCCTTTGTATTTGGTACAGTATTTTCCTGTTAACGTCTATTTTTTCATCACCAACTCTTACAGTCTGTGGCTTACTGAGGGAGAGGAGAGAACTTTCTACTGTATCTAATGTACTTAGTGGCCACATGGAGCTCATACAACCACACTTCAAAAAACTGAACTATCCCTTTAACACGGAAGCCAAAGTAGTCCCAAACTCCAGATCTGAATGAAAGTGGAGGGTCTTCAATTTCAGCTGAAGGTAAAGCACTCGCCACGTTGCAGCGCCCTGGCGTATGTAGCTTCTTCTGTCTCAGCAGCTTGGCCAATTGAAAGGGGAGGTGCTGCGAGCAGCTCAGCTGATCTGTGCTCGACAATGCAGCCCGGAGTAGTCAAACGCAGATTCACTGAACTTTCAGTGCATAGCACCTCATCAGAAGTTGATCAAATAAATAAATACAAAATTGCGTATTGTTCGGTTCATAGGGCGTACCGAACCGAGGCCACTGTATCGAACGGTTTATTACAGATACATGTATTGTTGCACCCCTAGTCTTTATAACAGGGTAGGCCTGTTCTCAAAATAACGATAAGACAAAATATCGTCATGCACACCTTAGGGATACGTGTATCGATACGGATTCTTCAGAATCGACATGGCCTCAATATTGGGAAAGTTGTTGTGAATACTCTTTGGGTAATGTTAACGATGGCACAGTTCAAAGTAGAAGCAAAGCAACATCATGAAACACAGTTCCAAATTTAAACTTAGGCCTACCATCTTTGGGGACCTGAATTAACGTTCTAAAGTTGTAGAGCCATTCAAAACTCATCCTTTTTCTTTTACTTCTTGTAATAAAAAACAAAAGTTGCTGGGAATTCTGTTAAAAGTGCAGTGAATTTTGGGGTGCTGGTTTGGCGGAGTGGTTAGCAACCAGTCACCTCATGTACTTGCTTCTGCCGGTGCAGGTCTGAATCCCGCCTGTGACCAGTTTGCAGAGTGCCTTCCCCTACTCTCTCTCCCCCTTTCACAAGCCTATCCACTGTCTCTCTCCCATCAATAAAGGCACAAAATGCCCCAAAAAATACATTTAAAAAAAGGGATACTTATCGTATCGTGGGGTTCCTGGAAATACCCAGCCCTATTACAGAGAGCGTGTTATTAAGTCAGAGCTTTCAGACAGCCAGCATGAGCAACTTGTCTCTCCTGCTAAAAACCTCCTGTTCAGACCTGTTTTGTTTGTTTATGAAAATGTCAGTTCATTAAGTTTTGTTTTTTGTCCATGTGCACTTGTTTTTATGAGTTACTGTCATAGTTTTCGTCAGGGGAATAAAAGGTTGTTGACGAAAACTATGAATACAATTATTACCCATTATGTTGTTGCTGGTGTCTGTTTGTTTGTTTCTCTGTTAGCAACATAACTAAAAAAGTCATGGACAGATGTTGATGAAATTTTAGGAAATGTCCGGACTGAAACAAGGAACAAATGATTCGATTATCACTGTCTGAATCCAGGAATTTTTTAAAGGATTCGTTGACATTGTGAGATAGGACCATTTTCTGCATTTGTACATATTACTCCACCAAAAATAGTCAGAGCATTTTGAAAAATAATGCAGGATGAGTTTTCAACAGGTTCTACAAGATATCACAGACTGATCTAGATCCCGGCAAAATTCCAGATTCTCTGATCCAGAACAAGAAAAATTAAGATATCCTTGGAGTTTTCGTCATAGCAAGAAAATAAATAAAGACATAGACTTGCAACAAACTCCAAAATATAGCCAAGATACTGTGGAATCTGGAGTGTTCAATCAGATTTGTTGTTTCTTCAAAAACTTTGGAGCAAGATCCAAAAGAAAAACGCCATGATGAAAAATGTGATTTTGGTGAATAACTACTGAACTAAAATAGATATCATTATGAATCCACCTGCTAATGGTATGTTTTCATGGTCAAGGAATCGAAATATTTAGATGGAATAAAGGTAGGAGTAATATTTGTGGTGAAAATCACAATATGGGTGAGGACTGTGGCGCTCTCCGAGTGCTTTTCTAGTTAGTCAATAAAATGAACACCTGATTAAACAAACCTTTGCTTTCAGCTGCAGGTTCCTCACGAAGGACGAGCTGAAGAATTGTCTGAGTTTGTTGTTCTCCTCCTGCAGTCGAGCCAGCTCCTCCTCCCTCTGCAGCAGAGTGTCCTGCAGCTGGAAAATGATTCAATATGTAAATCAGTCAATCTGTTAAGTATGAAGACAGCACTTTATATTCAAAGACACATGCACAAAAGCCAATAAGATGGTTTGTCTTGAGTATTTTAAAGTAGCAATAAAAAAAACAATATATTTTTTGTCATTCTTAAAGATGATACTGAAACTGCATAAATAACTAAATTTAAATTATTAAATTAGCGATAATGAATAGCTCCAGCAGATGTTGGTGGTGTTCTTACCTGTTTGTTTCTGTGGAGGTGAGGAGAGATCTGATTGGTCCACATCAGAGCGTGAGGAGGTGGAGATACGTCACACCGAGGATCTGCAGACAGACGGAGAAGTGATTGTGTTACTCTGAGTGATGCATGCTGGGAAATCTTTTCCTGTATAGTGTGCTGGAAATGTTTTGGACCCAGTGATGGTGTTTCTTATGAACTTTAATGCCTGAAATGTCATCTGTTGGCCTAATGGATGAAATTCAACTAGGTTTCTTAAAGTTGCATGTTGGGCAATTTGCATAGTTACTGTAATTAGCATCACTAGCACTGGCTTCTAGCATTTATTCCCAGTCAAATTTAAGATAATTTCCAAATAGTAAAGTATAAACGACAGATAACAATATCAAGAAAACAAGATAGTAAAATGGAGAATTGTGTTATTTAACTTTAGCTTTCGAATTTAAACGTTTGTTGGATTCCACACCAGCTGAATATGGGTCCAAACCGGATGCCAGTTGATCACAGGGAAGGGTTAATTTATTGGGATTTGATAAGATTTTATCAATACCAATGCTGCTAATCGTTCCAATTCTTTAACGATTCCCTTATTGATTCCAGCAAATTTTGCATGTGGGCAAATGGTCTCATTTTTATTGGCAACAATGCCAAACATACATCACAGCATAGATAGCTGCTTCTGCAAGTTGCCGGTGTTTCCACTCACTTAAGGTTGTGCAGTAGGTGGAATTAAAATTAAGCTACAATTCTGACGCTTCTGAACCCTGTCAACTGAATGGAATTGATAAGGGAATTGATTAGCAAAAAGATTAATGATATTGATTCTTTGATGGAGCTGTTAACGATTCTCAACTGGAATTGGTCTTCGATTCCCATCCCTATCAATTTACATGTTGAAAAATAAAAAATATCCCAGGAAGCTAACCATTTTCATCTGTTTTGGGCTTGTCCCACAGTAAATAGGTTCTGGCCAGATATTCTTAAAGAACTGGTAAATATATTTGGGACAGATTTTGAACTGGGAGCAACTCTTTGTTGGAATTTTGCTGTCATCAACAAATAGAAAACCAAGTATTTGTTTTCGGTATTGAGCAACGCTGCCGGGAAGGCAATTACTAAAAAATGGCTCAAGTTAGAAGCTCCGACTTTAGACAACTGGTACAACATTATTTATGAAATATATACAATGGAATGAATCACCTTTTCATTGAGGCTTCAAAGTAAAAAAAAAAATCATGAATTATAGAAAAGATGGAAACTCTACATCCTCCCTAAACGCCCCTTTTTTATTTAAATTCATATTTATTTTTCAAGACTCCTACTGGACAGCATGTATTTTTGTTTTATTGGATAAGAGTCACCCCATGTTTGAATGTTAAGTCTAATTTTGTGTGGTTGTTTTTATTTTATTGTGAAAATTGAAAAACAAAATTTAAAAAAATGATATAGGCTTTCATTTTTGCAAGAGTTTAAAAAATAATAAATAAACAATATCTACCACCATGTTGCTTGAATATGGACTTGGATCCCATTAATGTTAATAAGGAAAAATACATAAATTAGTTATGGTGAGAGATGAATTTTTGGACATCAAAACATAGATTTAGACTCTAAGATCACATTTCTAAGTTGAGTAAAAGTGAAAATATCCAAAAATTTCCTGATTTAACTGAATTTTTACCTAATATATGTGAATTATGCTAACAAGGAAAGGTTGCAAGACAATAGAATTATTTCTGGATGCCACAAACATGGACTTTTAGATCACTTTTCTAAGTTAACTAGGAGCAAAATTACGTCTATTTCCACTTTTTGGTGATTAATTAGCTCATTATGCTAATTACTAAAATTGCCCAACATGCAGCTTGCAACCTCGCTTAATATCCTCTGCTAAACCTACAGAGGGCATTTTGAAAAATAAAAGTTTGTAGAAAACAACATTGCTGGGTTTCATTTAGGCCATGTAGGAGTTTCCAGTTGACTTGTAATGAAATCAAACTGCATGATAAGATCCCCTGGTGGTCGATGGAGGAACTGCAGCAGCGACTCTCAGATAATACATCAGAGCGACGTGATGAATCGAACCCTCTCCCCGAGGAGACACACAGAAAATTAAAGGATGAATCTTAATAAAAACTCTCCTGGATATTTCTGAGAGTGCGAGCAGACGGGGCGCTCGAGTGGAACGTGCCGGGCGTTTGGTTACCCAGAGTTCATTGGGAAAACCAGGAGAGGGTTCGCTTTGATAAATGAGGGTCCGTCCCTGCTGAATGTGGCATTTAAAGGAAATGGGAAAGTTTAGCTTCAGTCAGCAGAAGAACAAGAGGAGTGCTTTAATGTTAGAGAAAAGTTCACCTCTTAGTGTTTGAGTTAAAGTCTGGAAAAATGTCCAAACCTGAAACATTTATAAGAGTCAGACCTCATAAAAAGTCTGAGGAGAACCTTCATCGTGTATAAACTTCAGACAGTCCTTGACAAAGGTGTTAGACAAAATATATATATATATATATATATATATATATATATATATATATATATATATATATATATATATTTATTTGTCTTCCCCCCTATATCCTTTTTGTCTGGTAACACATCTTTGTCTTGATCCTTTTTTATTCCATGTAGTTTTTGACACTTCTTTCTCTTCATTTCTTTTTATTTGATGCATTTTTTTCAATCTTATTCCATTTTTCTGACAGCTTCTTTTCATCTTTTTTGGACTTACTTTTCAAGCTCCTTTTAGCCTGATGCCTTCCTCCAGCCTCCTCCTTTCCTTCTGATTTATTTTTATTCTTATTTCTTCTTCATTTCTGTTTTTAAACTTCATTTCCTGCCTCTTTTTTTTTTTGGTCAAATACTTTTTTTTTTAAATAAATCTGCTTAGTTGTTAGTTGTAGGTTTTCTTATCCTTTTTAAAAATTCATTTTTCAAAAGAGTCCGTTAGTTTCATTTTTTATTCTCACAGCTTTTTCGATCATTTTTTAAGACCTCTTTTCCTGCCTCTATTTTTCCTAATTCCTTTTTGGACACCTTTTTGTCTGATACCTTTTTTCATCTTCGTCTGAGTCCTTTTGTTCTGACACCTGTTCTTGTCTTTATTTACTCTTTTTTTTATTCCTTTCTAGTTTTTATTATTCATAGATTTCCACATTGTAATTTTTTTTAAAAATCTTTTCTCTCCTTGCCTTTGTTCTACCTTTTTCTATTTCTTTTTTTAGATTTATTCGTGTTTTTGGTCTGATGTCTTTCTTTCCAATTCTTTTTTTGCCTTTCTTCAAGATTTCTTATATACATCCTCTTTTCTGACTCCTCTCCGTCTGCTCCCTTTTCTTTTTACCTCTTTGTTTAAATTTATTTTTAACTCCTTTTTTCCTGATTCATTTAGTCTGATGTCTCTTTATCCTGATTCGTTCACCTCCTGACGTTTCCTCAGATTTTTAAGTCTCTCTGATTGCCGGTAAATTATCTACACGTGGCTTTAGCTTTTAACTTTCAGATTTTAGAATCAATAAAAACTTTTTTTAACTCTTGGTAGTTTTGTTGTTGTGTGAATAAAGAGCGTAAACGTTCATCGACTCACCCCACACAGTCGACTGCTCCTCCCCGAGGTCAGCGAGGTCATGGGGGTCACAGGCCCAGCCGGGGGCCAGGGTTTCCATGGAAACGACGACGACAACAGTGTCACGGCCAAGGGCAAAGTCCCCGAGGGAAGAGAGGAGAGGATGAGGATGATGAAGAAGAGGAGGAGGAGGAGGAGCAGAGGGATTCCCTACTGAGAGAGAGAGAGAGAGAGAGAGAGAGAGAGAGAGAGAGAGAGAGAGGTTGAGTTTGTATGAGGTTGAATGAGGATGCTCTGCAGTGCCAGCTGACTGTGTTGATATGGAGATGATCAACACTTCAGTCCCTCTGATACCAGAAAAACACAAATGTTTAAAAGTTTAATCTCTGTCTGAAATAAAAATAAAGTTTGCAGCTCAACTTTGAGTGAAGAAAAACCACAGAGACACCTCACTTAATGATAAAAAAATTAAAAATATTCACTGACTGCATGAAAGTGCAGGTTGAAAATAAACAGGACATGACAAGTTTTAATTTTCCTTTAATAAAACATGTTATTAATTATTTGGTATTTTCACATTCTGTCAACTTTCATAAAGACATCTCTTAAATGAATGAGCATTTGGTAAAATATAACATACTTATATTCTACTTTTTCAACTTTTTCTGCTGTTACAGGATTCAGAATGTCTCCTCCTTGTGGTCGAACATACTACTTTTGTTTAAACTCCAAACTTTTACTTTTTTTGATTATCTGATGCAGTTGAGTAGAAGATTTTGTTGCATTTTAACTTTCCCTTTTCCTGGTTTTAACACTATTTGAAACTACAAAATCACACAAATGTTTAAAAGTTTAATCTCTGTCTGAAATAAAAGTAAACTTTGCAGCATGACTTTGAGTGAGAACCGTGACACCTCACTGAATGAGAAAACATAAAATATTCAATGAAACATGACTGCATGAAAACTGCAGGTTGAAAATCGAGCATGATAACTTTTCATTTTCCTTTAACAAAAAATGTTAGTAATGATTTGGTGTTTTCGTATTCTAACAAGTTTCATAAAGAAATCTCTTTAGTAAAATATGTTATTCTAATTTTCTGCTTTTTCAGCTTTTTGGCTTTTACAGAATTCAGAATGTCTCCTCCTTGTGGTCGAGCACTTTAACTTCTTTTGTTTAAACTCCAAACTTTTACTTTTTTTATTATCTGATGCAGTTGGAGATTTGTTGAGTTTTTACTTTCCTTTTTCTGGCTTTAACACTTTTTGAAACTGCAAACGAGCACAACGCCACATCCCTAGAGAGCAAAAGAGCCCGGAGATTTAAACTTTGTGAAATCTTTTTAATTATAAACCCTAAAGACTTAGCTTAAAATGTTCTCTAGAATAAATTAAAAAGAACAAACAAACTAAAGGAGAAACTGTTAAAATGCACCGAAGGCTTTTCTTTAAGAAACTTCAAAACTTGACGACACTTTTTACAAACTTCTGCCAACTTGACTGTCCAAGCACAAAAGCAATGTGTGTTTATTAAAAAATCTTTTTTCTTAGCTTTCATAAATACTATTTTAAGAAGCCATTTTTTGTGATGTAATGATAATAAATATTAAAATTTAAAGAGGCAAAGTTTTGCAATATTCTGACTTTTTAAGCTCATTATTTGTACCGATGATACTTGTGATTTTTAAGACATAATGTTAAATATTGTAACATTTTCCTGAAGTTATTTCATTCAAAGCAAACCAAAAAGTTTAAAAATAGAGTTCTACTTGACCAGGAGAACGAATTTAATGTAGTATCTACTTTTCTCCCATCAATCCTACTTTGATTTAATTTCTATGAAAAACAATAGCAACAATGTAAAGGTTTTTATGTCATGTAAGATTACTTTAAGGCCTTAAAAATGTGATTTTCCTCTTTTTAAAGAAGAAAATACTGAAGTGTCTTAAGATCTATTAATTTATAGCCAATTAATTAATAATATGTTGATCTTGTTCATGCACAAAAAAGCCAAAAGCAGAACAACTATCCAACAAACATACAGGCAAACTAACAAGTAAATCCCTTTTCTGAATGTTTGATCAGAATAAAAACAGTTCCCAAAACAGAGCTCGTGCACAGGTTAAGTCCCCCTCTGTGCCGCTCTCCACCTGTTGGACCACAGTCACTCCTGAACTCCAAAAATCAAACAGTCCGGTTCATTAATTCATTAAATCCTCTAAATCCCGAGTAAACCCCAGGATTAAGGATTATTATCTCATGTATAAACCCAGGTGTACTCACGGAGGAGAGCCTTGTCCTTTTCTGGCTGCACGTGCTGCTGCGTCAGGCCGTGCGTAAAGGCGCACGCTCCAGGAGACGAACGGCGCGCGCGGAAAGACGGAGCCTGTTTTCTGTTTTACTGCAACAATCCTGACAGGGGAAGAAGGATCAAGAAGGAGACTGAAGCTGAGAGGAGAAGTCTGATACGGACAGGTGAGAGGGAGAGAGAGAGAGAGAGAGAGAGAGAGAGAGAGAGAGAGAGAGAGAGAGAGAGAGAGAGAGAGAGGCTCTCGTCCAATCAGCTGCTCGGAGTGACGCTGTCGATCTGCTGCTGCTTCTCTGATGAGAAGAAGAAAATCTGCAAGTATAAAAAACACCTTCTCATAATTAAAACATGGAAAGACATGAAGAGAAATACATTAAAAACAAACTTTGTATTATAAATCAAACTCCAAAGGTGTTTGAAGACTTCTTTACTAATTCTTTAAAAACAAAACTAAAAAACTTTTCATATTTTTCTTATAAAACAAGGCTGATCGATTATGGCGAAAACCAAAAAAAGGGTTGTTTCTGCATTTTCACCACATGCTCTCCTGTTATGTGGACGTTATTCCTTAATCTTGATCACTCAGTTATTCAGATTAAAACTCAATTAATCACCCAGATCTTGAAACAAAAACACAATGTTGAGGCAGCTTTCGTATAACTCCATAAAAAGACGTTTATTTTACCTTTTAACTACCAGCTCAACTGTTTGGCAGAGGTATTTATTGTTTCAGAAAAACAGAACAAATCAAATCATTGATACTGTGACCATTTCAAGGAACAGAGAAAACTTATGTGGGGTTTGAAGGTTTAAAATGCAAACAGTTGGTTATGTGATGATTAAATGCACTGTAAGCCCTTGCTGTAAACTTACAGTAAATTCTCAACAGTAATTCACTTTAATCATGTAATACAGCACCCTCATTTAACTGTGCCACTCTTGTATGTTGTTTTTATTCATTTTAATAATGATTTTAATGCAATGTGTTTTTATTATGTATTTTGTAAAGTGTCCTTGGGTGCTAAGAAAGGCACTTTTAAATAAATTGTATTATTATTATTATTATTATTATTATTATTATTATTATTATTATTATTATTATTGTTATTATTATTATCATTATTATTACAATAAATTGCAATGCATTCTGGGAGAAAGAAAAACATTTTTACTGCATTTTTAAGAAATATTATTTACAGGGAATTCCTGTAAATTCTCTGTAAATCGCAGAGGATTCTGGGGGATAAAAAAGGCGGGGTCTAAACTTTAAAAAATAACGGACGTGGCCAGTTTTTATTTCCCTCCAGAAGTTCACTTTGCATTTTTTTTTTTATTCAACACTGGAGCAGCACTGCTCCTGAGTTAGGTAGGTGAATATTTTTGTTCAGTATCAAAGCTGGTAAATGAGAAATGGATCACTGTAATCATTTAATAACGTTGTAAGAATAAGTTTATATCGCTATTTAACTTTCAGACAAAGTTGTGGAACGACATTAGCCTACAGATTCTTGCTAGCTAAAACGTTCTTGTGAGCATAAGTAATGTGAGCACAGCAGCATGTTTTATTTTAGATATACCAGTACTTACTGGAAATAATGAAGTCATACTAACATTAATATAGACAGATTTTAGTCTGTCATTTTTCATTTTTTCACATTGGTACAAAAAAACATGATAAGCTTCATATTTAATGTTCTTTGTGCTTTCCAGTCAGCTTAAATAAGGTGTCTGAATTTAAATAATGAAGTACGGAATATTTGTGGTTTAACATGCAAATTAGCTAAGTGAGCCACTAGTTTGTTTTTCTGGCTTTACAATTAGTCTCTATCTTAAAATTAAATTCACAGTGTTTTTGTGCTAAACTGTTGAAAAGAGAGAGCTGTTCAGAGCAGAATGTTTTCTTGTGAGCTTTGTAGTCACAGCTGTGAAACAGAATCAGCATTTGTAAGGCATAAGAAAATAAAAAGAATGTCAGAAACTTGACATTTAAATGTGCTTTACCTGGGTGCCATTGTACATTCAAAAATGTGCCTGATCTTATAAAAGAAAAGTCCCCAGCCCTCTAACATTGGATATAACTCATTGTATGTGTTTCTTCATAAAAACACTGGCTCATGTTTTCATATTGGAATTTAAAGGATTAAAATAAAATAATTGAATATTTGTATTGTTAATTAGAACCAAAGTTGATTAAATGATTTCAGGAAAAAAAGGACAAAAAAAATATTGATCTGCTTTTATTATAGCAGCTTTTGGGAGAGGATATTTATGTCATCTGATTACCTAAAAGAGCCCTTAACTAGGGATGGGTACTGAATTCGCTACTTTAAGAGGTACCGATTGAATTCTGTAGGTACTACCGAGTACCGATTCATGCAAAATCAAACGGTACCATGTTTAGATACCTTTAATGTACATCAGTTATCATTATCAGGTCGGTTCCTTGTACTTTGTAACGTTTATGTAAATGCTTTTTATATTTACAGCTCTGTCTGACCCATTGTTAAACTGCCCTAAAGTTAAAGTGAGGGCTGCAGTTAATTTATTAAGTTGTGGTTCATTTTATTTTCTGGTTTTCATGTTGAAGACATTTTTGGAACAACTACAATGTTACAATACAAACAGTTGAATGTTGTTTAGATATATATCTGTCTTATTTTATATACTGAGAAATAAATTTACATTGAAAAATATTGAGATCTTAAAATATTAAACAAATTAATATTCATTACCCCATAAACACACGCATTGGTACCGTTGAGTACCGATACCTATTCCCAGGTACCGGGCATCGGTATGGTATCAGTTCAAATGTGAAAGGTACCCATCCCTACCCTGAACCCTAACCATATAACCCTTTGATACATACTTTTATAATACCTCTATCTACTAAATATGATCAACAAATTAAAAAAAAAAATCTGAATTCAATCAGATAAATGATAAAAATGTCCTCAAATGGATTATCAGTTGCCAAAAACGCCTAATGTATCAAATGAGATACGAAAAATCTATATGTTGAATTTTATGGACATTTTAATATTTTTATGGATTTTAGCAGAAAGTGAAACAAACATTTCAGCCCTGAAATATTAGAATTTTCTGGCTAAAATCTATGGTCCTGGGCTTTAAAGGGTTAATTACAAATCTGACACTGCAAAAAAAAAAAAAAAAATACAATCCATGAAAATAAATGTAGGTATTAATATTATTATTGTAGATTTGGCCATTTACAGTAACTTACTGCATATCTGTTTACAGTAGTTAGCTGTAGATTTTTCAGTAAAATGCTGTTAAGTTTATAAACATCAGTTAGAGTGCAGTCTTAAAAGTGCTCAGTGCCACCAGATCTTTTAGTTTCAGGTCTTTTTGTAGATTAAGATGTGTGGTCAGAGGAGGCGGGCGGAGTGAGGGTGGAGCTAAGCTAAACTGTGACTGATTTTACTGAACACAGTGGAGGTCATTTTCAGGTTGTTGTTGGGTTTTTATTGGTCACAAAGAAAATCTGAAGAGGAAAACTCTGCATCTTTAATCCGGTTTGTGAGGCTGAAGTTTGGCCGCTGTTGGAGGTGATACTATACCGACACTCACTCGTCTGATCATCCTCCGAGTTAACCTGTAATCTGACAGCAGGTCCGTTAATCTGCAGCTCCAATTAGAATCTAATTCACAAACGGACATACCAACAGGGTGACATATTAACAGAGAGAGAGGAGAGGAATGAGGAGGGAGAGCAGAGGAACAGATAATGGGGAAGGACAAGGAGGAAGAAGAGAGGAGGAAGAAGAAGGAACATGGAGACTGATTAACGTTAGAGGGGAAAACCCTCGTCAGACTGGGACTCAGGTCCCATCAACACGAAGACCAAACACTTAACAGTTTCAAAAACGATCGTCATAAAGGCGAAGGCATCTCAGAAAATGTGTGCGTCTACATCAGGGGTGGGCAACTTAAACCACCAAGAGGGCCACATAAAACCATTTTTCCAGCCTGAGGACCACATTGTTACAAATTTTCAGAAACTTTCTATGAGGAAAAAGAATGTTGGATAAACAAAAAATGAGAATATAAATTTGTCATAAAATCAGAATATTAATATTCATAAACTACAACATAAATGCAAGTTATTATGAATAATCAAATGAACTTGATACAGAATTCAAGCAAATTTAGCTCATATACATGGAATTAAAGCCAATGAAGCTATTTTTAAATCAATAAAATGATTGTTATTCATTTTTTTTAAAGCTTAAATATTTTGCTGCTGCCATTTTTTAAATATAGTATTGAGTAATACTTGATATAATGTTAACAGCTTCATGAATGAGATTTAGACACTATAAGAGCAAAGTAAGGTTGTAAATAACTTACATAAATTATATAGAATTATTATTATTATTTTTTTTTTTAAAGTTATTTTTTGGGCTTTTTATTGCCTTTATTTGATAGGACAGCTGAAGTTGCGACAGGAAAGCGGGTGAAGAGAGGGGGAATGACATGCAGCACAGGGCTGAGGCCGGGATTCGAACCCACAGCCGCTGCTGGGGGTTGGCAGCCCCCGTACATGGGGCGGACGCTCTACCAACTGAGCTAATGTCCGCCCCATATAGAATTATTTCTATTGGATATCTGATCTGGTTTTTGGGAATGAATGACAGGCCACATTTAGTAATGTGGAGGGCCGCATTTGGCCCCCGGGCCGCCACTTGCCCACCCCTGATCTACATGAATGCACTTGATACTCATGAAAATGCTGTAAAACACATGCCAGACCTCTAGGGGCGCTGTAACGATATGACGGAAGCAAGCGGAAACAGACGAAAAAACTGTGGGCATGTGCACTTGCAGCAAAAGTTGCAAACAGAGATTGTGATAAAGTGATCATAAAGTGCTGTAATGTGTCCTCGATAATTGTTTGTTCAACTCGGTGGTGATTGAGAAGAAGGAGATTTTGCTGCAACAGGGATAGTAGGGTCACTAGCTTCATCAGCACATATGCTACACTGTACGCCGCCATTGTTGTTGTTGCTGCCGCGTGTGGCGCATGCGTGTCAATGAAGATATGAAACTATGAAGTAAGTGTATCTGAAAAGTGGCGGAGAGCCAGTAATCACAGAGCTGCGTACACGGCATTTCAAAATCTTTCCACTCTGGAACCTGGTTTCAAAAATGATCGTTTACAGACCCCCAAAACGCCGTCTTCGTATGGATGATACACAGATTCAGTTTGTCTCAGTTTGTCTTCGTGTGGATGTTTGAAAATGTTAAAAATGTCTGACTTAAATCTGCCTCTGCTAGTTCGACACTGGACCTCCTTCACTGTCAGAGCTCTTTAGTTACCTTAGCTAGGAGGTTATGTGATCGCTGGCGTCTGTTTGTTTTTTTGTTAGTTTGTTAGTTTGTTTCTCTGTTAGCAAGATAACTCAGCAAGCTATGAACGGATTTCGATGAAATTTTTAGGAAATGTCCATATTGGGAGGAGGAACAAATGATTCGATTTTGGGAGTGATCTGGATCACCATCTAGATCCACTATGATGAAAAATGCCTCGTCATCATCCTCAAGTCTTCTGCAGACCTCAGTTGTAACTGGTAGATATTTGAGACTGCTGCTCACTGGATATTTTCTCTTCTCCAGACATAAAATCACAAACAAACCAGCAGCTCAAGGCCCTAAAATGTCATGTTTACTGTCATTTATGTGCAGGATGATGTTGGAGCTTTTTATTAGTAAGAATACTCCGCTTTGTTAAATCCAAACTTCAACACTCACACGCTCATGGTCAGCTGCAGGGATGATGTGTTCACTGTCAACTCGGTTATTTGAAATATAAATGTCCAGCTCTGTGGTCCACGCCGCTGCCCCCCCTCCAGCTGAGGCAGAAATCTGTTCCCCTCCTGCGGGGGTAACGAGCCGACCATTATATTTGACTTTTCCCATTAGCTTTTGTGGTTGGTTAAGTGGTCGTGGAGGGGGGCTAATCACCTCCGCCAGGCCCGCTGCTCCTCAAATATCTGCAGAGGCAGTCATATGCACCGTCTGCAGGAGGGGTCGGATCACCCAGAGGATTCTGGGTAGGATCGCTTGAGTGCTGGAGCAAGAGAGAACAGCTCCATGTACGATTGAACCGTCTCCATATAAGGTTTTCTTTATCTTATGCACCAAACATGCTTTTGGAAAATTTTAGAGTTGTTTTTTCCATTGTTGCCTCTTACGAAAGCAGAATTATTCCAGATATCAGGCTTAACATACTTTGTGTTTTGACAGGTTTTGGTCTGCTTGGCATAAAGAAAACCAAGCAAAGTAAAAACTGAATTTATGCTGAAATTTCCTCCTTTAACTAAGTCAAAACCTTCAAACCGTATATGTAAAAGTGACTCAAGTTGTAACAGAAAGATATCTGTGGATGATTTGCTGTAAAAACTTTTAATTTAATCATTTAAATATAAACTTTAAATCCCTGTTCAGAGCATTAAGAATGGAAACAACAGTGGCTCTAAAGTAGATCCTTGTGGAACACCAGATTAGTTATATAATGTTTGAAACAATTGGTTTGGTTTAGGCAGAAAACATCAACCCATGTTTTCTAAAGAAAAGCATATAGTCCCAGTAGGTTCATTATGTCTATGTAGACAATATGTTTATACTTACTTTTTCAAGAGAAAATACGTTTTTTTTAGTTCATATACCATTTCATGTTTTGACTGAGATCTTCCATCAGAAGTGTCACCTGATGTCAATGTGATGTGTCCTTTTTCAGTTGTTAAAAAAGAAAGTGTAAGCAAAAGACAAACATATAATAAGACTTATAATGATTTATGACAGGTTTTGGATGGATAAACAAAAAGAAAACCAAACAATTGACAACTGGACAAATGCTGTAATGTCCAACTCAAGTTCTCTCAACTCTATAGTGACCCAAAGTGTATCAAATAGATATCAGTGGATGTTCTGTTGCAAGAATTATCAATAACATCATTTAAATATAAATGTAGATTTACCGTTCAGAGCAGTTAGAATGGAAAAAAATAGTGTCTCTAAAGTAGACCCTTGTGGCACCCCATATTTCTTATATTGTGTTTTAAACGACTGGTTTCACTTAGGTACAAAATACCAAAACATGGTTTGTTCAGACTTATCAAGACTTGGTTTTGCCAGGTTTTGGTCTGATTAACCATAAAGAAAATTGGCCAAATAAAATTGCTGTTATTTCCTCCCTGAACTAAGTCACGTCTTCCGAACTTTGTTTGTAAAAGTAACCCAAGTTTTACCAGAAAGATACTGCTTCTGTTGATGTTCTGCTGCAAGAATGATCAATTATATCATTTAAATATCGATCAAAAATCACTGTCCAGGTCATTTAGGGTGAAAACAAAAGTGGCTCTAAAGTAGATCCTTGTGTAGCCCCGATTTGTTAAATAATGTGTAAATTACTGGTTTTCTATTGGTGGAAAACACCAACACATGGTTTGTAAAGACAAACAAATATTCAGATTTGACATGACTTGGATTTTTGATTATCAGCCAAGTAAAAATGCTGTAATTTCCTCCCTAAACTAAATCAATTCTTCTGAACTTTGTTTGTAAAAGTAACTTAGTTGTACCATAAAGATACAGTATCTGTTGATGTACTGTTGTAAGAATGACCAATTAAAGCATTTAAATATAAATGAAAATCACTGTTCAGATCATTTAGAATGGAAACAAGAGTGGCTCTAAAGTAGATCCTTGTGGAACCCCAGATTTGTTATATAATGTGTGAAATGACTGGTTTACTTTAGGTTGAAAACACCAACAAAGGTAGAAAAACAGTCAGACTTGTGCAGCTCTGTTTAATCTGTGAAACCACAGAAGAAGAGTGAGGCT
Source organism: Scarus forsteni (assembly GCA_036419115.1). NCBI lineage: Eukaryota > Metazoa > Chordata > Actinopteri > Labriformes > Labridae > Scarus > Scarus forsteni. Next base: position 22,734,279 of record JAZDUH010000198.1, on the reverse strand, counting down.
GCTGGACACCATGCAGCAGGAAAGTGAGTCTGTTTGGCAGGGGGTGTGTGTGGGAGTGTCGGCCTCTCGCCTCCTCTCTGAAGTCTCCTGCTCGTCGCCAGCTGACCCGCTGAGATCTCATTTGTATCCAGTAGATCGGAACGCCCTCTGCCAATTAAAGCGAGCCTCCGGGCTGCCGTAGTTAACCAAAACACGACCAGTGGGCAGGCAGCAGGTCGGAGGATTACTGACCGTCTGTGGGCCGAAGTTTGACAGCCAGCTGTTTAGACTCAGCGAAAAAAACCTGAAGATGAAATCAGACATGATTTATATTCAGGGAATTTGGTGGAATTATTTTTAAACTGCTTATAATTTTATGATATACTATATTTTTAAAATATCTTCCTCACCATTTACAGTCTGCATTGTGGCAATTTCTGAATACTCTTGATGGGAAAAGGAATGTTTGATAAACAAAATGTGGTAATTATTTAAAAGTACATCAATATTCATATGTTATTACATAAATACAAGGCATTATGCAAAGTTAAACGAACTTGACATATAATTTAAGCTAATTTAGACAATGTACAAAGAATGAAACCCAATCAGCTATTTTAAAGTCAATGAAACAATGAATGGTTTGCAATTTTTAAAGCACAAATATTTTACTTCTGCCACTTTCAATATACAGTATTGAGTAATACTTGATATAACGTTCTTTATGACAGAGCTTTAGAGCCACTATTATAAATGGACTTGAGCTTATATAGCACTTTTCTAGTCTTTTGACTACTCAAAGCTGCTTTACACCGCAGGTCACACTTACCCATTCACACCCATTCGCCCTCACATTCACTCACTGATGGTTCAGAGTTTCTATGTTAGTTAACCATCAGTATTTCTAACACATTCACGCCCTTTCTTGCCCATTTACACACCACTGACGCAGCAGTGGAAGCAACTTAGGGTTAAGTGTCTTGCCCAAGGACACAACGCCATGTGTCGCCCGGAGCTGGGCTTGAACCTGCAACCTCCCGATCACTGACCAAGCGCACTATCCAACTGCGCCACCGATTAGCAAACTAATGCCTAAGCCCCACATTCCCATTTCTCATAGCTATTGTGCACGACTGTACACAACTGACGAGGCTGGTGTGATCACTATGATAAGGGATTAAATGACTGTCTCACCCCTGGACACACCCTGTAAATACACCGTAATTTCATGCGCTTTGGGGGCGTTCATCCCACTCCAGTTAGGTTAATGCAGCCATATGACAAGGATTCCATGAATTTTCATCCCGCTGACACGACGTCAGCCCCACTGAAGCCCAGTTCACGCCATGTAAGCCCCAACTGAGCCCTGGCGCTTCCGTCGCCTTAAACGGGACACAGTCGGGCACAAATAGATACATCCTTGTCAGTCGTCATCATAAAGCTTTCAGGATTGAGCCACGATCAGCTCGACTGAGCTCCGTATATGCCACGCTAATACCGTTCACCTTAGGACTTCATTAGGCTTCCATCCCGTTACACTGAGAGCTGCAATTCTCCACGACAGTTTTGAACAGTTTAAACTGTAGGGACCCTTCCACTTTCCCCGCCGTTCATCCACGACTATACAACGCTGATCCAGACCAAGTAGCGCATGCACCACGACCAAAGCACGTTTTATCAGGATTATAACAATCGTGCACAATCGCCATGAGAAATGGTAATGTGTGACTGGGGCTTAAGTGCGTCAATACCTATGAAAATATTAATTTACATTGTATAGAATTATTTTTATTAAATATCTGAGTTTTTTTCTTTTTTGTTCATTTTTGGAAATGACTGCTGGGCTGAATTTTGTGAGTTGTCCACCGCTGTATTCGTTGTTTCCTCTCTAACTTTGTTTGCTCACACAGACATTGGTCTGAACTTGGTCCAGATCGATGTACTCCGAGTTACGACTTGTGATGTCACATCACTGCCTAACCAATAAGGCAACCTCTTAATAATGACGTAGACTGTAAAGTATAAAGTTCTTTTACATTATGCGCCGGTTCCCCGCTTTTAACTCAAATGAGTTAGTTGATAAAGCATAGATCTTATAATGCCTGTCATGTTGGTTAATTTACGTACCAGAGTTCCTTGCACTCAAACCAAAGTCGTATTTTGATGGAACGCTTTCAGGTCGGAACTCGTAGATTTTAACTGGGAAATATCCAAGTTACGTGTCGCCTGGAACGCAGTATTACTTAACAATGCATTTTGAAAATTGCACCAGTCAAACATTTGTGCTTTAACAACTGAAGACACTCACTGTTTTTTAATTTAAAAATTGCTTAACTGGCTTTAATTCTGTGTACATTGGCTAAAAAAGCTTGAATCCAATGTCAAATCCATTTAACTATCCATTATAACTTGTTCTTGTGTTACATTAAATGAATATTTGTGTGCAATAATTATGACTACCTTATATCTGCATGTTTTGTTTATCAAACATTTTTTCCCCATTGAGAGTTCCGGAAATTGACACAATGCGGCCTGCAGGCTGGAAAAAACAGCTTTATGTGGCCCTTCCCAACTCATAAATGCCAAGACCAAGAGCATCTTCACAGCTGTTTTTTGTTTTTTTTTATTTCAGACTAACATCTGTGTTTGAACACCTTGTTGAAACTGTGACACCATAATGAGGAAATCTGAAGGTAAAAGGATCCAACCTGAGATTGGCAAGGTGTACCTAATAATATGACCAATATGAGCAATGCCTGTGTTATTTTTATTTAAATTGTTACTGTTCCCTAAAACTTATTTAGTTACCACATTTATTGTTGTGATTTGCTATTTACTGCCTTAAACTTTATCATGAACTTGTATAATTATGACGTGTGCTGCTGACCTCTTGGCCAGGTCACCCTTATAAATGAGATCCTGATCTTAGTGGATTTTATCTGGTTAAATAAATAAAAAAATATGACCAACAGTGAGTGTACATACAAACCAAATCATCCATAAAATTTGCAGAAAAAAATTAAGAGTATCAAAGAAAAAAATACAAATAAAAACATTATATTAAAAAAATAAACTCCCTTAAAAATTATTACAAAAATAATTGTAAAAATAAAATAAAGTAAAATAAAAAGACAAAAAGTAGATTAACAAATTTGAATTAAATGGTACTGACTCATGCACTATGAAATGTGTTGTGAAACGTTTGCTGTGCTTTATTGCCCCACAAATTGAGATTGATTCATTGATTTATTGACTGTTTTAAAGAGGACAATCTTACTGGATTGGGCTGTTTGCCTCATGTCCTGCCTACAAGTTTAGAGCCTTACTAATTAAATAATAAGCTCCTTACTTGGCCTGAGTAGGAGGGAAGTTCTTGAATGTTTAGCAAAAAAGATTTTTGAACATGAGGACTTTGAAAGACTGACAGAAAAGTGAGGTTTTTGACCGTTAAGATGCACAGCACATGGAGCTGATGTAACATAAAAGTTTAAAAATCTCAACATCACTCTAAAAATCTGAACATTTAGATTTTTTGCTTGTATATCAACGGCTTTTAAAATGTAAAATTCTTAGTTTGATTTCCTAAAAATACATGACTTTAAGGATTTGTCGTGGTTTGTTGGTATATTTCAGGTCATATTTCTCCTTGATTTCTTCAGTTTCAGGAGCACAAAGGGCCAAAGTCAGGTCTGGATCAAGTGAGTAGCTTTTGGGGGGGGGGTCCTTAACGCGTGCGTGGACGTCCAGCGGCGAGCAGGCTGCTGGCAGTCAGGCAGCCGCCGCTGTTGTCCAACAAATCCGTCCGTCCCTCCCCCTGTTATTAGGATCCCAGCAGGGAGGATGGACTTAGAGGTGTGTGAGAGAAAGAGGGGGGGTGTTAACATCTGTCCCACTTTAACCTCAGTTAGACCACCAGGTAGCCCACCTGTAGCCCTCTCCTGCTCCAGACTGAGGGGCAATTACCTTGTGGAGCTGGAGGCCGTGTGTTTAAATGACTTTAATAAGCCTCAGCTGACACACAAGCAGGGAAATAATGACCAGAAAAGATCAGGAAAACTCATTTACAGTCTGAGTTTGGGTTAGGCTACAGTTTAGGGCCCACATTCTGCCTCTTTAAGATTGAAATGTTTTAGCTTCCTTAAAATGCTGCTCTATGAGCTCTTCTGAGTGTAGATTAATTCCAGCTGTCTGTAGATGGTCACACCAACAAGATAATCAGCCTGATTTCTGGTCCTAATTCCCCTCAAAACTAAAGTCAGCAAAGGTTCAGGTGGGCCTTACACAAGTACGGATTTGTATGACTTCGGTAAAATAAACTATCGATCTGGTGATGTTGACACACGGAGACGCGTATTTTTTGAAAACGGGTCTGCAAGTGGATATCTGCTGATCGTCTTCATGCCGTAGTTGGCATAAACAGATAAGTCCGGAAAAGACGGTGACCTCATAGCACCCCTCCTCCTCCCCGCCCCCCAACACACGTTGTCACACACACCAACAACAACAATGGCGGCAGCCGGGCTGATTCGGATCTTGTTCCAGCAGCTAAAAATATTGCTACGAGTTTTATACCAACATTTGCTCACAGAACACTGTTGTTTACGTTCAGAACAGAAGCATGGACAGGAAGAAAGTCGGCCTTGTATGTGCATCTTGTGTTATTAGTGCTTTGTGGCAATTTCAGTGTCACCTTTAGGCTGGGCGTATGAACTACAGGATTTTGCATTGATTTTGCGTTGTCATGTAAATGCACACGTCTGCGTACAATGCATTGTGTAAACAGCGCTACAGGTTTTGATGCTGATGCCAAGACAATACGGGGCTGTCCTTGTGTGAGGAGGGCCTCAATCATCTGGTGATCTTACATGAGCTTCCTGCGTTTTATTGACCCAAATCATCCCAATAAATTGCGATGAGTCATTAAGTTTAAAATAGTTTAAAGCCAAAGGTTATGATAAGGGTGGAGCTCACTGGTCATTTAGATGGCGCCGAAAACGCTCAAATCTGGTAAGTTTTTGTTGCGTTTTGGCCTTGTGTTTAGATGGAGTGCGTTGCGTTTTTAGGAAAAACATAAATTTTTGAAAACGGGCTCCACAGTGGAAAAGTTTGAATCTGCTCTCCAAGCCGATCAGAGGCGAGCCGATAAAAACCCATGTCACTTGCAGGACTTGGGTTGAAACCCTTTCAATCTGCCAACAGGAGCCAATTGTTTTAGGGTTTAAATTTTTTTTTTGGCCAGTGTGAAAGGTGTATGTCATGCACCAATCAAGGGGGAAAGTGCATACCATAAGTTTTAAAGCATAATAATGTTTTTCCCAGTTACTCAAACGAAAATATGAGATTTTTCAAAGGTTTAACAGGATTTATTTACAAAAAAAAGAAATAAACAGCTCACTTACAAAAGCTTGAACAGAAATCTGGATTCTAAACAAAGGAAGCGATAAGCTCTCAAAAATAGAACTACTCCAGGAAAAAAACACAATTCACTAAGGAAAAGAAACTAGGTTTACCAGCTAAACAAAGAACATACATCCACTGACACGGGAGCTTCTCGTGACAAACTACGGTTGGAGGCAGGGAAGAAATAAAGTAGTGTACTGCTGTCAGATGGTCTGCCCGTCACTCTCAGGCCACCAGATTTAAAGATGTTCAGGCCAATCAGCCCCGCCAGCATCCCAGACCTTATTAGCCAATCACGCAGCACCATCATCTGAAAAACAGAGATCCACCCACACGAAACAAACGGGACGAAAAACGAAGATCCAAGCAGAACAGAGCACTCACTCATACAGAAAAATACAAGCACAAAACCAAACCAAATACAGCCACAGTTGTAACAGTGTATAAGGTTGCATCTACACAAGAGCAGACCCTGGATGTTGGTGAGTGAGTCTGTTAGTGTGTGATGTGCTGCATCTGTCACATTTGTTACCTCAGACTCAGTTTAGACTCTAAACCTTCATGAGTGTTCTTGACTTCACAGCAAATCCTCTTTTTTATTTTATGTAAACGTCCTGAAACTTGAACCCAGACCAGAGCTTCAGGTGTGTGTTTGTGTGTGTGTGTTAACTTGCCTGGTTAATCCTGAGTGTGTGTTTGTCCCCCGTGGAGAGACAACAGGCCAGAATGCCTGACTCCTGCCCAGGAGGTCACCACACACAACCACACATTAACTACCCCCCTGAAAACACAAACATGGACACGCGGGACACGCTCCCAGACACACACAGGACCATGAGTGACCAAACACACACACACACTTGGTCTACCTGCTGCTAAGCTTCCTTTACGTCCACAATGACGTCCTGCTGTGAGCTCAGGGCCAATTACAAAAAGAGAGAGAGAGAAAAACCTTCAGGCCTCTGGGACCAATCACCCTGAGGTCCCACCACAAACTGAGGATTCAAAGCATCTGGCTCAAAAATATGTTTTACTTCTAAATACTGATGACATAAACATGAAAATTGTCTCGTAATCAAGCTATAAGATCAGCCAGCACCACACTCTTCTCCAATATTGGGATTTTCACCATAAATAATAGTCCTATCTTTATTTAATCTAAATATTTAGATTCCTTGACCATGAAAACATACCATAAGCAACTGGATTCATAATGATATCTATTTTAGTTCAGTAGTTATTCATGAAAATCACATTTTTCCTCACGGCGATTTTCCTCTTGATCTAGCTCCAAAGTTTTTAAAGGATATCTACATTTTTCTTGTCCTGGATCAGAGAATCTGGAATTTTGCCAGGATCCAGATGAGTCTTTAGTACCTTGTAGAACCTGCTGGAAACTGTTCCTGTATTTTTTTTCCAAATGCTCTGACTATTTTTGGTGGAGCAATATGCACAAATGCAGAAAAATGGTCCGATCTCGCGATGTTAACGAATCCTTTAAAAAAATCCTGGATCCTGATCACTCTGAAATTCCAATCATTGTTCCTTGTCTCAATTCTACAGTGGCGTATTGCATTCACTTAAAAATAAATAAAATCCGCCTGGTTTTCATGCAGCGATGAGATACTATCTAGTAAAAACAGAAAATGATTTATTTTCGAGTTTCCTGTTTTTATGCGATACTAAGGAATTTTCAAAGTAACAAACATGTCGCCCATGTTAGACCTTATTCAGTTTTATTCCTCACTCGGTTTGGAGCGGTTTGAAACATTGGGAGATACCTGTGTCTTTGAGCGATGTAAATGGTATTGTTATTAGTTTGTCCATATTGCGCAGATACGTGAAGAATTTGTGGTTGTTCCTTCCGATGCAAAGCCCAGCCAGATCTGCTCGACATTGCGTTTTTTGTACCGGTGTTGACCACGTACCTGGTTGATAAAAGCAGCAGCCAGTTTCGAAGCAAAGCGTCAGAGGGAATCCTGTTTTTACCAGATAGTATCCCTTAAAAACAGGAAAATCAAAAATAAATAAGTTCCTGTTTTTACAAAGACCAAAGAGGAAAAGAACCATCCGGACTGTTATAGGCCCAAAGTTCAAAAGCCAGCATCTGTGATGGTATGGGGGTGTATTAGTGCTCAAGGCATGGGTAACTTACACATCTGTGAAGGCACCATTAATGCTGAAAGGTACATACAGGTTTTGGAGCAACATATGTTGCCATCCAAGCAACGTCTTTTTCATGGACACCCCTGCTTATTTCAGCAAGACAATGCCAAGCCACATTCTGCACATGTTACAACAGCGTGGCTTCGTAGTAAAAGAGTGAGGGTACTAGACTGACCTGCCTGTAGTCCAGACCTGTCCCCCATTGAAAATGTGTGGTGCATTATGAAGCATAAAATACAACAACGGAGACCCCAGACTGTTGAACAACTTAAGCTGTACATCAAGCAAGAATGGGAAAGAATTCCACCCAAAAAAGCAATGTAACACAGTGGTAAAAAAAACCCTGTGCCAACTTTTTTACAATGTGTTGCTGCTGTTAAATTCAAAGTTAATGATCACTGGCAAAAGAAAATAAAGTATCTCAGTTCAAACATTAAATATCTTGTCTTTGCAGTATATTCAATTGAATATAAGTTGAAAAGGATTTGCAAATCATTGTATTGTTTTTATTTATGATGAACACAACTTCACTGATTTTGGGTTTTGTAGAACCAGTGGAACCAGTTATTATTTAGTTATTTTTGATCGCTGCATGAAAATTAACCCTAACTCTATATAAGGATTCTTTGTTTTATCTAGAAAATGAACAAGTGATTAAAATGTAAGCTTACCAAATTCAAACAGATCGACTTTCAAAAGATCTGTATGCAAAAGAAAAACAAAATAATGTAGGTGTATGCAACAAAACCAATCATACAGTGGCAGTGTTAAAAGGAGGATTTGTGCCATGAACCTCCTCCACTAGGGGGAAATGAAACAAGAGCTGGTTACCCTGTCACCGAATGTAGTTATTTTAATCACCTCACCACTAGAGTGTACTTAACAACAAGGGTTCTCACTGAGCCAAAAGAAGAAGATGGTCACCTAGCAACCAGTTTGTTTATGTATGGTTATGTTGTGCATTTTGGTCCCAGATGCATCAGTTGTTGCTCCAGAAGTAGTTTGTCACCGCAATTTACTTGGGCTCAAACAAGCTATGACACAGTTCAACGCATTAACACAAAAGCGCTCCACAGATAAGAGGAACACATACAACACACTGCCCAAAGATCTTTAACCAGCAAAGACCTAAGATTTTAAAAGCATTTAAAGACTGAATATTTAAATTTATAGAGCCTCACACTGGGCACCATAAAACATTTGCAGTAATTTGCTTGATCTTTAAAGACTTAATTATTAAAACTCAAATATTTTATTTCTCATAGTTTTTCAGGATTGGGGCACTAACAAGAACTGATCTCTGAAAATATATATGTGATCTATTAAATTTATCATGTTCATTAGAGCTGACATTAAGGGCTCTAATTCATAGACCAGGCGCAGCATCTGCTCCGCGCGACAGGGTGTATCCAGCACACTTTACAAATTTCCTGCAGTGTGCAGACAGGCGCACTCCAAGTGCAGAAAGGCGCATCCATGCCTCTGTTTCTGACCCTCCATTCAATTGCCAGAGAGGGAGAAGAAAAGGCATGAGTGGGTTTAACACAGCCGAGTGTTGTCTTCACCAATTAAATGAAGCCTCTCCTTGCCTTTAAATGTGCTTAGGGTGAGGCGCAGAATCTGATTGGTCTGACTGATCCCCTCCACTGCAGAAATAGTGTGCTGACAAGACCCATTAGTGGAGATGGTCAGAGCCGCTGTCCCTTCTGCAACTGGGAGGACAGACTGGCCATCGGGGCATGTATCGGAGGCCATCAAGTGTGTCACTGTGTGTGCCAGCTCCAGGGACAGATGTAATCTGTTCCTTTGTCATTTATAGGGACTACAAAATTAAGAAAAGTTACATAGCAGCAGGCTTATCCAATCATCATGCTTGTGATCCACCTGCATTCCTGGTCCGTCATCGTTAAATAGCAGAACCTTTGTTGATACACTGTATATACTCCCAGTGTCTCCAACTCATCCTCCTTGCAATAATGGCCATCTTTTTATATCACGCTAAAGATAAGACTAAAACAGAAAAATATGGGGAAGCACAGGTAAATCCTAAGTGACATACATTTATTTTCTCTATTTTTCCTCTCTCTTTCATTTGAATTTCATTAAATGAGAGAAACCAGAAATATACTCAGTATCGGATGTTAAGGCTGTTTATTGTTGACTTGTAAGATGTGCATCAAACTTCCAGGTGCCGTCAAGTTAAATTTCCATTATGATAAACGACTTTAATCCGACATCAGATGTGACAAGACAGTTAATATAGATACATGCTGGTTCAGACAGTTACATTAAATAGCAATTGCTGTGATTGTTTACCGCATTAAAATATGCCCGACACTCTGGAAACCTGCCTCTGAGGGTTTGGTGATGTGTGGGCACATGTGTGCCTGTCACCAAATTGCAGATAGGGAGGGTGCACTTTACCTGTGCTGAGATTTTTTAAACAAATAAATGTCAACAGAAAGAATTAAATGGCAAAGTTATAATGATGCTTGTAATAATGAAGGAAGTTACGAACGCTAAACAGATACATTTACATATATTGAGTGGTTACTGAGGATTACCTAACGGAGAAAACTAAATTTTGGAAAAGGTTAAATCAGGGCTACTTAATTAATTGAGGATAAAAGAAATAAACCAAGTTGGAACTTCAGAGTCCTTTTGTGATGCAGAGTTGGTGTCAGGTCTGTTCTCGGTCTTGAAGCTGCTGGCTTGTGGACTTTTGAGTATGATTTGGTATCAAAAGGGTATATGAGCATGAAATCAGCTGGTGCCATGAATCAGGAGAGAGTTTCTGTCCTGGGATGGTCCCACAGTTTTTATGGGACAGATAAGCCATCTTGGATTGGACTTGCATGTTCTGTCTTGGGTGAAGCTGGGCTTGGAGTTCCTGATCAGCAGGATAAAAAAGTATGATGAAAAGAAAAAAGGATGACTCATATAAATATCAAAGAATGTCGGTGCCTGAAAATGAATATTGCAATTTACTTTGTAATGGCAAAAACTCTGTATGATTGATTGTGTTGCTACTGTAATCAGGGCTTGACGCTTAGCATTTTCCCAAGTAGCACAGGTGCTACCAAGTTGAAAAATCTAGTAGCACAAAAATATTTTTAGTAGCACGATGAAAAGTTACCAAGTAGTGTGTTTTTCTTTAATACAAAGATCTGCGGTCTTTCCAGACTTTACAACTGTTTTCTTATGCGCCATGAAGTCAAGGTTTGATTTTGACATTGGTGGGGACATGAAAGTTCTCCAGAATCCCCCCGCTATAAACCTGGCTTAACATACGAACACCAACTGGTCAAGTACGAACCGCTCCTTTTTCAACAGGGATGAATGTATATGCAGTTAACTAGACATAAAAAAAATAATCAGGACCGCAGGAAAATTTGATCTCCAGTCCACATCTAGACAGAATTATCCTCTCTTCTGTCTCATACACTGAAGACATGTGTAGCACATTTTCAGCTGATTTATACACTGTCCACTGAGAACAGCTCTGAGACCCACGTATGGGCCTCCACCCACAGGTTGAGAGCCGCGCTGCACTAGTACATTGTATTTCGCGTCCTTCAAAAATTGTTTTTATATCATGGACAATATGTGATGGAGGATACCTCAGGATGGATTTTAATTTAGAAGACAGTGAGTGAGTGAGTGAGAGCTGGACTGATGAAGAATGTTCAGTTTTGATTCATCCAAAGGCTGACTCTTCATTCTGTCTTTGTGTTCACAATAAACAGCGCGCATGAGCTATCCAGACACCGTTTGAATCATAAAACAACACAAAGTGACCGATGATCCCTCACTGTCCCAACGAAGCGCGTCTGTCTGCGTCTTTACGCTCACCGGCACACAGAAGAGCGCGTGCCCAAAGACGGCGAGCGATTCAGGAGGCATTTAGATCATATGTTCACGTGCATCGGCTGCACCGCGAAAAGACATTACTGACAGACAACTATGGTGACAGCCACACTTTAAGTGGAAAATGTCAGGCCTGTAGTCCACATCGTGGCTACATCAGACGGCGTAGAATGCATCCTCGTGCGTAAAACGGGGCTCGCGAGGGACAGCGCTGTGTGTTGTGGCACGGATGTGTCCCCCGCTCAGCGCGGTGCAGGCATGTCGGGTGTACCGAAGGCTAGCTAGCGGCACAGTTAGGTCAATAAAACAAACGTTTCAAAGCTGAACATGTTTCCAGCTGAGGCTGCGTTCAGGAAGACCACCGGCCACAACTTCCGACGTATTCAACACAAGATAAAACCTGTTTTGGACGGTCATTTTTCGTAGTCGCACGGGTGCTACCAAATGCAAATCACAACTCGCACTGTAATATTTTTAGTAGCAAATGCGAGTACCTCCTCGCACTGTCGAGCCCTGACTGTAATCAAAATGGGCAGCATTTGGTACCCACATCATGAATGAATGGATAATTGAATGAATATTTATTTTGAAAATGTAAAAGAAAATAATAATTGAATATTTTTTGGAGAAACAAAAAAGAATCAGTACAAAGAAATTCAGCAGTTTAGTAAACAATCCAAAAGAAATACAGACAAACGGTGAAATTCACAGTTTTAACTTCTTTTACATTTCAAAAAGGAGTGGAATGAAGTAAAACTTTTTAATTTTCACCTCTTCTCCATCGCTGAAAATAAAAGAATCCTGCCAGTTTACCTCCAGTAATAGTTTGGCACACCTATGGCCTAATGGTTCACTGAAGGAGCACATCTAAGTTCATTTTTATAAATCACAGCCTTTTCATGGTAAGTGGCGTATGCCACTTTAAGGTCCTGTTCTCTGCATAAGCAAGCTTTATAAATGAGGCCCCAGGTCTGCAGGGTTATTCAGTGATAACTCAGTTCTCTCTCTGAAGACCATGTGAGCTGCATTAAAGTCCACCAGAGCTGAGCTCTTCAGTCAGGGGGATTTGAAGAAGGGGGTCCTGGTGTCCCTGGTTTTTGTCTGATCCTGATGGCTGTAGGAGCTTCTGTAGGGCAGACCTCAGACCTCAGCAGCAGGGAGCAGAACAAAGTCCAGAGAGTTTTATGGTCCAGGGAGAGTCTGACAGGAACATGACGCTCCCTCCTGTGATCATTCTCTTAAGAAGCTCCGCCCTCTTCACCTTATCTCACCTGACAAACTAGGTAACAGGCTGTGATTTCCGCTCAATCAGAGGAGACGCTTAGCTGCTGCCAGATCGACTAAAGACTAAAAACAGGACGAGCTCCTCACCAGTGGGAGGTCTGGGAACTCTGAGAACTCTGGGAACACCAACACCTCCAGCAGGTCCAGACTCCACAGACCGACGGAGAGCTTCAAGGTCCAATCAGAGAGAGAGAAACTCTCAGGGACGGAGCAGCTGAGACTCTGATTCACTGTCAGACAAAATGGCGTCTGCTTTTGAGGAAGCCCTGAGATGTCCAGTCTGCTTTGAGATCATCAGGTAAGTGATACAGATTCTTCCATCTGGCTGTTTCCATGCTGAACTCCAAACTACAAATGTCTATTTACTGTATAAATGATCATTCACTGCACATATCGTCCTCCTACTGTACACGCACTTTGCTTTGCAAGTTTTTTTTTCTATCTTGTAAATACTAAACATATTACTTTTCATTTACTTCATCTTCATTCTAGTATTTATTTAAAAATGTTGTTCCTGCTCTGCTATCATAAATCATCTGGCCGACTTACAACTACTAAAACCTCCTCATGTAAACAGAGGCCTGTGTGTGTGTGCTTATCAGCAGCTCCTGACACACACACACACACACACACACACACACACACACACACACACACACACACACACAAACTCTGCTAATCTAAGTTGTAAACCTGCAACCTCAGAGTGAACTTAGCAGAGTAACTTCAATTGTGATCTCATAATATAAAAAATAGACGGATGTGTGGTCTTTTTGAACTTTTCTAAATGGTCATTGTACTTCCTGTCCCATGATAACTGAAATACAACGTTACCTTTTAACAGTATTAAACATTGTTAAACACAAAAAGATGTTACTACAGTTTCTTCATCTGTTCTGTTCATATACGTATATACAATCCGTGTTTATCTAGTCTATACCTAGAGAGTGAAGTAAACCTGCATCAATTTCATGATTCACTTGTGGATAAAATTGTTGGTACCCTTCTTTTAAAGATAGAAAAGCCAACAATGGTCACGGAAATAACCTGAAGCTGACAAAAGTAATAATGAATAATGAATAAAAATGTACTAAAGTGAACAAATGAAAATCAGAGATTGCTTTTGGATTGTCATTCAACAAAAATATTTAAAAAACATAATAATGAATCTGGCCTGGACAACAACAATGGTACCCATAGCTTGATGTCTGTTGCACAACTTTTGAGGTAAAATCTCAGGCAATTTCTCGAACTGAGTTAGACTTCTGCACCTGTCTACAGGTTTTTTTTGCCCACTTCTCATACCAATAATTTTACACATATGTGCATGTCTAACATACCTGTCTAATAAAGCTGATTCTGATTCTGGGTTTGATTCAGAAATCGTGTGATCCTGTCCTGCAACCACAGCATCTGCAGAGAGTGTGTGAAGAAGATCTGGAAGGACAAGGAGTGTCTACTCTGTCAGAAGAAACATTCAAAGAGGTTAGAGTCAAACTTTACTCTGAGGAACCTGTGTGAGAAGTTTCCCAAGCATAGAGATCAGAAAAGATCAGAAGATCTCTGCAGTCCGCATGTTAAGAAGCTCAAGCTCCTCTGCAGAGATTCAGAGAAACATGTTGGGCACACAGTCAGACCCGTCGATGAAGCTGCTCCACAGCAGAAGAAGAACCTTCAGGAGCTCCTGCAGTCCTTAAAGGAGAAGATGAAGCTTCATGAAGAAGTCAGAGTGAAGTTTGATCAAGCTCTGAGACACATGGAGGTCCAGGCCCGACACACAGAGGCTCAGATCAAGGAGACGTTCAAGAAGCTCCAGCAGTTTCTGCAGGAGGAAGAGGAGGCCCGGCTGAGAGCTCTGAGGGAGGAAGAGGAGCAGAAGAGCCGGAGGATGAAGGAGCAGATGGAGGCTCTGAGCAGAGAGATAGAAGCTCTTTCACAAACACTCAGAGACACTGAGGAGCAGCTGAAGGCTGGGGACATCTCATTCCTGAAGAACTACAAGGCTGCAGTGGAGAGAGTGCAGCAGCGCCCCCTGCTGGAGGATCCACAGCTGCCCTCAGGAGCTCTGATAGACCAGGCCAAACATCTGGGCAACCTGGGCTTCAACATCTGGACCAAGATGAAGGACCTGGTCTCCTACAGCCCTGTCATCCTCGACCCAAACACTGCTAATTCAGTACTCATCCTGTCTCAAGATCTGACCTCCATGAGATCTGGAGAGAAACAAGAGCTTCCTGATAATCCAGAGAGGTTTGATTATTTCCGCTCTGTCTTGGGCTCTGAGGGCTTCAGCTCTGGAGCTCACAGCTGGGTCGTCCAGGTTGGAGACAGTAAAAACTGGAAAGTGGGTGTTTCAGCAGAGTCTGTCCAGAGGAAGGGACACATATGGTCTGGAGTATGGGAAGTAGTGTTCTGTTATGATAAATATACAGCAGTGTCACCAACACATCCAGCCTCTTTCCTCTCAGTGAAGAAGTGTCCAAAGAAGATCAGGGTGATTCTGGACTGGAACAGAGGACTACTGTCCTTCTCTGATCCTGATACTAACACACACATCCACACCTTCGCACACACCTTCACTGAGAGACTGTTTCCATACTTTTACACTCATTCTTCGCTGATGATCTGTCCTCAGAGATATGGAGTTTTCTGTCTCTAAATGCCTTTATTGGACAGACAGAGACAGTGAACAGAGTCAGAGAGGGAGACCTGCTGAGTGATATTTGTCGAGATTTTCCCTCTGTGCTAAACTGTCCAGACAAATTTGTGCTTTATTTTTAGATTTGAAAAGGACATTTGACATCATTGACCACCAAATTTTAATAGCAACATCAAAATAGTCCTTCGAGCTGGGCCCAGCCAAAGGATAGACGTGGGACCCCCCTCTCATAGACCCACCACTTGTGAGAGGGGCCGTAGTGGTTGGATGCCTTATAAGCTGGGCAGCGGCCTAAGGCGGGGACCCTGGCGGTCTGATCTTCGGCTCCAGCATCTACCTCTAGGGACGTGGAGCGTCAACTCCTTATCAGGCTAGATATAGTCGGACTCAGTCGGACGGTTGTTTGTGCTTGTGCACCAAACAACAGCTCAAAGTTTCCACCCTTCTTGGATTCCCTGGAGGGGGTGCTAGAGAGTGCCCCTTCTGGGGGCTCCCTTGTTCTGGGGGACTTCAACGCTCACATTGGCAATGACAGTGAGACTTGGAGGGGCGTGATTGAGAGGATTGGCCCCCTCGATCTGAACCCCAGCGGTGTTCTGTTACTGGACTTCTGTGCTTGTCACAGATTGTCCATAACAGCACCATGTTCAAGTATAAGGGTGTTCATATGTGCACCTGGCACCAGGACACCCGAGGTCGCAGTTCGAAGATCGACTTTGTATCGGACTTGTGGCCGCATGTTTTGGACACTCGGCTGAAGAGATGGTGGGGGAGGATGTCGGTCAGTTTCAACTCCCATCTCCGGGTGAAGTTGTGGCGGGGGAGGCAGGGGACATTGAGTCCGAGAGGGCCTTGTTCTGGGTCTCTATTGTGGAGGCGGCTAATTGGAGCTGTGGCCATAAGGTGGTTGGTGCCTGACATGGCGGCAACACCCAAACCTGCTGGTGGACGCCAGAGGTGAGGGATGCTGTCAAGCTGAAGAAGGAGTCCTATCCGGCCTTTATAGCCCGTGGGACTCTGGTAGTAGCTGAAAAGTACCAGCTGGCCAAGCGAAATGCAGCTTCGGTGGTCGCTACAGCAAAAACCCGGGCATGGGAGGAGTTTGGAGAGGCAATGGAGAACAACTTCCGTACAGCTTCGAAGAGATTCTGGACCACCATCAGGCGTCTCAGGAGGGGGAAGAAGTGCGCTGTCAACACTGTCTATGGTGGGGATGGTGCACTGCTGACCTCGACTCGGGATGTTGTGGATTGGTGGAAAGAATACTTTGAAGACCTCCTCAATCCCACCAGCACGACTTCCAGTGCAGAAGCTGACTCTGTGGTGGGTTCTCCTATCTCTCTAGCTGAGGTTGCCGAGGTGGTCAAGAAGCTCCTCAGTGGCAGGGCTCCAGGGATGGATGAGATCCACCTGGTGTTCCTCAAGGCCCTGGATGTTGTAGGGCTGTCTTGGTTGACACGTCTTTGCAACATCACGTGGACATGGGCGACAGTGCCACTAGATTGGCAGACCAGGGTGGTGGTTCCTCTTTTCAAGAAGGGGGACCGGAGGGTGTGTTCCAACTACAGGGGGATCACACTCCTCAGCCTCCCCGGTAAGGTCTATTGAGGGGTACTGGAGAGGAGGGTCAGTTGGATTGTAGAACCTCGGATTCAGGAGGGGCAATGTGGTTTTTGTCCTGGTTGTGGAACTGTGGACCAGTTCTATACCCTCCATAGGGTGCTTGAGCGTGTTTGGGAGTTTGCCCAATCAGTCCCCATGTGCTTTGTGGACTTGGAGAAGGCATTTGACCGTATTCCTTATGGGGTTCTGTGGGAGGTGCTTCGGGAGTAAGGGGTAGCGGACTCCCCATTACGGGACATCCGTTCCCTGTATGACCGGTGCCAGAGTCTGGTTCGCACTGCCGGCAGTACATCAGAGTCATTCCCGGTGAGGTTTGGACTACACCAGGGCTGCCCTTTGTCACCGATTCTGTCCATTACTTTTATGGACAGAATTTCTAGGCGCAGCCAGGGCAGTGAGGGATTCCGGTTTGGTGACCTCAGGATCGAGTCCCTGCTTTTTGCAGATGATGTGGTACTGTTGGCTTCATCAAACCGTGAACTCCAGCTCTCACTGGATGAGAATCAGCACCACCAAATCCGAGTCCATGGTCCTCACCCCAGAGAGGGTGGAGTGCACTCTCCGAGAAGGGGAAGAGATCCTGCCCCAAGTGGAGGAGTTTAAGTACCTTGTGGTCTTGTCCACGAGCAGAGGAATGGTGGATCAGGAGATCGATAGGCCGATCGGTGCAGTGTCAGCAGTAATATGGGCTCTGCACCGGTCTGTCGTCGTAAAAAGGGAACTGAGCCGTAAGGCGAAGCTCTTAATTTACCGGTCGATCTTCACCCCATCCTCATATACATTCACGAGCTGTGGGTTGTGACCGAGAAAATGAGCAAGTATAAGCAGCCGAAATGGGCTGCCTTCACAGGGTGGCTGGGCACTCCCTGAGAGATAGGGTGGGAAGTTCGGTCATTCAGGAGGAGCTTGGAGTCGAGCCACTGCTCCTACCCGTTGAGAGGAGCCAGATGAGATGGCTCAAGCATCTGGTCAGGAGGCCTCCTGGATGCCTCCCTGGTGAGGTGTTCTTGGCATGTCCCAATGGAAGGCAGCCCCGGGTCAGACCCAGGACACGTCTCTCTGCTGGCCTGGGAACGCCTCGAGATCCCCCCGGGAAGAGCGGGACGACCTGGCCGGGGAGAGGGAAGTTAGGACTTCCCTGCTTAGGCTGCTGCCCCGCGACCGGACCACGGATAAGCGGGAGAAGACGCTACGGTACGGTAAAATACCACAGTTGATCGATACAAGCCATAACATGGATTAAATCATTTTCATCAAACAGAAAACATGGTCAACGGTGTCAAATCACTGCAGTGCCCAGTAGGAATCCCACAAGGCTCCATACTGGGACCTTTTCTGTTCGGTTTAAACAATAACGATCTTTGCAATGATTGCATTTGTGTTCTTTTTCAAATATATGTTAGTACTGATACTGTATTTTTCAATGTTCTCTAAGCAGCCTGGTGAGACCTATCGCCCTGGTTTATTTCTGGGAGATGAGGAATGTTAATGAGTTTAAGAACATGGGTGTCATCTTGATTTATCCTCTTCCTTTAAGAACATAAAAATGTACACAAAATTGCTAAATTCAACCGGTTCAATTTTAAGCAAATACAACATTCTCTGACTGCGAGTGCTGCATTAATGTTCCCACATTCACTGATCCTCTTCACATGTTGATTACTGATCAACTAGCTGACCACTTACACGAGTGACAACTCTCAAACCCATTAGATAAACTCTTGTCACTGCTGTAACATCCTTTCAATGTAAAATTTGTTGAAGTCATAGTCCAACTGTTGCTGTTTTCATGTCTTGACTCAATCCTGACTCCATAACTAGAAGATGGACATTATTCTTTCAACTCTGCATGCAGTAACACGTTAGAGCTCTCCCACCGCTAACTAGTATAGCTCAAATAGCTTGAAATCAATGGGAGACATTAACCTGCTTCTGCAAACATTCATCAGATAATCTAAACTCTAAGTGGTCCTGTGTGCTTGTTTGACATATTTTAAAAATGCATTATCTGAGGTTATCTTCTACTGTCACTATTATCTTCCTATACTCCTAATCAGAGGCTTTGTTTTGTTGTCTTACTTTTGGAGTGGTTTGAGCTAGCAATGCTAAGTTGACTCAGGTCTTTTGAACGACTGTTTTATGTGAGGCAAGACACCAAAACAACAAAAATTTTGGACGATAACTTAAAGCTGTGAAAACGTCCAGAAGTTCAAAATTGTCTGAACGTTGTACAGATCACAAGAGCCACAGGTTGAAGAGAATGTGAGTTTCCCCTCAGACGAACCAGCTTTGGTCAATATGTTCTGTTGTTCTGAAGTCCTACATTATGGATCAGTTCACCACCATCAGTCAGAGAAAGTTCCGCCTTTGCAACTTTTCAGGGTCACCTGAAGGTGAGGCTCAGGACAAACCAGACCTGTGAGCATTTATAAACATCTGTCTTTAATGTGTGTACATAAATACATCCCTGGATCTAACCTAAGTGCAAACTAACATTCATAATTACATCTATGTATGCTAAAGATGTGCAGTACTGTCTATGAACATGTCTGTTTATGACAAACGTATGCAGTATAATTGTGGAGAAGTGGACAATAATAATTTAGCACATTTACTGCAGTGTGAAACTTGTTAGCACTTTAGCACATTGAACAGCTGTCACATTTTAACACTGAGGGTCTTTTTGTTCTGGTTTGTCTTTAGTAGATCTTCTATAGTGTTGTATGTGTGTTCTGTAAATTAAAATATAGGTCATGTTTTGTGAACATGATGTCATCTGGCTGCTGCTTGTTACTGATGTATTATATTTATTTTCAGATTATATTCAACTTATCATGTGCTTTACATCAACCTGTCAGCCAATGGAAATTAGCCTGTGGTTTTTAAAGAAAAAAAAAACAGTGAGTGAGTGATCTTGGGACAGAGTCTCAGAATGAAAGGATTACTTAAGACATGAGCTCCTTCTGATTTATTTCAACTCTTTATTCCTCCACTGTCACTGTCTGCTCATTTTTATTGAATAAAACACATCCTGATTTAAAATACTGTTTGATTTCTTCAATCTCTTCATCACTTTTATTTCCAACAGTCTGGATATTGGAAAATTGACAGTGGCCTGGAGGGGTCAGAAAAATTACTTAAAAGAGGAGAAAGTCAAACCCTCAATGACTCCCAAAGAGTAAAGCTGTTTGGATAATTAATAGAAATTAATATGTTAAATCATATTATTTTATGTTATATTATATTAAATTGGATAAGGTCACATGGTGTGATCTCATTGCATTATAGAAATTTACATTACCATTTATTAGTCTAGATAACATGAGATTTTGTTTTGCCCTACTACATTAGATGTTAATGTATTTTAACCAAAAGAATATGCTGCTTCCAAATGAATTGTTTTGGTGTTTGTTTAGAATAGTTTTAATTAAATGTTATGCTGCATTCTGGTTTACTTGATACAATTTTGACCAAAGCACAAGTTGTTTTATTAGTGTATTGATGTTATGTGATCATATTGCATTGTGTTATATTATTGCATTACGTTATAATAATTTGCTCTATAATATATTGACTCACCCCAGCAGAGGATTTGAAGAAATCAAACTCCAGATGTACCTATATGATCCCACACTCTCTTGCTGCAAACAGATTCTTAGTCCAGATTAATCCTCCTGTTTGGAGTCGCTTCTTGAGTCCACAGTTATCGCGTCTAAGATGGAGAACTGACGTTTGTAAATCTCCATAGTGGAAGCAGAAACTTGTGCCTCACAACAATAGATATACTGCTAACACTAATGCATGGAATCCAGTCTGCAGTATGCAAGGTCTTGAATTCAGCTGTTGTTGCTCTGGATTTAGTTACACCTGATTTACTCGGGCTCAAAGAAGGCACAACACAGTTCAACACATTCAAACAAAAGAGCTAAACAGATAGCAGGTTAATATTAAACATATAAATGCACTGCACAAATATTTCAACGAGCACAGATATGACATTTTCAATGCATTAAAAGACGGGGGAATGTTTCTATTTGAAACGCCTCACACGGGGCACCATAATACATTTGTGGTAATTTGCTTGACCTTTAAGGACAATCGTTATTAAAAAAATATTTTCATATTCCTCTTAGTTTCTCAGGATTAGGGCACCACCAAAAGATCTTTGAAAAGATAAATATGATCTGTCAAAGGATGTGTAATTAATTAATAGCCTTTATCACGTTTTAAGTGAATCAATGTCATTAACCTTAGTCAAAGTTTTCTTAATAGGGATGTCAACCATTTCAAGCAAAACCAAACATGCAGAACTTCAAACTCAAGAAGGATTTATTAAGCCTATAAATGCCAACAGAAGGAATTAGAAGTCAAAGTTGTAATGATGTTTGCAATATTGAAAGAAGTTCTGAACATTAAACAGCTATATTTACATGTATTGATTGGTAACTGAGGACTAACTATATAGAGAACACTAAGTTTGGGAAGAGGCTGAAAAAAGGGTAGTTAATAAATTATGGAAAATACAATAAACCGTGTTAGAACCGCATTGGCCTACTGTAATGTAGAGTTTGCGTTGAGTCTGTTCTCAGTCCTGAAGATGCTGGCTTGTGGACTTCGGGTCCAATGTGGTTTCAAGAAGGCATATAAGCCCAAATTCAGCTGGCCCTGTGAATCCAGAGAGAGTTTCCGTCTCGGGATGGGACCGTAATTTTCACCGGAGACAGATGCCGTCTTGGATTGGACTTGCAGGTTCTGTCTTTAGGTGATGCTGGGCTTGCAGTTCTTGATCAGCAGAATAGAAAGGTATAAGGAAAAGAAGAAAAGATGACTGTCATATCTATATCAAAGTGGTTGATTACTAGGCGATGCACCTCTGGGGTAAAAAAAAAACCATATATTCCAGGCAAAAGACCTTAGCATCTTTAAACAAGACTGTAACACTATTTAAATGCCTACTTAGAAATCAGACTGTTTCTTTCCCACCTATTCACAACTAATACTTATCATTGGAATATGGAAATATCACATATGAACATTCCATACAGTAGAAGGCCTACTGCAAGGATGTCCCAACTTTTAAGACTGAGGAATATAAGGACCACTGAGCCACTTGATGCACTTTACAATATATAACTTAAAGTTTTAGGGTTTGTGGGTGAGTTATCACCTGTCAAGGGGCCCTTGTAACCCTGGGTTATCATCTCGTCAGGGCGAGAATGACCTTCTGAGCAGCAGAGATGGGAGACACTGTTGGGTTATCGTTACTGTCAGACACAAAACAAGAGCAAACTACGAAAATGTTGGTGCTTGAATATGAATAATGCAATACACTTTGTAACTAAGACCTTGCTGAAAACAAGAAGCCTTGATTCATTCAACTGTTTCAGGGGCCAATTCAAAAATAAGCAGCATTAAGTTCCTGCACCACAGTTTAGACACCTCTGGCCTTATTACTAAAGGAAAACATCGATGTTCATTTTCATTAATCACAACCTTTGCACAAGAATTGGTGTTCGCCACTTTCAAGTCCTGTTTTCTGCATCAGCAAGCTTTATAAATGAGGCCCCAGGTCTGCAAGGTAAGTCAGTGATCACTCAGGTCTCTCACTGAAGACCATCTGAGCTGCATTAAAATCCACCAGAGCTGAGATCTTCAAGTCAGGGGGATTTGAAGAAGGGGGTCCTGGTGTCCCTGGTTTCTGTCTGATCCTGATGGCTGTAGGAGCTTTTGTAGGTCAGACCTCAGACCTCAGCAGCAGGGAGCAGAACAAAGTCCAGAGAGCTTTATGATCCAGGGAGAGTCTGACATTAACATGACGCTCCCTTCTGTGATCATTCTCTGAAGAAGCTCCGCCCCCTTCACCTTATCTCACCTGACAAACCAGATAACAGGCTGTGATTTCCCTTCAATCAGAGGAGACGCTTAGCCACATGCTGTCAGATCGACTAAAGACTAAAAACAGGACGAGCTCCACACCAGGAGGAGGTCTGTGAACTCTGAGAACTGTGGGAACACCAACACCTCCAGCAGGTCCAGACTCCACAGACTGACAGAGAGCTTCAAGGTCCAACCAGAGTGAGAGAGACTCTCAGGGACGGAGCAGCTTCCTGTTCTTCTGCTGAGACTCTGATTCACTCTCAGACTAAATGGCGTCCAGGTTTGCTGATGACCTGATCTGTTGGGTCTGCTTTGAGATCTTCAGGTAAGTGGTACAGATTCTTCCCCCATGCTGTTTCCATGCTGAACTCCTAACTTCAAAATGTCTGTTTACAGTATTAGCGATCATTCACTATACATATCATCCTCCTACTGGACATTGACTTGTGCACTTTGTTTCTATTTTTGTAAATACTGTACATAGTTTTTTCATTTTCTTTAACTTAATCTTAATTTATATTAAAAAATTAAGTTCCTGCTCTGCTATCATAAATCATCTGGCTGATTTACAGCCTACTAAAACATCCTCATGAAAACAGGGGCCTGTGTGTGTTCTTATCAACACCTGAGACACACACATACACACTAATCTAAGTTGTAAATCTGCAACCTCAGAATGACCTCAGCAGAATATCTTTATTTGTGAACTCATAATATAATAAAGGGACGAATGTGTGGTCTTGTTTAACTTTTCTAAACTGTCATTGTTCCTCCTGTCCCACTATATATTGAATACAACCTTACCTTTTACCAGTATTAAACATTATTAAACACAAAAAATGTAACTACAGTTTCTGCATCTGTTCTGTTCATACATATATATACAATCTGCATTTATCTAGTCTGTAAATAGAGAGTGAAGTAAACCCACGTCAATTTCCTGATACACTTGCAGACAAAATTGTTGGTACCCTTTTTTTAAAGATAGAAAAGCCCACAATGGTCACTGAAATAACATGAAACTGGCAAAAGGAAAAATAAATTAAAGTTTACTGAAATTGAACTTGTGAAAATCAGACATTGCTTTTGACTTCTTCTTCAACAGAATATTTTTTTTTTTAAAAATAACAATGAAACTGCCTGGACAAAAATGATGGTACTTTTGTCTTCGTTATTTTTTCTTGCACAACCTTTTGAGTCAACCACTCAATCAGGTGATTTCTGTAGCTCTAGGTTAGACTTCAGCACCTGTCCACAGGTATGTTGGCCCACTCCTCATGAGCAAACTGCTTCAGATGTCTCAGGTTTGAAGGCTGTCTTCTCCAGACTGCATGCTTAAGCTCCTTCCACAAATGTTCAACAGGATTTAGATCAAGGATCATAGAAGGCCACTTCAGAATAGTCCAGTGTTTTTGTTCTGATCCATTCTTGGGTGTTTTTAACTGTGTGTTTTGGCTCATTATCCTGTTGGAGGACCCATGACCTGTGGCTGAGACCAAGCTTTCTGACACTGGGCAGCACATTCACTCCAGAATGTCTTGATAGTCTTGAAATCTCATTGTACCTGCACAGACACAACAGACCCTGTGCCAGATGCAGCAAAGCAGCCCCAGAACATAACAGAGCCTCATCCATGTTTCAGAGTAGGTACAGTGTGTTACGTTTTACTCAAAAATTGGATCTAAAAAAAAAGAATGCAGAGGAGACGGCCAGGAAGTTTCAAAATTTATTACAACAAGAAAAAAACAAGAACAAAAAACAGGCAGGCTATAGAAGCAGGGTGTCAAAAATACTGATAACTGGAGCAGCTGCTGATTCTCCTCAAAACCCGGAGAAGGAGGATTTAGTCAGAAAAGTTCCAAAAAGGATCAAAAAGGGTTTTCAAAGTCAATTGGATGAGCCCAGGAGTTGACTCTACCTTACAAGAAGGAATTACCTGCCAGTGTGGTCTACTCCAGCCCAAGCGTTTAAACGGAACTTGATTGCCAGAGTGACCACAGGTGTGCATGATGAGCTGCAGATGCTTCACCCTGCTTCACAGACCTGCAGCAAAAACAGGAAGGGAGGGGGAGCGAGCAAAAACCAACAGAATGAAAATGGAAACACAACACAGTGTTCTTTTCATTGTATGCTTCATTTTTGTGTCTGTGAACATAGAGCTGATGTGACAAACCAAAAAGCTCCAGTTTTGTCTCATCTGTCCAAAGGACATTCTCCCAGAAGCTTTGTGGCTTGTCAATGTGCATTTTGGCAAATTCCAGTCTGGATTTTTCATGATTTACATTCAGCAGTGAAGTCCTCTATTCAGTCCACTTTGGCTCAAACGGTGATGGATGGTGTGATCTGACTCTGAAGTACCTTGACCTTGGAGTTCTCCTCTAATCTCTTTGAAGTTGTTCTGGGCTCTTTGGTTTCCATTCGTATTCTCCGTCTCTTCAGTTTGTCATCAGTTTTCCTCCTGCAGCCACGTCCAGGGAGGTTGGCTACAGTCCTGTGGACCTTAAACTTCTGAATAATCTGTGCAGCTGTAGTCACAGGAACATCAAGCTGCTTGGAGATGGTCTTATAGCCTTTACCTTTAACATGCTTGTCCATCATTTTATTTCTAAACTCCTGAGACAGCTCTCTCCCTAGCTTTCTGTGGTCCATGTTCAGTGTGGTACACACCATGATACCAAACAGCACAGTGACCACTTTTCAGCCCTTTAATAGACAGACCGACTGACTACAAGCTTGAAGACACCTGTGATGATAATTACAGAACACACCTGAGTTTACGAGGGGTAACATCATTTTTGATCAGGCCAATTTCATTTTTTTAAATGATTCTGTTGAACCACAATTCAAAATCAATGTCTGATTTTACTTGGTTAATTTTCAGCAATTAAATTTGTTCATTATTAATTTGTTCAGTTTCAGGTTATTTCAGTGACCATGTGGGTTTTTTTCTATAACAGAAGGGTACCAACAACTTAATACATGTGTGTATGTCTAATATACATGGCTAATAAAGCTGGTTCTGTCACCGCTTCTGGTTCTGCTTCAGAGATCCAGTGATCCTGTCCTGCAACCACAGCTTTTGCAGAGAGTGTGTGGAGAAGAGCTGGGAGGACAAGGAGGACAAGGAGTGTCCACTCTGTAAGAAAAGACACTCAAAGAGGTTACAGCCAAACGTTACTCTGAGGAGCCTGTGTGAGAAGTTTCTCCAGCAGAGAGATCAGAGAGCTTCAGAAGATCTCTGTAGTCTGCATGCTAAGGAGCTCAAACTCTTCTGCCTGGACCATCAGGAGCTGATGTGTCTGGCCTGCAGAGATTCAGAGAAACATGTCGGGCACAGATTCATACTCATCAATGAAGTTGCTCCACAGCAGAAGAAGAACCTTCAAAAGCTCCTGCAGTCCTTAAAAAAGAAGATGAAGCTTCATAAAGAAGTTGCGGGGAAGTTTGATCAAACTCGGAGACACATGGAGGTCCAGGCCCGACACACAGAGGCTCAGATCAAGGAGACCTTCAAGAAGCTCCACCAGTTTCTGCAGGAGGAAGAAGAGGCCCGGCTGAGAGCTCTGAGGGAGGAAGAGGAGCAGAAGAGCCGGAGGATGAAGGAGCAGATGGAGGCTCTGGGCAGCGAGATACTAGCTCTTTCATTAACACTCAGAGACTCTGAGGAGCAGCTGAAGGCTGGAGACATCTCATTCCTGAAGAACTACAAGGCTGCAGTGGAGAGAGTGCAGCAGCGCCCCCTGCTGGAGGATCCACAGCTGCCCTCAGGAGCTCTGATAGACCAGGCCAAACATCTGGGCAACCTGGGCTTCAACATCTGGACCAAGATGAAGGACCTGGTCTCATACAGCCCCGTCATCCTCAACCCAAACACGGCTTATCCTAAGCTCGTCCTGTCTGAAGATTTGACCTCCGTGAGACGAGGAGAGAAGCAGCAGCTTCCTGATAATCCAGAGAGGTTTGATGTTTACTGCTCTGTCCTGGGCTCTGAGGGCTTCAGCTCTGGAGCTCACAGCTGGGACGTCCAGGTTGGAGACAGTAAATACTGGATACTGGGTGTGTCAGAAGAGTCTGTCCAGAGGAAGGGAGAGGTAAAGTCTGGAAGATGGACAGTATGGTTTAATGATAAATACAGAACATGGTCACCACCACATCCAGTCTCTGTCCTCTCAGTGAAGAACCATCCAGAGAAGATCAGGGTGAGTCTGGACTGGGACAGAGGACGACTGTCCTTCTCTGATCCTGATACTAACACACACATCCACACCTTCACACACACCTTTACCGAGAAAGTGTTTCCATACATTCATACTATAGACTCTCTTCCACTGAAGGTCTGTCCTCAGGAGGTCTCTGTGACCCTCAAACTGGACTAAAACCTGCTGCTGAAGCTTCTTTCCTCAGGGTCCACCTCGGCTCCTGATCCTCCAAAGGGACAGTCCACTGAGACGGGGATGGTGGATCTTTATGTTCAGACCTTTGGGAGGACCTGCTGTGGAGTTTTGAGGGTGTAAATCCGTTTGGACCCTGACTGATCAAATCAAAGCTCAGACTTGAATGTCCTTTATTCTGATCTGAACTAAATGGAGAGTTCTGCTCAGCTGGAACATCTTTGCTTGGTTCTGGTTTCTTGTTGTTTCTGCTCTGACCTGCAGTCTTTGTCCGTCACAGATTTTCTTTGACTGAAGCTCCGTCCTCAGAAATATGGACTTTTCTGTCTCTAAATGTCTTTATTGGACAGACAGAGACAGTGGACAGAGTCAGAGAGGAGGACCTGCTGACTGATATTTGTAGAGATTTTCCTTCTGTGCTCTAGATTCTGATTTTTATCTGTCCAGACAAATGCTGCCTCTGTTCAGCTGTAACAAACTAAATGGTGTGTGAGCTGAACTGTGTCTCTAAGTCCTGAAGTTCATCATGTTGGCTGCTGAACGTCTCTCTGAAATGGAGGTTGTCCTAATGAGTGGATCAGCTGTGTTGATACTTTATTTTTAGACTTGAAAAAAATATTGTTCTACATAAGCCATTACCTGGATTAAATCATTTTCATCAAACAGAAAACAGTGTGTCATGGTCAATGATGTCAAATCACTGCAGTAACCATTAGGAGTCCCACAAGGCTCCATACTGGGACCTCTTCTGGTTGCTTTATACTTTAACGATCTTTGCAATGCTCGCTCTTGTGTTCTGTTACAAATACGTTGAAAATAATAGAATATATTTTCATTTCAAACATGCATGCAAAGAACAAAAAAATTGTGAAATGCCATTCACATACACGGAAAAAGGGAGTGTAGCAACCACATGCTTGGAAAGGAGTAGGAGGAAGTAGAACACTTTTTTAGTTCCTAACCCTTATTACTGTACTTATAAAAAATAAATTCTTCTATTGATGCAAATACATTATACAAATTATGTAACGAAACATATAATCTATATAAATATGCTTAAATACCTATACAAAATCAATAAAAAATATAATCAATATACATACAGATCCAAACATATATTCAAATGGATATACATATATACACATACACACACATGCTTCCTACATATATACACATACACATATGTATTTGACATATAAGCATCAATTATAGACTTAATATACCGTTATTACATATACATCTGTGTAAATATAATTCACACCTATGCACACACATATACATACTTACATGTACATAATTCATAACTATCCATATATATATTACATCTAATTCCAATATCCAAACATTTTAAAGCAAAATACTTATCAATATCAAAATAACTTTGAAGGGAAACTCCGGTTTTTTGACACCTGGACCTTATTTTTAGGTTTGTGCATGCTCATATACTCACTCAGACAAACATCGTGCAGCTCGGAATCCTTCAGAAGTTATTTAGATCCAACCGATTTAGCCGCACTTAGCGGGGGCCACGGTAATGGAGCTTCAGCGCGGGACATAATCTCTGCAAAATTGCTCGTCTCTACCACAGCCTGGTTTGTCATGACAGAAAAATCCTCCAGAGTAGTCAGACATATATTCCTGGATAGATCCATACGCTTGTCAGCCGGTTTCAAGTCCCACTCTGAGCAGCAAACACACTCCTCTTCTGTTGCTATAGGCAAACACTGTCCACAAGCGCACACCAGTTAGCACTGAGTCGAGGACATGCTCCTGTTTGTTGTTCTCGAGCCAGCTGTCCGTCTCTCTCCCTCCACATTCTCCTTTTATGAAGCTCCTCGTCCGTGTACTCAGACTCAAACCGGTCATCGTGTGCTTTGTTTTATCTCCATATCCAAATTGTTCCATAAAGTAACCCCACAGCTCAATATACAGAAACTTTTTATTGTTGTTCGAACCTTTTGTTTTTTGAAATTTAGGTTTCCCCTTAGATCATAACCTCCCTCCCTTTCTGTAAACATTTCCGAATTGTATTTGGCAGCAGATTATTTCTTGCTTTATACATTACTAGTGCTGTTTTTAATTTAACCAAATCTATAAATTTCAACATTTCTGATTTTATAAACAGAGGGTTTGTGTGATCTCTGTATCCGGCCTTGTTTATTGTTCTTATTGCTCTTTTCTGTATTCTGCATATTGGCTGTACAGTGCTTTTATAGTTGTTTCCTCAGACCTCCACACAGTATAATAAATATGGAAAAAACAGTGAACAGTATGAGGTGTGTAATGACTTGTGATTCAGAATGTGTCTTGTTTTACTTATAATTGCTTTGCACTTTGCCAATTTTGATTGTATGTGGCTTATGTGACGTTTCCACAGGGTTCCCGCGGATCCTTAAAAAGTCTTAAAAGGCATTAAATTCATTATTCTAAAAATAAGGCCTTAATTGGCATTAAAAAGTCTTAAATCCAATTTTCAAAAGTCTTAAATTTTTGAACACATTAGTAAGATTTATGTTAGTTTGAACAAAAAAAAATTGTAACATTTATTTATTTTTGAAAAATAATTCACTGATTTACTCTCATGGCAACATCGTTTAATCACAATAGCGGAACTAACACAACGGTGATGTGGTTGCACCCGGATCTTTTAGAGCAGACGCATGTCCTGTTTCTACGCGGTTCACGGAGCAACTTCGGACGGAGATGTTTACTTTGGGTCATGGGAAAGTGTAAATTTAATGAGAACTGGCTATCCAACGAACGTTTTTCATCATGGCTTAAAGCGGTACCAGGCAGCGTGTACGAGGCCCGGTGTATTTTTTGCAAGAGCTTTTTCAGACTCGGCACGATGGGAGTAAAGGCATTGGAGTCACACATGCAAAGCGCGAAACACAAAGCATCAGAATCGAGCTGCCAACTGACACCATGTATTTCCCAGTTTTGTTCGTCTGTCGTTTCCACCATGCCCCCACCCGGACCACCAACGACAACTGGGACCGCCGCAGCACCACATCTCCGGATGTTCGGCAGTACGCCTACACTGAAAGCGGAGGTTCTGTGGTCTTTAAACGCTGTGACAAAACACCAATCATTCAAGTCAAATGAGGGAGTTGAAGACTTATTCCGTGCAATGTTCCCCGACTCTGACATTGCCCACTCGTTCGCATGCGGTTCTGACAAGACGGCCTACATCAGCAAGTTTGGATTAGCCCCGTACATTTTGGAGCAGCTTGTTGTGGATGCTAACAAGGATATATTTGTTTTAATGTTCGATGAGAGCCTCAACCAGACCACAAGAACAAAACAGCTTGATCTGCATGTCCGCTATTGGTGCGAAGATCACGTCCAGTCAAGATATGCGGGGTCGCAGTTCATGGGACATGGAAACTGCCCATGATTTACTACGCCATTTCAAAGTAAGTAGGCAGCCACCTGCCTATCTCATGCATGTAAACACAGTGTCCAAAACTTAAAATATACTGTAGGGGAGAGTGGGGTAGACTGAGCCAATGGATAAGTTGACCCACCCCCTGTTTCTGGGAAACAGTAAACAATTCTTGTCATGTGGCCCTAAATTCAGAAAGTCCTGATCATTTCTCCCTGCCTCTGTTGAAAAAGAGCACCTGGCACAGACTGGTTGGTACTTTTTAAAGCCAAAAACTCTTTTTCATGTGTCAAATTAAATTTTAAGCATGTCAGGTATACTGAGCTTTTAATCAAAGCCAAATATCCAGGTCTAAAATGGTTTTATACATATTTGTTATTTACCCATGTATAAAACTATGTGAGTCATTTGGCTGAAGATTAGCCTGAAGAGCAAAGCTAGCCAACATTTTTCCAAAATGTTGGCTATGGGACAAAGTGAGCCACATGTAGTGGCGTAAATTGAGCCATTGGTTCCTTTCATACCACCAAAAGTTAAAAAGTTATATTAATGTGCTGAATCATAAAATACTTTTTAATGCTATGTTAACCAACTGACTTATCTGATAAAATGCTAAACAGAAGAAAATCATGCTAAGAGTGAAGAAGAGGAAAACCAACTCGGGTTCAACACCCTTGCTGAGATTAAAAAAGTAATGAAGGAAGTCATGATTGAAAAGTCGATCAGATCTGTTACAAAGAAGTGAAATACTGACAGGTCAAACCTGCAGAGGTAAATGAAGAAAAAGGATGATTAAACTTGCCTGTTTTTAGATTTTTTTGTCAAGTCTGACCTTGTAAAACTTTAAAGAATACGAGTAAATGCAACGTTTCTATAAGGTCCAACAGTTTTCTTTCTGCCAAGTACTGATTTTGTTTCTGTTTGTTGTTCAAAGCTTTGCTGGCTCTCATTTTACTTCATATGAGTATCTAATTTTCCTATAAAGTTGCAAAATGTGTCAATCTATAGCATTAAAATTTTTAAATTACCGATTTTTTTGTAGGTTGTTAAAGTTAGGTTTAAGAAAGTAAATGTGACTATTTGTGAAGTGAACAATCTCTTGTCAACTGACTCTTTTGACAACAATATATTATCTTTTAATAATTCTCAGATTTAAAGTTATGAAGTCACATGGTCAATTTACCCACAGACTTGGCTTAACTTCCCCCTGACCTGGGGTAAGTTGAGCCACAGGAGCACTTTTATTTTGAAAGGCCACAGTTTCCAGGCTCTTTGTCATTGACATGTCCATAAAATTTCAGTTCATAGCAAACATTCTTAAATGAAAGTTTATGCTTTCATTTTACCTCTGTTGTATTTTTCCTTGCCTCAGTGACAACAAAAGTAAAAAATGGCTCATCTTACCCCACTCTCCCCTAGGCAAGGCAAGGCAAGGCAAGTTTATTTGTAGAGCACAATTCATACACAAGGCAATTCAAAGTGCTTTACAAAACAAGAAAAAAGCATTAAAATCACAGTACAAAATAGAATCAACATTAATTATAAAATGACTTTAAAAAATCACAATACAAAATAAAATCAACATTAATCATTATAAAATAAATTTATAAAGAAGAGTGCAGATAAGATACTTTCAGTCATATACACAGTTAAATAGGGCTGTTTTAAGCCTAGATTTGAACATTTTCAGAGTAGAGGCCTGTCTCACATCCTCAGAAAGACTGTTCCAGATTTTAGCTGCATAAAACTGAAACCCTGATTCTCCATGTTTAGTCCTGACTCTAGGCACCAGCAGAAGGCTGGCCCCTGAGGTCCTCAGAGTCCGAGATGGTTCATATGGCACTAACATGTCAGAGATGTACTTTGGTGCTAGGCCATGGAGAGATTTGTACACAAGCAGAGCTGCTTTAAAGTCTATTCTCTGAGCCACAGGAAGCCAGCGTGGGGATCTGAGCACAGGACTAATGTGTTCGTACTTCCTGGTTCTGGTCAGGACCCGAGCAGCAGCATTCTGGATGTACTGCAGCTGTGTTATGGCTCGTTTGGAGAGGCCAGTGAGCAGGCCGTTACAGTAATCTAACCTACTAGAGACAAATGCATGGATAAGTATCTCTAGGTCAGGTTTAGACACTATACCTCTGATTTTGGCGATGTTTTTTAGATGGTAAAAGGCTGCTGATGTTATTGATTTTATATGGCTGCCAAAGTTCAAGTCTGAGTCCATTATTACCCCGAGATTTCTAACCTGATTTGTAGGTTTTAGAGAGAGAGACTGGAGGTGACTGCTGACACTTTCTCTTTGTTTCTGTGGACCAAACACGATGACTTCAGTCTTGTCTGAATTTAGCTGGAGAAAGTTGTTCTGCATCCACACACTGACCTGTTGGATGCAGTGACAGAGTGAATCCACTGGTCCATATTCACCTGCTGTCAGTGAGACATAGATCTGAGTGTCATCTGCATAATTGTGGTAGGACACATTAGTACTTTGTATTAACTGGCCTAAAGGCAGCATGTAGAGATTGAACAGGAGGGGTCCCAGGATTGATCCCTGGGGCACCCCACAAGTCAAGGCCATGTGGTCTGAGACACAGTTACCAATTTCTACAAAGTACTTTCTGTCTTCTAGATAGGACTTCAACCAATGTAGGGCAGTCCCCGAGATGCCCACCCAGTCCTTTAGTCTCAGTAAGAGGATTTCATGATCGACAGTGTCAAAAGCAGCGCTCAGATCTAGTAGGACTAAGACGGAGACTTTGCCTGTGTCAGTGATCAGGTGGATGTCATTTGTCACCTTGATAAGAGCGGTCTCAGTGCTGTGATGGGGTCTAAAACCTGACTGGAAAACATCAAATGAGTTGTTCATTAGGAGAAAGTCAGTGAGCTGTTGGTAAACAACTTTTTCAAGGACTTTGCCTAAGAACGGCAGATTTGAGATGGGCCGGTAGTTGTTCAGTACTGTGGCATCAAGACTGCTCTTCTTTAGGAGAGGCTTTATGACCGCAGTTTTCAAGGCCTTTGGGAATGTTCCAGATTGTAGTGACATGTTAACTATCTGAGTGAGTGGTGGTAACAAACTGCTCAGCACGGACTTTAGAAATCTAGCGGGTAACACATCGAGGCAGCATGTGGATGAACTCAGACTTGTGATAATCTCTTGGACAGTTTTGTCAGTTACAGGTGCAAAATGAGTCAGCTCGAAGTGTTTAGGTGGCTGCAGGGTTGTTATTGGTGCTGTGGAATTGATGGAATTTTTAATAGTCTGAACCTTGTTGCAAAAGAAGACTGCAAACTCATTACACTTAGATGTGGAGATTAATTCTAATGGCAGTTGAGCTGGAGGATTTGTTAATCTGTTCACTGTTGCAAATAAGACACGCGAGTTGTTACTGCAGTTTCCAACAATTTCAGAAAAGTACATCTCCCTTGTTCTCCATAAGATCTGATTGAACATGTACAACTTTTCTTTATAAATTTCAAAATGAACATGGAGTTTTGACTTTCGCCATTTCCGCTCGGCCCTCCGGCACTCCCTTTTCTGTGCCCTGACCGAGTCGTCATTCCTCCATGGTGACTTCTGCTTATTTTTAACCATTTTAACTTTCACAGGGGCAATGGTGTCCAGAACATTCAAAACACTTGAAGTAACAGAGCTCAACAAATCATCAACATTAGAAAATGAGACATTTTCAAAGTTAATCATTTCCAGGAACAGAGCACCTGTGCTGTTATTTATGTGTCTCCTCTGTACTACTGCAGGACCAGCCGGTGGTGTGGGAGAAACAGACAGGTCAAAGAAGACACAGAAATGATCAGACAGGGCAACATCAACCACATTGACATTTGAAATATTAACCCCTTTTGTAATGAGCAGG
Source organism: Scarus forsteni (assembly GCA_036419115.1). Classification (NCBI taxonomy): domain Eukaryota; kingdom Metazoa; phylum Chordata; class Actinopteri; order Labriformes; family Labridae; genus Scarus; species Scarus forsteni. The sequence goes on along the minus strand of JAZDUH010000198.1, from coordinate 22,699,773 downwards.
TCCAGAGTGTGCTGTGCTCTGTTATGGGTGGGATCACACACATGCTGAGTCAGGCCAAAGGTTTCAAGGACAGCACTGAGCTCTTTAGCATTTCTGTCACAGACATTATCCACATGTATATTAAAATCACCTGTAATGACCAAACTATCAAAATCAGTGCATACAATTGAAAGCATCCCGGTAAAATCATCAATAAAACTTTTATAGTGTTGCGGGGGCTTGTATAGAACTATATAGAGTATGGACGGGGATAGTCTTATCTCCATTTTAAAGGACACATACTCAAATGATGAAAACACCCCAAATGACAACCTGTGCGTAACCATATGATCTCTAAATACTGCACAGACACCTCCACCCTTTTTGTTTTCTCGAGTTTCGGATTCAAATTTGAAGTTGGGTGGAGTTGATTCCATTAAAACTGCATTACCTGTGTTTTTGTCAAGCCATGTTTCAGTTAAAAACATAAAATCAAGTTTATAACAGGTGATCAAATTATTAATTAAAAATGATTTGTTGGACAAGGATCTAACATTGAGCACAGCAAGTTTCAGATTAGTTGCATTAGGACAGGATATTATCTTCTTACAAGGGATATGGATTAAATTTCTCTGATTGGACAATCTAACTGTCCTTCTATAATCTAGTCTATGTGGTGTGACTGTAGATATGGCACTAGGGGAAAATGATGTCTCACAGGGCCCCAGCTTGATATTACCTTTATCATGACTGTAAGTCCTGGGACAGCAGAGGCCCTGTTCATCCTAGCGCTTAGGGATACCAGCTCTGGGGGCAGGCAGGGGAGGACGAACAGGGAGGAGTTTGGGTGATGGAGCAGAGGGGGAGGGGCTGGGGGGGGCTTGTGTTTGTGAGGGGAAGTCGAAGTTCCTGTGTAGGAACTTCGACAGAGGCACATCAGGGGTGAGGGGAACCATCTTGATCCCTGATTTGATCAGGCCTTCAAGATGGTTGGGAAGGCCCATGGGGGAAGGTGGGGATGAAAAGGAAAGGGACAAGTCTCTAGAGGGGGTAGATGTAGCAGGGGGGTCCCAGGGCTGGTCTGTGGGTAGAGGAGGTGAAAGAGGTGCTGCTGGGTCTGAAAATTCTGCTAGGGCCTTCACAGACGAGTCCAAGGCCTGTGATGGGGGCCCGGGGGAAGGTGGAGCCGATGGCGGGCCTGGATCCTTTTGTGGGGCTGGTGGAGGCTGTTGTGGTGCAGCTGGTGCTGTATCCTTCACTGGGGGTGGTGGAGGCTGTTGCCGTGGAGGCTGTTGCGGTGCAGGCTGTTGTGATGGAGGCTGTTGTGATGGAGGCTGTTGTGGCGGAGGCTGTTGTGGGGGAGGCTGTGGTGGCGGAGGCTGTGGTGGCGGAGGCTGTTGTGGTGCAGGCTGTTGTGGCGGAGGCTGTGGTGGTGAAACTGCAGCAGGGATGCTTCTCTCATTCCTCCTTTCTCTCACTGGTTGCTCAGGACCCTGTCCCGGACGATCCTGATGCCTCAGAGCGTGGAGGAGGTGCTCCGTTAGCACTCTCTTCCCACCTCTGCACAGGTGTGGACCCCTTCCCTTGAACAGGTCCTCTCGTTTCCAGAAGAGATGAAAGTTCTCAATGTAGTGAAATCCTCTGTGCGCACACTCTTTGGACAGCCATGTGTTCAGCTGAAGCAGCCGACTGAACTTGTTTACCTTCCTGTCGATGTTAGGAAGAGGTCCGCTGATGAATGTTTTGACCTCCACTTTATCAAGCTCCTTGAAGAACTTAGTGAAATCTCTTTTCAAGACTTCAGTCTGTTCCTTTCTGATGTCCACTGCACCCACGTGCACGATCAGCTGTTTGACTCCTCTGTGTGTTGACAAAACTTTTGGGAGGAGTGTTGTTATCTCAGAGACGGTGGCACTGGGACAGCAGCATGTTTGGATTCTTGTATGGTTCAAGCCACTGATAGCACCATCCCCTAGCAGCAGCGTATCTCTGACCTTGACGTTTAGTCCAGATTGTCTGTCTGCCTGCTGTCTTTTGCCGACTTTATGGCTCCTGTTTAGTGAAAACAATCTGTTTTCACTCTGTTTGTAAGAATCATTGAATTCAATAAAATCAGTCTCTGACAGTGGCAAAAATCTGTTGGTAAGCTGTATTTCAGGTGATTTCCCGTTGGTATTAGCATTGTCTTTCATTACTTTGTGCTGCTTTGGCTTTGCACCAAGTTCTCTCCAAGATGAGGCATTTTGATCTTTACAGAGTTTTGGAAAAGACACAGTGTCACTCAAGTTTAAGATGGAAGCAGCAGGTTTGTCACCCTTTTTACTGAAAGTAACTGTGGACTTCTTACCACCGGATGTCACTGGAAGCGTCTTGTGAAGTCCTTTTTCAGATTCTAAAGCAAAAATCCGTGCTTGTAGCTCATTAATTTCCTGTTGATATCTCCGACAGCGTCCACAGAAGGAATTTGTTTGGTTTCTTCTCCCGGACATGTTGCTGGCTCGTCAGATCCGTTAAAAATCTTAAAATCTTCAAAATCTTGGTTTATGTAAAATAAGTCATGAAATGATGGATGTAGAGATTTCTCCAGTATTTGTAAAAGTAATAAAATGATTAAAATGATTAAAAAGCAGAGTTAAGAAGGAAGCAGGCTGGAGCAAGCAGGGAAGCGTCTGCACTCTTCAAGAGCAGGAAGTAGTACTGAAGTGCATTTCAACACTACTGTATAATAACAAGTAATAATAAATGTATTGAGTCAAATAACTTAAAGTTTATATATTATGAAAATGTCTATCAAAACGAACATAATTATATTTGTAAAGGTAGAAGTTACGGCTGTTTTATTGGATCACATTATATTGTATGAATCTTGCTTATATTGTTTGGTCTTCTGCTTCCACTTGTGAAGGTGTCAAATGACATTATTCATACCTTTTCCTTTTCAGCCTTCCATCCATTACAAATATAATGAACTGTATTATAGTTTGCTAAATCTTTACTGCATTAATTCAGTATGATTTTTATATGCTTCATGGGCTTCAACATTGTTTATTCTCAGGTAGGTGCCAAGGACCTGGATAGGCGTAAGCTGTTGTCTGTCTCCATGGATGGGCCAAATGTAAATTGGAAGTTCCTGGAACTATTGCAGCAAGAACAGGCAGAGCAGTATGGTGGTGTTCAACTGATTGTGGTTGGAAGCTGTGGTCTCTACACCTTACATAATGCTTGCAAAGTTGGCTTTCTCGTGTGGCAACTGGACAAGGTTTTGAGGGCCTTGCATACACTATTCCATAACACACCTGCAAGGAGGGAGGACTTCACAGTTCTTACCAAGACGACACATTTTCCACTGCCGTTCTGTGGCCACCGGTGGCTTGAGAACCTACCAGCTGTGGAGAGGGCTTTAGAGGTGTAGCCTTCAGTGACCATGTACGTGGATGCAGTCAGGACCAAGAGGCTACCAAATCCAGGAAGCTCATCTTTTGACACCCTTGAAGTGGCACAGAAAGATCCTGTCATCATGGCAAAACTTAACTTCTACATGTCCATCATCAGAACCTTCAACCCCTTCCTCACCACATACCAGACAGACCAGCCAATGATGCCATTCCTTGTGAACGATTTGGCAGAATTGATGAAGGTAATTATATTCTGCCACAGAGCATTGTTTGTATGTATTATGTACATTATGTGACAGTTATATAAGATCATGTTGAAAAAATCTGAAAGAAGAAAACAAATAAGTAAAGCAGTATTGACAAATTGTCAAGGCAATATGGTTGGAATATTTGAGTTACATATTTAACTATTCTGTTTACAGTGTATTTTGAGGCGTTTCATCAAGAGGGAGATCCTTCAGGACATCAGTCCACTCCAGTTAGCCAGACTGGATATTGGAGACAAAAAGAACTGGGTCAATCCTAAAGAAGTGAACATTGGCTTGGGTGCAGAATCAACCCTGAAGGTAGTGTTTCAAGTTATTAATTTATTTATTTATTTTTAATATTACAAGGATCCAGAAAATTGATATACTAGTTGTTACATAGGTTACTCTCACTATCCCTGTCAGGAACTTCGGAGACAGAAAAAGATAGGAGAACTCACAGTCCTAGAGTTTAAGATGGACTGCATCAAGGTGATGACAGCTATCCTGCAGAAAGTGCAAGAAAAGAGCCCCTTAAAATATCCCACTGTGAGGCAGCTGACCTGTTTGGACCCCAGAAAGATGTTCTCTGATCCACAATGTTGCCAGGACAAGATGAGGAATCTCGTCCAGAGATTTCTGCATGATAAGCAGTTGTCAGGTGTCTCCGCCGGTATGAGAGAATAGAGCAGTTTAAGTTTTCTTTAAGCATTCACGACGATATATGTCTCTAAATGTAGGGATAATGTAAACAGCATCTAAAGAGAGGTTAGGAATGTGCATGTAATTGGTATGAATTTGACTGATTCTTATCTAGAACTGTAAAATAAAGTGTTTACATTTTTTGTTGAATTTTGCCTGTGCCTTTTTATTGTGTCTTGCAGGTGATGTGATTACACAGCAGTTTTGTGATTTCTTGTCCGTTGAGGCTAGAAATGACACCTTCCACTCCTACCAACCCACTGAGACAAGAGTGGATGTCTTCCTTCATCAAGCTTTCCAGGGCAAATGCTACTCAGAGCTATGGGAGTTTTGTAAGAAGCTGCTTCTCCTATCGCACGGCCAGGCAACAGTGGAGCGAGGCTTCTCAATAAACAAAGAGGTTGAAACATGCAACATGCATGAAGACACAGTGGTCACCCAGCGACTCATCTGTGAATATGTCACTGTTTGTGGGGGTGTCCTCAAGGGTCCCCATCACTAAGGAGTTGCTGTCCTCGGTTGCATCAGCTAGGTCAAGGTACAGAATATACCTAGATGAGTGTAGCACAAGTTTACTTTTTAAAACAAACCTGTAACCAACATAAAATAAAAGTTGTTTAACTCAGAAGACACTAAATTCGAAAAGGAGGAAATAGGAGGATAACAACACTCAATAAAACTCAAAAACTTGATAAGGTTTAAAAAATAATTGTATTGAAAACTTAAAATTAAATTTTAAATCAAAACATAAAAAATATTTGGTTTAAACACCAGTCATTTAAATATTTCAGTCCATAAAAACAAAAAAAACTTTCAATGTCAGTCTTTCATTCACTAAAGGAAAGGGAAACAATTGTCCTTGGTTCCTACCACACCGAGTATGGCTGGTCGATGAAATGCGAAACGTGATGATGATGATGATCGTCCTTTGGGTAGCTCGCCGTCTTCTGATACAGATTGGGTTCAACGTCACAAAAAACCTGGCCTGTATAAAACAGACCAAAGTCATGAGATTCTCTAGACTTACAATTTGCTTAGTAAATATACATTTGCCCCACACTGTGTAAATGACAGCTAGTTGCCAACATAAAACAAACATTTCAACCAAAAATAGAAAACAAATGTAGCCCCACACTGTGTACATGACAGATAGTTGCTAACACAAAAGAAAAAAACAATAGGATTCAGACACGGCTTACCGATTCAACTGAAGTTAAGTTTTAAGTAACTTCTGCTGGTCCATCCGATGTTCGTTGGTGTTACTAGAAAACTGGATCTTGTCATCCGTTAATAATAGTATTTTTAAATGAAAAAAAAAAAACAGAGTACAAATCTCGTGGTCTGCGTTCTTCTCTAGTCTCATGCATCTCCGTTAAAAACCGTGCTCTTCCGGCTTAAGAGGCTAATCTCGGCTGCTGATTGGTCATAATAGTCTCGTGTGAACAAACGAGAACAAACGAGAACAAACGTGACTTTAACATTACGCGAGATTTGACCATGACTGAATCCCATGTCCTCCTCTGTGTCTACAGCCAGTGGGATAAAGAAAATAAAAACATATATAATTCATTTCCAAAAATAGAAAATAAATAAATAAATGAAATACATTAAACAATATTTGTGACCTGGGTTACATGAGGAAAAGCAAAAGAAAATGAATGAACGTGCAACTCAGGACCAAAGGGCAACTGCAGAGCACATCAAGGAACTTAAAAAGAAGAAAAAATGTCTGCCTGAGGTGGCAAAGGTTCTGTTGGATGATGCTGATCAGCTCGCCACACAAGCTGAGGGAAAGGCTGGCACCCTGATGGCACAGCTCATCACCAAATCAAACACGCTAAGGAAGTGATACAAAGAAAAAATGGCAGAATTGCAACAAGTGGAGCAGGAACTGAAGATAACGTGCACACCAATGCCACAAAAAGAGTATATGCCAACACTTGGCTATACCAAGTTTTTTCCAAGCGCGTGTGTTCATGATGCTACACTCGGATACAAAATTGTTCATGAATGTAGCAGTGTTATGTTTTTCAAAATGAAAGTTTTACACTGGACCAAAAAGTCATGTTTCATGCATTATGATGCAAATGCTTCATGAATATAGCAGAATAGTTATTTGGAATTAGTAGTTATCTGCCAGTTTTTACTAAGAATCCAGGATGTACGGTGCACATCCTTTTTTGTATTGTTTTCCATGTCTTAAACTCTGGAGAGTGCTATGTTTTTCAAATGAAAGTTTTCAATTGCACCAAAAAGTGATGTTTTATTTAAAATAAACAGTGGGTTAAAATTGCCTCTAACCCAGGTAATTCATGTGGTGTTTTTGTTTGTTTCAGTTGTGGTTCGCTGTTGACTTGGTCTTAAATTTAATTTCAAAAGGCATTAAAAAGTCTTAAAAAGTTTTAAATTTAACTTGCCTTGAGCTGTAGGAACCCTGTTTCAGCTTATTTTTGGTCCAAGATCACACCTAGAAATTTTGTTTCATCAACTTTTTCTGTCTTTAAATTATCTATTATCAGTTCCACATTGCAATCATGATTGTATCTCCCAAACAGCATAATTTTACTTTTGCTTAGATTCAATGATAATTTATTTCTGACAAACCATAGTTTTAGCTTATTCATTTCTGTTGTGATGGTGGACAAAATCTGCTGCAAATTCTCACCTGTACAAAAAATATTGGTGTCATCTGCAAATGTTAATGATACTGTAATTTATGATGTTCTCTAAGCAGCCTGGGGAGACCTCTCACTCTGGTGTATTTCTGTGAGATGAGGAATTACAGCATGTTAATGAGTTTAAGAACTTTGGTGTCATCTTGAAATCCTCTCCTTTTATTAAGAACCACATAAAAATGTATCCAATATTGTTAAATTCAATCTGTCCAATTTTAAACAAATATGAAATTCTCTGACTGAGTGCTGCATTAATGTTCCCACATTAACTGATCCTCTCAGATGTTTACTGCTTAATTAACGGGTCACACTGTTACATATTGTTGGCACTGTCAACAAAGAAAATATACAAATAAACAAAAAATTATAAAGATAAAGTTTAACCAAGGATTATACCAACACTTAAATATTCTAACTCAAACACAATTTAAAGTAAAAAATGATCTAAATGAGCATGACACATATTTAAAGCTAACTTAAACTTATTTTAATGCAATAAAAGAATGAACATTTACCAGTTTTTAAAGCTCAAATATATTACCATTATCATTGTTTCCAAATATGTTTTTTACCAATACTATAAATTATATTTTAATGCCTCATAAGATATTTTAGAGACACAATCATAGCAAAGTGAGAACTTTATGATTACTTGTAAAAAACAATGTACGTACCAGCAATTTAAGTTTAGTAAATATTTTATCACTTATCCAAATTCATGCATTATATTGGACTGGTTACTCATGATGTATCATATTTAGCATCTGTTGTTTTGTTTCTTCATTTTTCAGCTTGTTTTGGTTTTCTGTGGAAATGACTGGTGGGCCACACTGAGCGAGGTGAAGGGCCACATATGGCCCCCGGGCCACAAACTGCCCACCCCTGCATTAGATAAAAAACCTCTCTCATCACTGCTGTAACATCCTTTCAAAGAATAATGTGTTGAAACCATAGTCCAACTTCTTGTTGTTTTCATGTCTTGGTTAAATCATGTGTTACTTTTATAGAGTGTACAATGTTAATATGAATAATAATAATGATTAATTATAATAATAATATCATTATATTAAGGTATAATCAGGCTTTGATGATCAGAAGAAGTAGAATCGACTGTTGAGCCTGTATAAACTAAATCAATATCACCAGGATTAACACGCACAATGCAAATATAAGTTTGAGAATGTTTCTGTTTATGGTAAAATCATAAAATGTAAATGTAAATCATAATTATATATTCAATACTTGTAAAAATTATTACTTAGAATGTTTTTTCTTCCAAAAAAAATAAAAAAACAAAAAGATTAAATAAACAAAAGACAGAAAATATAGTGCACTATATCAAAAATAACTGAAATTCAGGGTTTATTCCTGGTTCAAAAATCTTTTCTCAGTCTTTTAGTCCAACTTAAACTTTTGTTCTTGGTGATTTTGAGTGTTCGTCCCACCAGTTTGGGTACGAAGCAACACAGTTCAAATAAAGGGGAAAAGGGGGTTCTCAGTGATCCGGTCTTTAGAGTTCATCAGGCTCAGCTCGCCATCCAAAGGGGTCTATTCCAAAAAACCTGACCTAATGATAGAGTCAGGACTTATGTTCAAATTTAATATATAATAAATTGTATAATTAAATTAAACTATTCAAATAAAAAAAGTGTTAAAGTCCTTATCAAGTTCTTCTAACTCAACTCAATCAGCTAACACTCTTAGCATTAGTGTTATGATATCCATATGGTCCACAACAACAGGATGCTAGGGCTATTAGCAGTTAGCTGCTAGCAGTAGTTCATAGCATCTACAATGGTTACAAGCATGATGCTAATGCTATTAGCATGTAGCATGTAGAATGTAAATGTTTCTCACCGATGCAGAAGTTCATTTCTCAAGTGTCAGCGATGTTCTGGTTCTCCTTTCACTTCACAGCCTCTTAGATAGAAACTGCACACTCCATAGACTCTCTTAACGCTTCTTTAAATCAAGTTTATATCAGTTGTTTGTTCCTAATCATCTCTGCTGTGGCTGGCATCAGTGCTGCAGCTCTCAAAAGGAAGTGACATCACACATGTGCACTTGATCTGAACCAGAACATCCTGCTTGGGAAAATGTTATCTATATAAACAAAAGTATATATTAGGAAAATATATATTAATTTTATACTGTCAGTAATTTATAGGTTTATTTATAATTCATTGTTAGGTCATTTAGATTGTGAATAAATGTATTTATTATCAGAATTTATTGAATCTTTGGTTAAATTATCCATCTGGGCTACACCTGAGTCCACAACAAGAAGATAGACATTATTCTTTCAACTCTGCAGTAACATGTAAGAGCTCTCCCACCGCTAACTAGCTTAGCTTAAATAGCTGGAAATCAGTGGGAGATATTAGCCTGCTTCTGCCTACAGTCATCAAATTAACTCATCACCAACTCTAAATGGTCCCGTGTGCTTGTTGTGACTTGTTTTTTTTTACAGCATTATCTGAAGTTATCTTCTATTGTTTTGTTGCCCAACTTCTGGAGTGGTTTGAGCCGAGTTGAGTCGAGTCTTTTAAATGACTTTTTTAAGTGCACAATGAGAACTGATTTGCAGTTGTGAGTGAGTTTGTTTGCGGGCCAATCCTAAAGTTGCAGGCACTTTGCATTAAAGAATGGCCGACTAACGAACAGGTCACTCACAACTGTGAATCAGTTTCCATCCTGCACTTAAAAGAGTCGTTCAAAAGACTCAACTCATTCATGAACTTCACATCACTAGCTCAAACCTCCGTAGAACAGGGCCGACTCACGATACGATATGTACTTGATACATGTAAATTGTGAGCAATGACTTTACTATTAGCCTAACAAAATTACAAAAAAGGTTTCTCAAACTAGGCGCAACACATTAAAACAAAAGTGCTAAACAGATAGCAGGAACATATTAAACATATAAATGCACTGCACAAATATTTCAACGAGCACAGACATGACATTTTCAATGCATTAAAAGACGGGGGAATGTTTCTATTTGAAATGCCTCACACGGGACACCATAAACATGTGTTGTAATTCCCTTAACCTTTAAGGACAGTAGTTATTAAAAAAATATTTTCATATTTCTCTTAGTTTCTCAGAATTGGGGCACCACCTAAAGATTTCTGAAAGATAAATGTTTCAAAGAATGTATAATTAATTAATAGCCTTCATCACATTTAAAGTGCATTAATGTCATTAACCTTTGTCAAAGTTTTCTTTACAGGGATATCAAACCTTTAAAACAAACCCCAACAGGCAGAACTTTAAACTCGAGAAGGATTTATTAAGTCTATATATGTCAACAGAAAGAAATAGATGTCAAAGTTGTAATGATGTTTGCAATAATGAAAGAAGTTCTGAACATTAAACAGCTATATTGACAAATAGTGATTGGTAACTGAGAACTAACTTAATAGAGTAAACTAAGTTTGTGAAAAAGTCAAATAAGGGGTAGTGAATTAATTAAGGAATATACAATAAACCGAGTTAGAACCGCATTGACCTACTGTAACGTAGAGTTGGCGTTGAGTCTGTTCTCAGTCCTGAAGATGCTGGCTTGTGAACTTTGGGTCAAATGTGGTTTCAAAAAGGCATATGGGCCCGAATTCAGCTGGCCCTGTGAATCCAGTGAGAGTTTTCGTCTCGGGATGGGACCGTAGTTTTCATGTGAGACAGATGCCGTCTTGGATTGGACTTGCAGGTTCTGTCTACGGGTGAAGCTGGGCTTGCAGTTCTTGACCAGCAGGATAGAAAGGTATAATAAAAAGAAAAAAGGCTGACTGTCATATCTATATCAAAGTGGTTGATTACTGGGAACATGATGCGCTTCTGGAGTAAAAAAGAAAAACTTGATATATTTCAGGCAGTAATAACTCAGTTCTCTCACTGAAGACCATCTGAGCTGCTTAAAGTCCACCAGAGCTGAGCTCTTCAGGGGGCTTTGAAGAAGGGGTCCTGGTGTCTCAGGTTTCTGTCTGATCCTGATGGCTGTAGGAGCTTTTGTAGGTCAGACCTTGGACCTCAGCAGCAGGGAGCAGGACAAAGTCCAGAGAGCTTTATGGTCCAGGGAGAGTCTGACAGGAACATGACGCTCCCTCCTGTGATCCTGCTCTGAAGAAGCTCCGCCCCCTTCACCTTATCCCACCTGACAAACCAGTTAGACTGTTCTTCCTGCTGACTCAGAGGAGACACTCACATGCTGTCAGATCGACAAAAGACTAAAAACAGGATCAGCTCCACACCAGGAGGAGGTCTGGGAACTCTGAGAACTGTGGGAACAGCAACACCTCCAGCAGGTCCAGACTCCACAGACTGACGGAGAGCTTCAAGGTCCAACCAGAGTGAGAGAGACTCTCAGGGACGGAGCAGCTTCATGTTGTTCTGCTGAGACTCTGATTCACTCTCAGACAGAATAGTGTCTAAAATGGAGGAGGACCTGACCTGCTCGGTCTGCCTCGAGATCTTCAGGTAAGTGATAAAGATTCTTCCCCAGGCTGTTCCCATTCCGAACTCCTAAATACAGACGTCTATTTACCTTATATATTCTTATTTATTTTATTTAACCAGATAGTTTTCACTGAGATCAGGATCTCATTTACAAGGCTGACCTGACCAAGAGGTTTGCAGCACACGTCATATTAAATACAAATTCATGATAAAAGTCTAAAGCAACAAATAAAAAACCAAGACAATACATATAGCAATGGATTCAACAAATTCACAGTGAAGGTGCTACAATTTTAGGGAACAGTAACAATTTAAAAACACAGGCATTACTCACAGAATTTTTGCTGCCTTGCGAGTACAATATAAAAATAGCTTTAAATGAAACCAGTTCAGACATTTCAGTTCAGTCTGTATCGTGTTCCAGTCTGTGGGGGCAGCTTAACAAAAAGCCCTTTTTCCCCGGATCAGATCGGACTCTGAGCACATTCAAGTGATAAACTGCACAAGAGCGTAAGGCATCGGTGCTCCTTTATGTCTGCAGAAGAGAACATACAGAAGATAGGATGAAACCAGTCCAAGGAGCGATTTATGAATCAATATCATGCAGTGGGTTTACCAATGGGAGTTCAAGGGAAGCCACTCAGATTTAGCACAGAGTTCACAGCGGTGAGAAGCCAGCAATAAAATGCAGTGCACGGTGATAAACAGAGTCCAGAGTCCGGCTACATTTGGTCAAGGCACTCATGTACAAGATATTACCATAATAAATCATTGACACAAATGTTGCAGTGACAAGATATTTCAGAGACCTGGGGGAAAGTAGAGCTTATTTCAATAATAAAATCTCAGTTCACCCTCAGTTTAAGAACCAGGTTGTCAATGTGGAATTAGAGCTCCTGGTTGAGAAACTCCAGGTACTTTTAATTGGTAACCAGATCTATCCATTTGCCATCGATCGTCTTAATGGACTAGACTGGCACTGTTATTTCATGCTTGTTGGAAAAGACCAGGGGCCTCATGTACAAAGACTTGCGTGGATTTCATACTGAAACATGGCATATGATCAAATCCAGAAAACGTCTTAAGCACAGAAATATCCAGATGTATGAATCTGTGCGCACGCATGAATTGAGTGCACATGTTGGAGTACCTGAATCCTCCCCATCCACGCCCCTATTAACATATGCAGATCATTTGAGGCACTACTCATTGAAGTGGAGGCACATAAAATCGTCCTCTTTGGCACAATGTCTTAACATAATATATTGGAATAAAATAATATAGAGACACAGAGACAATCAGGGGCTTATTAGAAAGACCTTAAGATGTAGTCTAACCAGAAAAACAGGAAGTCAAAAATTTCAACCACTGATTAGTAATGATGCTGTAAAGGTGGGATGGAACTGGATGGACCGGCTGATCGTCAGTAAATCCTTTTAATCTCCAAACACACGCTCTTCTTGCAACATTTACAATGTCTTCTCACTGCTAAAGCATCCGCTTTGTTTAATGGTATTTTTCAGATGTATCAAGAGTGAAATGATCACTTGAGATGCGGATTTTAAGCAGTGAATGAATTAAAAGTGTGTGATCAACAGAATCAGATGCTTAAGACATGTTTATAAATAGAGCTAAACAATAAATTTTACAATCTAAAATCAGTTTAAAATATTTAAAACCTTTAAACAGCGGTCGCTGTGCTGCATTCTAAAAACAGATTAAAAATTTGTTCAATGTCATTTGAATCTAAAAATACTTTTAATTGCTCACTTATTATTGTGTCAAACATTTGCCAGCACACAAGGTTTGGGAATCGGTCTATAGTTATTCTCTGAGGGGTCACAACTCTCGGAAGTGAAAGCATAATGCTTGATTTCCAGACTTTGGGAATTTCATTACATTTTACGCTTAAGTTAAAAATGTAGGACAGTGGCTCTGTGATATAATCAGCAGCCAGTTTGAGAAAAAAGGGTTCGGATTGTCAGGACCAGCTGCTTTGTTATGTCCATTTTCGTCAAAGCGAAAAGAACATGAGCCGTAATAATAATAATAATAATAATACATTTTATTTAAAAGCCCCTTTCAAAACACCCAAGTACACTGTACAGGACAAAACGACAACAATAAAATCCAAAAAATAATACAACTATAAAAACAACAAAATGCAACAGACAATGATGGATAAGTGGATGAGAGTGGGATATTTATGGTAAGTAGTATGCATTTTGGAACAGGTGGGTTTTGAGTCTGGATTTAAAAAGAGACAGGGAGGTCAGATTTTTGAGGTCCGTGGGAGAGAGTTCCAGAGCTGGGGAGCAGAGCGACTGAAGGCCCTGCTCCCCATGGTGCTGAGGTGAGCAGAGGGCACAGTGAGGTGGGTGGAGGAGGAGGATCTGAGGGAGCGGGCTGGAATGGCAATGTGGAGGAGGTCAGACAGATATGGAGGGGTGAGGTTGTGGATGGCCTTAAAGGTGTACAGGAGCAGTTTGAATTCTATCCTATGCTTGACTGGGAGCCAGTGGAGCTGCTGCAAGATGGGGGTGATGTGATGGTGGGAGGGGGTTCTGGTGATGATACGGGCAGCTGAATTCTGGACCAGTTAAAGTTTATGGAGGGACTTTTGTGGAAGGCCAAAAAGAAGTGAATTACAGAAGTCTACGGGACAAGGCTGTGAACAAGAATGGAGGTGCTGTGCGTAGTGAGGGAGGGGCGGAGGCGGTTGATATTTCGGAGCTGAAAGTAAGCAGACCGGGTGATGTTATTTATGTGAGAATGGAAAGAGAGTGTGCTGTCGAGGATGACACCCAGACTCTTAACCTGAGTGGAGGGGAAGACCAAGGAGCTGTCAATGGAGAGGGAGAAGGTGTATATTTTTGAGAGTGTGGATTTGGTGCCAATTAAAAGGAGGTCTGATTTGTCACTGTTTAATTTAAGGAAATTTGAGGTGAACCAGTATTTTATTTCAGATAGGCAGGAGGTGAGAGAGGGGGTTGGGAGTTTGGAATTGGGATTACATGAAAGGTAGAGCTGGGTGTCATCCGTAACAGTGGAAGTTAATATTGAATTTAAAAATATGGCCGAGGGGGAGGAGGTGAGTGATGAAGAGGAGGGGCGGAGCCCTGGGGCACACAGTAGAAACAGGTGTGAAACTGAAGAGACACAGGCTTCAGAGTTTAAAACAGGCTTGGTTGAAACAGGATTCTAGGACACAAACAAAAGTACTGCAATGATAAAATGCCCATTAACATAGGTCAACTCAGCAGATCTGTTATGTTTTCACCTTCTTTGGTTAAAAAATTTAGAAGGTCATTTGATAGCATAGAGTCATATGTGAAGTTTACAGTTTTCCAGAATTTCTTGGGATTATTTTGGTTTTTTTGTGGTTTCGCAGAGGTAGAATTTTGTTTTTGTCTTCTTGATTAATATAGTGCATTTATTTCGCAGGTTCCGAAAAAAAAACAGTGCCAGCCAGTCTCAGTCTTGTGTTTTCTGGCTGCAGCCCATATAGCATCTATGATCATTCTCTGCACATGTAGCTGCACACTTTGCTTCTTGTTGTTTGTTCTGACTTGTTTTTTATAACCTTTATAACCTTCAGGAGCTCCTGCAGCCCTTAAAGGAGAAGATGAAGCTTCATGAAGAAGTCAGAGTGAAGTTTGATCAAACTCTGAGACACGTGGAGGTCCAGGCCCGACACACAGAGGCTCAGATCAAGGAGACGTTCAAGAAGCTCCACCAGTTTCTGCAGGAGGAAGAGGAGGCCCGGCTGAGAGCTCTGAGGGAGGAAGAGGAGCAGAAGAGCCGGAGGATGAAGGAGCAGATGGAGGCTCTGAGCAGAGAGATAGAAGCTCTTTCACAAACACTCAGAGACACTGAGGAGCAGCTGAAGGCTGGAGACATCTCATTCCTGAACAACTACAAGGCTGCAGTGGAGAGAGTGCAGCAGCGCCCCCTGCTGGAGGATCCACAGCTGCCCTCAGGAGCTCTGATAGACCAGGCCAAACATCTGGGCAACCTGGGCTTCAACATCTGGACCAAGATGAAGGACCTGGTCTCCTACAGCCCCATCATCCTCGACCCAAACACGGCTTGTTCTCAACTCATCCTGTCTGATGATCTGACCTCCATGAGAAGAGAAGGGTTACAGCAGCTTCCAGATAATCCAGAGAGGTTTGGTTATTACATCTCTGTCCTGGGCTCTGAGGGCTTCAGCTCTGGAGCTCACAGCTGGGACATCCAGGTTGGACACAGTAAACACTGGTTACTGGGTGTGTTAGCAGAGTCTGCCCCGAGGAAGGGAGAGATAAGGTCTGGAGTATGGAGAGTAGGGTTTTATGATGATGAATACAGTGCACGGTCACCAAAATGTCTACTCCCTTTCCTCTCAGTGAAGAAGCATCCAGAGAAGATCAGGGTGAGTCTGGACTGGGACAGAGGACGACTGTCCTTCTCTGATCCTGATACTAACACACACATCCACACCTTCACACACACCTTCACTGAAAGGGTGTTTCCATACTTTAATACTCATTATCCACTGGAGGTTTGTCCTCAGGAGGTCTCTGTGACCTTCAAACTGAACTAAAACCTGCTGCTGAAGCTTCTTTCCTCAGGGTCCACCTCGGCTCCTGATCCTCCAAAGGGACAGTCCACTGAGACGGGGATGGTGGATCTTTATGTTCAGACCTTTGGGAGGACCTGCTGTGGAGTTTTGAGGGTGTAAATCCGTTTGGACCCTGACTGATCAAATCAAAGCTCAGACTTGAATGTCCTTTATTCTGATCTGAACTAAATGATGGAGAGTTCTGCTCAGCTGGAACATCTTTGATTGGTTGTGGTTTCTTGTTGTTTCTGCTCTGACCTGCAGTCTTTGTCCGTCACAGATTTTCTTTGACTGAAGCTCCGTCCTCAGAAATCTGGACTTTTCTGTCTCTAAATGTCTTTATTGGATAGACAGAGACAGTGGACAGAGTCAGAGAGGGGGACCTGCTGACTGATATTTGTAGAGATTTTCCTTCTGTGCTCTAGATTCTGATTTTTAACTGTCCAGACAAATGCTGCCTCTGTTCAGGTGTAACAAACTAAATGGTGTGTGAGCTGATCTGTGTCTCTAAGTCCTGAAGTTCATCATGTTGGCTGATGAACGTCTCTCTAAAATGGAGGTTGTCCTAACAAGCGGATCAGCTGTGTTGGTTCTTTATTTTTAGACTTGAAAAAAATATTTGACATTTATCACCATCAAATTTTAATAGCAAAATTACCATACTACATTTTTCTACACAACCCATGACCTGGATTAAATTATACTCGACAAACAGAAAACAGTGTGTCATGATCAATGGTTTCAAATCACTGCAGTGCCCAGTAGGAGTCCCACAAGGCTCCATACTGGGACCTCTTCTGTCTGCTTTATACAATAACCATCTTTTTCATGCTTGCTCTTGTGTTCTGTTTCAAATATAAGTTGAATTTGATTGAATTTATTTTCATTTCAAACATGCATGCAAAGAACAAAAAATAGTGAAATGCTATTCACATACACGAAAAAAAGGTTTGTAGCAACCACATGCTTGAAAAGAAGTAGGAGGAAGTAGAATACTTTTTTAGTTTCTAACCCTTATTACTACTTATAAAAATAATTTCTTCTATTGATGCAAATACATTATACAAATGTATATAACGAAACATATAATCTACATAAATATGTTTAAATACTTATACAAAATCAATAAAAAATATAATCAATATACATACACATCCAAACATATATTCATATAGATATACATAAATATACACACACATGCTTCCTGCATATATACACATACACATATGTATCTGACATATAAGCATCAAAATAGACATACTATACCGTTATTACATATACATCTGTCTAAATATATTTCGCACCAATGCACACACATATACATACTTACATGTACATAATTCATAACTATCCATATATATATTACATCT
The DNA here is from genome assembly GCA_036419115.1 of Scarus forsteni. NCBI lineage: Eukaryota > Metazoa > Chordata > Actinopteri > Labriformes > Labridae > Scarus > Scarus forsteni. The sequence goes on along the minus strand of JAZDUH010000198.1, from coordinate 22,682,346 downwards.
ATATCCAATATCCAAACATTTTATAGCAAAATTCTTATAAATATCAACATAACTTTTAAGGTTTATTTATTTATTTACTCCACCACTCTCACACACCTCCTCTTCCTTATACTTGTTTAGAACCAGTTTTTTGTATCTCTTTATAAACAGATTTATGTTCGTGCTTTGTTTTATCTCCATATCCAAATTGTTCCATAAAGTCACCAAACAGCTCGATATACACAAACTTTTCATTGTTGTTTGAACCTTTTGTTTTTTCAAATTTAGGTTTCCTTAGATCATAACCTCCCTCCCTTTCTGTAAACATTTTCTGAACTGTATTTGGCAGCATATTATTTCTTGCTTTATACATTACTAGTGCTGTTTTTAATTTAACCAAATCTATAAACTTAAACATTTCTGATTTTATAAACAGAGGGTTTGTGTGATCTCTGTATCCGCCCTTGTTTATTGTTGTTATTGCTCTTTTCTGTATTCTGCATATTGGCTGTAGAGTGCTTTTATAGTTGTTTCCTCAGACCTCCACACAGTATAATAAATAAAACAGTGAACAGTATAAGGTGTGTAAGGACTTGTGATCCAGAATGTGTCTTGTTTTACTCAAAATTGCTCTGCACTTTGCCAATTTTGATCGTTTTTGGCTTATGTGAGGTTTCCAGCTTATTTTTGGTCCAAGATCACAGAAATTTTGTTTCATCAACTTTTTCTATCCTTATATTATCTATTATCAGTTCCACATTGCAACCATGATTGTATCTATCAAGCAGCATTATTTTAGATTTGCTTAGATTATTTATTTTTGACAAACCATAGTTTTAGCTTATTCATTTCTGTTGTGATGGTGGACAAAATCTGCTGCAAATTCTCACCTGAACAAAAAATATTGGTGTCATCTGCAAATGTTAATGATACTGTAATTTATGATGCTCTCTGAGCAGCCTGGGGAGACCTCTCACTCTGGTGTATTTCTGTGAGATGAGGAATTACAGCATGTTAATGAGTTTAAGAACTTCTGTGTAATCTTGACTTCTTCTCCTTCTTTTAAAAACCACATAAAAATGTATCCAATATTGTTAAATTCAATTTGTCCATTTTTAAACAAATATGAAATTCTCTGACTGAGTGCTGCATTAATGTTCACACATTAACTGATCCTCTCACATGTTTACTGCTCAACTAGCTGGTCACACTGTCACATATTGTTGGCACTGTCAACAAAGAAAATATACAAATAAACAAAAATTATAAAGATAAAGCTTAACCAAGGATTATACCAACACTTAAATATTCTAACTCAAACACAATTTAAAGTAAAAAATGATCTAAATAAGCATGACACATATTTAAAGCTAATTTAAACTTCTTTTTATGCAACAAAAGAATGAACATTTACCAGTTTTTAAAGCTCAAATATATTACCATTATGATTGTTTCCAAATATGTTTTTACCAATACTATAAATTATATTTTAATGCCTCATAAGATATTTTAGAGACACAATCATAGCAAAGTGAGAACTTTATGATTACTTGTAAAAAACAATGTACGTACCAGCAATTTAAGTTTAGTAAATATTTTATCACTTATCCATATTTATGCATTACATTGGACTGGTTACTTGTGATGTATCATATTTAGCATCTGTTGTTGTGTTTCTTCTTTTTTCAGCTTGTTTTGGTTTTTGTGGAAATGACTGGTGGGCCACATTGTGTGAGGTGAAGGGCCACATATGGGACACAAACTGCCCACCCCTGCATTAGATTAAAAAACTCTCATCACTGCTGTAACATCCTTTCAAAGTATAATGTGATGAAGCCATAGTCCAACTTCTTGTTGTTTTCATGTCTTGGTTAAATCATGTGTTACATTCTTAGAGTGTACAATGTTAACAGGAATAATATGAATGATTAATTATAATAATAATATCATTATATTAAGGTATAATCAGGCTTTGATGATCAGAAGAAGTAGAATCGACTGTTGAGCCTGTATAAACTAAATCAATATCACCAGGATTAACACGCACAATGCAAATATAAGTTTGAGAATGTTTCTGTTTATGGTAAAATCATAAAATGTAAATGTAAATCACAATTATATATTCAATACTTGTAAAAATTATTATCCGGAATTTTTCTCTTTCAAAACAAATTACAAAAAAAAAAAACCCTAAAAAAATTAAATAAACAAAAAAGAGAAAATATCGTGCACTATATCAAAAATAACTGAAATTCAGGGTTTATTCCTGGTTCACAAATCCTTTCTCAGTCTTTTAGTCCAACTTAAACTTTTGTTCTTGGTGATTTTGAGTGTTCGTCCCACCAGTTTGGGTACGAAGCAACACAGTTCAAATAAAGGGGAAATGGGGGTTCTCAGTGATCCGGTCTTTAGAGTTCATCAGGCTCAGCTCACCATCTAAAAGGGTCCATTCCAAAAACCTTACCTAATGATAAAGTCATAACTTATGTTCAAATTTAATATATAATAAATTTTATAATTAAATTCAACTATTTAAATAAAAAACTGTTAAACTCCTTATTAAGTTCTTCTAACTCAATCAGCTAACACTCTTAGCATTAGTGTTATAATACCCATATGGTCCACACTAGCAGGATTCTAGGGCTATTAGCAGTTAGCTGCTAGCAGTAGTTCATAGCATCTACATGGCTACAAGCATGATGCTAATGCTATTAGCATGTAGCATGTAGAATGTAAATGTTTCTCACCGATGCAGAAGTTCCATTTATCAAGTGTCAGCGATGTTCTGGTTCTCCGTTCACTTCACAGCCTCTTAGATAGAAACTGCACACTCCATAGACTCTCTTAACACTTCTTTAAATCAACTTTATATCAGTTGTTTGTTCCTAATCATCTCTGCTGTGGCTGGCATCAGTGCTGCAGCTCTGAAAAGGAAGTGACATCACATGTGTGCAGCTGATCTGGAGCTCTGGACCAGAACATCCTGCTTTGGAAAATGTTATCTATATAAATAAAAGTATAAATTAGGAAAATATATATTAATTTTATACTGTCAGGAATTTATAGGTTTATTTATAATTCAAAGTTAGGTCATTTAGATTGTGAATAAATGTATTTTTTTATCAAAATTTATTGAATGTTTGGTTAAATTATCCATCTGGGCTACACATGAGTCCACAACAAGAAGATAGACATTATTCTTTCAACTCTGCAGTAACATGTAAGAGCTCTCCCACCGCTAACTAGTTTAGCTCAAATAGCTGGAAATCAGTCAGAGATATTAGCCTGCTTCTGCCTACAGTCATCAGATAATCTAAACTCTAAGTGGTCCTGTGTGCTTGTTCTGACTTGTTTTGTTTACAGCATTATGTGACGTTATCTTCTTCTGTCACTATTATCTTCCTCTACTCCTAATCAGAGGCTTTATTTTGTTGCCGTTCTTTGGGAGTGATTTGAGCTAGCAATGTTAGGTTGAGTCAAGTCTTTTAAACAACTATTTTACAGTTTTTCACGGTTCTTAACACACAACAATCGATAATTTGGCACAGTTTGCAAAACCCTCACTTCAAGTACAAACTGCTCGGCCCAATTTGCCACATCTAAACACTCCCTTATCTGCATTAGACTCTGACTTTCCTTCTTTACACTCTGATGTCAATTACACATCACCTTGTTGTCAAAGCTGTACACACAATGGTCAGTTGTTGCACACACACCCCAACTGAAATCTCAAAGCATCAACCCACAACACACAACTATGCAAATCTCTAAACACCCAGGTCTGGTGAGCAATTTTCAATCAGGAGAACTGCAGCATGAAAGGGCCTTGAGTCTCTGTTTTGGTTGGTGAGCACTGAACAATGGACAACGACAACCAGAGAAGGAGAGGAGTAAGAGAGAGAGGACATTTTGACTTTTTTTTTTTGTTTTTTTTTGGTTTACGTAAATTTTCTTTAGAAATGCCTGTGCACTGAAACACTGTAAAAAAAAAATGATTTGCTGCATACTTGTGTGATATTTTATGTTTGAAGAAGTGGGCCTACACAGACATTTTCCAAAAGGAAATTTTTATGAGTCATTGTCATTCACATTGTGTGTTGCATTTCTATAACTGTGTTTTCAGCTTTGCACTTCAGTGTGCTGTGAATGCTTGGTAGTGTGCAGCAAATGCTGAGCTGTGTGTATCAGTTGACTGGTATGTGTGTCACTGGAGAATGTGGCTGTGTGTACCTAATGAGAACACGAGTTCCATTTCGTGAACAGTTAAGAGATTTGATGACAAAGAGTCATCTTGAAAAGGGAGTGTCAGGTTTAACATTTTATGTGTGAGGTTTTCAGGTTTGTGTGAACAATATGAAGGAATCTGTTAGTGTTTTGAGAAATGTGTGTTAAGAACTGTGAAAAACTGTAAGTGCACAATGAGAACTGATTTGCAGTTATTAGCAACCTTTTCAATTGTGAGTCATTTTTTAATTTGCAGACAACTTGCATTTAAGAATGGCCCACAAATGAACAGCTCACTCACAACCATAAAATGAAGAGCTTTATGCTCTATTGTAAAGTGAGATAACTGTCATGAATTGGCGCTATACAAATAAAGATTGATTGATTGATTGATTGATTGATTGATTGATTGATTGATTGATTGATTGATTCCTTGAGTTTTCAATTGGGGTGTGTGTGCAACAACTGACCGTTGTGTGTACAGCTTTGACAATAAGGTGATGTGTGATTGACATCAGAGTGTAAAGAAGGAAAGCCAGAGTCTAATGCAGATAAGGGAGTGTTTAGATGTGGCAAATTGGGCCGAGCAATTGGTACTTGAAGTGAGGGTTTTGCAAACCGTGCCAAATTATCGATTGTTGGTGTTAAGAACCGAGAAAAACTGTAAAGTCCACCAGAGCTGAGCTCTTCAGTCAGGGGGTTTTGAAGAAGGGGGTCCTGGTGTCCCTGGTTTCTGTCTGATCCTGATGGCTGTAGGAGCTTTTGTAGGTCAGACCTCAGACCCCAGCAGCAGGGAGCAAGACAAAGTCCAGAGAGCTTTATGGTCCAGGGAGAGTCTGACAGGAACATGACGCTCCCTCCTGTGATCTCCGCCCCCTTCAACTTATCTCACCTGACAAACCAGGTAACAGGCTGTTCTTCCTGTTTGACTCAGGGGAGACGCCCACATGCTGTCAGATCGACCTCAGGCTAAAAACAGGACGAGCTCCACTCCAGGAGGAGGTCTGGGAACTCTGAGAACTGTGGGAACACCAACACCTCCAGCAGGTCCAGACTCCACAGACTGACGGAGAGCTTCAAGGTCCAACCAGAGTGAGAGAGACTCTCAGGGACGGAGCAGCTTCCTGTTTCTCTGCTGAGACTCTGATTCACTCTCAGACAGAAATGGCATCTACGTTTGAGGAAGACCTGACCTGTTCAGTCTGCCTCGAGATCTTCAAGTAAGTGATACAGATTCTTCTCCCAGGCTGTTTCCATGATGAACTCCTAACTGCAAATTGCTGTTTACTGTAGAAACATTTATTCACTGCACATATCATCCTCCTACTGTTCATGCACATGTGCACTTTCACTTCATGTTGTTTGTCACTTGTTGTATTTCTTTATCTCGTAAATATTGTGCACATTTTATTTCTATTCTTTACCTCAATTTTTACTTAAAAGTTTAATTTCTGGTTTTCAAGTTTCTGCTTCTGTTCTGTTTATATATGTCTATACTAGGGATGTGCACGTGTAGAACTTTTTATTCACCGTGTACACGCTTACACGTCAGAGATTAATGACCTTTTTCAAATGCAGTTGTGCTACAGGGGCGGATCTAGTCATATGGGGGCCCAAGGCAAAGCCAGTCATTGGGGCCCTTCCCTCTACTGTGCTGATTCATTTTTCCAACTTATGGAATGGGTGCAGAGAAAAAATAAACAATGAACTTATAGATATCAGACAAGAAGAAGGGAAAATGGACAGAAGAAGGAGAAATGGAGGGTAGTAAAAATAAATAAATAAATAAATTAAATTAGATTAAATAATAATATGAAAAGCTAAATGGTTCAATAACTTAGTATTTCATTTTTCAGCATGCTGATACATTTTTATTATTATTTTAATCTTGTACCAGGTAACATAACTAAACTAAATGAATTTCCTTAAAATCTGTAATTTAGTTCAATTTTGACAAAAGGCGAGTGCGTTAATTAGTCCTGCTTTTGAAATCTGTTTCAGTTATCTGACAGCTTAAGTTACAAGTTACATACCCATGTTTATATGTCCTCCACATCCAGGGAATAATTTTATGACCATAAAAAGATTTTGAATCCAAATGTTTTTGAAAACGGAGCCCCTGAAAGGACACTGGCAAAAATAAATAAGAAGTTTATCATGCACACACAAAATTATCCAGTGCATTGGCCTTAAGCTTTTTATGCTAAGTGTCATTTAGTTTGAAAAGTTATGAATTAAAGTATTTTAAAGGATATCATGATTGAAAGTAAAGACAATGACATCAAATGTATAAGATCTACTGACAAAGTGATCATAAAATATGGGTGTTGCTCTTCCCTACTTCATAATACAGCGTGTACATTAATATTAGGGATGTAGCGATATAAAAATTTTGTATCATGGTTATTGTGACCAAAATTATCACGGTTATCATTATTATCATGGTATTGTTTCAGCGTGCTCAAAATGTTCAAAAAGTACCTTAACACACAATTAAATCACTTAATCCCTTCAATATTATCATCCTAATGGTTCTTTTTTGTCTTTTTTATCAATAATATGTCAAGAAATGCCTTTTGAGTACATTTTTATCCTTTTTTCAGAAATAAAAATAAACTATCCTTGAAAGTATTTGTCATTATTATGTTATAAACCATGTGATTACAAGAAAAGAACTGATCTGAACTTCAAACAGGATTCTCTTTATAAACAATTGTAAATGAACATTTTCAAAGTTTTGAGATGACAAAAAATGAGCTTAAACTATTTTATATACACTCACACATTTTAGTTTTCCTGCAGCATTAGTGTCCATGTTACAGCTCATTATATTAGACCATGTCCAGGGCTTTTTTTTTTCAAAGACGATAGTCCCTGAACGAATTAACCCCCTTCATGATTCTCCTCTGGTCTCCCCTCTCACTGGCAGATTTCCTCGGTATTTGCTCCTCTAAATATTTCCAAATAATGATCGATGAAATCTATAAAACACAAACTTTGAGGAAAAAAGACAATCAATTTCAAAATACAGCGAATACCCGGCAAATTAAAGGCAGGAACACACTCCAGAATGATGCTAATTCTGTTATTTATAAGATACATACATTTTTGGATAAAATTACTGAAAAGTTACCTGTTATTCTCTCAGGTATGGCTCACTTATGGTGCGTTCCAGTTGTAGTTGGAGGTCGGAATTCCCCACTTCCGAGTAGGAAATTTTATCTCGAACGCCCCCCGAGGTCGGAATATCCTACTCGGAACTCGGTGAAACCTCACCACCCCCGAGTTGACAATGGAAGATGGATGCCCCCAGTGTGAACAGTTATTTAGCTCCTGTAATAATCCATTTATTTGCACTTCTGACTGGGGTGTGTCGCTCTAGATCAGCTGTATACATAGTATTGTTAGACTTATATTTACAAAAATGATGCCATAGTGATAATCACATTCTTCATACAACAACTCAGGGTGTGCTAACAACAGCTAACAATAGCCTGGTAGATCGGCACGTTTTTTTTCCTACTTCAACTGGAATGCAGATAAGTCGGAGATGATGTCACTCCCATTTCCCAGCTCCCAGTTCCGAGGTAAATGGAACGCAGCATTAGTCCTCTCTCTCTCTCTCTCTCTCCCTGCGGCTCCGTCAGTTCATTTACTTGAAGAGTTCTGCCGTTGAAATCACACACCTCTTTTTCTTTCGCTGCAGCTTCGTGTTCAGACGGGGAGACTGTCATGTATCAGTTTCCCCTCGGCATCCTTGTAAAAATCCAAAATTCAACCAGACTCCAGAGTCCGTTTTGAGAAAACTCTGCTGTGGCTCGATCTTCGCTCTCAGACTCAGAGGCCGAACAATGCAAAGTGCGCATGCTCACACCGGTTAAGGCTGCTTAATCGAGGACAGATACATAGTTCAGGCTTTTCCAGGCAAACAGCAGCATCACTGTGCGTAATTGACACAGGGTGGTGAACAAATATGGTAAAACGGTAATTTTAAAAAGACACGGTAATGATTACCGTGGGAATTTTCTTTTTTTTTAGTATATTTTTGGCCATTTTATGCCTTTATTGATAGGAGAGAGACAGTGGATAGGCTTGTGAAAGGGGGTGAGAGAGTAGGGGAAGACACTCTGCAAACTGGTCACAGGCGGGATTCAACCTGGACCGGCAGAAGCATGTACATGGGGTGCTAACCACTATGCCAAACCAGCACCCCACCGTGGGAAATTTTATCGCCCTTTACCGCTTTTATTGGTAAAACCGTTACATCCCTAATTAAGACTAAAATAATAACTGAATCAAAGAAAACTTGAATACTACATTCTTGTAAGATGCTTGGGGGCCCCAGGCAATTGCCTGTGTTTGCCTAATGGTAAGTATGCCCCTGGATATATAACCACTAGTGGGTTTGGTCTCCTTTAGAATACCTCCTTATTCCATTAAATCAAAGATATAACTGTATTTTTCAGGCAAAAACTTTATTCAGCAAACAAGAATCAAGTAGGCAATCCATCTCACCATCTTAAGGCCTTATGAAAGAATGTAAAACAAGCTGAAAATAAAACCATTCATAATTATGATAGACAAGAAAATGTACAAGTGAAACCTGAAAAAAAGTTTAAACCTTCTTTTTAATCATTGTTTTAACTTTTGCTCACTATTGTACAATATGTTTTAATATTTGAATTGCAAACTGCATCCCTCTTTCACAACAGAAGCTGAATATGAATTTGATATGTCTCATAGCAAAAGTAATCTGGAAATGGTGAAAGAAAGCAACTCAAAAAGAAGCCAAAGTAATGAGTGAAAAAACCTTCACCTTCAAGAAGAGGGGGATTCTCATACTTATTCCCTAAACTGTCGGAAAAAATGTATTCTCTTCCTCCGCTTAAGAAGAGATGGATTTGTCGCCGACAGAGCACCAACGAACAATATAATGTACAACAACACACATTAATACAGGCAAGTGCGAGTGGATTATCACATTCAAAATTTTGTGCCCACTCTAAAATCTTTAATAAAAGACAGCTCTGAATTTTTGCTTTTCCTCAAGATGCTACCACCAATTGACCCGGAAGCAGTCATGTGCACCCTTGATATTGAATCATTATATACAAACATTGATCACAACCAAGGGCTTGACACACTAGAATATTTTCTTAATACCAGACCCATTAACATTCCTTCAACCACCTTTTCAGTAAATCTGGCCTCCTTTGTACTTCTATTACAAACAAAAGTGAGAAAACAATTCCTCTTCATGTCAATTTTAAGTTTGGGACCTGCATAAACTGTCAATACACTAGAAAACTACAATTTTTTAACCATTCAATAAATGGAAAACAATTGAAATTAAACACCTGATAACATGTAAATCCAAACTTTTGATTTATATCATACAATGTCCCTGCAACAAAATAAATGTTGGAGAAACACCCTGCCAGCACCTCACTGGTCAAAAATCACATGGTGACTCAACTAACAAGCAACGTCTTTTTCATGGACGCCCCTGCTTATTTCAGCAAGACAATGCCAAGCCACATTCTGCACGTGTTACAACAGCGTGGCTTCGTAGTAAAAGAGTGCGGGTACTAGACTGGCCTGCCTGTAGTCCAGACCTGTCCCCCATTGAAAATGTGTGGCGCATTATGAAGCGTAAAATACATCAACGGAGACCCCGGACTGTTGAACAACTTAAGCTGTACATCAAGCAAGAATGGGAAAGAATTCCACCTGAAAAGCTTCAAAAATTGGTCTCCTCAGTTCCCAAACGTTTACTGAGTGTCGTTAAAAGGAAAGGCGATGTGTTTCTGGAGCTCTTTTGATCTTTTCAAGACTCTTTCTCTCCAAGCGCATTGGAAGTTGATGAAGTTGTGTCAGAACTTTTTGACCTTTGATTACAGGCAAAAATAAAAACAACATTAACAGTTCTTGTTTTCAGCTGCACAATAGCACTGCGCTCAAACACAATAGCAGCAGCAGTCTCTCCCTCCAACTTGTTCGGGTGTTTCAGGTGGTTCCGCATGCTTCCCCATGCTGCGATATAAACCAGATTAGCCTTACATAACCGACACTAAACAGTATTTCCACAGGTACTTTGTTTTAAAAACTGCCACACAGTGCTTCACTTGATGTTTGCTGCAATCGCGTCTCCGAGGCAACCTGAAGTCTAGTCTGTACTTAAAGAGTGAAGTAAACCGCCGTGAGTTTCTTTATATAACATACCAGGCTGATAAAGCTGTTTCTGGTTCTGATTTAGAGATCCTGTGATCCTGTCCTGCAGCCACAGCTTCTGTAGAGAGTGTTTGGAGAAGAGCTGGAAGGACAAGGAGGACAAGGAGTGTCCACTCTGTAAGAGGAGACACTCAAAGAAGAGTTTAGCTCCAAACTTTGCTCTGAAGAACCTGTGTGAGAAGTTTCTCCAGCAGAGAGATCAGAGAGCTCCTGAAGATCTTTGCAGTGTGCATGGGCAGAAGCTCCTGCTCTTCTGTCTGGACCATCAGGAGCCAGTGTGTCTGGTCTGCAGAGATTCAGAGAAACATGTTGAGCACAGATTCAGACCCATCGATGAAGCTGCTCCACAGCAGAAGAAGAAGCTTCAGGAGCTCCTGCAGGCCTTAAAGGAGAAGATGAAGCTTCATGAGGAAGTCAGAGTGAAGTTTGATCAAACTCTGAGACACGTGGAGGTCCAGGCCCGACACACAGAGGCTCAGATCAAGGAGACGTTCAAGAAGCTCCACCAGTTTCTGCAGGAGGAAGAGGAGGCCCGGCTGAGTGCTCTGAGGGAGGAAGAGGAGCAGAAGAGCCGGAGGATGAAGGAGCAGATGGAGGCTCTGAGCAGAGAGATAGAAGCTCTTTCACAAACACTCAGAGACACTGAGGAGCAGCTGAAGGCTGGAGACATCTCATTCCTGAACAACTACAAGGCTGCAGTGGAGAGAGTGCAGCAGCGCCCCCTGCTGGAGGATCCACAGCTGCCCTCAGGAGCTCTGATAGACCAGGCCAAACATCTGGGCAATCTGGGCTTCAACATCTGGACCAAGATGAAGGACCTGGTCTCCTACAGTCCCGTCATCCTGGACCCAAACACGGCTTATCCTACACTCATCCTGTCTGAAGATCTGACCTCCATGAGAAAAGGAGAGGACCAGGAGCTTCCTGATAATCCAGAGAGATTTGATAATCCTTTCTGGTCTGTCCTGGGCTCTGAGGGCTTCAGCTCTGGAGCTCACAGCTGGGACGTCCAGGTTGGAGACAATAAATACTGGTACCTGGGTGTGTTAGCAGAGTCTGACCACAGGAAGGGAGACATACGGTCTGGATTATGGGTAGTATGGTTACTTGAAAATACATACACAGAATGGTCACCAAAATATACAAACTCTGTCCTGTCATTAAAGATTCGTCCAAAGAAGATCAGGGTGAGTCTGGACTGGGACAGAGGACGACTGTCCTTCTCTGATCCTGATACTAACACACACATCCACACCTTCACACACACCTTCACTGAGAAACTGTTTCCATACTTTCATACTGTAGCTCCACTGAAGATCTGTCCTCAGGAGGTCTCTGTGACCCTCAAACTGAACTAAAACCTGCTGCTGAAGCTTCTTTCCTCAGGGTCCACCTCGGCTCCTGATCCTCCAAAGGGACAGTCCACTGAGACGGGGAAGGTAGATCTTTATGTTCAGACCTTTGGGAGGACCTGCTGTGGAGTTTTGAGGGTGTAAATCCGTTTGGACCCTGACTGATCAAATCAAAGCTCAGACTTGAATGTCCTTTATTCTGATCTGAACTAAATGATGGAGAGTTCTGCTCAGCTGGAACATCTTTGCTTGGTTCTGGTTTCTTGTTGTTTCTGCTCTGACCTGCAGTCTTTGTCCGTCACAGATTTTCTTTGACTGAAGCTCCGTCCTCAGAAATATGGACTTTTCTGTCTCTAAATGTCTTTATTGGACAGACAGAGACAGTGGACAGAGTCAGGTAGGGGGACCTGCTCACTGATATTTGTAGAGATTTTCCTTCTGTGCTCTAGATTCTGATTTTAACTGTCCAGACAAATGCTGCCTCTGTTCAGGTGTAACAAACTAAATGGTGCGTGAGCTGATCTGTGTCTCTGAGTCCTGAAGTTCATCATGTTGGCTGCTGAACGTCTCTCTAAAATGGAGGTTGTCCTAACGAGCAGATCAGCTGTGTTGGTGCTTTATTTTGAGATTTGAAAAGGACATTTGACATCATTGACCTCCACACTTTAATAGCAAAATTAACATACTACAATTTTTCTATACAAGCCATAAACTGGATTAAATCAGATTCATCAAACAGAAAACAGTGTGTCATGGTCAATGGTGTCAAATCACTGCAGTGCCCAGTAGGAGTCCCACAAGGCTCCATACTGGGACCTCATCTTTTCGCTTTACACATTAACTATCTTTGCAATGCTTGCTCTCGTGTTTACTTTCAAATATATGTTGATGATCCTGTAATTTATGATCTTCTCTGAGCAGCCTGGGGAGACCTCTCACTCTGGTGTAATTCTGGGAGATGAGGAATTACAGCATGTTAATGAGTTTAAGTTCTTGGGTGTCATCTTGAATTATTTTCCTTCTTTTGAGAACCACATAAAAAATATCCAATATTGTTGATTCAACCTGTCCAATTCTGATCCTCTCACATGTTTACTGCTTAAATAGCTGGTCATTTAAAGGAGTAACAACTCTCAAACCCATTAGATAAATAAACTCACATCACCGCTGTAACATCCTTTCAAAGTACAATTTGTTGAAGCGATTGTCCAACTTTTTGTGGTTTCTGTGTCTTGACTCAATCCTGAGTCCACAATTAGAGAGTATTCTTTCAACTCTGCATGCAGTAACATGTTAGAGCTCTCCCACCGCTAACTAGCTTAGCTCAAATAGCTGGAAATCAGAGGGAGATATTAGCCTGCTTCTGCCTACAGTCATCAGATTAACTCATCACCAACTCTAAATGGTCCTGTGTGCTTGTTGTGACTTGTTTTTTGACTGCATTATGTGACATTATCTTTGATTGTTTTGTTGCCCTACTTTTGGATTTGTTTGAGCTCACAATGTAAAGTTGAGTCGAGTCTTTTAAACAAATCTTTGAAGTGCACAATGAAAACTGACTTAAAGTTGTGAGTGGAAGCCATACTCAAATTTGCAGGCATTTTTCATTTATGTCCACTCACAAAACAAACAGCTCACTCACAAAAATGAATCAGTTCCCATCGTGCACTTAAAAGAGTCGTTCAAAAGACTCGACTCATTCATGAACTTCACATCACTAGCTCAAACCGCTGTAGAACAGGACTGCTCACGATACGATATGTACTCGATACACGTAAATTGAGTGAATGAGTTTGCTGTTAACAAAATTCCAGACAAGTTTTCTTTTAATACAAGAATGAAAAGAACAAGGAATAGTTATAAATAATTCTACATCTTAAGAAACTTAAATTCAGGTCCTCAAAGATGGTCGACCTAAGTTCAAATTTGGTACATGTGTTTCATCATGTAGCTTGGCTTCTACTTTGAACTGTGCCGTTGTTAACATTACCCAAAGAGTATTGACAACAACCGTCAAACACTGAGGCTGTATTGACTCTTTAGAATCTGTATTTCCAAGAAAGCAGAAGAGTCAACAAAGCAAAGCCTCTGTTTATGGTTAGAAGAAGATAATACGATGATAGTAGAAGATTAAATCACATAGTTAGGTAAAAAGGAGTCACAACAAGCACACAGGACCGTTGAGAGCTGGTGAAAGGTTTATCTGATGACTGTAGGCAGAGGCAGGCTAACACTTCCCATTGACTTCCAGCCATTCAAGCCATGCTAGTTAGTAGTGTGAGACCTTTATCTGTCTTTAACGTGTTTGAATGGACAGTTGAATGAATGGTGTCTATCTTATTGTGGACTCAGGAGTGAGGCAAGACAACAAAACAACAAAAATGTTTGATAAAACTTTAACCCTTTAACTCTCAGCTCAACTGCTTGGCAGAGGTGAATAAATCCAGAAATATTTAGTGTGTTGAAAACATCAATGTTCATTTCAGTAAAAGTTGTAAGAAAATGAAAATGTAAATGACCCAAGATAACTAATATTTCTTTGAATTGGATTAAAAACCTGGTTTGTCAAACTCAAACTCACATATTTTAAGTCATTTTTCGCTATTTTATATAAAATCATTTCTGCTTTTGTAATTGATTTTGTCCCAAATATTTGTGCCTTTTTATGTCATCACCTAATCAACTGTTAGCTTTTAAAACCTTTAAATCCCACATCAAGAAAATTTCTGTTTCTGTTTTGTTTGAAATCTTCTGTTTCTTGAAAATTTTGACAGTATCAAACATTAACTTGGTTTGTTTTGTTTTTTAAAACATTTAATTTCACTGAATTTATTAATGACCTCTGCCAAACAGTTGAGCTGGTAGTTAAAGGGTTAAACTGTAAAAAAAATTCCAGAAGTTCAAAATTGTTTGAATGTTGTACAGATCACAAGAGCCACAGTTTGAAGAGAGTGTGAGGTTCCCCTCAGATGAACCAGCTTTGGTCAAAATGTTCTGTGGTTCTGAGGTCCTACATTATGGATCAGTTCTCCACCATCAGTCAGAGAAAGTTCCAGCTTTGTAACTTTTCAGGGTGGTCTGAAGGTGAGGCTCAGGACAAACCAGACCTGTGACCATTTATAAACATCTGTCTTTAATGTGCGTACATAAATACATCTCTGGATCTAACCTAAGTGCAAACTAACATTCATAATTACATCTATGTATGCTAACCATGAGCAGTGCTGTGTATGAACATGTCTGTTTATGACAAACCTGTGCAGTATCATTGTGGACAAGTGCACAATAATAATTTAGCACATTTACTGCAGTGTGAAACTTGTTAGCACTTTAGCACATTGAACAGCTGTCACATTTTAACACTGAGGGTCTTTTTGTTCTGGTTTGTCTTTAGTAGATCTTCTATAGTGTTGTATGTGTGTTCTGTAAATTAATGTGGAGCTCATGTTTTGTGAACTTGTCATCTGCCTGCTGCCTGTTACTGATGTATTATATTTATTTTCAGATTGTATTCACCTTATCATGTTCTTTACATCAACCTGCTGTTACTGCAGATGGAAATTAGCCTGTGGTTTATAAAGAAAAAAAACAGTGAGTGATCCTGGGACAGAGAGTCTCAGAGTGAGAGGATTATTTAAGACATGAGCTCCGTCTGATTTATTCATCAACTCTTTATTCCTCCACTGTCACTGTCTGCACATTTTTAATCAATAAAACACATCCTGATTTAAAATAAGGTTTGATTTCTTAAATCTACTCATCACTTTTATTTCTAACAGTGTGGATATTTGAAAATCTACGGTGGCCTGGAGGGGTCAGAAACATTACTTATCAGAGGAGAGACTTAAACCCCCAACGACCCCCAAAGAGAAAAGCTGTCTGGATAATAAACAGAAATTCAAATATTTTACCATATTATACTATGTAATTTATTATTTTTATATTGGATTAGACTTGATTACACTATCATATTACATATTAATTTACATTATATTTTATTAGATGTGATCATATTTGCTTTGCTGTACTATATTATATGTTAATGTATTTTAACACAAAGGATATGTTGCTTCCAAACAAATAGATGTTGTTTTTGTGTAAATTATGTTATATTCAATTATTTTTAGATAAGATTTTATTAAAAGTTTTGCTTCATTATAGTTATCTTTATTAAATTTTGACCAAGAGCACAAGTTGGTTTATGGTGAATAGATGTAATGTTATCATATTGTTTTGGATGATATCATATTATATTTAATCTGGTATTGTTTTAACTTTTTTCTAATTTCATGTTATATCATGCCACATTCAGTTACACATACTGTTTTGTAGGGGTGTAATGATCCATCGATCTGGATCGATTCATCATTTGGTTCAGAAATGATCCAATCACATAGATGTAACTCAAAACATTGATCAACATCGTCATCTTTAATATACGCCTTTATTTTGAAACCCTGACCAGACATGAGTGTCTGTTTGCACTCAACCGTGCCTCGTTCTGAACTTTCCTCTGAAGTCTTACAGTCAGCCTATGAGACACATTTGAACTTTAAACGGACTCACACCCCACACCAGATATTTCTCCTGCTTTAAAATATATTGTGTAGCACCCACGTGTGGCAAGCATGGGTGGGTTTCCTGTTAGCATCACAGAGCTAAACTGACACCAGACAGATCAGCCAATCAGAAAATAGCTCTGCTGTATCCGGGTAAGATACGGTCGTTCTGACAGCAGAGGATGCTGCACACACACAGGAGAGCATTATCACACAAGAGCAGTGAGTTATCTCATCATCTGATTTTGTAGCACACTGATTAATGGAATTTCACAAAGTTATTTAGTAAAACAGCGAGAGCTTAGAGTCATTCCTCCTCCACACCGACCATTAAACAGAGAAACAAAGTCTGATCACACTGACATACAAACTGTGGTTATCAGGCATCACAGAAAAACAAAATTATCAATGCTGAGTTAGTTAAGTTAATATTTCAAATGTTGAACATGAACTGTTTTGATTCAATAAAAATAAAAACCACTCATTTTTAGTTTGATAGAGCATGGTCAAATGTTGGAGGACAGTAACAAAAAAATCAAAATAATTCAATAATTTGAATTATAATGTTGCATCATTACTTGATATGATATACAACCATTACAACAATCAGACTCATAAGGTAATTGTGATGGTAAAAAAACACCCTGAATTAAACCAATTATAATTTTAAGAATGATTGGATCATACAGATGGTTATAATCCTCTACAAACTATCAGACCCAAAGGTCAGCACATGTTTCACATTTTTGTAATAAAACTATCAAAGTTGCTTTGTATTTTTTCTTGCTTCAGGAGAAATGTTGCTGATTGGGTTCAGTGAGGACATATCGTCTTAAATCGATTGAAGGTTCCTGAATAGTACTGAAATCAAATTGTGGCAGGTTTTGTGATATCGCCAAATATCGTATTGTTGTCCAAAGAATCAATATTGTATCTTCATGAAACTGGTGATTTACACCCCTACAGAATTCTAATAAACTTCATTATATTTTGAACAAAAGGAAAAGCTGTTTGGATAATGGCTGAATGTTATTTTATGATATTGTATAGTATTTTATATACATATATATATATATACATATATATATATATATATATATATATATATATATATATATATATATATATATATATTTGCATTAAATTATACTATATGCGATAATAGATTATAACTTTTTAAAGGATTTTATTTAATGTTTTTTTAATATGATATAATTTTAAACCATGTTGTATGTTATGCTATTAAATTTTATAGAATTATTTTATATTATGTGACATCATGTTTTATAATAATAATCAACATTATGGTCCTAATTTAGAAATGGTTAACATTCTTAAAATAAAATATAATTAGCAACACTGGTTTCACATTGACCTGCTTCACTATTAAATGTAGTTAAACCTGATTTTGACTGTTTTTCTCCAAATGGCCTTCAAGAACTAAATTCTGTTTTCTCCTCCTCTGAACCATCAGCCTGCCTTTTAGACCTGATCCAAACTAAGCTGTTCAACGAGCTCTTTCACTTTCATTTTAGCTGCATTTTAAAGACCACCTCACTATTACAGATTAAGTGTCCACATGAACCAAAATCTCCAGAGAAAGGCTTTGGAGGAGAAACATGTGGTTCATGGACAGAGGTGACATGAGAGAGAGGAGTAGGGCTGAAGCTGAGGGAGTACTCACAGGAGGAGCTGCAGAAACATGGAGGGAGACATCATTCAGCTGAGGACTGATTTGAACCTCCTGACAGGAGAGTTCATCCAAGGAGAGAGTCAAGTTTTCCCAAAAGGATTCCCTGATTGGTGACTGCCTCTTTAATTTGCTCAGGCTTCTCTGGATCCATGGGTACAGGCTGGTGGATTACTGTAAAGGAAAGATTCCTCTGTTGTGTAAAAGTTGGACCCAAAGCTGAAGACTGAGGCAAACAAAGGTTTGACAGAGATTTATTAATCATAACTCCAAACAACAGGGGAATGGGACAGTCCAGTGCTGCTGAGGGAGTTAGGTGAGTATTTACAGGTGGGCAGGGTGGAGGCTCCAGGAGACACTGTGAAGAGAAGGAGTAAAGACAGAGGGAAGTATCCAACAGTGATTTAGGTGAAGACACATTCAAAAAACACTCTTCTTTACAGGCAATAACTCCAAAAGGAGGACAAAGGCTTAAAGCCAGAAAATGAGACATGAACAGAAGAAGATACGGCCAACAAACCAACTCAGATATGAGGAAATCCACCAGGGAGGACCAGGAGAATCCAAGGAGCCTTTATACTGCTGGGGATTAGGTGATCATGTGCAGGTGTGTGGCAGCAGAGGAGTGAGGAGAGAGGAAGCCACGCCTCCAGCCAGGTGAGGGGCAGGAAGGGAGGAGAGAGAGACTGAGAGCAGGTGAATCCTCACAATATTCATGTAGAGCAGGTTCACTGTTTGTGGTCACTTCTGGTATTGTAACTGAGATGCTCTGCCAGGTAGCCTAAATAAAGGTGACTGCATTTACACAAAGGAACATTTGTTTCTGTTCATTTAGACATTCAGACTTTACTAACATTCAATAAAGGCTTAGTAGATGTTTGATTTTATCCAAGAGGAAAACAGGACTTCAGAAATTCAAGGAAACATAAAAATGCCTTAAACTTTACACTTCAGATTTTAGTCGACTAAATTTACAGCAGATTTAATCGACTAAAACTGGACTAAAAAATAAAACAATTTAGATGAAGCAATTATGGCTAAAACTAATTTATTTAACCCTTTAACTCCCAGCTCAACTGTTTGACAGAGATCAATAAATTCAGGAATATATTATGTGTTAAATAAAAAAAACAGTAACTGTTTGTTTTTGTCAAAGTTCTAGAAGACTGAAAAACTGCAAACAAGCCTAAACAACTGATATAAAGGTTTAAAAATCAAAAAGTTTGTATTATTATTACCATCATTATTATTTTAAATGCTTAAACATTTACTGATACTATTGTTTAAATATATTTTTTGTATTCATAAAAATATTTTTTGTGTTTGTCAAGCTCAAAATCATCTATTCAAGACATTTTTACTATATTATTTACAAACATTTCTGCCTTTTCTAACTGATTTTGTCCCAAATGTTTGTGCATTTTATGTCATCATGCAGTTGACTGTTAGCTTTAAAAACCCACACAAGGAAAATATCTGTTTTTTGGCTTGTTTTTGACCTTTTCTGTTTCCTGAAGTGTTAACAGAATCAAACAATGATTTGATGTTTTTTGTTCTTTAAAACATTAAATACCCCTGAATTTATTGATCACCTCTGCCAAACAGTTGAGCTGGTAGTTAAAGGGTTAAAGCAAAAGATTAAAACTAAATTAGAAAGTGTTGTCAACATTAAAACTGAGTGACGGCAAATCCACTGTGCAGCATTAAGGCAGTCACAGAACTATTTATATGCCTACTTAGAAACCAGAGAGTTTGTTTCACAATTGTTCACAACTAATTCTAATCTTTAGAATATGGAAATATTATATATGAACATTGAATACAGTAGAAGGACTAATGCAGGGGTGTCCAGACTTTTTACACTTTATGGTAACTAAGTCAAAGTTTTAGGTTTTTGGGGATGAGTTAGAGTCTGACAGGAACATGACGCTTCTTCCTGTGATGCCGCTCTGAAGAAGCTCCGCCCCCTTCCCCTCGTCTAACCCGACAACCCAGGAAACAGACTGTTGACTGTTCTTCCTGTCAACTCAGAGGAGACACTCACACGCTGTCAGATCGACCAAAGACTAAAAACAGGACGAGCTCCACACCAGGAGGAGGTCTGAGAACTGTGGGAACATCAACACCTCCAGCAGGTCCAGACTCCACAGACTGACGGAGAGCTTCAAGGTCCAACCAGAGAGAGAGAGACTCTCAGGAACGCAGCTTCCTGTTTCTCTTGAGACTCTGTTTCACTCTCAAATAAAATGGCTTCCATGTTAGAGGAAGACCTGAGCTGCTCGGTTTGCCTGGAGATTTTCAGGTCAGTGATACAGAGCACTGCACACTAAAACCACCAGGCACAAGAACAGATTCTTCTCAAATGTCTGCAAATGTCTATTTACTGTTTATGCGATCATTCACTGCACCTATCTTCCTTCTACACCTGTGCTCTTAGGTTATATTTTGTGTCTCGTTTCTTGTTTTTAATCTTTTAAATACTGTACTACTTTATTTCTATTGATTTTAAAGTTTAATTTCTGCTTTGCGAGTTTCTGCTTCTTTAAAAATTTGTACAAACCTGATCAAAATCTTAAGACCAGTTGAAAAATTGCTAGAATATGCATTTTGCACATTTAGACCTTAATGAGGTTTTAAATAGAGCTACAATATCCAAAAGTGAGAAGGGGGAGTGTGACAAAAAACACTTTGAAAAATTAATTTATTGAAAACAAGTAAACTGAAATAGGCTGTTTATCAGCTGATCAAAAGTTTAAAGGAATATTACAACCAAGCAACGATTTGGCCTCATTTTCTACTCACCCTCATGCTGAACAACACTGTGGAGTAGTTTTGGAACATCTAGGATGCAGCCGGAGATCTGGGGGAATCCTCGCTGTCCACTGCCATTGATATCATGACTTAGAATCTGAGCCGAGCAGACAGTGTCCTTAAAAGTCCACAAAAAGTCCACAAAAAGTCGGCAATATTCCTCCATACTGCTCGTGCGCTGTAATCCAAGTGTCCTGAGCAGGTAACGTCCACCATTTACTCGAAACGACATCGTTTAGCACATGTTTATAGCCTAAACAGTACTACTTCGCATTTCTATGATACACTTACGGGTGCCTACGGGAGCCGCGGATGCGAAACAAAGGAATGCGCACTCTGCAATAACTAGGAGCGTAGAACACGAAACAAGAACCCAAAAAATCCCACTTTCTGCTGACCACTCTT
This sequence comes from Scarus forsteni, assembly GCA_036419115.1. Lineage (NCBI taxonomy): Eukaryota > Metazoa > Chordata > Actinopteri > Labriformes > Labridae > Scarus > Scarus forsteni. The sequence continues at coordinate 22,661,095 of JAZDUH010000198.1, read as the reverse complement.
GTGTCTGTCCACAGCTCCGTTGCTCACAGCAGAATGTGGGATTTCTTGTTCTACGCTCCTAGTTATTGCAGAGTGTGTATGACAAAAACTCTCCAAACCAGAACAAAAATGTTTCTCAGTAGGACTCAGTCATGAGTAGCTCCACCGTTCTTGTTAATCACTTCAAAAATTGGTTTGGGCATGCTTGATGAGAGTGTTTCAGGAAGCTTTTGGGAACATTGCTCCACGTGGTGAAGATGGCTTCATGAAGGGCATCAACTGTCTGGAACTGACGGCCATTTTTATAAACTTCCCTTGACCTCCATCCCCAAATGTTCTCTATGGGATTTAAATCAGGGGAACATGCGGGATGGTCCAAAAGAGTGATGTTATTCTCCCTGAAGAAGTCCTTGGTCAAGCGAGCATTGTGACCTGCAGCATTGTCCTGTTGAAAAACCCAGCTGTTACCACACAGACGAGGGCCCTCAGTCATGAGGGATGCCCTCTGCAACATCTGCACGTAACCAGCCGCCGTTTGACGACCCTGCACCACCTGAAGCTCCAGTGTTCACTGAATGAAAAAGCAGCCCAGATCATGATGGACCCCCTCCACTGTGCCGGGTAGAAAACATCTCAGGTGGGATCTCCTTGTCATGCCAGTAACGTTGAAGCCATCTGGACCGTCAAGGTTACATTTTTTCTCATCAGAGAATAAAACTTTTTTCCACCTTTCAATGTCCCATGTTTGATGCTCCCTGGCAAAGTCTAAACGGGCAGTTTTGTGGCGTTGAAGCAGACGAGGTCTTTGAATTTGTTTTTTTGTTTTTGAAACCCTTTTCCCGCAGATGCCGTCTGATGGTTATTGCGCTGCAGTCGGCACCAGTAAGGGCCTTAATTTGGGTCGAGCACCGCCCTGTGTCTTGACGGACAGCCAATCGGATCCTCCGGCTCAGTGCAGGTGTAATTTCTTTGGGTCTACCACTTGACTTTTTTGTTCCATAATGCTCAGAATCTTTCCAAAAATGTAGAATGACTGTCTTACTGCGTCCAACCTCAGCAGCAATTGCACGCTGCGAGAGGCCTTGCTTATGCAGCTCGACGATCCGACCACGTTCAAGAAGAAAAAGCTTCTTAGCTTTAACCATCAGGAGGGCATGACCGTGTGAATGCCTGACAGAAAATGAACATTTGGAGCAGATTTTGGCTTTAATAGCCTGTGGTCTTAAACTTTTGAATCAGCTGATAAACAGCCTATTTCAGTTTACTTGTTTTCAATAAATTACTTTTTCAAAGTGCTTTTTGTCACACTCCCCCTTCTTGCTTTTGCATATTGTAGCTCTATTTAAAACCTCATTAAGGTTCAAATGTGCAAAATGCATATTCTAGCAGTTTTTCAACTGGTCTTAAGATTTTGATCAGGACTGTAACACACACTGTATTAATGTAGTCTGTACTTCTGTTTCTGATTCTGGTTCTGATTTAGAGATCCTGTGATCCTGTCCTGCAACCACAGCTTCTGTAGAGAGTGTGTGGACAAGATCTGGAAGGACAAGGAGGACAAGGAGTGTCCAATCTGTAAGAGGAGACACTCAAAGGACATTTTACCTTTAAACTTTGCTCTAAAGAACATGTGTGAGGACTTTCTCCAGCAGAGAGATCAGAGAGCTCCTGAAGATCTCTGCAGTCTGCATGGGCAGAAGCTCCTGCTTTTCTGCCTGGACCATCAGGAGCCGGTGTGTCTGGTCTGCAGAGATTCAAAGAAACATGTCGAGCACAGATTCAGGCCCACTGATGAAGCTGCTGCACAGCAGAAGAAGAACCTTCAGGAGCTCCTGCAGTCCTTAAAGGAGAAGCTGACGCTTCATGACGAAGTCAGAGTGAAGTCTAATCAAACTCTGAGACACATGGAGGTCCAGGCCCGACACACAGAGGCTCAGATCAAGGAGACGTTCAAGAAACTCCACCAGTTTCTGCAGGAGGAAGAGGAGGCCCGGCTGAGAGCTCTGAGGGAGGAAGAGGAGCAGAAGAGGCGGAGGATGAAGGAGATGGAGGCTCTGAGCAGAGAGATAGCAGCTCTTTCACAAACACTCAGAGACACTGAGGAGCAGCTGAAGGCTGGAGACATCTCATTCCTGAAGAACTACAAGGCTGCAGTGGAGAGAGTGCAGCAGTGCCTCCTGCTGGAGGATCCACAGCTGCTTTCAGGAGCTCTCATAGACCAGGCCAAACACCTGGGCAACCTGGGCTTCAACATCTGGACCAAGATGAAGGACCTGGTCTCCTACAGCCCTGTCATCCTCGATCCAAACACGGCTAATTCAGTACTCATCCTGTCTGAAGATCTGACCTCCGTGAGACGAGGAGATGAGCAGGAGCTTCCTGATAATCCAGAGAGGTTTGATTATTTCTCCTCTGTCCTGGGCTCTGAGGGCTTCAACTCTGGAGCTCACAGCTGGGACGTCCAGGTTGGAGATAGTAAATACTGGTACCTGGGTGTGTCAGCAGAGTCTGTCCAGAGGAAGGGACACATATGGTCTAGAGTATGGGTTGTAAGGTTATATGGTGATAAATATGAAGCACGGTCACCAACACAACCATCCTCTGTCCTCTCAGTGAAGAAGCGTCCAGAGAAGATCAGGGTGAGTCTGGACTGGGACGGAGGACGACTGTCCTTCTCTGATCCTGATACTAACACACACATCCACACCTTCACACACACCTTCACTGAAAGACTGTTTCCATACTTTGATACTTTAGAGTCTCTTCCACTGAAGGTCTGTCCTCAGGAGGTCTCTGTGACCTCAGGGCATATCTTGGCTCCTGATCCTCCAAAGGAACAGTCACTGAGACGGGGATGGTGGATCTCTATGCTGCGACCTTTTGGAGAAGCTGCTGTGGAACAATACCAATAATAGTCGCTCTATTTGTAGGGGGCTCTTAAAAACAGAGGTTTACAAAGTGCTTTGACAAACAAACGAACAGGAACACACACAGGGCCGGAGTGGGAAAGTAATTCAGGCCGCAAGATTTCCAATCAGTCAGGCCACTTCTGCCACCGCGAGGGTGGTGTCACGTGGGATAATGCACCAAAAATGTGTTATTTTCCTTCCAAAAATATGCCCTTTACAGTTATGTTATAACAATTGCAACACTACTAAACCTACAGTAACTCTATTAAACACAACCATCACGACAGTTCCATACAGTCCAGTACTTTTCTCTTCTGTAATCTCTTCACTACCTTCACCATGGCCACCATAGAAATGGACAAACAATGAAAGACAAATGAAAATTAATTTCAATTTAAACAGAATATATCGACTTACCCTACTCTACAAGAATACTGTTGTTCTTAGTTTAATTGTTTTGATTTCACTTTAACTCTGCCAACATTTGATTTGGTGATGTATCTCTCTAAAACAAACTGGAGACCTTTTCTGGCTACTTCTTTCTAAAGTATCTGAAGAATCTATTCTGATATTTGAATAACACTCATTGACTTCACTAAAAACTCCATATTTCTCATTAAGAGGGGAAAGCTTGACAGGCGTAGCAACAGTAACCAAGGGGGCGTGGCTTAGCAAAGTGTCACTTGCAACTGACAAAATAAAACAAAGTTTTCTAATATAACCAAGCTAATCAATAATCTACCAATCATTTTATGTTATATTTTGGCCTTTGAAGTCCTCTGCCCGGGGATGTCTGATGATGCATTTGTGAGAAGAACTGATGGTTTGTAAACTTACTTGAAGTAGCAGCATCATTTATTTTGAACTGTACGCTGATGGACCTGAGCGGGGGTTGATGAAACGTGTGTTAGTGTATAACACTTTGCTCCATCCTCCTCGAGTGACCTTTTTTCCTCTCCATCCCCCTCTCATGTCCACCTTTTCTCTTTGTTTTTTCTCCTGTTTTGCTGCCGAGTTTATCAGGGTGCTCCATAATCCTCAATGCTTTCACTCTCTCGCCTCACTCTTGTATCACCGCACTGCAGTGCTTGTATCCCTGTTGTCGCTATGAAGGGGCGGGCATAAAGCAACTAACCAATCACGGCACATTTCTTCTAAAAAAAATGTCACTTTAACCAATCCCTATCCTTCTGATTCAGTGCTCAGAGTAGGGATGGGCATTTTATCTGATGCGTAATCAGTGCATCGATGCGAGGGTCTATGGCAAATTGCATCGGTTGGAGTGGTGTGCATCGGATTAGAAGCTGGGCTGAAACCACAATGCATCGCCTTGTAAAAGCTTTGCATCGGTAAAATCCGATGTCATGTTATTATATATATTTTTTCTTTAATTTAAAATTATTATTTTCAGTCAATTCACTTCCATAATTATCTCTCAGCCGTTAAATTCTCACGAGTGGACTGTTTATTGCGGAACGACAACACACTCTGATTCACCTACTCACAGTCACCACTAGGCAACGTAGGCATCACTAGTCACTGAACATCAACACCCGGGGAAGGATGCCAGAGAAGAAGACGAAGCACATCCGGACTACTCCACTCTGAAGTGGTCTTGAAGGAACAATAAAGTTGAGTTGAATTTGCACAGATTTGCATTGTTATTGCATCGTGATTGCATCATGGTAGGAAGATAAATCGTATCATCCTGAATTGGTAGATGCTTCATGTGAATGGTTAGTGTATCGTACTGTAGTCTACATATCGAGATGCATATCGTATCATCCTGGGGATGGAGATTTCCATCCCTCACTCAGAGCACTTGCTTTGTGTGAGTGGCAGGAGGGGGGCGTGTGCTAGCGCTGCTGTCCCTGGCCTGTCTTTCTTTTTTCATTGGCCTGGCAGTCCGTGGCTGGCCTGTCCAGGCAGGCCAATAAGGAGGCAGGCCACCAGCAAAAGTCCCGCCTGTCCCGATTGCCAGTCCATGCCTGATTACATCTATGTATGCTAACCATGAGCAGTGCTGTGTATGAACATGTCTGTTTATGACAAACCTGTGCAGTATAATTGTGGACAAGTGGACAATAATAATTTAGCAGATTTACTGCAGTGTGAAACTTGTTAGTGTTAAGTTCTGTCTCTTTCTTAGTCCAATAACTATAGAATTTATGCTTTTAACCAAACTGGGTAATTGTTTATTAACAGTTTCTCAGACGTGTGTAAGACGTTGCAGCTCAGCCCATTCATTCTGGGTCCCTCACTCAAATCGGTCCCTAATGCAACACTTGTATAGAACATTTTGGAACATACACATTAACAATAGCTCCTATTGTTACAGTTAGCACTTTAGCACATTGAACAGCTGTCACATTTTAACACTGAGGGTCTTTTTGTTCTGGTTTGTCTTTAGTAGATCTTCTATAGTGTTGTATGTGTGTTCTGTAAATTAATGTGGAGCTCATGTTTTGTGAACTTGTCATCTGGCTGCTGCCTGTTACTGATGTATTATATTTATTTTCAGATTGTATTCACCTTATCATGTTCTTTACATCAACCTGCTGTTACTGCAGATGGAAATTAGCCTGTGGTTTATAAAGAAAAAAAACAGTGAGTGATCCTGGGACAGAGAGTCTCAGAGTGAGAGGATTATTTAAGACATGAGCTCCGTCTGATTTATTCATCAACTCTTTATTCCTCCACTGTCACTGTCTGTTCATTTTTAATCAATAAAACACATCCTGATTTAAAATAAGGTTTGATTTCTTCAATCTGTTCATCATTTTGATTTCTAACAGAATAACTGAATATTTGAAAATCTACGGTGGCCAGGAAGGGGTCGGAAAAAATACTTTAAGAGGAAATTAATAATATAAATTAAAAGAAAATAGAAATTAAATTATATAATATTATATTATTTCATCTTTTATTATATTATTTTGGATTGGCCAAGATTTCATTATCATTTTACATTATGTGAATGTGCATTACACTTTCTTTGATTTGATAATGTTAGATTTTATATTGTTATACTATATTAGATGTTAATGTATTTTCAGCAAAAGAATATGCTGTTTCCATAAAAATGTTGTTTTTGTGTAAATTAGGTTGTACTGTGTCATGTTAAATTATTTACATTAGATTTACTTAAATGTTTTGCTGCATTATCGTTTGCTTTAAACAATTTTGGCCAAAAGCATAAGTTGGTTTAATAGCCATTAGATGTGATGTGATCATATTGTATTGCATTGTATCATATTATATTATATTATAATTCATGTGGTACTGCATTAACATTTTTATTATATCACATTATATCATATTACATTGAATTACTTTTTATTAAATTTTAGCAAATATTATGTTATAATATTGTATTATATATTATATCATATATTACATCAGATTATATTATGTGGTAATGTATTAAATATTTTATTATATCATAAATATTATATTACATTATGCCACATTCAATTATATATATATATTGTATTATCTTATACATTTTATTTTGAACAAAATGAAACAGTTTTTGGGCCATTATCCGAAGTTGTTTTATTGTATGATATTGTATAGTGTTGCATATTTATTTGCATCACATGATACAAAATAAAATTATATTATATATTATGTGATATTGGATTATAATTTATTAAATTTAATGTTATGTTTTTTTTTGTTTTAATATTAGATCATTTTAAATCATGTTATTATATTTTATATGACACGGTTTCAGGCAGGACCCAGAAGCGAAGAAGCAGTTGTGGAAACAGTTACCAGACTTTATTTACAAAATCTTGAATTCAGCACAGTTCAGAGCGGGGATCGAACCCATGAGCCTTTGAACAGGAGTCCGACGAGCAGACTACACAGCCACACTGACGACACTCTACCACAGGGCGAACAGAGACTTTCAGGAAAACCAGAACTGGACTCACACTTCTCACACTTTGCTGGGTGACAGAGGCGTTCAGAAGGGCTGGGAATGGATTCACTCTTTGCTTGGCTGGCAGAGGAGTTCAGGAAAACACAGAGTGGAATTACACTTTGCTTGGCGAGCAGAGGCATTCAAGAAGATTTGAACTGGACACACACTTTTTCTGGGCAAGCAGGGATGCACCAGAAAGCCAGAAACCAGGCTGCCACCACTGGTCAGGACTCACAGACGGATTCTCATAGTCGAGGACAAGCAGGAAGATCAGATACCAGGCAGGCCACCACAGATCAGGATACACAGTTGAAAACTCAGCGTCGTAGACGGGAGGCAGGATCAACAGCCAGACGGGTGAGTGAGGAACAGAAGCTAGTAGATACCTTGCAGTCAAGCCGAGGGTCAGGCGTTAAAGGCAGAATCAGGAACGAAACTTGTCAGCAACAGGTGATCAATCCGGAAGACAGGTCTGGAGTTCTCAGCATGAAGGGGAAGACAGTCTGACACTGACTGTGTGTTGAGCTGGGGTTTATGTAGGAGGCCTGATTGCAGCAGATGAGGCGCAGGTGTGAGCAGGAGTGCAGGTGAGGTGAGTTGAGCTGATTAGGCTGCAGCAGGAATGTGGCAGGCTGGAGGTTGAGACTGAGATTGTGACATTATAGTTGTTTTTCATCATATAACAATATGTAATGTAGTCGTCAACATCAGAGGACCCAGTTTAAAAATGGTAAAATTCTTAAAATTAAATGAAATTAGCAACAGTCTTGTTACATCTCGACCTGCTTCACTATTAAATGTAGTTAAACCTGATTTTGACTGTTTTTCTCCAACTGGCCTTCAAGAACTAAATTCTGTTTTCTCCTCCTCTGAACCATTAGCCTGCCTTTTAGACCTGATCCAAACTAAGCTGTTCAACGAGCTCTTTCACTTTCACTTTAGCTGCATTTTAAAGGCCACCTCACTATTACAGATAAAGTGTCCACATGAACCAAAATCTCCAGAGAAAGGCTTCGGAGGAGAAACATGTGGTTCATGGACAGAGGTGACATGAGAGAGAGGAGTAGGGCTGAAGCTGAGGGAGTACTCACAGGAGGAGCTGCAGAAACATGGAGGGAGACATCGTTCAGCTGAGGACTGATTTGAACCACCTGACAGGAGAGTTCATCCAAGGAGAGAGTCAAGTTTTCCCAAAAGGATTCCCTGATTGGTGACTGCCTCTTTAATTTGCTCAGGCTTCTCTGGATCCATGGGTACAGGCTGGTGGATTACTGTAAAGGAAAGATTCCTCTATTGTGTCAAAGTTGGACCCAAAGCTGAAGACTGAGGCAAACAAAGGCTTGACAGAGATTTATTAATCATAACTCCAAACAACAGGGGAATGGGACAGTCCAGTGCTGCTGAGGGAGTTAGGTGAGTATTTACAGGTGGGCAGGGTGGAGGCTCCAGGAGACACTGTGAAGAGAAGGAGCAAAGACAGAGGGAAGTATCCAACAGTGATTTAGGTGAAGACACATTCAAAAAACACTCTTCTTTAAAGACAACAACTCCAAAAGGAGGACAAAGGCTTAAAGCCAGAAAATGAGACATGAACAGAAGAAGATACGGCCAACAAACCAACTCAGATATGAGGAAATCCACCAGGGAGGACCAGGAGAATCCAAGGAGCCTTTATACTGCTGGGGATTAGGTGATCATGTGCAGGTGTGTGGCAGCAGAGGAGTGAGGAGAGAGGAAGCCACGCCTCCAGCCAGGTGAGGAGCAGGAAGGGAGGAGAGAGAGACTGAGAGCAGGTGAATCCTCACAATATTCATGTAGAGCAGGTTCACTGTTTGTGGTCAGTTCTGGTATTGTAACTGAGATGCTCTGCCAGGTAGCCTAAATAAAGGTGACTGCATTTCACACAAAGGAACATTTGTTTCTGTTCATTTAGACATTCAGACTTTACTAACATTCAATAAAGGCTTAGTAGATGTTTGATTTTATCCAAGAGGAAAACAGAACTTCACAAATTCAAGGAAACATAAAAATACCTTACCCTTTACACTTTATATTTTAGTCGACTTATTCACAGCACATTTAATCGACTAAAACTGGACAAAAATAAAACAATTTAGATGAAGCAATTATGGCTAAAACTAAAATTATTTAACCCTTTATCTCACAGCTCAACTGTTTGACAGAGATAAATAAATTCAGGAATATATTATGTGTTAAATAAAAAAAACAGTAACTGTTCATTTTTGTCAAAGTTCTAGAAGACAGAAAAAACTGCAAACAAGCCAAAACAACTGATATGAAGGTTAAAAATCAAAAAGTAAGTGTTATTTTTACCATCATTATTGTTTTGAATGCTTAAAGCTGTGGTCTACGATTTGAAACCACGGCCTGCCCCTCCTTCCCTCACCTCTCCCCTCCGTGTTCCAAGGTCCCGCCCCCAGCTCGTGTCGCCTCATATAACGACAAGCCCCTCGGACAGAGCTACGAGCGACTAGCACAATATATCAGCAGCAAACTCAATCAAAAACAGCTCAGCTCAACTGAGAGTACCAAACACGACAGACATCCCCCTTGTAACACACAGCAGTAGCCATCTCAACTGGACCGGCGGCAATGCGGGTCTGGCGCCGCCAGAGCGGAGCCGATTGTGGGGGAGGATTTATCTTTCTCAGCCTGTCCTCCACAGCTCAGCTTACAGTGCTAACGATTAGCGGCTAACAGGCTAACCCGCTCCGCTACAAGTTATTAGCCCGTACAGGCACAGACTAACCAGAGTTATTCAGCAGACATCTCCCACTGTAGTAAACAAAGCCATTACCTGATAAACCAGGGGCGAAACGGCCGATGCTGAAGGTCTGACGGCCGGCTGAGGCCGTTCGTTAGCCGTTAGCCCGCTAACAGGCCTCAACCCGTGGGCAGAGCTCTGTTGGGCCATGCGGGAGAGGGAAGCGGCTTCCCGGTTTCGGCGCTAGGCTTTTCCGGCTCCATGATAGTTCAGTAGCTAACGCTGCTGGCTGCTCACCGGAGGTAGAGGGGGGGAGGCGGGACCATGGGCATGATACTGCGTAGTGAGGGAGACGGGGGATTGGATGGACTCACGGACCAACTCACGGACCAATTGAACCTTAACAGGTTCTTAGGCTTGATTGGTCAGCTAGTATGCAGCTTTTCAGCGGATTTACTGAATGGATTTTTTTCGTTCTTTTTGGTCTTTATACTGTGTAGATAGGACCATAGGACCATAACAGCCTTATAAACGGTGTTATTAATATGTACAAAGCTTCCAAGTCGTAGACCATAGCTTTAACCATTTACTGATACTATTGTTTAAATATATTTTTTGTATTCATAAAAATATTTTTTGTGTTTGTCAAGCTCAAAATCATCCATTCAAGATATTTTTGCTATATTGTTGACAAACATTTTTGCCTTTTCTAACCGACTTCATCCCAAATGTTTGTGCATTTTATGTCATCATGCAGTAAACTGTTAGCTTTGAAAACCCACACAAGGAAAATATCTGTTTTTTGGCTTATTTTTGAACTTCTCTGTTTCCTTAAGTGTTAACAGAATCAAACAATGATTTGATTTGTTCTGTTCTTTAAAACATTAAATACCCCTGAATTTATTGATCACCTCAGCCAAACAGTTGAGCTGGTAGTTAAAGGGTTAAGGCAAAAGACTAAAACTACACTAGAAAGTGTTGTCAACATTGAAACTGAGTGACAGCAAATCCATTGAGCAGTATTAAGGCTGTCACAGAACTATTTATATGCCTACTTAGAAATCAGAGTGTTTGTTTCACACCTGTTAAGAACTAATACTAATCATTAGAACAGGGGTCGGGAACGTATGGCTCGAGAGCCAGGTGTGGCTCTTTTGATGATTGCATCTGGCTCTCAGATAAAACAAAATATTTTCACTTGTTTTGATCCATCCATCGATTTTTCACTGCAGTTGGCTGCAGGAGCAATCGTCCATTATTTTAATTGGATGATAATAGCCTTCATTGGGCGTTGCTAGGTAAACAGGTAAACGCCCCCTTTTAAATCAGTCTGCTCGGTCCTTAGCTCAAAGCTAACTGTTCGACAAAGAAGATGGCGAAAAGAAAAAAAGACAAGGAGTATCAGACATTTCAGGATGAATGGACCGAAGAATTTGCCTTTGTGGAGAGAGCAGGTTCTGCGGTGTGTCTAATTTGTAACGACAAATTGCTTCGATGAAACGGTCGAATGTAAAGCGTCACTTCGACACACGCCATGCTACCTTTGCATCAAAATACCCTGCGGGAGACAGCAGGAAGAAAGCATGCCAAGAGCTACTGAGCAGGGTGCAAGCTAGCCAGCAGCACCTCCGTGCATGGACCCGGCAAGGTGACTATTATTATGCTAGCTTTGCTGCATCTTTAGCAATACTGAGGAACGGAAAACCATTCACAGATGGCGAGTATGCTAAAACGTTCATGCTGGATGTAGCCAATGAACTTTTTGATGATCTTCCAAACAAAGACAAGATAATGAAACGGATACAAGACATGCCTCTGTCGGCAAGAACTGTTCATGATCGTACCATCATGATGGCAAACCAAGTGGAGGAAACGCAAGTGAAGGACATAAATGCAGCGCCATTCTTTTCCCTCGTGTCGGATGAGTCAACAGATGTAAGCCATGTGTCGCAGTTAAGTGTGATTGCAAGATATGCTGCTGGTGACACACTGCGCGAAGAAAGTCTTGCTGTTCTGCCAATTAAAGGGTCCAGAAGAGGTGAGGATTTATTCAAGTCATGGAGTTCGCACAAGAAAAAAATCTACCTATGGATAAACTTCTCTCAGTGTGTACTGATGGTGCTCCGTGTATGGTGGGAAAAAACAAAGGATTTGTGGCGCTTCTCTGTGAACATGAAAATAGACCCATCCTAAGTTTCCATTGCATTCTACAACTGTACACCAGGAGGCACTTTGTGCTCAGATGTGTGATGGGCAGCTTGGCGAAGTGATGTTGCTGGTCTTTCCTGTGATTAACTTTATTGTTGCCCGAGCCTTAAATGATCGCCAGTTTAAAACACTGCTGGATGAAGTTGGAAATAACTATCACTGTCTGCTTTTGCACAGCAATGTGCGATGGTTATCAAGAGGGAAGGTGCTTAGCCGTTTTGCAGCTTGCCTGAACGAAATCCGGACTTTCCTTGAAATGAAAGACAAAAAGCATCCTGAGCTAGCCGAAACTGAGTGGCTCCTCAAGTTTTACTATCTTGTGGATATGACTGAACATCTGAACCAGCTCAATGTGAAAATGCAAGGCATTGACAAATACAGTGTTATCCCTTCAACAAGCGGTGTTTGTTTTTGAAAACAAGCTGGAGCGCTTTATCATGGATCTTGAAACAGGTCGTTCACTACATTTGAAAAACTGAGACAATTCAAAGATGCATGCACAGCAAGTGAGCCCACTCAAAACTTTGATCTCCACCAGCTAGCTGGCTTCACATCCAGTCTTCTACAGTCCTTCAAAGCATGCTTTGGAGAATTTCGTGAGCACACTTGTCTTTTTAAGTTCATCACCCATCCAAACGAGTGTTCACTGAACACAGACGACCTGAGGTACATTCCTGAATAAATGAATAAGTTCAAGTCACTGAATGAAGATTTGGAAAGAATCGCACGACAGAAAGCGGAGTTGGCAAGCAAGCACATGTGGACAGAAATGAAAAATCTTCAACCCGAAGACCAGCTGATCATCAAAACTTGGAACGCACTTCCTGCTGTATTGACCATGTTTGGATCCACCTATGCATGTGAGCAGTCATTCTCACATCTTAAAAACATCAAGTCCAACCTACGATCACGTTCAATGGATAAAAGCCTCAGTGCTTGCATGAAGCTTAACCTCACGAAGTACCAACCAGACTACAAAGACATCAGCAAATCCATGCAGCACCAGAAGTCGCACTAATGGTGAGTACTTTAACAGCATTATTTAAAGAATAAATTCAGAGGCGTATTATACTCTGATTTAGTTGAATTTAGTCCTAAAATATATTATATGGCTCTCACTGAAAAAAAAATTCCAAATATTTTGCTTTCATGGCTCTCTGAGTCAAAAAGGTTCCCGACCCCTGCATTAGAATATGGAAATATTATCTATGAACATTGAATACAGTAGAAGGACTAATGAAGGGGTGTCCAGACTTTTTACACTTTATGGTAACTAAGTCAAAGTTTTAGGTTTTGGGGATGAGTTAGAGTCTGACAGGAACATGACGCTTCGTCCTGTGATGCTGCTCTGAAGAAGCTCCGCCCCCTTCACCTCGTCTAACCCGACAACCCAGGAAACAGACTGTTGACTGTTCTTCCTGTCGACTCAGAGGAGACACTCACATGCTGTCAGATCGACTAAAGACTAAGAACAGGACGAGATCCACACCAGGAGGAGGTCTGTGAACTCTGAGAACTGTGGGAACACCAACACCTCCAGCAGGTCCAGACTCCACAGACTGACTGAGAGCTTCAAGGTCCAACCAGAGTGAGAGAGACTCTCAGGGACGGAGCAGCTTCATGTTGTTCTTCTGAGACTCTGTTTCACTCTCTGACAAAATGGCGTACATGTTTGAGGAAGACCTGAGCTGTCCGGTCTGCCTCGAGATCTTCGTGTAAGTAATACAGAGCACTGCACACTAAAACCACCAGGCACAAGAACAGATTCTTCTCCAGGCTGTTTCTATGCTGAACTCCAAACTTCAAAATGTCTATTTACTGTATATATGATCATTCACTGCACATATCCTCCTACACCTGTGCACTTCGGTTCTTGTTGCTTGTCACTTGTTGTCTTTTTTTCTTGTAAATACTGTACTTTCTTATTCCTATTAACAACCTTAATTTTGGTTTGAAAGTTTAATTTCTGCTTTGTGAGATTCTGCTTCTCTGTATATGTAAATACATTCTGCGTTAATGTAGTCTGTACTTAGACTCTGACATAAATCGACATCAGTCTCTTAATTTGTCAAACATACCAGCCTGAAAAAGCTGATTCTGGTTCTGGTTCTGCTTCAGAGATCCTGTGATCCTGTCCTGCAACCACAGCTTCTGTAGAGAGTGTGTGGAGAAGAGCTGGAAGAACAAAGAGGACAAGGAGTGTCCACTCTGTAAGAGGATACACTCAAGGTTAATCTTACCTCCAAACTTTACTCTGAAGAACATGTGTGAGAAGTTTCTCCAGCAGAGAGATCAGAGAGCTTCAGAAGATCTCTGCAGTCTGCACAAAGAGAAGCTCAAGCTCTTCTGTCTGGACCATCAGGAGCCGGTGTGTCACATCTGCAGAGATTCAGAGAAACATGTTGAGCACAAATTCAGACCCATCAATGAAGCTGCTCCACAGCAGAAGAAGAACCTTCAGGAGCTCCTGCAGCCCTTAAAGGAGAAGATAAAGCTTCATGAAGAAGTCAGAGTGAAGTTTGATCAAACTCTGAGACACGTGGAGGTCCAGGCCCGACACACAGAGGCTCAGATCAAGGAGACGTTCAAGAAGCTCCACCAGTTTCTGCAGGAGGAAGAGGAGGCCCGGCTGAGAGCTCTGAGGGAGGAAGAGGAGCAGAAGAGCCGGAGGATGAAGGAGCAGATGGAGCCTCTGAGCAGAGAGATAGAAGCTCTTTCACAAACACTCAGAGACACTGAGAAGCAGCTGAAGGCTGGAGACATCTCATTCCTGAACAACTACCAGGCTGCAGTGGAGAGAGTGCAGCAGCGCCCCCTGCTGGAGGATCCACAGCTGCCCTCAGGAGCTCTGATAGACCAGGCCAAACATCTGGGCAACCTGGGCTTCAACATCTGGACCAAGATGAAGGGCCTGGTCTCCTACAGCCCTGTCATCCTCGATCCAAACACTGCTAATTCAGTACTCATCTTGTCTGAAGATCTGACCTCCATGAGACGAGGAGATGAGCAGGAGCTTCCTGATAATCCAGAGAGATTTGACTATTTCTCCTCTGTCCTGGGGTCTGAGGGCTTCAACTCTGGAGCTCACAGCTGGGACGTCCAGGTTGGAGACAATAAATTCTGGTACCTGGGTGTGTTACCAGAGTCTGCTCAGAGGAAGGGAGATATAGAGTCTGGAGAATGGGCAGTATCGTTCGAAGATGACGAATACAGAGCAGAGTCACCAACACATCCATCCTCTGACCTCCCCATGAAGAAGCGTCCAGAGAAGATCAGGGTGAGTCTGGACTGGGACAGAGGACGACTGTCCTTCTCTGATCCTGATAGTAACACACACATCCACACCTTCACACACACCTTCACTGAGAGACTGTTTCCATACTTTAATCTTGGAGATCCACTGAAGGTCTGTCCTCAGGAGGTCTGTGTGAGCTTCAAACTGAACTAAAACCTGCTGCTGAAGCTTCTTTCCTCAGGGTCCACCTCGGCTCCTGATCCTCCAAAGGGACAGTCCACTGAGACGGGGATGGTGGATCTTTATGTTCAGACCTTTGGGAGGACCTGCTGTGGAGTTTTGAGGGTGTAAATCCGTTTGGACCCTGACTGATCAAATCAAAGCTCAGACTTGAATGTCCTTTATTCTGATCTGAACTAAATGATGGAGAGTTCTGCTCAGCTGGAACATCTTTGCTTGGTTCTGGTTTCTTGTTGTTTCTGCTCTGATCTGCAGTCTTTGTCCGTCACAGATTTTCTTTGACTGAAGCTCCGTCCTCAGAAATATGGACTTTTCTGTCTCTTAATGTCTTTATTGGACAGACAGAGACAGTGGACAGAGTCAGAGAGGGGGACCTGCTCACTGATATTTGTAGAGATTTTCCTTCTGTGCTCTAGATTCTGATTTTTAACTGTCCAGACAAATGCTGCCTCTGTTCAGGTGTAACAAACTAAATGGTGTGTGAGCTGATCTGTGTCTCTAAGTCCTGAAGTTCATCATGTTGGCTGCTGAACGTCTCTCTAAAATGGAGGTTGTCCTAACGAGTGGATCAGCTGTGTTGGTGCTTTATTTTTAGGCTTGAAAAGGACATTTGACATCATTGACCACCAAATTTCAATAGCAAAATTAACATACTACAATTTTTGTAAACAATCCATAGCCTGGATTAAATCATATTCATCAAACAGAAAACAGTGTGTCATGGTCAATGATGTCAAATCACTGCAGTAACCAGTAGGAGTCCCACAAGGCTCCATACTGGGACCTCTTCTGGTTGCTTTATACTTTAACGATCTTTGCAATGCTTGCTCTTGTGTTCTGTTACAAATACGTTGAATATAATAGAATATATTTTCATTTCAAAGATGGATGCAAAGAACAATAAAATAGTGAAATGCCATTCACATACACGGAAAAAAGGAGTGTAGCAACCACATGCTTGGAAAGGGGTAGGAGGAAGTAGAATACTTTTTAGTTCCTAACCCTTATTACTGTACTTATAAAAATAAATTCTTCTATTGATGCAAATACATTATACAAATGTATATAATGAAACATATAATCTACATAAATATGTTTAAATACTTATACAAAATCAATAAAAAATATAATCAATATACATACGCATCCAAACATATATTCAAATGGATATACATATATAGCCCTTTGAGATCTTCTGATGTAAAGGGCAATACAAATAAAATGTATTATTATTATTATTTATTATACGCATACACACACATGCTTCCTACATATATACACATACACATATGTATCTGACATATAAGCATCAATATAGACATAATATACCATTATTACATTTACATCTGTCTAAATATAATTTGCACTGATGCACACACATATACATACTTACATGTACATAATTCATAACTGTCCATATATATATATATATATATATATATATATATATATATATATATATATATATATATATATGTTACATCTATATCCAACATCCAAACATTTTATAGCAAAATACTTATCAATATCAATATAACTTGTAAGGTTTATTTATTTATTTACCCCACCACTCTCACACTCCTCCTCTTCCTTATACTTGTTTAGAACCAGTTCTTTGTATCTTTTTTTAAACATATTTATGTTCGCGCTTTGTTTTATCTCCATATCCAAATTGTTCCATAAAGTCACCCCACAGCTCGATACACACAAACTTTTCATTGTTGTTTGAACCTTTTATTTTTTGAAATTTAGGTTTCCCCTTAGATCATAACCTTCCTCCCTTTCTGTAAACATTTTCCAAATTATATTTGGCAGCATATTATTTCTTGCATTATACATTACTAGTGCTGTTTTTAATTTAACCAAATCTATAAACTTAAACATTTCTGATTTTATAAACAGAGGGTTTGTGTGATCTCTGTATCCGCCCTTGTTTATTGTTGTTATTGCTCTTTTCTGTATTCTGCATATTGGCTGTAGAGTGCTTTTATAGCTGTTTCCTCAGACCTCCACACAGTATAATAAATAAAACAGTGAACAGTATAAGGTGTGTAATGACTTGTGATCCAGAATGTGTCTTGTTTTACTCATAATTGCTCTGCACTTTGCCAATTTTGATCGTATGTGGCTTATGTGAGGTTTACAGCTTATTTTTGGTCCACGATCACACCTAGAAATTTTGTTTCATCAACTTTTTCTGTCTTTAAATTATCTATTATCAGTTCCACATTGCAATTATGATTGTATCTCCCAAACAGCATAATTTTAGATTTGCTTGGATTTAATGATAATTTATTTCAGACAAACCATAGTTTTAGCTTATTCATTTCTGTTGTGATGGTGGACAAAATCTGCTGCAAATTCTCACATGTACAAAAAATACTGGTGTCATCTGCAAATGTTCATGATACTGTAATTTATGATGTTCTCTAAGCAGCCTGGGGAGACCTCTCACTCTGGTTTATTTCTGAGGAGATGAGGAATTACAGCATGTTAATGAGTTTAAGAACTTTGGTGTCATCTTGAAATCCTCTCCTTTTATTAAGAACCACATTAAAATGTCTCCAATATTATTAAATTCAATCTGTCCAATTTTAAACAAATATGAAATTCTCTGACTGAGTGCTGCATTAATGTTCCCACATTAACTGATCCTCTCACATGTTTACTGCTCAACTAGCTGGTCACACTGTTACATATTGTTGGCACCGTCAACAAAGAAAATATACAAATAAACCAAAATTATAAAGATAAAGTTTAACCAAGGATTATACCAACACTTAAATATTCTAACTCAAACACAATTTAAAGTAAAAAATGATCTAAATGAGCATGACACATATTTAAAGCTAATTTAAACTTCTTTTTATGCAATAAAAGCATGAACATTTACCAGTTTTTAAAGCTCAAATATATTACCATTATCATTGTTTCCAAATATGTTTTTTACCAATACTATAAATTATATTTTAATGCCTCATAAGATATTTTAGAGACACAATCATAGCAAAGTGAGAACTGTATGATTACTTGTAAAAAAAAACAATGTACGTACCAGCAATTTAAGTTTAGTAAATATTTTATCACTTATCCAAACTTATGCATTATATTGGACTGGTTACTCATGATGTATCATATTTAGCATCTGTTGTTTTGTTTCTTCATTTTCCAGCTTGTTTTGTTTTTTTGTGGAAATGACTGGTGGGCCACATTGAGCGAGGTGAAGGGACACAAACTGCCCACCGCTACACTGGATAAAAAACCTCTCTCATCACTGCTGTAACATCCTTTCAAAGTATAATGTGTTGAAGCCATGGTCCAACTCTTTGTTGTTTTCATGTCTTGGTTAAATCCTGAGTTACATTTTTAGAGTGTACAATGTTAATATGAATAATATTAATGACTAATTATAATAATAATATCATTATATTAAGTTATAATCAGGCATTGATGATCAGAAGAGCTAGAATTGACTGTGGAGTCTGTATAAACTAAATCAATATCACCAGGATTAACACGCACAATGCAAATATAAGTTTGAGAATGTTTCTGTTTATGGTAAAATCATGAAATGTAAATGTAAATCACAATTATAAATTCAACACTTGTAACAATTATTACTTGGAATTTTTCTTTTTCAAAACAAATAACAAAAAAACATTAAATCAACAAAAAAGAGAAATATAGTGCACTATATCAAAAATAACTGAAATTCAGGGTTATTCCTGGTTCACAAATCTTTTCTCAGTCTTTTAGTCCAACTTAAACTTTTGTTCTTCGTGATTTTTTAGTGTTCGTCCCACCAGTTTGGGTATGAAGTAACACAGTTCAAATAAAGGGGAAAAGGGGGTTCTCAGTGATCCGGTCTTTAGAGTTCATCAGGCTCACCTCGCCATCAAAAGGGGTCCATTCCAAAAACCTGACCTAATGATAAAGTCAGGACTTATATTCAAATTTAATATATAATACATTTTATAATCATATTCAACCATTCAAATAAAAAAGTGTTAAAGTCCTCATCAAGTTCTTCTAACTCATCTCAATCAATCAGCTAACACTCTTAGCATTAGTGTTATAATATCCATATGGTACACACTAGCAGGACGCTAGGGCTATTAGCAGTTAGCTGCTAGCAGTAGTTCATAGCATCTACAATGGTTACAAACATGATGCTAATGCTATTAGCATGTAGCATGGAGAATGTAAATGTTTCTCACCGATGCAGAAGTTCATTTATCAAGTGTCAGTGATGTTCTGGTTCTCCTTTCACTTCACAGCCTCTTAGATAGAAACTGCACACTCCATAGACTCTCTTAACACTTCTTTAAATCAAGTTTATATCAGTTGTTTGTTCCTAATCATCTCTGCTGTGGCTGACATCAGTGCTGCAGCTCTCAAAAGGAAGTGACATCACATGTGTGCAGCTGATCTGAACCAGAACATCCTGTTTGGGAAAATGTTATCTTTATAAATAAAAGTATATATTAGTAAAATATATATTAATTTTAAACTGTCAGTAATTTAAAGGTTTATTTATGATTCAATGTTAGGTCATTTAGATTGTTAATACATTTATTTATTATTGGATTATATTGAATCTATGGTTAAATTATCCATCTGGGCTACACCTGAGTCCACAACAAGAAGATAGACATTATTCTTTAAACTCTGCAGTAACATGTAAGAGCTCTCCCACCGCTAACTAGCTTAGCTCAAATAGCTGGAAATCAGAGGGAGATATTAGCCTGCTTCTGCTTACAGTCATCAGATTAACTCATCACCAACTCTAAACGGTCCTGTGTGCTTGTTGTGACTTGTTTTGTACTGCATTAAACGACATTATCTTTGATTGTTTTGTTGCCCTACCGTTGCAGAGATATAAGCTCATAACATAAAGTTGAGTCGAGTCTTTTAAATGACTCTTTTAAGTGCACAATGAGAACTGATTTGCAGTTGTGACTGAGCTGTTCATTTAAGAGTCATACTTAAATTTCAGGTAATTTGCATTTAAGAATGGTTCACAATCAAAAAGCTCACTCACAAATGTGAATCAGTTCCCATTGTGCTCTTAAAAGAGTCGTTCAAAAGACTCGACTCATTCATGAACTTCACATCATGAGCTCAAACCACCACAGAACAGGGCTGGCTCAGGATACGATATGAACTCGATACACATAAATTATGAACAATGACTTTACTATTAACAAAATTCAAGACAAATTTTCTTTTAATACAAGAATGAAAAGAACAAGGGAGAGTTATAAATGATTCTGCAACTTCAGAAACTTAAATTCCAGTCCTAAAAGTTGGTAGACCTAAGTTCAAATTTGGAACATGTGCTTCATCATGTAGCTTGGCTTCTACTTTGAACTGTGCCGTTGTTAACATTACCCAAAGAGTATTGACAACAACTGTCAAACACTGAGGCTGTATTGATTATTTAGAATTTGTATTTCCAAAACAGCGGAAGAGTCAACAAAGCAAAACAAAGACTCTGTTTATGGTTAGAAGAAGATAATATGATGATAGTAGAAGATTATATAACATGGGGAGGTAAAAAGAAGTCAAAAGCTGTTGGATAATAAACAGAAATTAAAATATTTTACCATATTATACTATGTAATTTATTATTTTTATATTGGATTAGACTTGATTACACTAACATATAACATATTAATTTACATTATATTTTATTAGATGTGATCATATTTACTTTGCTGTACTATATTATATGTTAATGTATTTTAACACAAAGGATATGTTGCTTCCAAACAAATAGATGTTGTTTTTGTGTAAATTATGTTATATTCAATTATTTTTAGATAAGATTTTATTAAAAGTTTTGCTTCATTATAGTTATCTTTATTAAATTTTGACCAAGAGCAAAAGTTGGTTTATGGTGAATAGATGTAATGTTATCATATTGTTTTGGATGATATCATATTATATTTAATCTGGTATTGAATTAACTTTTTTTTAATTTCATGTTATATCATGCCACATTCAGTTACACATACTGTTTTGTAGGGGTGTAATGATCCATCGATCTGGATCGATGGATCATTTGGTTCAGCAATGATCCAATCACATAGATGTAACTCAAAACATTGATCAACATCGTCATCTTTAATATACGCCTTTATTTTGAAACCCTGACCAGACATGAGTGTCTGTTTCCTCCCAGCCGTGCATCGTTCTGAACTTTCCTCTGAAGTCTCACAGTCAGCCTATGAGACACATTTGAACTTTAAACTGACTCACACCCCACACCAGATATTTCTCCTGCTTTAAAATGTATTGTGTCGCACCCACGTGTGGCAAGCATGGGTGGGTTTCCTGTTAGCATCACAGAGCTAAACTGAAACCAGACAGATCAGCCAATCAGAAAATAGCTCTGCTGTATCCGGGTAAGATACGGTCGATCTGACAGCAGAAGATGCTGCACACACACAGGAGAGCATTATCACACAAGAGCAGTGAGTTATCTCATCATTTGATTTTGTAGCGCACTGATTAATGGAATTTCAAAGTAAAACAGCGAGAGCTTAGAGTCATTCCTCCTCCACACCGACCATTAAACAGAGAAACAAAGTCTGATCACACCGACATACAAACTGTGGTTATCAGGCATCACAGTAAAACAAAATTATCAATGGAGAGTTAGTTAAGTTAATATTTCAAATGTTGAACATGAACTGTTTTGATTCAATAAAAATAAAAACCACTCATTTTTAGTTTGATAGAGCATGGTCTAATGTTGGAGGACAGTAACAAAAAAATCAAAATAATTCAATAATTTGAATTATAATGTTGCATCATTACTTGATATGATATACAACCATTACAACAATCAGACTCATAAGGTTATTGTGATGGTAAAAAAAAAACACCCTGAATTAAACCAATTATAATTTTAAGAATGATTGGATCATACAGATGGTTATAATCCTCTACAAACTATCAGACCCAAAGGTCAGCACATGTTTCACATTTCAGTAAAAAAAAAACTATTAAAGTTGATTTGTATTTCTGTCTTGCTTCAGATGAAATGTTGCTGATTGGGTTCAGTGAGGACAAATCGTCTTAAATCGATCGAAGGTTCGTGAATCATATTCAAATCAAATTGTGGCAGGTTTTGTGATATTGCCAAATATCATATTGTTGTCCAAAGAATCAATATCATATTGTATCGTCATGAAACTGGTGATTTACACCCCTACGGGATTCCAATAACCTTCATTATATTTTGAACAAAAGGAAAAGTTGTTTGGATAATGGCTGAATTTTATTTTATGATATTGTATAGTATTATATAAACATTTACATTACATTATACTAATATAAATTGTATTATACTATACGTGATAATAGATAATAACTTGTTATATGATTTTACGTAATGTTTTTAATATGATATAATTTAAAACCATGTTGTATGTTATGCTATTAAATTTTATAGAATTATTTTATATTATGTGACATCATGTTTTATAATAATAATCAACATTATGGTCCTAATTTAAAAATGGTTAACATTCTTAAAATAAAATATAATTAGCAACACTGGTTTCACCTTGACCTGCTTCACTATTAAATGTAGTTAAACCTGATTTTGACTGTTTTTCTCCAATTGGCCTTCAAGAACTAAATTCTGTTTCCTCCTCCTCTGAACCATCAGCCTGCCTTTTAGACCTGATCCAAACTAAGCTGTTCACCGAGCTCTTTCACTTTCATTTTAGTTGCATTTTAAAGACCACCTCACTATTACAGATAAACTGTCCACATGAACCAAAATCTCCAGAGAAAGGCTTCAGAGGAGAAACATGTGGTTCATGGACAGAGGTGACATCATGAGAGAGAGGAGTAGGGCTGAAGCTGAGGGAGTACTCACAGGAGGAGCTGCAGAAACATGGAGGGAGACATCGTTCAGCTGAGGACTGACTTGAACCACCTGACAGGAGAGTTCATCCAAGGAGAGAGTCAAGTTTTCCCAAAAGGATTCCCTGATTGGTGACTGCCTCTTTAATTTGCTCAGGCTTCTCTGGATCCATGGGTACAGGCTGGTGGATTACTGTAAAGGAAAGATTCCTCTATTGTGTAAAAGTTGGACCCAAAGCTGAAGACTGAGGCAAACAAAGGTTTGACAGAGATTTATTAATCATAACTCCAAACAACAGGGGAATGGCACAGTCCAGTGCTGCTGAGGGAGTTAGGTGAGTATTTACAGGTGGGCAGGGTGGAGGCTCCAGGAGACACTGTGAAGAGAAGGAGCAAAGACAGATGGAAGTATCCAACAGTGATTTAGGTGAAGACACATTCAAAAAACACTCTTCTTTACAGGCAACAACTCCAAAAGGAGGACAAAGGCTTAAAGCCAGAAAATGAGACATGAACAGAAGAAGATACGGCCAACAAACCAACTCAGATATGAGGAAATCCACCAGGGAGGACCAGGAGAATCCAAGGAGCCTTTATACTGCTGGGGATTAGGTGATCATGTGCAGGTGTGTGGCAGCAGAGGAGTGAGGAGAGAGGAAGCCACGCCTCCAGCCAGGTGAGGAGCAGGAAGGGAGGAGAGAGAGACTGAGAGCAGGTGAATCCTCACAATATTCATGTAGAGCAGGTTCACTGTTTGTGGTCACTTCTGGTATTGTAACTGAGATGCTCTGCCAGGTAGCCTAAATAAAGGTGACTGCATTTCACACAAAGGAACATTTGTTTCTGTTCATTTAGACATTCAGATTTTACTAACATTCAATAAAGGCTTAGTAGATGTTTGATTTTATCCAAGAGTAAAACTGGACTTCAGAAATTCAAGGAAACTTAAAAATACCTTACCCTTTACACTTAAGATTTTAGTCGACTTTATTTACAGCAGATTAAATCGACTAAAATTGGACAAAAAATAAAACAATTTAGATGAAGCAATTATGGCTAAAACTAAAATTATTTAACCCTTTATCTCCCAGCTCAACTGTTTGACAGAGATCAATAAATTCAGGAATATATTATGTGTTAAATTAAAAAAACAGTAACTGTTTGTTTTTGTCAAAGTTCTAGAAGACTGAAAAACTGCAAACAAGCCAAAGCAACTGATATAAAGGTTTAAAAATCAAAAAGTTTGTATTATTATTACCATCATTATTATTTTGAATGCTTAAACATTTACTGATACTATGGTTTAAATATATTTTTTGTATTCATAAAAATATTTCTTGTGTTTGTCAAGCTCAAAATCATCTATTCAAGATATTTTTGCTATATTATTTATAAACATTTCTGCCTTTTCTAACTGATTTTGTCCCAAACGTTTGTGCATTTTATGTCATCATGCAGTAAACTGTTAGCTTTGAAAACCCACACAAGGAAAATATCTGTTTTTTGGCTTGTTTTTGACCTTCTCTGTTCCCTGAAGTGTTAACAGAATCAAATAATGATTTGATTTGTTCTGTTCTTTAAAACATTAAATACCCCTGAATTTATTGATCACCTCTGCCAAGCAGTTGAGCTGGTAGTTAAAGGATTAAAGCAAAAGACTAAAACTAAATTAGAAAGTGTTGTCAACATTAATGCTTAGTGCCAGCAAATCCATTGTGCAGCATTAAGGCTGTCACAGAACTATTTATATGCTGACTTATAAATCAGAGAGTTTGTTTCACATCTGTGGAAAATGAAAATATTAAATATATGAACATTGCATACAGTAGAAGGCCTAATGCAGGGGTGTCCAAACTTTTTACATTGATGGCTGCATAAAGAGGAACACATGGACAACTGAACAATTTACTGCTCCTTCCTTTACAAAATTTAAGTAAAATATTTAGGGTTAAGGAGTGAGTTATGACCTATCAAGGGGCCCTTGTAGCCCAAGGCTATCACCTCATCAGGAAGAGAATGACCTTCTTAACAGCAGAGATAGGAGACTATATCGAGTTATCTTCACTGTCAGACACTAAACAAGAGTAAACTGCAAGAATGTTGGTGCTTGAAGATGAATATTGCAATATACTTTGCGAAGAAGACCTTTTGACAAATCAAACTCTGTATGATTGATGGTAGTTGCTGCTGTAATCAAAAAGTCTTTATTCATTCAACTGTTTCGGGGACCAATTCAAAATGGGCAGCATTAAGTTCCTGGACCATAGTTTGGACACCTCTGGCCTAATGGCTCACTGAAGGAGCACATTTAAGTTCATTTTCATAAATCACAAACTTTGTGTGGGAAGTGGTGTACGCCACTTTCTTCCCTGTTTTCTGCATAAACAAGCTTTAAAAATGAGGCCCAGGCAGTGTTTGGGATGTTACCTTTAAAAGAAGTGTTTGCTTGTTGCTTGATATTTCTTTAAAAAAAGTGACTTTTACTTTACTTAGTTACCCTCTATGAAGAGTAACTTTTCACGATAGTTGTAACTTATACATAGCTTTAACGTTACTTTTACATTGCTCGACCTTGGACAGAACCCCATATCTGTTCCTAAATGTGAAGGCCTACTAAAAGTTCTACTACAGAGAACATAACAGTTATTCTTTTTTGCTTTTTATTTTACAAAATCATGTCACATACCCTGTGGAATCAGAGCTCCTGTCCAGAGTTTCCACATTTTGCTTTTGAAAGTAGCAACCTGGTCAATAAAATCAAGCCTAAATTAAGCAACCTCCAGCTATGTCCTTCTCTAATGTGAAGCATCTACTCAAAAAAAGGACGTCGCTGATAATAAGTAGACCTGGCAATTCTGGCTCTGTGTATGCTCCATGTGCGTGAGTGTGTTTGATAACCAGGAAACGAGGAAGTGGACAAACTGTCTACTGCAGTCGTGTTTCGTTTTTTTGTTAGGAGCTGGAAGATAATCAGGGGGATTCACACAGACAGAAGAGCCCCTAGAAGAAACTTTACGATTAGAAACAACCTCAAAAAGTCGCTACCCATGGCCATGACTTATGAGAATTTCCGCCCTTAGAAGTTTATAAGGAGTCCACTCGGCAATGCTACTCATGTTTAATGTGAGCAGCTGTGAAGGTAGCTTCAGTGTCAGATCTGTCAGTGGAAAAAGTAACATCACGCCCCATTAAAAAAGGAACTACGTTTTGTTACTTAATT
The DNA here is from genome assembly GCA_036419115.1 of Scarus forsteni. Taxonomy (NCBI): domain Eukaryota; kingdom Metazoa; phylum Chordata; class Actinopteri; order Labriformes; family Labridae; genus Scarus; species Scarus forsteni. The sequence continues at coordinate 22,634,773 of JAZDUH010000198.1, read as the reverse complement.
TTCAGTAGTAGTGCGTTACTTTACTTTTACCCAACGAAGTAGTTACCTTACGGTGCGTTCCCAACAAAAACGACGCAAATTTTTTGCGCGTTGATATTACATACAAAGTCAATTTAAAGACGTGAATTGACGTTGCATCTGGGCTAGCATAGAGCGGCGTCAAGCGTTCAAGTACCTGCGAGCGAGTTTTCGCTGGAAACGCTCACCGCTCAACGCTTGACGCTCGAGTTGAAATAATTGAACTTTTCGAGCGAGCGAGCGTGTTGACGCGCCGGGACAGCCTATCAGCGTGGAGATCGTCACTGACGCAGGGCATTCAGGGGGTCGGAGTCTTGCTAACTTGACAAACTGCTAAACTCACAACAGTCAGCAACAGTCAGCCTGAAGTACCGCTGGAACCAGCCGTGGTCCAGATGCAGCTCCTGCAAGAGACGGTGGAACTCACCGAGCTCACACCGCCTACGTAGGGTAGCATGCATCCAGTATCAACGTCGGCGCCTAACCTGCAGTTGACTTCTCCGCAGCAGGTACAGAGCAGCAATGGTGGTAATCAGAGCCACTTTTCGTGCAACGATGCCGCGGCAAGCAGGGAGCGGTGAGCGTTTTTTTGCATATTTGTACCAGCGTCAAAACTGGAGCATCTAGCGCGGCGCGATTTCACTTTACGCACGAAAACACTCACTTTCAACATTCAGTGGGAACATGCCATTACTGTAACTCATTACTTTTTAACGCATTACTTTGTACACGACACTGGCCCCAGGTCTACAGGGTTAGTCAGTGATAACTCAGTTCTCTCTCTGAAGACCATCTGAGCTGCATTAAAGTCCACCAGAGCTGAGCTCTTCAGTCAGGGGGATTTGAAGAAGGGGGTCCTGGTGTCCCTGGTTTCTGTCTGATCCTGATGGCTGTAGGTGCTTTTGTAGGTCAGACCTCAGACCTCAGCAGCAGGGAGCAGGACAAAGTCCAGAGAGCTTTATGGTCCAGGGAGAGTCTGACAGAAACATGACGCTCCCTCCTGTGATCCTCCTCTGAAGAAGCTCCGCCCACTTCAACTTATCTCACCTGACAAACCAGGTAACAGACTTTGATTTTCACTCAATCAGAGGAGACGCTCACACACTGTTTGATGGACCAAAGACTAAAAACAGGACCAGTTCCACACCAGGAGGAGGTCTGTGAACTCTGAGAACTGTGGGAACACCAACACCTCCAGCAGGTCCAGACTCCACAGACTGACGGAGAGCTTCAAGGTCCAACCAGAGAGAGAGAGACTCTCAGGGACGGAGCAGCTTCCTTTTCATCTGCTGACACTCTGATTCACTCTCAGACAAAATGGCGTCCACGTTTGAGGAAGACCTGAGCTGCTCAGTCTGCCTCGACATCTTTAGGTTAGTGATATAGGTTTTTCCTCCAGGCTGTTTCAACACTGAACTCTTAACTGAAAATGTCTGTTTACCGTATAAACGATCCTTTACTGCTCATCTCGTCCTCCTACTGTACAATGCACCTGTGCTCTTTGTTTCTATTTTTTTTCTATCTTGTAAATACTGTACATATTTTTTTCAGATTATTTTTACTTTACCTTCATTTTAATTTATATTTAAAAGCGTTGTTCCTGCTCTGCTATCACAAATCACCTGGTTGACTTAAAGCCTACTACCTCCTCATGAAAACAGAGGTCTGTGTGTGTGCTTATCAGCAGCTTCTGAGACACACACATACACTCTGCTTATCTAAGTTGTAAACCTGCAACCTGAGAGAGCAGGTTTACAGCTTCTTTAGTATACTAAAGAAATAAAGATACTTCAGACTATCTTTAATTGTGATCTCATAATATAATAGATGGACAGATCTGTGGCCTTGTTTAACTTTTCTAAACTGTCAGTGTTCTTTCTGTCCCATTTTGTATTGAATATAACCTTACCTTTTACCAGTGTTCTGTTTATATATGTATACACACTCTGTGTTTATATCGGGGGCGTAGAATTGGGTAGGGACACTAGTGACACGTCCCTATCAATATTATGCCTCTACCACATGGTCCCTGACACAAAACACAAGGATAGTATATAGGGGTGTAATGAAATTTCACATAATAAAAAAATGCCAAAATAAAATTCAAAGACTCACGTAATAAAAGCATGAAATAAAAGATGCAAAGGGGCTCCACGCATCACGTCTCAGTTCTGAGACTGGTAATTTTTTACCCTTTTGTTTTACCCTTTTTTTCCCCCATGTTAAAGACAAGAGAACGGTGAGAAAATTGCAGACAAAACAACCACCATGTGTAAAATATGCCACTACAGTTCACCATATACTGCGGCGAGTACAACTACCAACTACTTTGAACTGGAGACAGGCAGCAACTGTATGTTTGTGTAAGTCTGCATAAAAAAACAATATTTGATTTTTGCATCTACTGCTGAGTTGACAGAATTTGATCATACTTGAAGATCAGAAGTATATGCACTGTTATAGGCTAAATATTATAGTTCACAGTTCAGACATTGATAGGTCTAAACTGCAGCTCTGAGGACTGCTGTTTGTTTTCCTTTTCATTCAAGAATGTACTTATCCTGATTGTTACAACAACAAAGCACTTTTTATTGAGATTTTATGTTTGGATTTGCACTGTAGTCTAAATAAGGGAAAAAACTAAAATTTTGTTTTTTCAAAGAGCATTTATTTTGTACTGATGCAGCAATATTTTTGTAGGTCTGCATTAGGAAGAAAAACTTCCTACTGTTGGGGGGTTTCTATAATCTTTATTTTGTATCGTGAATATTTCTTATCGTGACCCCTGTTTCATATTTAGTATTGTTTCGTGAGTCGAACGTTTTGTTACACCCCTAATAGTATATAATGTTATAATTAAAAAATGCTTATATTTAGTGGAGTCACAAACTGAGGTTCTGTGACCATCCTCTGGCAAGGATGGTTTGATGATTGATTTGACCTCTATGGACCCTTTACAAAAGATTTAGCCCCCATGTCCCTCGCAAAAATCCCAGGATTTTTTGCTACAGGGCGAAATTCAAAATGGCGTCCGGCGCCATCGCCAAAAAAATAACTTTTGATCCGGATGACCTAGACTCACGTATGAGGACACTTTTTCATACAAGTCAAACATGAGGATTCCAAATCTGACACCATTTGACCCTAAACTTCAAGATGGCCGGCATCCAGCAGAGTGAAAACTTGATTTACAGTATTTGGTGTTTATATTTTCAGTTGTAACAAGGAGGTGTTCTCTGGAGTAGGTTGTTAGTCCACTGCCAGATAGTCAGCTGGGGGGGGGGGGGGACCCTTAGGGCCTGCTGGCCTGCCCTGAACCATTCTTCATCAGGCCTCTCGCCAGAGACCAGTTTTTCATGGGAGACCCTACCAGGAGCACAAGGCTCCAGACAACATAGCTCTCAGGGGTCATAGGGACACACAAACCCCTCCACCACAGTAAAGTGATGGGAGGTTTTTTTTTGTTTGTTTGTTTTTTTGTTTTGTATTTTTTTTTTGTTTTTTTGGTGTGTGTTTTTTAGGGATGGGAATCGAAAACCAATTCCAGTTGAGAATCGTTAACAGCTCCATCAAAGAATCGATATCATTAATCTTTTTGCTGATCAATTCCCTTATCAACTCCTTCCACTGACAGGGTTCAGAAGCGTCAGAATTGTAGCTTAATTTTCATTGCACCCACTACACAACCTTAAGTGAGTGGAAACATCAGCAACTTGCAGAAGCAGATATCTATGCTGTGACATTGTTGACACTGAAAATCAGACCAACATTTGCCCACATGGAAAACTGAAGGAATCGATAAGGGAATCGTTAAAGAATTGGATCGACTAGGAGGATCGTTAACAGCATTGGTATTGATAAAATCTTATCAATTCCCATCCCTAGTGTTTTTTCTCCTTAATGGACATCTGAGCTCCATCACACTTATCAATCTGAATAAGAATCACTGCTTTCTGAGTTATCACATTCAGATGACTCCACCTTCCTCCTCTGTGCATCATCATTCTCCTCCTCATCTTCCTCACTCTCAACTTCCTCAACTGGCCCTGGTGCAGGTAGATGAGTTGGAAGAGCAGGCCGCGTGTGGCGTACAGGACGGCAGTGACCACCCACCAACTCCCAACCATGACCAAGAGGTGAGGGGTGGTGCTTCACTGTGGGGTGGCGCACTGAAGTTGGCGCAGAGGCAGTGTTGGCGTAAGCTGTCTGCATCTGGAGGTAGACGAATAAAAGATTTTCTCTTCATTGTCTTCCACTTGGAAGCACAGGCTTCAGCCATGGTATTACTCTTCTTGTCTTCATATACCCCTTTTCCACCAAGCTGGTTCCAGGGCTGGTTTGGAGCTAGAGCCAGCTTAGCACCAGTTCTTTGGTTTTCCACAGACTAAGCACAGTTTGCCGGCTCTCAAAACCAGTGCTTGGCAAGCACCAACTCTTTGCTGGGCCAGTAGAAAGAACCACGTTACGTTGGGGGCTACGGGCTTACGTCAGGGGATGGGGGCAGCTAAAAACACGGAAGCACTCTTACCCGTCTTCTCAAGCGTGATCGCCGTTCCTTGCATAATCGTTGAGCAGCATTAACTTGCGGGATCGCCAACTTTTGCTCTACAAAGGAAGACTCGAAAAGCCAACAGCAACACTTGAACCGCAACGTAGTCCTCCATCTTTGTAGTGGCAATTGAATTTGGCACTAGTTGTTATGGGAAACTAGCGTGATGTATACAGAAGTATATTGACGTGATGACGTAGCCCTCTGGCTGGCACCCGTTTGTGGAAAAGCAAACGGTTCTTAACCAGTTCACAGTTGAATCAACTGCAAACCAGCTTGGTGGAAAAGGGGTAATAGATCACTTGTCTTGTGAATGCAAATAGCTGTTGCTCTACCTCCTCTTCAAGGTAAAGGCTATTGCCACACCGAGAGAGTTGCTGCCGTGCCAAAGAGCTCTTTGCCACCTTGTCATACAGTGATGTTTTTCCTTTGCCATAGAAACCTGAGTTGGCATCACATCCTGTAATACAGTGTAGCTGGACAATGCAGTCTGCCTTCTCTTCTGTCACAAGGCCAGGACAATCTCTGCATTGACATTCTGTGCCAGGTTGGTGAGGTGGCTGCATATTAATTTTTGCAACCGTTCCTTGTTGCTGACACTATAAAGTATCATTTTGAAAGCCTTTGCAGATGGGAAGGAGTCATCCAATATCATGTACGTGTTTGGTACATGTACCTTACCTTGTACCCGCAGGTCTCACTTATCATCTTTAGTTGTCAAACCTATGTTGCTCTCGTTGACATGGGCATGATCTGGAGGATGACAACTACGTCAGCGGAAGATCGGCAGACCCAAGACGGCAGCCTATACTAGTGGTAGGGCTATGTCCAAAGGGTGTCATCCATCATCCTTGCCCGCCACTGTGGTGCTCACCGTATCATCTGTGTAAATGATCCCTATGATGCAGCCTACTCAACTAAAGATGAAAGAAGGTTCAATATTTTTAGCTCAAAATGTGTTTTTTGAGATTGTGATGTTATTTTTTGCAATTTGCCTATTTGCTTATGTCTATTTTTTTTTACCTCTATTCATACACTTTTTGCCACTTTTGGACCATTTTTACCTTTGTTTTAACCCCGTCTTTACAATTTTATGCCTATTTGACCCCCATTCATCTTTTTTGGCCTCTGTCAGAACCATGTTTGGAATTTTTACATGGTTTTTGTGAATTAATTTCAAATTTGATTCCCAATTATGCTGCCATAATCAATTTTCCTAAGCCACTTTTGTTTTGGTTTTGCTGAAATTTTCCCCATTGTTTTTGCTATTTCATACCTATTTTGCACCTATTTATCCACCTTTTTCAGCTTTCATACCATTTTTACCCAGTTTGAACAATTTCATACCTATTTTGCTTCTGTTCTTCACTTCTCCACTTTTTCTCAAATCTTTTATCCTTAGATTAATTTAATGTCATATTGGTTTTACTATAAAAAGGTCTGCTGCTTATGTTTGTTTAAGAATACATAAGATGAAGAACATTAATTAAAACAATTACAGAGTAAATCGCAATATTGGGGGGAAAAAATCACAAGAGATTATTAGATTATTTTCTCAATTCGCCCAGTTGGAGGTTGAGAATACACCAGTAGAATAGTTTCTTTTGAACAAGATAGTTTGCTTGTTTGTTTGCTTAGCTTTACATGACTTTCAAAAAAACTGTGATGCATGCAAAACACATCAACTTTAAGGGTGCCATCTTGGTGCAATTTTAATTCCCCATCAATGTCAAAATCAAACCTACACTCTTGGTTTATATAGTCTGTACTTAGAGAGTGACGTACACCCTCATCAATTTCCTGATACACACATGGACAAAGTAGTTGGTACCTATATTTTAAAGATAGAAAAGCCCAAAATGGTCACTGAAATAACCTGAAACTGAGAAAAGTAATAATAAATAAAAATTTACTGAAAATGAACAAGTGAAAATCATACATTGCTTTTGAATTCTGATTCAACAGAATTATTTAAAAAATAACAATGAAAATGGCCATGACAAAAATGATGGTGCTCTTTACTTCATTTTTTTTCACAACCTTTTGAGGCAATCGCTGCCATCAGGCAATTTCTCAAACTCAGTGAGACTTCTGCACCTGTCCACAGGTATGTTGGCCCACTCCTCATGAGCAAACTGCTCCAGCTGTCTCAGGTTTGAAGGCTGTCTTCTCCAGACTGCATGTTTCAGCTCCTTCCACAAATGTTCAACAGGATTTAGATCAGGGATCATAGAAGGCCACTTCAGAATAGTCCAGTGTTGTGTTCTGATCCATTCTTGGGTGTTTTTAGCTGTGTGATTGGCTCATTATCCTGTTGGAGGACCCATGACCTGTGACTGAGACCAAGCTTTCTGACACTGGGCAGCACATTTCACTCCAGAATGTCTTGATAGTCCTGAGATTTCATTGTACCTGCGGAGATTCAAGACACCCTGTGTCAGATGCAGCAAAGCAGCCCCAGAACATAACCGAGCTTCTTCCATGTTTCACAGTAGGTACAGTGTTCTTTTCTTTGTATGCTTCATTTTTGTGTCTGTGAACATAGAGCTGATGTGACTTACCAAAAAGCTCCAGTTTTGTCTCATCTGTCCAAAGAACATTCTCCCAGAAGCTTTGTGGCTTGTCAATATGCATTTCGGTAAATTCCAGTCTCACTTTCTTATGATTTGCTTCAACAGTGATGTCCTCCATTTAGTCCACTCTGGCTCAAACAGTGATGGATGGTGTGATCTGACTCTGATGTACCTTGACCTTTGAGTTCTCCTCTAATCTCTTTGAAGTTGTTCTGGGCTCTTTGGTTTCCATTCGTATTCTCCGTCTCTTCAGTTTGTCATCAGTTTTCCTCCTGCAGCCACGTCCAGGGAGGTTGGCTACAGTCCTGTGGACCTTAAACTTCTGAATAATCTGTGCAGCTGTAGTCACAGGAACATCAAGCTGCTTGGAGATGGTCTTATAGCCTTTACCTTTAACATGCTTGTCTATCATTTTATTTCTAATCTCCTGAGACAGCTCTCTCCTTAGCTTTCTGTGGTCCATGTTCAGTGTGGTACACAGCATGATACCAAACAGCACAGTGACCACTTTTCAGCCTTTAAATAGGCAGACTGACTGATTACAAGCTTGGAGACACCTGTGATGATAATTACAGGACACACCTGAGTTTAACATGTCCCTATGATCACATCATTTTCAATCTTTACTAGGGGTACCATCATCTTTGATCAGGCTAATATCATTTTTTAAATGATTCTGTTGAACCACAATTCAAAATCAATGTCTGATTTGAATTGGTTAATTTTCAGTAATTTTATTTGTTTATTATTACTTCGCTCAGTTTCAGGTTATTTCACTGACCATGTGGGGTTTTTTTCTTTAACAGAAGGGTACAAACAACTTAACACATGTGTGTATGTCTAATATACTTGGCCAATAAAGCTGATTCTGGTTCTGGTTCTGATTCAGAGATCCTGTGATCCTGTCCTGTAACCACAGCTTCTGCAGAGAGTGTGTGAAGACGAGCTGGGAGGACAAGGAGGACAAGGAGTGTCCACTCTGTAAGAAGAGACACTCAAAGGAGATCAATTCAAACTTTACTTTAAAGAACCTGTGTGAGAAGTTTCTCCAGCAGAGAGATCAGAGAGCTTCAGAAGATTTCTGTAGTCCGCACGCTAAGAAGCTCAAGCTCTTCTGCCTGGACCATCAGGAGCTGGTGTGTCTGGTCTGCAGAGATTCAGAGAAACATGTCGGGCACACAATCAGACCCATCGATGAAGCTGCTCCACAGCAGAAGAAGAAGCTTCAGGAGCTCCTGCAGCCCTTAAAGGAGAAGATGAAGCTTCATAAAGAAGTCAGAGTGAAGTTTGATCAAACTCTGAGACACGTGGAGGTCCAGGCCCGACACACAGAGGCTCAGATCAAGGAGACGTTCAAGAAGCTCCACCAGTTTCTGCAGGAGGAAGAGGAGGCCCGGCTGAGAACTCTGAGGGAGGAAGAGGAGCAGAAGAGCCGGAGGATGAAGGAGCAGATGGAGGCTCTGAGCAGAGAGATAGAAGCTCTTTCACAAACACTCAGAGACACTGAGGAGCAGCTGAAGGCTGGAGACATCTCATTCCTGAAGAACTACAAGGCTGCAGTGGAGAGAGTGCAGCAGCGCCCCCTGCTGGAGGATCCACAGCTGCCCTCAGGAGCTCTGATAGACCAGGCCAAACATCTGGGCAACCTGGGCTTCAACATCTGGACCAAGATGAAGGACCTGGTCTCCTACAGTCCCATCATCTTCGACCCAAACACGGCTCGGTCATATATGACCCTGTCTGAAGATCTGACCTCTGTGAGATATGGAGGGAAGTGGCGTCCTGATAATCCAGAGAGGTTTGATTATTACTGGTCTGTCCTGGGCTCTGAGGGCTTTAGCTCTGGAGCTCACAGCTGGGACGTCCATGTTGGGGACAGTAAATACTGGTTACTTGGTGTGTTAGCAGAGTCTGTCCACAGGAAGGGAGACATATTATCTGAAGTATGGAGAGTAAGGTTTTATGATGATGAATACAGTGAATGGTCACCAACACATCCAGCCTCTGTCCTCTCATTGAAGAAGCGTCCAGAGAAGATCAGGGTGAGTCTGGACTGGGACAGAAGACGACTCTCCTTCTCTGATCCTGATACTAACACACACATCCACACATTCACACACACCTTCACCGAGAGAATGTTTCCATACTTTAATACTGAAGACTCTCTGAAGATCTGTCCTCAGGAGGTCTCTGTGACCCTCAAACTGAACTAAAACCTGCTGCTGAAGCTTCCTTCCTCAGGGTCCACCTCGGCTCCTGATCCTCCAAAGGGACAGTCCACTGAGACGGGGATGGTGGATCTTTATGTTCAGACCTTTGGGAGGACCTGCTGTGGAGTTTTGAGGGTGTAAATCCGTTTGGACCCTGACTGATCAAATCAAAGCTCAGACTTGAATGTCCTTTATTCTGATCTGAACTAAATGATGGAGAATTCTGCTCAGCTGGAACATCTTTGCTTGGTTGTGGTTTCTTGTTGTTTCTGCTCTGACCTGCACATTTTTTTAAATCAATGAAACACATCCTTATATTTTTTAAATATCAGATTTCTTAAATCTGTTCTCAAAGTGATGGTGGATGGATAATGGATTATTTTATATTATATTGACTTAAGGGATAAGCTGTTTGGATAATAATAACAGATCTTATGGTATTCTTCATACATACGTAGAATGAACTGGAGCAATACAAACACTGATTGATTGATTGACTTTTTGATAAATGTAACAGGATTTATATTGTATATTATTCCACTTGCTTTCTGTGATTTATGTTCCTTTTTGGCATAAATGTCTCCAGGGCGCCCACCCTTGGGTTAAGTCTATTTATACAACGGGCAGCCACAATGCATTGCCATTGTATGAGAGGTGAGTCTCAGACCAAAACAGTTTGTACAATAACTATGTATAAACATAAATTTCTCCTCTTGTAGGCTTTAAGGTGTAACAGAGTTGAGGTGAATTCCAATTCCTCCCTTAACCCTCAATCTTAACCCTCAATCTCAAAAATGCGCTGCTAGTGCTGTCCTGATTCTCAGAATGTTAAGTTGAGGGACAAGTTTGAGGGCTGTACGACCCCTCAAATTGAGATTTTCTGGCATCACCCTTGGGAGTAAGGGCTACCCAGAAATGAGCTACAAATGTAAGTATTTCCATCAATATGAAATACAAATATATTACAAAAACCATTGTATCATGGTATTTAAGCCCTCTTCACGGATTATTGACCTCATTGTTGCATAACATTCATTTTATTTGACGATATTTGCCAGCCGGACTGGCTGTCCCGGTTTCAGTGCACAGCTTCATTCATAACCTAAAGTTACGGTGGCGGAGATGGATGGAACATTTCGTCATTGTTGCTGGAGTCGGCGGGAAAGGACTATGGATGACAGAAATGGCTTCTTCTTCTTTATTTTTTTAAATTGGCAGACTGAATGCAGCTTGGGCAGAGTGCTGCCCCCACAGTCTGAAGACGTAACTGCATTTAAGGGGTGTCCCATTTGTAATACGAAATAGCCCTTAACACTTGGTTTTGAGTGTCACTTAGATTGAGGGTTGAGATTGAGGGTTAAGGGAGGAACTGGAATTCAACCTTGGAAATACTCTGTGTTGAATTTCTTCAACATTAATGTGTTCATATTTTTACTTGACTTTGTCACTGCCTGGTGGTTTGAGTAGTGCAGCTGCAGTGTTGAGGGTCCAAGCCGACCACTGTACACGCCTCGGCAAAGAGAATCTCTCCTGCGCTGGAGGTGGGTGCGTGTGTTGCACTGTAATCAGTGTTTCAATGTTTGATGATTTTCAGATGTAATAGAGAGCTGCAGTAACACGGACTTTAACCATAAACATGAGTGATACTTGTACTGAGAGTTGTAGAGACTTGGAGATAGAATTAACAACTCTATTTGTGAGCTGCTCTCAACCGGCTGCTCAAGCTAATGCTAGCTGGCTTGCTGTGCATTTATGGCCGCGTTGTTGTGCTCTCGCGTTGTTAACTGTGATTTCATATCTTGTGTTAAAGAATAAGACCCTGCAGTTGCATTACACACTGTATTTAAAACCTGTGCTGATGATTTTGTACACCAGGTAGGCATTGTTTATGTTACGTTGTTACTACATAATTCTGTCACATTAATGATATTTTGTAAATTTATGAAAACTTTACTGAAAACCTAAAAACAGCTCTTTGGTTGAACTAAAAAGAAAACTATATGATCACAAATGAAAATATGTTATAGATATATTATTATATGATGTATTATTGTAACAAGAAAAAGAGAATCTCTCCTGTGCTGAATTTAAGACCCTGAAGTTGCATTATACACTGTATTAAAAACCTGTGCTGATGATTTTGTACACCAGATTAAAGAGGAAGCAAGTAGAGAGCCGATGCTGTGTGGTTGTGGAGTCCTTACTACACCATCCATCAACACCAGGATCTTAGAGATATCCAGAGTAGTCCACCAAACAACACAACTGGTTACATAAGCAAAAAGGGGTTTATGTAGAGTTTAAAGAGATGTATTATGCATAGTTTACCATAGTTTTCAAGTACTAAACTGTCTGTATAATAACCCTGTGCACTTATTACAAGATAACTAGCATTTGTGCTGACTGCTATCCTGTTGTATTGTGCTTTGGTATGCCGAGACAAGCGAAGTGTATGATCAGTATCAATCTGTTTGTGCAGATAATAAAGGGCAGCATACAGACAGAGCAGCCTCCCGCTTCTTACTCTTCACACAACGCAGAGTCAACAGGGTTTTCTTGAACCAGCCAGCTGCAGCCAAAGTGCGACTGCACACGGTTAAATAAAGATCAATATTTGTTGCTTGGTTTGGTAAACAGATGTAATAAACAGCTTCCTATAGAAACTTAAACTGTAGGTCTAAATCTGTCCTGATGCTTAAATCTCAAAATCCAGCTCATTTTGCTTCACAGCTCTCCTCAGCCAGCCAACAAACTGTGAAAACTCTAAATATGTCTCTGACAAAAGCCCTGAATCCAAACACTGCTGCAGGTTTGTTGTTCTCTCTGCAGGATCCTTCCAATCCAAAAACTAATCTGGTTTAATCCCAACAGGAATCCAGCAAACTAACACCCATAAATCTAAAATCTGACCACACAACTTTTCATTACTTCCATATTAGTGCTGTAATACGATCGATTTAACCCAGCAGCTGAAGTCCACATAACAGGCTGGAATATCTGTGGACATGTGCATTGGCGTTTTTAGTGTTTTAGAAATGTGACTACAATCACACTGCACCGACATGTTTACCATCATACTGAAAATACTGTTAATGTTTCAAGTGTACACTTCTTGGCTTTGATCGTAGTCTCATCTTTGAAGGTGTAGTCAGTGATCTTCTAATCTTCTAATCTAATGCGGTATTTGTCAAAATCACCGTATTTCTCTTCTCCATTCACAAGATGTCACCACTGACAGCATGTTGGAAAAAAAATTCAGTTTCAATACACAGCCTTGACTCTGAATTTCAGCAGGTAAATACTGTGGCTCAGGCGAGTAGGGTATAGCTGCAGCCTCGGAGCCCGCAGTTTCAGGACCGCAGTTTCAGGACCGCACATTCAGGACCCCTGGTTTCTCTGAACAGCGCCACTCACCTTCGGGGGCTGCATTACTTGTACAAAGAGACGACGAGGAGTATGACGACGAGCAACAAACTGAGAAGTGAGTTCTGAGAAAGTTTTATTGGTTTTTCATTAAAAATTAAGTCCTTTGCATGAATTTAACTGAAAAATAAACGTCGGCTTAACAAAGTATGTAATAAGTTTGCACAAGTTTAGCTTAGTGCAACATTAATAAGTGTATGAGAGGTTGTTGTAACTGTGTTAGAATGTTTACTATTAACGTATTTAGCTAACGCTAACTATTATATCGCCTTTCGGCCAAGACTATTGTTTGATACAACTATTTTATTTAGCTTTTAGACAACTGTCATTTCACAATCAACAGGTAGGATTACTTAAAACTATGCAGCTGGTTGTGGTCACTTATAATTAACCTCACCTGTATGATGCTGACTGTATATTAACATTTGTGTTGTGAAATGATTTGGAAAGCCCAACTGTCCTAATTGTCTCTGACTAATCATATTTCTATAATTAATTATAGTCAACTTAAAAGAATGATAAAAACCTCTCTCTTCTCTTTCTTGCAAATGTCAAAAAATCCACCTGAAGTTTAACTTATCTGCTTATAATGTACGTTTTTCTTCATTTTATACTTTTTCAAATATCCCTCTTTTTACAATACTATATTTAGCATTTATGTACAAGCTTTTTGAAGTTTTGGCTCTTAATCAACAATGTTTGTGCCATGAACTTTAATCGTAGTTTGCATTTGCTTTTCTAAATTTTCAGCAATGTATTTAAGTGCATTCCAGCAGTCAGCATTCTCACTGTATTTTCACAGGAAATACGATTTTCTAGATTTTCTATGAACTTATTGGAATTTTTTTTGGTCTAATTATGTGATCTCTTTCTTTTAAAGATGCATATGACTATCCAGGAAGGCAGAACATTGCCGGAAATCTCAAGATGTACTACATGCTGCAGACAGTTTCATTGCCCATTCTGTTGCTCAACTGTGTTCCGAGCCATTTCAACAGAGCTTCTCCATGAAGGTAACATTTGAGAACATTGTCACAGGAAATGCAAATTAAGTTACAAAGTGTCTGCATGAAATGGTATTTGTTAGTGAACACTAATATGAGCTAATTTCTTGCCTGATCAAGCCCATACCAGTAAGCACCCCGATCATTTTACAATATTTTATTTTAAAAATAACTTCATATAACATGTAGTTCATGCAAATCCAAGGATTGGCAGGGCTCTGATGAAGTGAGTAAAGATGGATGACTTAATTTTCCAAAGCTCTGAAGAAAGTAAATCTGACATCAGTATTAAAATGAAAACAAACACTAACTCTGACTCTTCAAATGCTCATTTATTTGGTCATCCAGAAACTTCACAAACATACCTAAACTTTTATAAGATGTTGCCTCAAAATTGTAATTCAGCCCTTTCACATCATGTTTAAGTTCAGCAACAATTTGAGTAGATATTTATCAGCATCAATATTTATCATAAACCTTTATTAAAAATGAGTCTGAGACACACTTTTGAATAATATACTAATATAATAATTTATGTTTCAGGGTACACTGTTCACAGATGTGGGTTAAACTGCCGACCACAGTGGCATTACCACTGCATCTACTGCCAGTCAACAGTTTTACGTAAACAGGACTTCATTAATCACCTGCCGCTTTGCAATAAAAACAACTCGGCCATAACTGCAACCATCCCAGCTCCAGCAATCACCACCATTACCACTCCAGTGGCCACCAGCATCCCAGCTCCATCTACCACTACCAACTCCACTCCAACAGCGACAGTCATCTCAGCTACAGTAACCCCCACCATCCCAGCTCCATCTACCACCACCACCAACTCCACTCCAACAGCGACAGTCATCTCAGCTACAGTAACCCCCACCATCCCAGCTCCAGCTCTATTTGTTCATTGTGTGGATAAAATAAAAATGTAGAGTCATTCTTGTTTCCTGCCTCTTTGTAACCTTTAAAATATCTGGTTGAAATATAGATAGGTCAGTTCTGTGTATCTCACACCAAATCATAACAGAAGTCTGTGTCTATTAAGTCACATTTTTACATGGAGGTCTGTATGTGCTTTCACTTTTTCCCTGAGTATCATGAGCTAATTCTGCTAATAACACAATTTTCAAGTCTTTGCAACTAAGGTCAGTTTCATGGCAAAGTAGTGTTTGTAGGGAGTATGTATTTAAGTCTTTGGAAGAAAGTATTAATTGGGTGGAGTCAGCCTTTAAAATGGCGAATAATTAATCAAAATATTACTTGGCTGGAATCAATCTTAAAAATTATAAAGAATGATTTTTCTTTTAGGTGGAATCAACCTTTAAAAATATATATAATGAATTAAAAAAATATTACTTGTCTGGAATCAACCTTAAAAAATATAAAGAACGATTTTTGTTTTAGGTAGAATCAACCTTTAAAAATATAAATAATGAATCAATGTATTTGGGTGTAATCCAACTTTAAAAATATACATGATAAGTATTTATTTAAGTCTTTGGAAGAAAGTATTAATTGAGTGGAATCAGCCTTTAAAATGGCGAATAATTAATCAAAATATTACATGGCTGGAATCAACCTTAAAAATTATAAAGAATGATTTTTCTTTTAGGTAGAGTCAACCTTTAAAAATATAAATAATGAATCAAAATATTATTTAAGCCAGGGTCCTGAAATTGCGGTCCTGAAACCAGCCTCCAACGGGAGGGGGCGCTGTGGCAAAAACACCAGGGTCCTAGAACTGCGGTCCTGAAACTGCGGTCCTGAAAGTGCAGCCTCCAGGCCTGCAGGGACATAATATTGGCTCAGGCCGAGTTACCAAAACAGGGTACACCCCCCACATCCAGGGGGCGATCATACTCTACAGATCAGACAGAGGGGGGAGTGGGAGTTGTTGGTTGTGTTAGCGTAAGAGAGAGATACAATAGGTGCAGTAGCAATGGCTGAAAAACAGCCCAAAAGAAAAAGGTCAGAGGGGTGAAAAGTGAAAAAAATGACCATGAAAGAGCGAAGACCCGGGTCAACGTTGGTGTTGCTCTCCGATGGTGGAGGGAACTCCGCGAATTTAAAGACCTGAAAACAGATGCCATCTGTCTGCTGGATTGGTAAGCAACATTAGCTTTGTGGTGCTTCACTTCTTGCAAACGAGAGTGGACCGCCCAAGTGCCATCATTCCAAACCGAATTCAAGCCAGATAAGGCGATATGGCATGTGAATTGTGGCCCAGATATGGGACAGAAGAATTTTGCTAACTGGGAGGGGCCTCACCACTGCCGCCTTAAACGCAGCCAGAAAGACCCCGTCTGAAGAGAGCAATTCATCATGGTGAAAAGCTCATCTCTAAAAGATCCATAAAGTGACTTATAAAATGAAGTTAGATTTAGATCTAAAGACATGAGGTGGGCTTTACTGAGGAGAAAACTTCATAAAGCATCTCATCATTAACCATGAAAATAGTGTCTTGTATTTCCTCAGGTGAAGACACACACTCACATTGATTAAGCAGTAGTTATACAGGATAAAATGTCACTTCTGATGGTGTCAGTCTTATCCCTGAAGTGGGCTGCAAACTCCTCACAGAGAGTGTTTGTAGGAGTTATGTGAAATTTATTCAAATCAGGGTTAAAAAGATGGTCGATGATACTAAAAAGAACTTTTGAGTTGTTTTTATGGTTTGTGATTATTTTAGCAAAATATGAATTTATATTATTTCTATCAGTTCTTTGTTTATTTAAAGATTAATTCTGATCTTATTTTTCCTCCATTTTCTTCCTGCGGCCCTGCATTTTCATTTCAGTTTTTTAACTTCCTCATTTTTCCATGGGGCTACCGATGTAGAGTGAGCCTTTTTCAATTTAATTTCAGAAATTAAATTAAGAGCACATTCAAGTTTACCGTTATAATTATCCACAACAAAAAAACTCAGATCCTCCCACTGTTTCCATGTGGCTTAGAAAACTTTCCTCATATATGGTATCAGAGAAAATTATGTTTAATCTCAAAAGAAAACCAAAAAAAAAAACCACACCTCTATGATAAATGCTGGTCTGGCTTTAGGAAATATATGGGCAATACTTCACAGTCTGTAATGGGCTGATTAGAAGACATGCTTGATATAAATCGACACTTGGGTGGATATGTGGTAACATGGATTTGATCATCTTCTGTTTATATTCTCAACTGTTAATTGCATTCTTTGTCTTATCTTTTCACCTATGACACCTTTATTTTTGTGCTGTGGTTCCTGTCTGTAGGAGGGACTGGTCATTTTGATTTAATTTGTTTAAAATATTCATCCTTTATAATGATTATTATTACTTATTATAATTATTATATTTACTCATTTACCATTTACTTACTTTTTTCTCCTGCTGTTTATTTTTTTGGATTGCTGATGCGTTGGTTTGTTAATCTATTTGATACGCCTTGATCCACCTCATGATTATTGTTATCATTTTGTTTATTTTATTTAATGTTTAACCCATTTATGCCCAAATTTCTTTCAAAGTTGTGAGGCAAATAATTTTATCAGTTGAGTCGTCTGAATCATATTATGTTAATCTTTTTTCTTTTCATTTTGGAGAGGTTGTAGGTGTGGGCATTGACTAAGGTTAGGAATTGTGTATCAAGAGAAGTGCACCTCTAATTGCACATCAACCTTTTTTTACTTTAGTGAAACACAAGCTAATGTTAGCTAACAAAGAAAGACACTTAGCAGCTAGCAAAACAAGTTATTTATGGTAACATATAAAAATCCTGCAGACACCGGCCTTGACCTGTGAATTTATTTAGCTTGTTAAAGTATTCCAAGAAAATTAAATGCACCAGTGTGCCTCATTCTACAATTTGAAAACAGTAAATTATCAGGACTCCTGCAGACAGTGTTTTCCTTTAGTTAGCAACAAGCTATGTCCCAACTATTTTTGCCACTCACAAAAAATAAGCCCATGAACAAATAAATATTTATCCTAGGTACATTTTTTGGGTGGAAGGTTACTCTAGAGACTTGAATGATTAAAGAATTATAAATATGTTTTGGGGGAAAGCTTTAGAAATTTATGAAAATGACCTCTCCTAGGACGATTTGCATCTGACATGTCTCCCGCCAGAAGAAGGAAGCAGATGACGTCATGTGACAGGAACTACTTGGAAACTATTTTTTATGAACTAAAATCTTTATCTAAGTTGTCTATTAACACATAAGTGGAAAAAAGTTGCAATAGTACCATTAAGATTTTTTGTTGTGAGTAGAAAATAAGTGATACACTTTGACAACAATTGTTGCCGGTGGGGAAGAATGGGTAAATATCTAATTTCTATGCTCTCTTTTGTGGACTGAAAATGAAATAAAGAGATTGTTAAAAAAAATCATCCAAAATAAAACGACAGGGGGCAGGTAGAACAATTGGAGGGTATTTTTCTAAAACACTGATGCAATTTGCAGCCACCCCAGGGGTCAGATGAGGCTTCTTCACTGTTCTCACAGAGGTCTCCTGTTGGATAAAAACAGTGATATTAAAAATCACACAAAAGAGGTCAGAGACAGCCAAGTCAACAACAGAAGACACACTGGTGGACAGGCCATAGGTGATGACCAGAGGGGTATTCCATGAAGCTGGCTTAGGTCTAAGCCTGGCTTATTTCGGTCAGCTTTGCTAACTTTAGTGAGAGTTTTGTTCCACCAACAAGGCTTAGGGCTAGCCTGGCTTGGTAACCATGGTAACTCAGCCAGAGCGACAAGTATGGGGCCAGTATTGTAGCAAAATTATTTACAAATGTGTATTTCGATCTGTGTGTGATACCAGATCCACAAATGTGTAACTACAACTATTTACAAATGTGTATTTCGATCTGTGTGTGTTACCAGATCCACAAATGTGTAAAGAAATCTGTCTGTGTGTAACTACATCCTTAAATGTGAAAACAAAATCTGTGCGTGTGTGTAAAAAACCTGAGTCTAATTTAAAAAAAAAAATCTGTCTGTGTGTAAAATAAACTGTGTGTGTGTAGTCAGATCCACATATCTGTAAAATAAATCTGCAGCTTCGTAAACTGATCTGTATGCTTAGACAGAGCAGAAAATACATTCATCTCTATGGAGGAGTGTGATCTGTGGATATCTGGCCACTACATTGGATGTTTTCTTACACGTGACTTTTGCTACACTCCTGACGCGGCAGAGGAAAACATTCGTGCAGCGATTTGTACCTGTGTTCGGAGATTTGTCTGTAAGCCTCCGTGGAGGTCCAGTTCAGACCACCAGGGGGTGCAAGCACCAACGCTATTGTTCACCTGTACTGTTTTTAGCCTGGCTGGCTCAGTAGACAGCGGTGCGATGGAGTCAGGATGGAGGTGTATTAGAGCCAGGTAAAGAAACTCCAAACAGGCCGCTGAGATCTGCTGCTGCACACTGTCAGCGGGACAGAGAGGGTCAGCAGTGCATGAGTAAATAACGCTGGTGTACAGCCATCACAGCCACCGGCGTTAAGTAGCCTACCAACAGCCGACCCTATGCATACGCCGACAGTGTGCAGCCATCACGGCCACCCGGCATTACCCACCGCGGACCCTCTCCATATGCCAACAGTGTGCAGCCATCACGGCCACCCAGCATTATACCCACCGCGGACCCTCTCGATACGCCAACAGTGTGCAGCCATCACGGCCACCCAGCATTATACCCACCGCGGACCCTCTCCATACGCCGACAGTGTGCAGCCATCACGGCCACCCGGCATTATACCCACCGCGGACCCTCTCCATCGCCCGACAGTGTGCAGCCATCACGGCCACCCGGCATTACCCACCGCGGACCCTCTCCATATGCCAACAGTGTGCAGCCATCACGGCCACCCAGCATTATACCCACCGCGGACCCTCTCGATACGCCCGACAGTGTGCAGCCATCCACGGCCACCCGGCATTATACCCACGCGGACCCTCTCCATCGCCCGACAGTGTGCAGCCATCACGGCCACCCGGCATTATACCGCGGACCCTCTCCATCGCCCGACAGTGTGCAGCCATCCACGGCCACCCGGCAAATGCGGACCCTCTCCATGCCGACAGTGTGCAGCCATCACGGCCACCCGGCGTATGGAAGCGGATCTCCATGGACAGTGTACAGCCATGGCGTATAGCTGCACAGTGGACCCTCTCCATGGACAGTGTGTCAGTGGGTATAATGCGGGTGGCGTGATGGCTGCACACTGTTGGCGTATGGAAGGTCGCGGTGGGTATAATGCGGGTGGCGTGATGGCTGCACACTGTCCGCGTATGGAGAGTCGCGGTGGGTATAATGCGGGTGGCGTGATGGCTGCACACTGTTGGCGTATGGAAAGTCGCGGTGGGTATAATGCTGGGTGGCCGTGATGGCTGCACACTGTCGGCGTATGGAGAGGGTCCGCGGTGGGTATAATGCCGGGTGGCCGTGATGGCTGCACACTGTTGGCGTATGGAGAGGGTCCGCGGTGGGTATAATGCTGGGTGGCCGTGATGGCTGCACACTGTCGGCGTATGGAGAGGGTCCGCGGTGGGTATAATGCCGGGTGGCCGTGATGGCTGCACACTGTCGGCGTATGGAGAGGGTCCGCGGTGGGTATAATGCTGGGTGGCCGTGATGGCTGATGGCTGTACACCAGCGTTATTTACTCATGCACTGCCTACCCTCTCCATCCCGCTGACAGTGTGCAGCAGCAGATCTCAGCGGCCTGTTTGGAGTTTCTTTACCTGGCTCTAATACACCTCCATCCTGAATCCATCGCACCGCTGTCTACTGAGCCAGCCAGGCTAAAAACAGTACAGGTGAACAATAGCGTTGGTGCTTGCACCCCCTGGTGGTCTGAACTGGACCTCCACGGAGGCTTACAGACAAATCTCCGAACACAGGTACAAATCGCTGCACGAATGTTTTCCTCTGCCGCGTCAGGAGTGTAGCAAAAGTCACGTGTAAGAAAACATCCAATGTAGTGGCCAGATATCCACAGATCACACTCCTCCATAGAGATGAATGTATTTTCTGCCCTGTCTAAGCATACAGATCAGTTTACGAAGCTGCAGATTTATTTTACAGATATGTGGATCTGACTACACACACACAGTTTATTTTACACACAGACAGATTTTTTTTTTTAAATTAGACTCAGGTTTTTTACACACACACACAGATTTTGTTTTCACATTTAAGGATGTAGTTACACACAGACAGATTTCTTTACACATTTGTGGATCTGGTAACACACACAGATCGAAATACACATTTGTAAATAGTTGTAGTTACACATTTGTGGATCTGGTAACACACACAGATCGAAATACGCATTTGTAAATTGTTTTAGTTACACATTTGTGGATCTGATAACACACACAGATCGAAATACACATTTGTAAATTGTTTTAGTTACACATTTGTGGATCTGATAACACACACAGATCGAAATACACATTTGTAAATTGTTTTAGTTACACATTTGTGGATCTGATAACACACACAGATCGAAATACGCATTTGTAAATAGTTTTGCTACAATACTGGCCCCATAGACAAGCCTGGTCCGGGGCAGGCTAACAGTCATGCTAACTTTAGCTTCATGTCAGAGAAGGTTCAGACGAGCTTCAGAAAGATGCCTGTGAACCACGTTACACATTAAATTCATCTTGATCTGTAATTAGTGTTGGGGAAGTTACTTCAAAAAAGTAATTAGTTACTTATTACTCATTACTTCTGAAAAATGTAATGAAATTACTTTACTCATTACTTCATTTGAAAAGTAACTTCACTACTTATTACTTTACTTTCCTGTTTTTTAATATACCATTCAGATACATGCACAAACTTTATTGCGCCATAACTTGGTGTTTATTGAATAAATGTATACAAAATGGCATATAACACCATACGAAAGAACAGTGCCTCACTAAATAATCTACTAAAAGGGATGAAGGAGGCTATGGTGAGGTCACTCAGTTTCAAAATACATAATTTATCAAAACAAAAATCTCAATGAAAAAAATGTAAAAAATAAAGCTCACTTTAGCTCATAAAATTGAAACAGGAATGCACTTAAACTCATAAATAGAATGCAAAAGAAAATGCAATTAAATAAACAGAAAAGTGACATTGTGCATCTGAACCCTGCAGCCAGTCTTGTTATTTCTTTAGGTGTTACCTGCTTCTGTGCTCCGATGGTTGAGAAAAGCTTGGTTTGTTTAGGGGGGGTCGGCTGCTGATCAGCTCCCTCGGTTTGCCGGAGAGCAGGCTCTTTCGCCACAAGTTTTGTACTGGCATGAACGTTAGTCAAATGTTTGGAGAGGTTGCTCATAGACTTTGCAGAACTTGAAAGCTGTCTGTCGCCGGGACGTATGGTGCATTTTACTCTTATATTTTTGTCTTTACGAGCAACAAGATAGTGGCTATATCGCCACTGAGCAAGGCCCCTGTCACTCTCCGTGTCCGTCTCCATTTTCCCTCTTCCCGCACAGGCAAGCACCAGCAGCAGCTGCCAGAACTCAATCACTATGGCAACGCTCTGGCGTCACACACACACAGGCAGGCAGCGCATTCGCATGCAGGCACCGCTGATGGATCAAAACTATTCACATTGGCAAACAGAGCTTGGGTAACGCAGAAAATCGCGTTTCTCTGGTCTAGTAAAGTAGTGTCGTTACTGATATTTTTAATGTAACGCCCTACTTTACTTTGTTACCCCCAAAAAGAAATATCGTTATGTAATCTTGTTACTGAGTAACGCGTTACCCCCAATACTGTCTGTAATCAATGATGTTCGTGTTCGGTAACATACATTGAGACATTTTTTAAATAACACCGGACTAACCGTGAATCAAGACATGTCAGATACTGCACCTTCTCTCAGCTGTAAAATGAACAGATGGGTGTGTGATTAGGGTGCAAGTGACCAGAGAACACAATATTATTTTACTTTCCACTGCACCGTGGGTTCGAATCCACCAGCGGAAACAATTTGAAAATGTATCTGATTTTCTTTCTTCTTTCACCCTCTAAGGTCAGTCAACACATAGCAGGATAAAGGCACAAATTGTCTTAGAAGAAACGGTGACAGGCGAAGGTGATAACAGCCACAGTTTTCCATAAAATACCTTCCTTTTACCAGCGGTCCAATCTGATCATGATGGGAATCTAAAGGTGATGCCAAATGATGAAATAACTTCTTTATTTGTGTACATGCTCATGTGTGTCTACTCCCTTATTTAAATGTAGGGCACTGTAGCATTATCATCCCTAATAAAAAATGACACCTCCCCTGTAGGCCTACATGTTTTCTCTACTGTTTTATTCAATATTTGATTAAACACCACCACATGAAGTTACCCTTTTTTTTCCAAGTCCTACTTTTTTAGGTGTTACCTACGTTGCTGCCATATTCATCTATGATGGATATGAATATTTGTCAAATCAAGAACATGAAGTAGACCTACAAGAAAAGTGAAAACCACCATCACACACAGAAACAATGAAACAGACTATGCTGTTTAATCTGTCTCTCTCTCTCTCTCTCTCTCTCTCTCTCTCGCTCTCCCTCTCTTTATGTGTATATATATACATATATATATATATATATATACGTATATACATACATATATGAATCAACTTCTTCAACAGGTTTTGAACAGCTTAATTTCATCTAGATCGATCTCCTCAGGGCCACAGTAGTGTGAGGAGCTTCTGGGTGGGAAAAAAGGTCATCAACCACAGCAGAAACTCAATCAGGGTTAAAAATCATGCCCTCTCAAAATCTAAACTTGCAGAAGTGTGCGTGTGTACGCACAGGCAAAGTGCTTCATTAAAAAAAACTACATAGGCCTATATATATTTTAAACATATATTTATTGAAGCTCATAAAGAGAATGCCAAGAGTGTGCAAAGCAGTAATCAGAGCAAAGGATGGATACTTTGAAGAAACTAGAAAATAAGACATGACATAATTCCATGTGTGTTCATTCATAGTTTTGATACCTTCAGTTAGAATCTACAATGTAAATAGTGGTGATGAAAATAAAGAAAACACATTGAAAGAGAAGGTGTGTCCATATATATATATATATATATATATATATATATATATATATATATATATATATATATATATATATATATATATATATATATATATATATATATGTATATATATACATATGTGTATATATATATATATATGAATCAACTTCTTCAACAGGTTTTGAACAGCTTAATTTCATCAAGATCGATCTCCTCAGGGCCACAGTAGTGTGAGGAGCTTCTGGGTGGGAAAAAAGGTCATCAACCACAGCAGAAACTCAATCAGGGTTAAAAATCATGCCCTCTCAAAATCTAAACTTGCAGAAGTGTGCGTGTGTACGCACAGGCAAAGCGCTTCATTCAAAAAAAAATACATAGGCCTATATATATTTTAAACAGTCGGCAGTGCTTTGCCGGGCAGCGTCTTTGGCTTTTTAAATTGCAGCCGTGCTGCCCTTTTGTTATTTTCCCCTTGTAGTCCTCATACAACTCCATGAGGAGCTTTGGAGACATGTTGCTCAAAATCCATAT
Organism: Scarus forsteni; assembly: GCA_036419115.1. Classification (NCBI taxonomy): domain Eukaryota; kingdom Metazoa; phylum Chordata; class Actinopteri; order Labriformes; family Labridae; genus Scarus; species Scarus forsteni. Next base: position 22,610,426 of record JAZDUH010000198.1, on the reverse strand, counting down.
AGTTAAGGATATTTTAAAATTTACAGGAAACAGGGTCTGAAATATTATCTATGTGCAGGTTAAAATCAATGGTTAAAATAATCATATTATATGAAAGCGATAAAATCGATAAAAGTTCCAGAAATAGGGGGATAAAAAGACTGTGATGGTCTGTAAACTGTCGCACATAAAATTGTAGGGTTGTTAAAAACAATGGAGTGGTGTTCAAAACGTGTGTATTGTTCAAATAAAACAGGTTTGGTGGTCAAAGTGTTCATAATAACTGAAGCAGTGCCACCTGCCCTTTTACCACTCCTTGATGAAAAAGCAAAGTTAAAATCAGGTGGGGAGGCCTCAGTGAGAACAACTGGAGTATCTGTACCCAGCCATGTTTCAGTTAAAAATAGACACTCAAGTTTGTTCTCTAAAATCAGGTTATTTATAATTAAAGACTTGTTCAGCAGAGAGCAGACATTTAACAGGGCCATGTTTATAGTAATTGGGGATGATCAACTGGGGGATTTTGTGGTGATAAAGTTTTAGGGACAGATCTGAGATTATTGAGTTAATTTAAGATTTGAGGGATCAGCTGATGTTATACATTCAAACTTCACGAGCAGTCAAAAAAGTGTTATTAGATGTCTCATTTTGTCAGTGTAAAATATGACTTCAGAAATTCAAGGACACATAAAATAGGACTTACCCTTTACACTTCATACTTTAGTCGACTAACTTCACAGTAGATTTCATCGACTAAAATATTGTGAAATTTCACCAACTAAAACTAGAGTAAAAATAGAACAATATAGATCACTAAGTTGTGACTAAGACTAAAAATTATTTTTGGTAAAACATTAAAACTGAATTAGAAAGTGCAGTCGACATTAAAACTGAGCACCAGCAAATCCATTAGAAATTAGAGTGTTTTTTTCACATATAATCACAACTAATACTAATCATTTGAAAATGGAAGTATTATATATGAACACTGCATACAGTAGAAGGCTTAATGCAGGGTGTCCAAATTTTTTACATTGAGGGCGGCAGAAAGAGGAATACATAAGACGACTGAGCCTCTTGTTGCACCTCACTTTACAGTATATTAGTAAAAGTTTTAGGGTTTAATGGTGAGTGATCACCTGTCAAGGGGCCCTCGTAACCCCGGACTATTAACTCATCAGGGTAAGAATGACAGGAATGTGACACACCCTCCTGTGATCCTGCTCTGAAGAAGCTCCGCCCCCTTCACCTTATCTCACCTGATAAACCAGTTTGACTGTTCTTCCTGCTGACTCAGAGGAGACGCTCACACACTGTCAGATCGACTAAAGAGTAAAAACAGGAGGAGGTCTGGGAACTCAGAGAACTGTGGGAACACCAACACCTCCAGCAGGTCCAGACTCCACAGACTGACGGAGAGCTTCAAGGTCCAACCAGAGTGAGAGAGACTCTCAGGGACGGAGCAGCTTCCTGTTGTTCTGCTGAGACTCTGATTCACTCTCAGACAAAATGGCGTCCAACATGGAGGATGACCTGAGCTGCTCGATTTGCCTCGAGATCTTAAGGTAAGCGATACAGATTCTTCCTCAAGGTTGTTTCCATGTTGAACTCCTAACTGCAAATGTCCTTCTGTTTATCGTATAAATTATCATTTGCTGCACACATCATCCTCAAGTCTCTGGAGACAGAGGCAGAGATGCAAAATGGAGAAAGAAAAATTTAATAATGTAGTTATGTAACTTAAAATCAAAACCTTTCTAGAGGAGAATGTATCAGGAGAAGCTGCAGGTGAAAGAGCTCAGACCTGATCAGCCAAACATCCGAATTGATCAGCAATCCAAAGACAGAGAAAGACAGTACTCTCGCTTTGACACTTCTGGCTTTTTTTACACAGGTAAACGACCTCCTCCATGATGTATTAGAAGCACAAAACAGAGGGTTCGACTCATCCCTCTTTTTCCACTCCATCACAATGACAGACAGCCTCCAAATCTTTCCATCATTCATCCAAAAACTCAGTCAGCTGACTCATAGCCATCTCTAAATTGTATTAAACTGGTGCATTAACTGGCTTGTGACACTACCTCAGGCAATGCAAAATATTATGCAGGACCTTAAATTTGATCAATACAATTTGAAGGCCTTAAAAACTCTTAAATTTGTCCATTTTCTTAATCTAGGCTTGAAAGTATATATTTTGTCAGCTCTTACATGATGTTTATGAATTTTATACTTCCATTTTTACCCCATTTTATTAATTTACTTGTTAAACAACTTAAAACAACATTAAAACAGAAAAAAAGCAATCTGAAAAACTAAAAGGTAAAAAAGTAAAACCCAGTTAAAGGTAAGAAAGTACAATGACTCTGACACACTTCATTGTACAAATTACATTTGTCCTTGATTGGCTGCTCTGTGGCAATAAATTTGGTTAATTTGAAAGAAATTATGTGACTAAAATTTTCCTCACTGTCTCTGACACTGAAAAGTAATAAAGAAAAATACTGGAATTTAGCTATTAAAAATCAGACATTGCTTTTGAATGAGGCAGCATATTTCATTTCAGAAAGCCTTAATAGTTTTTAGATATCATTGTATAACTCTCTCTACAGCTCTCTCCTTAGCTTTCCGTGGAACACACCATGATACCAAACAGCACAGTGACCACTTTTCAGCCTTTAAATAGGCAGACTGACTGATTACAAGCTTGAAGACACCTGTGATGATAATTACTGGACACACCTTAGTTTAACGTGTCCCTGTGGTCACATCATTTTCAGTCTTAACTAGGGGTACCTTCTTTTTTGTCCAGGCCAGCTGATTCTGATTCTGGTTCTGGTTCTGATTCAGAGACCCTGTGATCCTGTCCTGCAGCCATAGCTTCTGCAGAGAATGTGTGGAGAAGAGCTGGAAGGACAAGGAGGACAAGGAGTGTCCACTCTGTAAGAAGAGACACTCAAAGGTGAATTTACCTCCAAACTTTACTCTGAGGAGTTCAAACTCTTCTGCCTGGACCATCAGGAGCCGGTGTGTGTGGTCTGCAGAGATTCAGAGAAACATGTCGGGCACAGATTCAAACCCATCGATGAAGCTGCTCCACAGCAGAAGAAGAACCTTCAGGAGCTCCTGCAGCCCGTAAAGGAGAAAATGAAGCTTCATGAAGAAGTCAGAGAGAAGTTTGATCAAACTCTGAGACACGTGGAGGTCCAGGCCCGACACACAGAGGCTCAGATCAAGGAGACGTTCAAGAAGCTCCACCAGTTTCTGCAGGAGGAAGAGGAGGCCCGGCTGAGAGATGTGAGGGAGGAAGAGGAGCAGAAGAGCCGGAGGATGAAGGAGCAGATGGAGCCTCTGAGCAGAGAGATAGAAGCTCTTTCACAAACACTCAGAGACACTGAGGAGCAGCTGAAGGCTGGAGACATCTCATTCCTGAACAACTACAAGGCTGCAGTGGAGAGAGTGCAGCAGCGCCCCCTGCTGGAGGATCCACAGCTGCCCTCAGGAGCTCTGATAGACCAGGCCAAACATCTGGGCAACCTGGGCTTCAACATCTGGACCAAGATGAAGGACCTGGTCTCCTACAGCCCCGTCATCCTGGACCCAAACACGGCTAATTCAGTACTCATCTTGTCTGAAGATCTGACCTCCATGAGACGAGGAGAGAAGCAGCTTCCTGATAATCCAGAGAGGTTTGATTATTGGCACTCTGTCCTGGGCTCTGAGGGCTTCAGCTCTGGAGCTCACAGCTGGGACGTCCAGGTTGGAGACAGTAAACGCTGGACACTGGGAGTGGTAGCAGAGTCTGTCCAGAGGAAGGGAGACAAACAGTCTGGAAAATGGACAGTAGGGTTTAAAGATGATAAATATGTATCATGGTCTCCACCACATCCAGTCTCTGTCCTCTCAGTCAAGAAGCGTCCAGAGAAGGTCAGGGTGAGTCTGGACTGGGACAGAGGACGACTGTCCTTCTCTGATCCTGATACTAACACACACATCCACACCTTCACACACACTTTCACTGAGAAACTCTTTCCATACTTTAATACTTTAAAACCTCTGAAGATCTGTCCTCAGGAGGTCTCTGTGACCTCAGGGCCCACCACAGCTCCTGATCCTCCAAAGGATCAGTCCACTCAGACGGAGACCTCAGGGTCTCAGAGATAGGGATGGTGGTTCCCAATGCTGAGACCTTTTGGAGGACCTGCTGGTGAATAATACAAAAAATAACTTTTATTAGTAGGGGAGTCTTAAAAACAGAGGTTTACAAAGTGCTTTGACAGACAGGAACATGTAAAAAGAGCACAGAGGGAAATAGCAACTTAAAAACCCAATTTATATCAAAGAACTGTTTAGACAGGCACAAAAGGCAAGATAGACACTTTCACAAAAGAACCTGAGGGGTTTTGAGGGTGTAAATCCGTTTGGACCCTGACTGATCAAATCAAAGCTCAGACTTGAATGTCCTTTATTCTGATCTGAACTAAATGATGGAGAGTTCTGCTCAGCTGGAACTGTCACATCTCAGTCTGCAGCCTCAGCCTCTCCCACAGCCTGTCACTCCCAGCTGCACCATAATCAGTCCTGACTCACCTCACCTGTGCCGCCGCTCACACCTGCACCTCATCTCCCGTAATCAAGCCAGCTACAAAAGCCCCAGCTCCACACTCAATCAGCGTCAGACTGTCGTCGCACTCATGCTCAGAAGTCCAGACTTGTTTCCCGGATTGATCACCCGTTGCCGACCAGTTTCGTCCCAGACTCTGCCTCATACGCCTGACCCTCGGCTTGACTCCAAGGTATCGACTAGCTTCTGTCCTGCATTCACCCGCCTGTCTGAATCCCCGGCTTTCGATCCTGCTGAAGTCTCCTGTTGCCGAGCCCTGCCTTCTCTACGTTGTGACCCACGTCTGGTATCTGATCCTGCTTCCGTCTCCTGTTGCCGAACCCAGCCTGCTCTACGTTGTGACCCACGTCTGGTATCTGATCCTGCTTCCGTCTCCTGTTGCCGAACCCAGTCTGCCCTTCGTTGTACCATTCGCCTGGTGTCTGACTCCCTGCCTGTCTTCGACTACCCGAGTTCGCCTGAATCACTCCTCCAAGTGTTCCTGAACGCCTCAGCTCATCTGTGTGTGAGTCAAGCCTGCTTCACCTCCTTCTCTAAACACTGTGTGAGCTTCTGTCACTGCATCTCCTGGGTGGCTCAGTCGGTAAGGCGTCCAACTGTTGATCGAGCTGTCGCGGGTTCGACCCCCGCTCAAGCCACAGCCTGCTCTCTGTTTAAACTGTGTGAGTGTCAGTTTTGGATTCCTCTGGGGTGCTGTAATCAGAGAAGTGTTTGTCTCTTAAGTTCGCTGTTGCGGGTTGAAGCCCCGCTCAAGTCACAGCTACACCTCTGTAAAGTCTGTGTGCAGAGAAGCGCTCTTCTCCTCAGTTGGCTGCCGCGGGTTGAAGCCCCGCTCAAGTCACAGCTACATTCCTGTAAAGACTGTGTGAGCCCCGCTCAAGTCTCCGCATCTCCCCTGAATAGGCTGAGGGAACCGTCACTTAACAGCTCCGGGTTAGCTCAGTCGGGAGAGCACCCGTCTGCAAATCCCCTGGTCGCGGGTTCGCAGCCCGCTCTGAACAGTGTTTGATCTTGGTGTTAATAAAGACTGTTCTCATTAAAACTGCTTGCTTCTGGGTCCTACCTGCAATCGTGTCAGGAACATCTTTGCTTGGTTCTGGTTTCAGGTTGTAAGTTGTAAGAGAGCCGTTCATTTGTGAGTCATTCTTAAATTTTCAGGCAATTTGCATTTAAGTGAGGTTCCCCTCAGATGAACCAGCTTTGGTCAAAATGTTCTGTCGTTCTGAGGTCCTACATTATGGATCAGTTCTCCACCATCAGTCAGAGAAAGTTCCAGCTTTGTAACTTTTCAGGGTGGTCTGAAGGTGAGGCTCAGGACGAACCAGACCTGTGAGCATTTATAAACATCTGTCTTTAATGTGCGTACATAAATACATCTCTGGATCTAACCTAAGTGCAAACTAACATTCATAATGACATCTATGTATGCTAACCATGAGCAGTGCTGTGTATGAACATGTCTGTTTATGACAAACCTGTGCAGTATAATTGTGGACAAGTGCACAATAATAATTTAGCACATTTACTGCAGTGTGAAACTTGTTAGCACTTTAGCACATTGAACAGCTGTCACATTTTAACACTGAGGGTCTTTTTGTTATAGTTTGTCTTTAGTAGATCTTCTATAGTGTTGTATGTGTGTTCTGTAAATTAATGTGGAGCTCATGTTTTGTGAACTTGTCATCTGGCTGCTGCCTGTTACTGATGTATTATATTTATTTTCAGATTGTATTCACCTTATCATGTTCTTTACATCAACCTGCTGTTACTGCAGATGGAAATTAGCCTGTGGTTTATAAAGAAAAAAAACAGTGAGTGATCCTGGGACAGAGAGTCTCAGAGTGAGAGGATTATTTAAGACATGAGCTCCGTCTGATTTATTCATCAACTCTTTATTCCTCCACTGTCACTGTCACTGTCTGCACATTTTTAATCAATAAAACACATCCTGATTTAAAATAAGGTTTGATTTCTTCAATCTGTTCATCATTTTGATTTCTAACAGTGTGGATATTTGAAAATCTACGGTGGCCTGGGGGGGTCAGGAAAATGACTTAAAAGAGGAGAGACTCAAACCCACAATGACCCCCAAAGAGGAAAGCTGTTTGGATAACAAATAGAAATTAAAATATTTTACCATATTATACTATGTAATTTATTATTTTTATATTGGATTAGACTTGATTACACTATCATATTACATATTAATTTACATTATATTTTATTAGATGTGATCATATTTACTTTGCTGTACTATATTATATGTTAATGTACTTTAACACAAAGGATATGTTGCTTCCAAACAAATAGATGTTGTTTTTGTGTAAATTATGTTATATTCAATTATTTTTAGATAAGATTTTATTAAAAGTTTTGCTTCATTATAGTTATCTTTATTAAATTTTGACCAAGAGCACAAGTTGGTTTATGGTGAATAGATGTAATGTTATCATATTGTTTTGGATGATATCATATTATATTTAATCTGGTATTGTATTAACTTTTTTTTAATTTCATGTTATATCATGCCACATTCAGTTACATATACTGTTTTGTAGGGGCGTAATGATCCATCGATCTGGATCGATTCATCATTTGGTTCAGCAATGATCCAATCACATAGATGTAACTCAAAACATTGATCAACATCGTCATCTTTAATATACGCCTTTATTTTGAAACCCTGACCAGACATGAGTGTCTGTTTCCACCCAACCGTGCATCGTTCTGAACTTTCCTCTGAAGTCTCACAGACAGCCTATGAGACACATTTGAACTTTAAACTGACTCACACCCCACACCAGATATTTCTCCTGCTTTAAAATGTATTGTGTCGCACCCACGTGTGGCAAGCATGGGTGGGTTTCCTGTTAGCATCACAGAGCTAAACTGAAACCAGACAGATCAGCCAATCAGAAAATAGCTCTGCTGTATCCGGGTAAGATACGGTCGATCTGACAGCAGAAGATGCTGCACACACACAGGAGAGCATTATCACACAAGAGCAGTGAGTTATCTCATCATTTGATTTTGTAGCGCACTGATTAATGGAATTTCAAAGTAAAACAGCGAGAGCTTAGAGTCATTCCTCCTCCACACCGACCATTAAACAGAGAAACAAAGTCTGATCACACCGACATACAAACTGTGGTTATCAGGCATCACAGAAAAACAAATCATCAATGGTTAGTTAGTTAAGTTAATATTTCAAATGTTGAACATGAACTGTTTTGATTCAATAAAAATAAAAACCACTCATTTTTAGTTTGATAGAGCATAGTCTAATGTTGGAGGACAGTAACAAAAAAATCAAAATAATTCAATAATTTGAATTATAATGTTGCATCATTACTTGATATGATATACAACCATTACAACAATCAGACTCATAAGGTAATTGTGATGGTAAAAAAAACACCCTGAATTAAACCAATTATAATTTTAAGAATGATTGGATCATACAGATGGTTATAATCCTCTACAAACTATCAGACCCAAAGGTCAGCACATGTTTCACATTTTTGTAATAAAACTATCAAAGTTGTTTTGTATTTTTTCTTGCTTCAGGTGAAATGTTGCTGATTGTGTTCAGTGAGGACATATCGTCTTAAATCGATCGAAGGTTCCTGAATAGTACTGAAATCAAATTGTGGCAGGTTTTGTGATATCGCCAAATATCGTATTGTTGTCCAAAGAATCAATATCATATTATACAGTCATGATACTGGTGATTTACACCCCTACTGGATTCGAATAAAGTTCACTATATGTTGACCAAAAGGAAAAGCTGTTTGGAAAATTGCTGAATGTTATTTTATTTAAAGATCTTGTATAGTATTTGTATAGATAGATAGATAGATAGATAGATAGATAGATAGATAGATAGATAGATAGATAGATAGATATTTGCATTACATTATACTATATGCGATAATACATTATAACTTTTTAAAGGATTTTATTTAATGTTTTTTAATATGATATAATTTCAAACCATGTTGTATGTTATGCTATTAAATTTTATAGAATTATTTTATATTATGTGACATCATGTTTTATAATAATAATCAACATTATGGTCCTAATTTAGAAATGGTTAACATTCTTAAAATAAAATATAATTAGCAACACTGGTTTCACCTTGACCTGCTCCACTATTAAATGTAGTTAAACCTGATTTTGACTGTTTTTCTCCAACTGGCCTTCAAGAACTAAATTCTGTTTTCTCCTCCTCTGAACCATCAGCCTGCCTTTTAGACCTGATCCAAACTAAGCTGTTCAACGAGCTCTTTCACTTTAGCTGAATTTTAAAGACAACCTCACTATTACAGATAAACTGTCCACATGAACCAAAATCTCCAGAGAAAGGCTTCAGAGGAGAAACATGTGGTTCATGGACAGAGGTGACATCATGAGAGAGAGGAGTAGGGCTGAAGCTGAGGGAGTACTCACAGGAGGAGCTGCAGAAACATGGAGGGAGACATCGTTCAGCTGAGGACTGATTTGAACCACCTGACAGGAGAGTTCATCCAAGGACAGAGTCAAGTTCTCCCAAAAGGATTCCCTGATTGGTGACTGCCTCTTTAATTTGCTCAGGCTTCTCTGGATCCACGGGTACAGGCTGGTGGATTACTGTAAAGGAAAGATTCCTCTATTGTGTCAAAGTTGGACCCAAAGCTGAAGACTGAGGCAAACAAAGGTTTGACAGAGATTTATTAATCATAACTCCAAACAACAGGGGAATGGGACAGTCCAGTGCTGCTGAGGGAGTTAGGTGAGTATTTACAGGTGGGCAGGGTGGAGGCTCCAGGAGACACTGTGAAGAGAAGGAGCAAAGACAGAGGGAAGTATCCAACAGTGATTTAGGTGAAGACACATTCAAAAAACACTCTTCTTTACAGGCAACAACTCCAAAAGGAGGACAAAGGCTTAAAGCCAGAAAATGAGACATGAACAGAAGAAGATACGGCCAACAAACCAACTCAGATATGAGGAAATCCACCAGGGAGGACCAGGAGAATCCAAGGAGCCTTTATACTGCTGGGGATTAGGTGATCATGTGCAGGTGTGTGGCAGCAGAGGAGTGAGGAGAGAGGAAGCCACGCCTCCAGCCAGGTGAGGAGCAGGAAGGGAGGAGAGAGAGACTGAGAGCAGGTGAATCCTCACAATATTCATGTAGAGCAGGTTCACTGTTTGTGGTCACTTCTGGTATTGTAACTGAGATGCTCTGCCAGGTACACTGTAAACAATTGTCCTGTAAATTAACAGTAAAATACTGGCAGCAGTGGTTCCAGTATTTTACTGTTAATTTTACAGCTGGCCTACTGTTATATACTTTACAGTATATTACTGTAATAATACCAACAGTAATGTGCTGTAATTCAGCATTTGAATTACAGCACATTACTGTTTTTTTTGTTGATTTTTACAGTACACTGCTGGCAGCAGGGTTTCCAATATATTACGGTTTTTATACAGTTTGCTTACTGTAAGCTTAATATACAGTTTATTACTGTAATGTATTAAAACACCGTATATTGCTGGATTTACAGTGCACAATACTGCTTTTTATATTAACAACAAAACTTCACCATAATCCCAAAGGAAATACCATTAAGTCATTTTTGTAAAATAGCTTGTGACTAACATTAGCAAAAAAGCAAATGTCACATGGTTTTCTGTACAACTGAGTGAGTCAGTTAGCTTAAATGCAGCAGTAAAAAAAATCTATGGAAAAGAAGAGACTTGAAAATATCTTATCAGCAACATTTATTTAAAAACCCAACATTTATTTGAAACATTTATTAACATTTTAAACATTTATTAAAACATAAAAAGAAGGGTCTGAGTCCTCTAAGAATAGAACATGATCATCATAAACAAATTTTTTTCTGCAGTGCTATACAACTCAAATACGCACATTTTTGCAGTAAAATAGACAACATGTCACACAAAAAACATGGAAAATGAGGCTGCATTGATGTACAGTGCCTACCTAGCCTATATGAAATCCCACTCGAAGTCCATTAGGTTCTTCAGAAGAGTGGACACATGGAAGTTGACAGTGGTGGACTTCTTCTGATGACTCTCCCTGTCTTGCCCTGGCTGGCCTTGGTCCCTTTTTTTGGGTTGATCCCGATGAAGTGCCTGAAAAACACACAATAGTGACATTAGAGGTCATGGTCTGCTGCTATCTATAACAGGAATGGAACCTTCATTACTGTCATTCGTAACACCTGGGTTTAGCCTGCAATTTCATGTAAAAATGAGTGCTGTGAAAAATGTCTGTTGGACAACAAAAGCCTTACCTTTGAATGAATTCAAGAGTACAGGCAGCCTCATCCTGGTACTGCAGGTTGCAGATGTAGTGAATTGCAAACAGAGCAGCAAGCCCCGTCATAAATGTTGGCTTGATGCCCTCTCACAAGATATGACCCTCAAGGCTGATCGTCCAGTGTCCAGCACTCACACGCTCTATTCCACCTGAAACGTGAGGTTAGAGTTATTTCAGAAAGCATTTTGACATGTATAAATATCTCTACTTGGAGGAACAGTCATACTTAAAATTAAGCTCTTTTCTTTTATCTCAGACGTTATCTCAGAAGTTATGTAGGTTATTTACCTGACATGTTTCAGCGTCAAACTTGCGCCTTCTTCAGAGTGTCTCCTGATGCTGCTCCAGGTGGGAGAGAGCATGAACGCCCCCTCGTCCCTGTTGATGGTGTTCAGGCCCCGCTTCCTGATCTCTATGGCCTCCCTGATCCAGGCAAATACAAATATACAAACCCAAGTTTTAGCTTACTGGGTAATTAATGTGGATTCAGACTTGCACTGTGAAGTTGAAACAAAAGAGCCAAGAATTTCAAGCAACGTTACCCAACTCTGTCTCTGCTTACATTAGTAGATTGAATCAAACAGGCAACAGAAGTTACGATGCAATGTTAATAAACCGTAACGTTGCACAGTTTGTAACAGACAAGTTGTTGGTCACTACATGTCAGTACTTCTTTAACTTATGATCCAAAAGTTTTAAAGAGTTTAAACATGCTCTACTAAATGTAGCCTTTTGATGATAGCTGCTGTTAGCTGCTACCACTAAGGTTATCCATTCATGTGATGCACAAAAAAATAGGAAATACTCCAAAATCCCCAAAATAGAAGCACAATGAAGTTTGTAGCTGCTAACCAACCAAAAAACAAAACAGAAGAAGAATATGGCTAACTCAGTTAAACTATTCAGAAATGTGTCCTTAGCTACAAAATGATAGCAAGTTGCTAAACAATACTGCTGTACTTTCCTGCAAGCTTACTGATCACTCACAATTTAAGGTTTATTTACAAGTTTTATTTATTTGTATAAGTTTATTACAATAGAAGTACCTTTGAGAAAGCAAACATCACCAGAAAAGATAAAAGGTATTTCAACTTACGTGTTATATGATGAACGAGGATTCTGAAGTAAATCCAACAGAAAATAATCCAGAAATGGCTTCTCTGCGTGCACCTCTTGAAAAATACTGTATTGTACCGTATTTTTACCATTTATTCAAATATCACTCCCAGAATGCAATGCTATTAATGGTATGTTGCAGTATTTTATTGGAAACAGTAAAGTGCCCAGAAATATTGCCCAGAATGCATTGTTTTATACAATATATTACTGTTTTAAGGGGAAACGGTATGCTACCGTCACAATTTGACCGTATTCTTACAGCATTTTGTTACAGTGTAGTCTAAATAAAGGTGAGTGCATTTCACACAAAGGAACATTTGTTTCTGTTCATTTAGACATTCAGACTTTACTAACATTCAATAAAGGGTTATTAGATGTTTGATTTTATCCAAGAGGAAAAACAGAACTTCAGAAATTCAAGGAAACATAAAAATGCCTTAAACTTTACACTTCAGATTTTAGTCGACTAAATTTACAGCAGATTTCACTGACTAAAAGGAGCCTAAAATTAAAATAATTCAGATGATTAAATTATGACTAAAACTGAAAATTGTTCAAGGTAAAATGATTAAAAGTAAAACTAAATTAGAAAGTGTTGTCAACATTTAAACGGGGTGACAGCAAATCCATTATGCAGCATTAAGGCTGTCACAGAACTATTTATATGCTGACTTAGAAATCAGAGAGTTTGATTCACACCTGTTCACAAAGTGACGACCCCTCCAGAGCAGTAGGTGTTCCTGTTTGGTCATTTTGCTGTTGTCTGTCTTTCTGTTTTCAGGTGCAGGTGAAATCTGTGTTGTAATCAGGAGAATGAGCTGCACCTAGGCCCAGTGCAGCTTTCCCTTTAAGAGCCGCCTCCTGGATCAGTATCTGGCTCTCGCACCACAGGACCAGACCACGCTGTGAATTGCGGAGTTGAAATTGTTTGTTTATTGTATTGATTGTTAAACTTGTCGTTTTCACATTAAATTGTTGACTAAACGGCTTAAACCTCATCTTGCCTCCCGTTTTTGTTGCAGCCTTAGAGCCAGGTTGTAACAACAACTTATACTAATCATTGGAATATGGAAATATTATATATGAACACTGCATACGGTAAAAGGACTAGGGCTGTAAAGTCCTAGTCTACTGGTCGACTAATTGGTCGATGCGTGCTCATTTGACCAAAATTCTGATTGGTCAACAAAATGTATCAATTTCTTTATTTTCCCCTGCAGTTCATTTCATCAGGAGAAACGTATCAAGTGAAATGGGGGTATTTTCTGAACACCCCCATTAGTCTTAGAACACCATTTTAATGTATTGATCGTTCATTTCAATATTTTTATTTAAGAATATTTCAATATTCTCGTCAAATAGTCGTTTATTTGTTTTATAACTGCATACGCAGCTGCCCGCTGCTCGCTGCCCGCTGCAACAGTGGCATCACTCACCCAGTCCGCGCTGGATTTTATGCCTCATAGAAACACCCAAATGCAAAAACGACATCACAGAAGGAATTGACAATGTTATTTCTGAGGGTATGAGGCCCATTGGTGTCGTGGAAGGTCAAGAAAAACATTGGAACCTGGATATTCAGTGCCAGCACGCCAGACATGTATACACACGCACTAACGGCAAAATACGAGGGAGGAAAACAGAGAAAGCTTCAGAGTTAATAGATCAAGATAACAGATGTGTACGTCTCTTTGAATGGAGTCCTATATGACAGTGACTGCCCATTTCATTGATGAAGACTGGAAAGGAAAGAGTCTTGTGTTGAGAGAGAAAAAAGGAGAGCCACAAACATGGCTGTGTGACTATATGAAGTTGCTGATGCCTTCAAAGTTCCAGCAGAAAAAGTGTCTGTTGTCGTGAACAACGTGGTTAATATGAAACTCTGTGTGGAAACACGAAAAGAGTCCCATGAATTTCCAGGTTCCAATGTTTTTCTGGATATTCAGTGCCAGCGCGCCAGACAATTACACATGCACTAACGGCAAAATACGAGGGAGTAAAAAAGAGAACGTTTCTGAGTTAACAGATAAAGATAACAGATGTGTACATCTCTTCGAATGGACCCCTATATGACAGTGACTGCCCATTTCATTGATGAAGACTGGAAAGCAAAGAGTCTTGTGTCGAGAGAGAAAAAAAAGGAGAGGCGCACACAGGGGACAGGGGTTCGACTGGTCGATTTTTGGTCGAAAATTGTTGTATTTTAGACCAACAATTTCTTTGGTTGATTACAGCCCTAACAAGTACTTATGCAGGGGTGTCCACACTTTTTACACTTTAACACTTTATGGAAACTAAGTAAAAGTTTTAGGTTTTGGGGATGAGTTATGACCTGTAAAGGGGACTGTGTCACCTTGTGGTATAACCCTGTCAGGGAGAGTCTGACAGAAACATGACGCTTCCTCCTGTAATGCTGCTCTGAAGAAGCTCCGCCCCCTTCACCTCGTCTGACCCGACAACTCAGGAAACAGACTGTTGACTGTTCTTCCTGTTGACACAGAGGAGAAGCTCACACGCTGTCAGATCGACAAAATACTGAAAACAGGACGAGCTCCACACCAGGAGGAGGTCTGTGAACTCTGAGAACTGTGGGAACACCAACACCACCAGCAGGTCCAGACTCCACAGACTGACGGAGAGCTTCAAGGTCCAACCAGAGAGAGAGAGAGAGACTCTCAGGGACGGAGCAGCTTCATGTTGTTCTGCTGAGACTCTGTTTCACTCTGATAAAATGGAGTCCAAGTATAAGGAGGTGTGTTTTTTTTGTAAGAAGAAGGACAAGCAGTGTCCTTATTGTAAGAGGAGACAGTCAAAGTCGTGGTTACCTTCAAAGTTTACACTGAAGAAACTGATGTACTTTCTGATTCTGGTTCTGATTGCGATTTTGTGTCAGATGTTTATCCAGCAGAGAGCTTCAGAAGATCTCTGCAGTCTGCATGGAGAGAAGTTCAAGCTCTTCTGTCTGGACCATCAGGAGCCGGTGTGTCTGGTCTGCAGAGATTCAGAGAAACATGTTGGGCACAGATTCAGACCCATTGATGAAGCTGCTCCACAGCAGAAGAAGAACCTTCAGGAGCTCCTGCAGCCCTTAAAGGAGAAGATGAAGCTTCATGAAGAAGTCAGAGTGAAGTCTAATCAAACTCTGAGACACGTGGAGGTCCAGGCCCGACACACAGAGGCTCAGATCAAGGAGACGTTCAAGAAGCTCCACCAGTTTCTGCAGGAGGAAGAGGAGGCCCAGCTGAGAGCTCTGAGGGAGGAGGAGCAGAAGAGCCGGAGGATGAAGGAGCAGATGGAGGCTCTGAGCAGAGAGATAGAAGCTCTTTCACAAACACTCAGAGACACTGAGGAGCAGCTGAAGGCTGGAGACATCTCATTCCTGAAGAACTACAAGGCTGCAGTGGAGAGAGTGCAGCAGCGCCTCCTGCTGGAGGATCCACAGCTGCCCTCAGGAGCTCTGATAGACCAGGCCAAACATCTGGGCAACCTGGGCTTCAACATCTGGACCAAGATGAAGGACCTGGTCTCCTACAGCCCCGTCATCCTCGACCCAAACACTGCTGATTTATATCTCGTCCTGTCTGAAGATCTGACCTCCATGAGAGAAGGAGAGAAGCAGGAACGTCCTGATAATCCAGAGAGGTTTGATGATTACTGGTCTGTCCTGGGCTCTGAGGGCTTCAGCTTTGGAGCTCACAGCTGGGACGTCCAGGTTGGAGATAAGAAGGACTGGACACTTGGTGTGTCAGCAGAGTCTGTCCAGAGGAAGGGGGAAATAAAGTCTGGATTATGGACAGTATGGTTAAATGCTGATAAATACAAAGCATGGTCTCCACCACATCCAATCTCTGTCCTCTCAATGAAGAATCGTCCAGAGAAGATCAGGGTGAGTCTGGACTGGGACAGAGGACGACTGTCCTTCTCTGATCCTGATACTAACACACACATCCACACCTTCACACACACCTTCACTGAGAAAATGTTTCCATTTTTTGATGTTAGAGACGATCATCCACTGAAGGTCTGTCCTCAGGAGGTCTCTGTGACCCTCAAACTGAACTAAAACCTGCTGCTGAAGCTTCTTTCCTCAGGGTCCACCTCGGCTCCTGATCCTCCAAAGGGACAGTCCACTGAGACAGGGATGGTGGATCTTTATGTTCAGACCTTTGGGAGGACCTGCTGTGGAGTTTTGAGGGTGTAAATCCGTTTGGACCCTGACTGATCAAATCAAAGCTCAGACTTGAATGTCCTTTATTCTGATCTGAACTAAATGATGGAGAGTTCTGCTCAGCTGGAACGTCAGCTGTCTCTAAATGTCTTTATTGGACAGACAGAGACAGTGGACAGAGTCAGAGAGGGGGACCTGCTGACTGATATTTGTGGAGATTTTCCGTCTATGCTCTAGATTCTGATTTTTAACTGTCCAGACAAATGCTGCCTCTGTTCAGGTGTAACAAACTAAATAGTGTGTGAGCTGATCTGTGTCTCTAAGTCCTGAAGTTCATCATGTTGGCTTCTGAACGTCCCTCTAACGTTCTTTATTTTTTTATTTGAAAAAAACATTTGACATTGTTGACCACCAAATTTTCGTAGCAAAATTAACATACTACAATTTTTCTACACAACCCATAACCTGGATTAAATCCTAGTCATCAAACAGAAAACAGTGTGTCATGGTCAATGATGTCAAATCACTGCAGTGTCCAATAGGAGTCCCACAGGGCTCCATACCAGGACCTCTTCTGTTCTGTCTATGCATTAACGTTCGTTGCAATTCTTGCTCTTGTGTTTACTTTCAAATATATGTTGATGATACTATAATTTATTATGTTCTCTGAGCAGCCTGGGGAGACCTCTCACTCTGGTGTATTTCTGGGAGATGAAGAATTACAACATGTTAATGAGTTTAAGTACATGGATGTAATCTTGAATTCTTCTCCTTCTTTTAAGAACCACTTAAAATATATCCAATATTGTTAAATTCAACCTGTCCAGTTTTAGACAATTATGAAATTCTCTGACTGAGTGCTGCATTAATGTTCCCACATTAACTGATCTTCTCACATATTGATTACTGCTCAACTAGCTGGTCAACTACGGGAGTAGCAACTCTCAAACCAATTAGATAAAAGACTCCCACATCACTGCTGAAACATCCTTTCAAAGTACAATTTGTTGAAGCCATAGTCCAACTTTTTTTTGTTTTTATGTTTTGACTCAATCCTGAGTCCACAACAAGAAGATAGACATTATTCTTTCAACTCTGCAGTAACATGTAAGAGCCCTCCCACTGCTAACTAGCTTAGCTCAAATAGCTGGAAATCAGTGGAAGATATTAGCCTGCTTCTGCCTACAGTCATCAGGTAATCTCATCAGCAACTCTAAACGGTCCTGTGTGCTAATTGTGACCCTTTTTTTTACTGCATAATGTGATGTTATCTTCGATTGTTTTGTTGCCCTACTTTTGTGGTGGTTTGAGCTAGCAATGTAAAGCTGAGTCAAATCTTTTAAATGACTCTTTTGAGTGCTCAGTGAGAACAGATTTGCAGTTGTCAGTGAGCCATTCTTAAATAGCCATACTTAAATTTCAAGCAATTTGCATTTAAGATTTGCTCACAAACGAACAGCTCACTCACAAATATGAATCAATTCCCATCATGCACTTAAAAGAGTCGTTCAAAAGACTCGACTTATTCATGAACTTCACACCACTAGCTCAAACCAGAGAACAGGACTGCTCTCAATATGATATGTACTCGATACACGTAAATTGTGAGCAATGAGTTTGCTATTAACAAAATTCCAGACAACTTTTCTTTTAATACAAGAAGAACAAAACAAGGAAGAGTTATAAATGATTCTACAACTTAGGAAACTTAAATTCAGGTCCTCAAAGATGGTAGACCTAAGTTCAAATTTGGAACATGTACTTCATCATGTAGCTTGGCTTCTACTTTGAACTGTACCGTTGTTAACATTACCCAAAGAGTATTGACAACAACTGTCAAACACTGAGGCTGTATTGATTATTTAGAATCTGTATTTCCAAGGACTGTGTGATGATGTTTTGCTGTATCGATATTTTGAGCACAGGCCTAACATGGAAGAAAGTCAACAAAGCAAAGCCTCTGTTTAGGGTTAGAAACAGATAATATGATGATGGTAGAAGATAACATACCATAGTTAGGTAAAAAGGAGTCACAACAAGCACACGGGACCATTAAGAGTTGGTACGGAGGACCGTCCTTTCACCATCACCGAGGCTGATGTCCGCCGCTCCTTCCTCCAGATCAACCCACGTAAGGCAGCTGGTCCAGATGGCATACCTGGACGGGTCTTGAAAGCCTGCGCCCACCAGCTGGCGGGGGTGTTCACGGGTATATTCAATGAGTCACTCTCCCTCAGAACTGTTCCAACTTGTTTTAAGTCCAGCACCATCATTCCCATCCCCAAACAGCAGAAAGTGACCAGTCTCAATGACTGGCGCCCCATAGCCCTAACCCCTATAGCCAGTAAGTGCTTTGAGGGACTGGTGAAAGCACAAATATGTTCCTTGCTCCCCCCCACCCTGGACCCCCTGCAGTTTGCTTATCGCACCAATAGAAGCACAGAGGACGCCATAAACCACGTCCTCTACACTGCACTCTCCCACCTGGAGGGCCGAAACAGATATGTGAGGATGCTATTTGTTGATTACAGCAGCGCGTTCAACACCATAGTTCCATGTAGGCTCACCGGGAAGCTCTGGGACCTGGGCCTGCCCACAGCCCTGTGTGAACTGATCCTGGACTTCCTGACGGGTCGCCCCCAGGTGGTGAGAGGGGGCAACTGCATGTCCTCCTCATTGAGCCTGAGTACCGGAGCGCAACAGGGCTGTGTTCTCAGTCCGCTCCTGTACTCTCTGTACACCCATGACTGTGTGGCCTCTCATCCATCCACCACCATCGTGAAATTTGCGGATGACACGGTGGTGGTGGGGCTGATCACCGGGGATGATGAGATACATGCATACAGAGAGGCAGTGGACAACCTGGGGAAGCGCTGTGAGAAGGACCGCCTCCTGATGAACGTCTCCAAGACTAAGGAGGTCATCATTGATTTCAGGAGGGGAAGGGACCCACATCTTCCTCTCACCATCAAAGGAGAAGTGGTGGAGAGGGTGGAGTCCTTTAAGTACCTGGGTGTAAACATTCATGAAAAGCTGAAGTGGGAAGTCCACACAACTGCGGTGGTTGCCAAGGCACAACAACGCCTATATGGACTAAGGCGGCTCAAGAAGTTTGGCCTGAGTCCCCACACCACCAGGGCCTTCTACCGTGGAACAATTGAGAGCCTGCTGACAAGCAGTCTCACCAGCTGGTATGGAACCTGCACTGCAAAAGACCACAAGGCCCTTAGTAGGGTGGTGAGCTCAGCCGTGCTGATCACTGGGTGCACACTACCCAGCTTGGAGGAGCTTTATAATCAGCGGTGCCTCAGGAAGTCCCAGAGGATTATTAAGGACCCCACTCACCCTCACAACCATCTGTACAAAGTACTACCCTCAGGGAGGAGATATGAACACATCAAGACAAAGACTGACAGAAGGAAAAGTCGTTTTTTTCCTCAGGCCATGAGACTGCTCAACAAATGAACTCTCTGACCTCATGACTGTATATTGCCTTGTGTCCTTAACTGTTTTAATTAGTTTTTTTTTTTTTAACATACCCGCTTTTATCCCTTATTATTTTTATTCCAGTATTATTGTTATGTATTATATTTTAAACCACGGAGCAAAGAACCCAATATAAGTTTTTTACAGTGTATTACTTGTACATTATCTTGTGACAATAAAGCATCTTGAATCTTGAATCTTGGTAAAAGGTTTATCTGATGACTGTAGGCAGAGGCAGGCTAACACTTCCCATTGACTTCGAGCCATTTCAAGCTATGCTAGTTAGTAGTGTGAGACCTTTATCTGTCTTTTACGTGTGATTGAATGGACAGTTGAATGAATGGCATCTATCTTATCATGGACTCAGGAGTGAGGCAAGACACCAAAACAACAAAAATATTGGATGATCACTTTAACCCTTTAGCTCCCAGCTCAACTGCTTGGCAGAGGTGAATAAATCCAGAATATTTAGTGTGTTGAAAACATCATTGTTCATTTCTGTAAATGTTGTAAGAAACAGAAAATGCAAATGACCCAAGATAACTGATATTTTCTTTGAATTGGATTAAAAACCTGGTTTGTCGAATTCAAAATCATATATTTTAAGTTATTTTTTGTTATTTTATTTACAATAATGTCTGCCATTTGTCCCAAATATTTGTGCATTTTTATGTCATCACATAATCAACTGTTAGCTTTTAAAACCTTTAAATCCCACATCAAGAAAATGTCTGTTTTTTGTTTTGTTTGAAATCTTCTGTTTCTTGAAATTTTGACAGTATCAAACATTTACTTGGTCTGTTTTGTTTTTTAAACATTTAATTTCACTGAATTTATTGATGACCTCTGCCAGACAGTTGAGTTGATAGTTAAAGGGTTAAACTTTGAAAACTTCCAGAAGTTCAAAATTATCTGAATGTTTTACAGATCACAAGAGCCACAGTTTGAAGAGAGTGTGAGGTTCTCCTCAGATGAACCAGCTTTGATCAAAATGTTCTGTCATTCTGAGGTCCTACATTATGGATCAGTTCTCCACCATCAGTCAGAGAAAGTTCCAGCTTTGTAACTTTTCAGGGTGGTCTGAAGGTGAGGCTCAGGACAAACCAGACCTGTGAGCATTTATAAACATCTGTCTTTAATGTGCGTACATAAATACATCTCTGGATCTAACCTAAGTGCAAACTAACATTCATAATTACATCTATGTATGCTAACCATGAGCAGTGCTGTGTATGAACATGTCTGTTTATGACAAACCTGTGCAGTATAATTGTGGACAAGTGCACAATAATAATTTAGCACATTTACTGCAGTGTGAAACTTGTTAGCACTTTAGCACATTGAACAGCTGTCACATTTTAACACTGAGGGTCTTTTTGTTCTGGTTTGTCTTTAGTAGATCTTCTATAGTGTTGTATGTGTGTTCTGTAAATTAATGTGGAGCTCATGTTTTGTGAACTTGTCATCTGGCTGCTGCCTGTTACTGATGGATTATATTTATTTTCAGATTGTATTCACCTTATCATGTTCTTTACATCAACCTGCTGTTACTGCAGATGGAAATTAGCCTGTGGTTTATAAAGAAAAAAAACAGTGAGTGATCCTGGGACAGAGAGTCTCAGAGTGAGAGGATTATGTAAGACATGAGCTCCGTCTGATTTATTCATCAACTCTTTATTCCTCCACTGTCACTGTCTGCACATTTTTAATCAATAAAACACATCCTGATTTAAAATAAGGTTTGATTTCTTAAATTTCTTCATCATTTTTATTTCTAACAGTCTGGATATTTGAAAATCTACGGTGACCTGGAGGGGTCCAAAAAAATTACTTAAAAGAGGAGAGACTCAAAACCCCAACGACCCCCAAAGAGAAAAGCTGTTTTGATAATATGAATTACAAAATTGAATAATATTTAATTATATTATCTTTTATTCTATTCTATTAGATTAGATGAGATTAAATTATCAGATGACATTTTATTAATTTACATTATACTTTATTAGATTAGATTTTAGGTTTCAGTTTGTTATAATATATATGATTTTGGTGAATTTTAATAAAAAAGATGTGCTGCTTCCAAATGTTTTGTTTGAATGCATTATGTTATATTAGATTAGATTTCGTTAAATTTTATGCTGCATTGCAGTAATCATACAATTTTGAACAAAAACATAGGTTAGGTTAATAGTAAATAGGTCTTATGTGACCATATTATATGATATGATATATGATATGAAATATGTTATTTGATATTATATGATATTGTATTATATTATTTTACATTACATCACATAACATTACATTATGTTAAAATATATTTTGGTAATGTATTACATTTTTATTATATTATTTATATTATATTGTGTTACTGTATCATAATATACTTCATTATATTTCGACCCGAAAGGAAAAGCTGTTTGGATAATGGCTGAATGTTATTTTTTTATGATATTGTACAGTCTTATATGTTTTTACATTACATTATATTTATTTAAATCATACTGTACTATAACTGATATTGGATTATAAAACGTTACATAATGTTATGAAATGTTCTTTAATGTTCTTTAATTTTAAATCATGTTATCTTATGTTATGCTATTGTATGATATAGTATTATCTGTATTATGTAAGATTATGCTCAATAATTATCATCATTAGAGGGCCTTGTTTAAAAATGGTTAAAAGTTTTTAAAATTACAGGCAGGTAGTGAGGGGGGTGTTGGTGGGCTCCCACTTGACCTGTTTTCCCCAGTTTTAATGCACCACATTATACTTAGAGCTGCACTTAGTCACGGTGAAGGGATAATGTGTCTCTGTCAGGGAAAAAGATATAGAACAACAGGGGGGGACAGAGGGCTTGTCAATAGCCTAGGCTTGGTGCGGCTGGGGGGGTTAGGCCTTACTGGCTATGACTTTGTGCGGAGGATGGGTGGTGTTGTCGGGTTTTGGGTGTTGCTGGGCTCTGGTGCCTGCAGGTGGGGGTCTGGGGCAGTGCT
Source organism: Scarus forsteni (assembly GCA_036419115.1). NCBI lineage: Eukaryota > Metazoa > Chordata > Actinopteri > Labriformes > Labridae > Scarus > Scarus forsteni. The sequence continues at coordinate 22,587,714 of JAZDUH010000198.1, read as the reverse complement.
TGGGAGGCAGGTGGGCCCTGCTGGGTTATGTATCCCTTGGTGGGCTGTGGTGCCGGATCCATCCGCTTGTTATTCACTGAGGACCTCCTTGGGGCATGGGTGGCTGCATGTGGGTTGCTGCTCTGTGCGGTTGGTCCGGGGGCCTAATTTGGATCTTGGGCGGCACTCTCCGGCGCTTGTCATGGCCTTGGCTTTTCTGAGGGGCAGGACGTGACCTCGACCCCACCACTGCACGCCCACATCCCGCCCCAGCTGGCCTTGCTGTGGCTGTTTCCCAGAGCCTCAAAGGATTGGCTTAGAGCCCCCTCTTTGGCGGGGGGCTCCTGGGGGATTTGGCTCCCGGGGGGCCTCTGGTGTGCCGTGGGGGGGTCAGTTAGTGTTTTATTTATTTCATTCATACATCTGAAAAAAAGCACTTTCATACAAGCATATAAGTATATTACTGAATGAAAAGGAACAGGTAGAAGAAAAATCTTATATTATGTGCCACTTTTAGATACTTAAAAAAATATTTCAAAAACAACAAATCAGCAACAACACAATGATCAACATAATTCACAACAATAATAAAATAAAACAGCCCTCATCAACACTGCTGGTCCCAAATTCTTTGTGATTCTCAATGACAACAACAACAAGCAACAACCGCCAAAATAATACTAATAATTATAATGTTTGAGAGATTTCATCAATTACAAAAATGGTAAGGTCAGGGTGGCTGGGTGCTGAGGGAGGGGCTTACTTGGGGCTGAAAGGGCGGGTGATTGGTGAGGACGTGCGCTGTCCGCAGGGTTCTGCCCCCCTGCACCCCTGGGAATTGTCCTTGGTACCGTTCGGGAGGCGGGTCTGTCCCCTTGGGTCCTGGGGCTATCGCTGGGCCTGCTAGCTTTGGGGACCATGTGGTGGGCCTCGGGTGCCCTGGTGTCCCGGGGGCACCTGTGACATCGATCTCCCCGAGCATGGACAACTACTTGGGTATTGACCACCTCACATTCATGTGTTTACAGATACACAAGCTCCTGTCAAGACTAACTAACAGAAATTGTTTATCCCATCAGAACATGCTGAGTTGGGCACTCTTACACATCTTCTCATGTCCTGTGTTGCATGCTCCTCCATTCCCTGTCCATGTGGGTCCAACCCCCCTACAATTAAGACCCCACATCTCTGGTGTCCCTGGTTTCTTCCAGTCTTTACTTCCTGGATGGACTTAGATCAGCACAGCATTTGAACTGCTATCTCAAATTAATAACAGTAGCCATTTGTCCTCCCTTCTGTTTGTCTTGTCTCGTCCTGTCTGTCACTATTTCCCCTTCTTTCACACTGTGGTGTGGCACAGCCCTCCCCTTCAGCTCACATCAGGGGTTAAATAAAGTTAGATTTAAAGAAGTAGCTTACAGGGAGGGCTGGTGATGGTCACTATAGCAGTGAATCATATTCACATATCTCTCACTGCTAGAAAAAAAATGCATTGGTGTTTTCCATGCTGTCATTGGACAAAGTGATCAGCGGAAAAGATAATGCAGTTGGGTGCATGACGTGTTGCTTAAAATCCATATAGTTAATGATATTTAATAATTCACTGGAAACAGGGTCTGAAATATTATTTATGTGCAGGTTAAAATCACTGGTTAAAATAATCAGATTATATGGATTGTGTAAAATCGATAAAAACTCTGAAAATTACGGCATAAAAAGACTGTGGTGGTCTTTAACTGTCACACATAAAATTGTAAGGTTGTTAAAAACAATGGAGTGGTATTCAAAACTTGTGTATTGTTGAAATAAAACAGGTTTGGTGGCCAAAGTCTTCATAATAATTGAGGCAGTGCCACCTTCCCTTTTACCATTCCTAGTTGAAAAAGCAAGGTTAAAATCAGGCGGGGAGGCCTCAGTGAGAACAACTGGGCCATCTGTACCCAGCCATGTTTCAGGTAAAAAGAGACACACAAGTTTGTGCTCTAAAATCAGATTATTTACAGTAAAAGACTTGTTCAGCAGAGAGCGGACATTCAACAGGGCCATGTTTATGGTAATTGGGGGCTGATTAACTGGGGGGTTTTGTGGTGATAAAGTTTTAGGTTTTTTTTTACACTGAGGCCAACATAAAGAGGAATTCATGGACAACTGAACCACTTACTGCGTCTTCTAAGTCCATCAGAGCTGAGCTCTTCAGTCAGGGGGATTTTAGGAAGCGGGTCCTGGTGTCCCTGGTTTCTGTCTGATCCTGATGGCTGTAGGAGCTTTTGTAGGTCAGACCTCAGACCTCAGCAGCAGGGAGCAGGACAAAGTCCAGAGAGCTTTATGGTCCAGGGAGAGTCTGACAGTAACATGACGCTCCCTCCTGTGAACGTGCTCTGAAGAAGCTCTGCCAATTCACCTTATCTCACCAAACCAGACCTCTGAGAAACCAGATAACTGACTGTGTTTTTTGCTGACTCAGAGGAGATGCTCACACTCTGTCAGATCGACTAAAGACTAAAAACAGGACGAGCTCCATAACCAGGAGGAGGTCTGGGAACTCTGAGAACTGTGGGAACACCAACACCTCCAGCAGGTCCAGACTCCACAGACTGACGGAGAGCTTCAAGGTCCAACCAGAGTGAGAGAGACTCTCAGGGACGGAGCAGCTTCCTGTTCTTCTGCTGAGACTCTGATTCACTCTCAGACAAAATGGCATCAATGTTTGAGGAAGACCTGAGCTGCTCAGTCTGCCTCGACATCTTCAGGTAAGTGATACAGATTCTTCTCCCAGGCTGTTTCTATGCTGAGCTCCAAACTGCAAAATGTGTTTACTGTACATACGATCATTCACTGCACATATCTTCCTACTGTACACGCACCTGTGACCTTTGCTTCTTTTTGCTTGTCACTTGTCTTATTTATCTGGTAAATACTGTACTATTTTATTCCTATTAATTAAATTATTTTTTATTTAATAGTTTAATTCCTTCTTTGCGAGTTTCTGCTTCTGTTTATACATGCATATACACACTGTATTAATGTAGTCTGTACTTGGACACTGAAGTAAACCCGCTGAGTGTCTTAATATGTCCAACATAGCAGGCTGAAAAAGCTGATTCTGATTCTGGTTCTGATTCAGAGATCCTGTGATCCTGTCCTGCTGCCACAGCTTCTGTAGAGAGTGTGTGGAGAAGAGCTGGAAGGACAAGGAGGACAAGGAGTGTCCACTCTGTAAGAGGAGACACTCAAAGGAGGGTATTCATCCAAACTTTACTCTGAAGAACCTGTGTGAGAAGTTTCTCCAGCAGAGAGATCAGAGAGCTTCAGAAGATCTCTGCAGTCTGCACAAAGAGAAGTTCAAACTCTTCTGTCTGGACCATCAGGAGCCTGTGTGCAGCATCTGCAGAGATTCAGAGAAACATGTCGGGCACACAGTCAGACCCATCGATGAAGCTGCTCCACAGCAGAAGAAGAACCTTCAGAAGCTCCTGCAGCCCTTAAAGGAGAAGATGAAGCTTCATGAAGAAGTCAGAGTGAAGTTTGATCAAACTCTGAGACACGTGGAGGTTCAGGCCCGACACACAGAGGCTCAGATCAAGGAGACGTTCAAGAAGCTCCACCAGTTTCTGCAGGAGGAAGAGGAGGCCCGGCTGACAGCTCTGAGGGAGGAAGAGGAGCAGAAGAGCCGGAGGATGAAGGAGCAGATGGAGGCTCTGAGCAGAGAGATAGAAGCTCTTTCACAAACACTCAGAGACACTGAGGAGCAGCTGAAGGCTGGAGACATCTCATTCCTGAAGAACTACAAGGCTGCAGTGGAGAGAGTGCAGCAGCGCCCCCTGCTGGAGGATCCACAGCTGCCCTCAGGAGCTCTGATAGACCAGGCCAAACATCTGGGCAACCTGGGCTTCAACATCTGGACCAAGATGAAGGACCTGGTCTCCTACATCCCGGTCATCCTCGACCCAAACACTGCTCATTCTAAACTCGTCCTGTTGGATGATCTGACTTCCATCAGAAAAGGGGAAGAGCAGCAGCTTCCTGATAATCCAGAGAGGTTTGATTATTGGTCCTCTGTCCTGGGCTCTGAGGGCTTCAGCTCTGGAGCTCACAGCTGGGACGTCCAGGTTGGAGACAGTAAACACTGGTTTCTGGGTGTTTCAGAGTCTGCCCCGAGGAAGGGAGACATAGTGTCTGGAGAATGGGCAGTATCGTTAGAAGATGATGAATACACAGCAGAGTCACCACCACATTCAGTCACTGTCCTCTCAGTGAAGATTCGTCCAAAGAAGATCAGGGTGAGTCTGGACTGGGACAGAGGACGACTGTCCTTCTCTGATCCTGATACTAACACACACATCCACACCTTCACACACACCTTCACTGAGAGACTGTTTCCATACTTTAACACTGGAGACACTCATCCACTGAGTATCTGTCCTCAGGAGGTCTCTGTGACCCTCAAACTGAACTAAAACCTGCTGCTGAAGCTTCTTTCCTCAGGGTCCACCTCGGCTCCTGATCCTCCAAAGGGACAGTCCACTGATGGTGGATCTTTATGTTCAGACCTTTGGGAGGACCTGCTGTGGAGTTTTGAGGGTGTAAATCCGTTTGGACCCTGACTGATCAAATCAAAGCTCAGACTTGAATGTCCTTTATTCTGATCTGAACTAAATGATGGAGAGTTCTGCTTAGCTGGAACATCTTTGCTTGGTTCTGGTTTCTTGTTGTTTCTGCTCTGAACTGCAGTCTTTGTCCATCACAGATTTTCTTTGACTGAAGCTCCATCCTCAGAAATATGGACTTTTCTGTCTCTAAATGTCTTTATTGGACAGACAGAGACAGTGGACAGAGTCAGAGAGGGGGACCTGCTCAGAGATATTTGTAGAGATGTTCCTTCTGTGCTCTAGATTCTGATTTTTATCTGTCCAGCAAAATGCTGCCTTTGTTCAGGTGTAACAAACTAAATGGTGTGTGAGCTGATCTGTGTCTCTAAGTCCTGAAGTTCATCATGTTGGCTGCTGAACGTCTCTCTAAAATGGAGGTTGTCCTAACGAGCTGATCAGCTGTGTTGGTGCTTTATTTCTAGATTTGAAAAAGACAATTTGAGATCGTTGGGCACTAAAATTTTTATAGCAAAATTAACATACTACAATTTTTCTAAACAATCCATAACCTGGAATAAATCATATTCATCAAATAGAAAACAGTGTGTCATGGTCAACGCTGTCAAATCAATAGTACCCAGTAGGAGCCCCACAAGGCTCCATACTGAGACCTCTTCCTTTTGCTTTATACATGAATGATCTTTGCAATGCTTGCTCTTGTGTTCATTTTCAAATATATGTTGAATTCAATTGAATTTATTTTCATTTGGAACATGCATGCAAAGAACATAAAAATAATGAAATGCTGTTCACATAAACGAAAAAAAGGATTGTCCAACCACATGCCTTAAAAGGAGCAGGAGGAAGTAGAACACTTTTTTAGATCCTAACCCTTATTACTGTACTTATTAAAATAAATTCTTCCATTGATGCAAATACATAATACAAATGTATATTACGAAACTTATAATCTATATAAAAATGCTTAACTACCTATACAAAACCAATAAAATATATAATCAAAATACATACGCATACATACAAACATATATTCATATGGATATACATATATACGCATACACACATATACACACCCATGCTTCCTACATATATACACACATGCACATATCCACATATATACACATATGTATCTGACATATAAGCATCAATATAGGCATAATATACTGTTATTACATTATACTGTTATATACATCTGTGTAAATATAATTTGCATCTATGCATACATATACATACATACTTAAATGTCTATATATATTCATAACTGTACATATACATAATAAATCTATATCCAATATCCAAACATTTTATAGCAAAATACTAGTGCTGTCAGACAATTAAAAAAATTAATCTAATTAATTACTGGATTTATAATTAATTAATCTAATTAATCGCATTTTAATCTCATATCTGCTTAAAGTACCCAAATAAAGAATTTGAATTCTAGGATATTATAAAATTGTAGTGCATGACTAATCAAATGAATACACTAAGAAGTAAAGATTTGTAAATCCACATTTTTATTGGTGACTAAATAAAACCAAAGTCAGGGCAACTTGTCCAGAAAATTCTAAGCTCAATCAGGCAACTCAAATTACACTTTAACTGTGTTTCATAAATCAAATTCAAAATAAGAAAAAGGTGGAGGACATCCAGCAAAACAATTAGGCCTGATGCATTATTAAAGAATGGAGTACAAATATAGATAAATAAATTCAAAAATAAAATAAGACTAAGTCTTAAATATGCCATTCCTGTTGTCACCTGGGCTTTGTTTGGTTTGACTAGAGACGCATGTGTGAAGTGACACGTGCCACTGCCATGTACGGGTCCTCCAGCTGGACAATATCAAAATGTTTGTGTGCTATAATTAATCTGTGATTAATTTTTATAATGCATTAATTTACGGTGTAATTAATTAATCTAATTAATGCACTAAAGTGACAGAGTGACACAATAATCTGTTATTATTATGCAGCTTTTATCCATGTTTTTATTCTTATCGTCATAACTCGGTTTTTAGCTTGTTTCTGTTTATTTTCACTGCTTATTGTGACGAGCTCTGTACTTTAACATCCTTGTGCAATAACTTCTGACCATGCTTGCCACCAACTTCCTGCTTATGTTACTGTTGTATGTTGTCTAGTGTTTTTTGTTATTTATAATATTGCGTCCTTGGCCAGTAGTATTGCTGTCTAAGAAAAATTTCCTGCAAGGGACAATAAAGTTGATCTATCTATCCATCTATCCATCTATCTATCTATCTATCTATCTATCTATCTATCTATCTATCTAAATGCATCAATATAACCCACAGAAACAGAGAGCAGAGTTATAATATCTGACCCTGTTGTACCGTCTGCGTTACAGTCTCAGATCAGGTCCTTCCCACAGCGGCCTGAGGCTCATTCCTAACCTCTCCCTGACTGTCAGCTAGGGGTGTGCGATATGACGATATTAAATCGTTAAGGATTATAACAATTTAATATCGTCATAAAGCAGAAAGATCGTCAGATCGTCTGTGTGGGCACAGAGACTTTGACACGCACCTGACTAACCAATCGCAGCACATTACGCTCAGTGCAAAAATCTGTTATAAAGCAGCTGTATTATTCACTCAGATTATAGACATTGCAGTTAGATAAAATTTGTTTTGAATTGTTGATATTGTTGTTCATTACCTTTTATGTTTACATTTATTGCACATTTTTATAAAACTGCACTATTTAAATTAAAACCTGTTCAGAAAGTTTCTTTGGCTTTAATTGTCATTTTTTTCATTCAGGGTTTTACATGTTTTATATGTTAAACAGGGAAAAAATGGTCCAACATGCAAATTAGTCTAGAAAAATCAAAGTAAAAAAGAATCATGATAAAATCGTGATCGTGATTTTATTTTTAAAAAATCGTGATATGATATTTTTGCCATATCGCCCACCCCTACTGTCAGCAGAGTGATAACTGCTTACCTGTCAGCTCTCTCTCCTGAGTGTCAGGTTTCATACCTGGACACTTTCACACCTGGAGTCAGAGTGTTTGGGCTGAGGTCTGTCATGTCTGTGTTCACATGAGAGAATCAAACAGGCTGAAGAGAATGAAAAACGCTCCACAAACACATTCAAGACAGATTTATCATTTATCATTATTACAATGTTACATCGACAACTGATCAAAAGGTTTAGAAAATAATCAATCAAACATAATCAGATAAGAGTAGGGCGGAACAATTAATTGCAAATTAGATTAAATCACAATATGGCTTGATGTAATTTTCAAATTGCAGAGGGTTCAATATTTTTAGCACAAAATGTGTTCAATTTCATCCCTATTTTGCTTCTGTTCTTCACTTCTCCACTTTTTCTCAAATCTTTTATCTTTAGATTAATTTAATGTCATTTTGGTTTTACTATAAAAAGATCTACTGCTTATGTTTGTTTAAGAATACATAAGATGAGGAACATTAAAACAATTGCAGAGTAAAAGCAATATTGGGGAAAATAATCACAATCAAATTATTTACTCAAATCGTTCAGCCCTAAATCAGAGTTTCTCTGCAGTTTGAACAACCAGAAGGTTTTATAAAAACTAACTAATGAATGAGTTATTATAGGTTTACTTTGAACATTCAGGCTGGACTAGTTTTTAAAAATACTCCTTCATAAGTGAAGCAGTATTTAGTCAGATTATATCAGGCATTATAAAATAAAAATAAAGAGGTGGCACAGGCTGATCAGATGGCATTAAACATAATAAAGAGGAAATTCTATACAAGGATGAATCAGACAAAAACAGTCTGAGAACACTGCTGCAGGCTATCATCATTAAGACCAGGGGTGGGCAACTGGTGGCCCAGGGGCCATGTGGCCCTTCACTTCGCTCATTGTAGCCCACCAGTCATTTCCACAAAAAACCCCAAACTGGAAAAATGAAAAGACCAAACAACAATTGCCAAATATGATAAATCATGATCAACCAGGACCATATAATGCATAAATCTGGATAGGTGATTAAATATTTTTACTAACCTTAGGTACATGCGTTGTTTTTACAAGTCATTTAAGTTCCTACTCACCTATGATTGTGTCTCTAAAGATATTTTATGAGGCATTAAAACATAATTTAAAGTATTGGTAAAAACCATATTTGAAAATAAACACAGCTTCAAAAACTGGTAAACATTTGTTCTTTTACTGATTAAAAAGAAGAAGAATTGGCTTAAAATATTTGTCATGTTTATTTTGATCATTCTTAATTTTTAATTGTGTTTGAGTTAGAATATTTATGTGTTGATATAATCCTTGGTTAAGCTTTTTATTTGTAACTTTTTGTTTATTTATATTTTTCTTTGTTGACAGTGCCAACAATATGTAACAGTGCAACAATGTGGCCCTTTTGGTATCGATAGTTGCCCACCCCTGATTTAGACTCTAATTTAGTTCCTTTTTTCATATTTTTATATCACAATTATTAATGTTCTCCCCAGATGTTTAGATATGTTTCCTATTCTTTATCATATTATTTTTCTTGCGACAGCTATTCTTCTCCTCCAGAGCACCCTGGATGGAGGGAGGGTCCTGTGGGGCTCCTCTCTGTGCAGGTCCATGCAGGTTTTACCAGTGTTGACATTTCAGACTGTTCAGCCGAGTCACACCACGGTCTGTGCAGAGCTAACACCATCATAGGTGAAGTCTGTAACATTTAGCCTGTAACAGTAATAATCCCAGCTGTTATTGTTTATCAGAAGTGTCATTATTGTTAGAGCACGCCACAGTGACATCATCATCATCATTATTATTAATATTCTAAACATTGTCAACATGATTTTCATCAGTATCCAGGTTTACATGCAGACTCTTTTTTCATTCTGATTGAAGATCTCAGGTGAGCTGTTTACATGTGACCTGATCTATTCTGATCTGGTGTTTACATGTGACACAACATTTAATCAGAACAGCTGTTTTACAGACACGTGAAACTCTCAGATCTATTTAAACATCACATGATCTATCAAAGATGGAGGTAAGTAGGTGTTTTAATGAATTATTTGAGGGTTGTTCTGTTTAGCCTTACAGTAGCCTTCAGAGTTTTCCAGAGTGGACTTTTTTAAATAGTTCAGTTTTTCTTGTTTTCCTACTGTCTATAATGTTTTGTTCTTTGTATTAAAACCAAACTCTCAGACCAGTGCTGTGTGCTCTGTTTGGAAGCCGCCATGTTTCCAAGTGAGTAAACGTAACTGCTCGTTTACGTCCAGACTGAGCATGTGCAGACAGAACCGAGTCTGACAACTTTCAGATTCACAGTTTACACGACAGGATTTTACTTTTAATCGGTTTGGAAAAGGAATATTCTACCCCTGTACAACTGAATGAAATTCCATTCAGATTTGTCCTGTTTATTCTGATTGAGGTGTTTATATGGAGCATTTTTATTCAGTTTGGGCTTCTAACCCGATTCTAATCAGAATATTAGGCTCCATGTAAACCTGACTACTGATTTACGTTTGTGTAGATTCTCATTCAACCAGGTCATGGTTAAGCCGAAGAGTCAAAATGGAGGCAACTGGATAGTTTTCAGTATTGGGAAGACGTTTCGTTTTCATCCAAGAAGCTTCTTCAGTTCCAAAAAGCTGGACAAAGCAACAGATGTTTAACCTGCTAGAAAACAAGATAAATATCAGGCAAGAAATCTAGCAAGCTGAAGAAGCTTCTAAGATGAGAATGAAACGTCTTCCCAAAACTGAACACAGTCCAGTTGCCTCCATTTTGACTCTTCAATATTTCATCAATGAGGTTTAAATGGTCAAATTATCACAGTTATTATTCATCACCACAATCTTCATCTTCTTCCTCATCCTCTTGTCCTACTTGTGCCCCTCCAGGCTCACGGTGACCTTCTTTGGGAGTATGTGCAGAGGGCACTCGTCTGCAGTCCTGATGTGAGGGAACAGCAGCTCGGTGAAGGAGCTGCTGAAGGTGTGGATGCAGGTGTCAGTGAGGAGGTCCCAGAAGGAGAGCTCTCCTCCATCATAGTCCAGGCTCACCCTGATCCTCCTGAGGCTCCTCACAGGAAGAGCCGTCTGAGGCTGAGCTGAGCATGAAGCTGTGTACCTCCCGTTGAAGAAGCGAATGATCCAGTGACCCGACTGTTTGAGGCCCTCCACACCCACTGACCAGCGCGAGCTGTCTCCAACCTCCACGTCCCAGCTGTGAGCTCCAGACCTGAAGCCCTCAGAGCCCAGGACCACGAAGTGAGTGAACCTCTCTGGGTTTTCTGGAAGCTCCTGCTTCTCTCCTCGTCTCACCGAGGTCAGATCGTCGGACACGTGCAGGTCTGGAAACGCCGTGTTTGGGTCAAGGATAACGGGGCTGTAGGAGACCAGGTCCTTCATCTTGGTCCAGATGTTGAAGCCCAGGTTGCCCAGATGTTTGGCCTGGTCTATCAGAGCTCCTGAGGGCAGCTGTGGATCCTCCAGCAGGGGGCGCTGCTGCACTCTCTCCACTGCAGCCTTGTAGTTCTTCAGGAATGAGATGTCTCCAGCCTTCAGCTGCTCCTCAGTGTCTCTGAGTGTTTGTGAAAGAGCTTCTATCTCTCTGCTCAGAGCCTTCATCTGCTCCTTCATCCTCCGGCTCTTCTGCTCCTCTTCCTCCCTCAGAGCTGTCAGCCGGGCCTCCTCTTCCTCCTGCAGAAACTGGTGGAGCTTCTTGAACGTCTCCTTGATCTGAGCCTCTGTGTGTCGGGCCTGGACCTCCACGTGTCTCCGAGTTTGATCAAACTTCACTCTGACTTCCTCATGAAGCTTCATCTTCTCCTTTAAGGGCTGCAGGAGCTCCTGAAGGTTCGTCTTCTGCTGTGGAGCAGCTTCATCGATGGGTCTGACTGTGTGCCCAACATGTTTCTCTAAATCTCTGCAGATGTGACACACTGGCTCCTGATGGTCCAGGCAGAAGAGCAGGAGCTTCTCAACGTGCAGACTGCAGAGATCTTCTGGAGCTCCCTGATCTCTCTGCTGGAGAAACTTCTCACACATGTTCTTTAAAGTAAAGTTAATAGGAAACAACTCCTTTGATTCTCTCCTCTTACAGAGTGGACACTCCTTGTCCTCCTTGTCCTTCCAGATCTTCTTCACACACTCTCTGCAGAAGCTGTGGCTGCAGGACAGGATCACAGGATCTCTGAATCAGAACCAGAACCAGAACCAGAATCAGAATCAGAATCAGCTTTATTAGGCAAGGCAAGGCAAGGCAAGTTTATTTGTAGAGCACAATTCATACACAAGGCAATTCAAAGTGCTTTACAGAACAAGAAAAATGCATTAAAATCACAGTACAAAATAGAATCAACAATAATCATTAAAAAATGACTTTAAAAAATCACAATACAAAATAAAATCAAAGTTAATCATTATAAAATAAATTTAAAGAGAAGAGTGCAGATCAGATCCTTTCAGTCATATGCACAGTTAAACAGCTGTTTTAAGCCTAGATTTGAACATTGTCAGAGTAGAGGCCTGTCTCACATCTTCAGAAAGACTGTTCCAGATTTTAGCTGCATAAAACTGAAACCCTGATTCCCCATGTTTAGTCCGGACTCTAGGCACCAGCAGAAGGCCGGCCCCTGAGGTCCTCAGAGTCCGAGATGGTTCATATGGCACTAACATGTCAGAGATGTACTTTGGTGCCAGGCCATGGAGAGATTTGTAGACAAGCAGAGCTGCTTTAAAGTCTATTCTCTGAGCCACAGGAAGCCAGTGTAGGGACCTGAGCACAGGACTAATGTGTTCGTAGTTCCTGGTTTTGGTCAGGACCCGAGCAGCAGCATTCTGGATGTACTGCAGCTGTGTTATGGCTCGTTTGGAGAGGCCGGTGAGCAGGCCGTTACAGTAATCTAACCTACTAGAGACAAATGCATGGATAAATATCTCTAGGTCAGGTTTAGACACTATACCTCTGATTTAGGCGATGTTTTTTAGATGGTAAAAGGCTGCTGATGTTATTGATTTTATATGGCTGTTAAAGTTCAAGTCTGAGTCCATTACCCCGAGATTTCTAACCTGATTTGTAGGTTTTAGAGAGAGAGACTGGAGGTGACTGCTGACACTTTCTCTTTGTTTCTGTGGACCAAACACGATGACTTCAGTCTTGTCTGAATTTAGCTGGAGAAAGTTGTTCTGCATCCACACACTGACCTGTTGGATGCAGTGACAGAGTGAATCCACTGGTCCATATTCACCTGCTGTCAGTGACACATAGATCTGAGTGTCATCTGCATAATTGTGGTAGGACACATTAGTACTTTGTATTAACTGGCCTAAAGGCAGCATGTAGAGATTGAACAGGAGGGGTCCCAGGATTGACCCCTGGGGCACTCCACAAGTCAAGGCCATGTGGTCTGAGACACAGTTACCAATTTCTACAAAGTACTTCCTGTCTTCTAGATAGGACTTCAACCAATGTAGGACAGTTCCAGAGATGCCCACCCAGTCCTTTAGTCTTTGTAAAAGGATCTCATGATCGACAGTGTGAAAAGCAGCGCTCAGATCTAGCAGGACTAAGACTGAGACTTTGCCTTTGTCAGTGTTCAGGCGGATGTCATTTGTCACCTTGATAAGAGCGGTCTCAGTGCTGTGATGGGGTCTAAAACCTGACTGGAAAACATCGAATGAGTTGTTCATTAGGAGAAAGTCAGTGAGCTGTTGGTAAACAACTTTTTCAAGGACTTTGCCTAAGAACGGCAGATTTGAGATGGGCCGGTAGTTGTTCAGTACTGTGGCATCTAGACTGCTCTTCTTTAGGAGAGGCTTTATGACCGCAGTTTTCAAGGCCTTTGGAAATGTTCCAGATTGTAGTGACATGTTAACTATCTGAGTAAGTGGAAGTAACAAACTGCTCAGCACAGACTTTAGAAATCTGGTGGGTAAAATATCGAGGCAGCATGTGGATGAACTCAGACTGGTGATGATCTCTTGGACAGTTTTGTCAGTTACAGGTGTAAAATGTGTCAACTCGAAGTGTTTAGGTGGCTGCAGGGTTGTTATTGGTGCTGTGGAATTGATGGAATTCTTAATAGTCTGAACCTTGTTGCAAAAGAAGACTGCAAACTCATTACACTTAGATGTGGAGATTAATTCCAATGGCAGTTGAGCTGGAGGATTTGTTAATCTGTTCACTGTTGCAAATAAGACACGCGAGTTGTTACTGCAGTTTCCAGTAATTTCAGAAAAGTACATCTCCCTTGTTCTATGTAAGATCTGATTGAACATGTACAGCTTTTCTTTATAAATTTCGTAATGAACATGGAGTTTTGACTTTCGCCATTTCCGCTCGGCCCTCCGGCACTCCCTTTTCTGTGCCCTGACCGAGTCGTCATTCCTCCATGGTGACTTCTACTTATTTCTAACCATTTAAACTTTCACAGGGGCAATGGTGTCCAGAACATTCAAAACACTTGAAGTAACAGAGCTCAACAAATCATCAACATTAGAAAATGAGACATTTTCAAAGTTAATCATTTCCAGGAACAGAGCACCTGTGCTGTTATTTATGTGTCTCCTCTGTACTACTGCAGTACCAGCCGGTGGTGTGGGAGAAACAGACAGGTCAAAGAAGACACAGAAATGATCAGACAGGGCAACATCAACCACATTGACATTTGAAATATTAACCCCTTTTGTAATGAGCAGGTCCAGAGTGTGCTGTGCTCTGTTATGGGTGGGATCACACACATGCTGAGTCAGGCCAAAGGTTTCAAGGACAGCACTGAACTCTTTAGCATTTCTGTCACAGACATTATCCACATGTATATTAAAATCACCTGTAATGACCAAACTATCAAAGTCTGTGCATACAATTGAAAGCATCCTGGTAAAATCATCAGTAAAACTTTTATAGTGTTGGGGGGGCTTGTATAGAACTATATAGAGTATGGACGGGGATAGTCTTATCTCCATTTTAAAGGACACATACTCAAATGATGAAAACACCCCAAATGACAACCTGTGTGTAACCATATGATCTCTAAATACTGCACAGACACCTCCACCCTTTTTGTTTTCTCGTGTTTCAGATTCAAATTTGAAGTTGAGTGGAGTTGATTCCATTAAAACTGCATTACCGGTGTTTTTGTCAAGCCATGTTTCAGTTAAAAACATAAAATCAAGTTTATAAGAAGTGATCAAATTATTAATTAAAAATGATTAGCCAGATATGTTAGACGTATTAAGAAACTCACACCAGTTTATTTCAGTGTCTAAGTACAGACTACATTAATACAGTGTATAAACATCTATAAACAGAAGCAGAAACCCGCAATGCCGGAATCAAACTATTAAATAAAAATTAAGATAAAAGATTGGAATAAAATGTGTACAATACGTACAAGATAACAAAAGACAACAAGTGACAAGCAACAAGAACCAAAGTGTACAGTTGCATGTACAGTAGGAGGAAGATAACTGCAGTGAATGATCGTATAAACAGTATATAGACATTTTGAAGTTAAGAGTTAAAGTGTGGAAACAGCCTGGAGAAGAATCTGTTCTTGTGCCTGGTGGTTTTAGCATACACTGCTCTGTATCACTTACCTGAAGATCTAGAGGCAGACTGGGCAGCTCAGGTCTTCCTCGAACGTTGATGCCATTTTGTCTGGGAGTGAATCAGAGTCTCAGCAGAACAACAGGAAGCTGCTCCATCCCTGAGAGTCTCTCTCACTCTGGTTGGACCTTGAAGCTCTCCGTCAGTCTGTGGAGTCTGGACCTGCTGGAGGTGTTGGTGTTCCCACAGTTCTCAGAGTTCGCAGACCTCCTCCTGGTGTGGAGCTCGTCCTGTTTTTAGTCTTTAGATGATCTGACAGCATGTGAGCTTCGTCTCTGAGTCGACAGGAAGAACAGTCAACAGTCTGTTTCCTGAATTGTCGGGTCAGACGAGGGGAAGGGGGCGGAGCTTCTTCAGAGCAGGATCACAGGACGAAGCTCAATCTGCCTCGAGATCTTCCGGTAAGCGATACGGAGCACTGTACACTAAAACCACCAGGCACAAGAACAGATTCTTCTCCAGGCTGTTTCCATGCTGAACTCCTAACTTCAAGTGTCTATTTACTGTATAAATGATCATTCTTTGCACATATCATCCTCCTACTGTGCATGCACCTGTGACATTTGGTCATATTTCTTGTCTCTTGTTTGTCATTTTTTAATCTTGTAAAAACTGTCCTATTTTATTCCTATTATTTACCTTAATTTTTATTTAAAAGTTTAATTCCTGCTTTTCAAGTATCTGCTTCTGTTTATAAATGTTTATACTCTCTGTGTTAATGTAGTCCTTATTTAGATTGAAGTAAACCCGCTGAGTTTCTTTATTTGTCTAACATACAAGGCTGATTAAGCTGTTTCTGATTCTGGTTCTGATTCAGAGATCCTGTGATCCTGTCCTGCAACCACAGCTTCTGTAGAGAGTGTGTGAAGAAGATCTGGAAGGACAAGGAGGACAAGGAGTGTCCACTCTGTAAGAGGAGAGAATCAAAGGAGTTGTTTCCTATTAACTTTACTTTAAAGAACATGTGTGAGAAGTTTCTCCAGCAGAGAGATCAGGGAGCTCCAGAAGATCTCTGCAGTCTGCACGTTGAGAAGCTCCTGCTCTTCTGCCTGGACCATCAGGAGCCAGTGTGTCACATCTGCAGAGATTTAGAGAAACATGTTGGGCACATAGTCAGACCCATCAATGAAGCTGCTCCACAGCAGAAGAAGAACCTTCAGGAGCTCCTGCAGCCCTTAAAGGAGAAGATGAAGCTTCATGAGGAAGTCAGAGTGAAGTTTGATCAAACTCGGAGACACGTGGAGGTTCAGGCCCGACACACAGAGGCTCAGATCAAGGAGACGTTCAAGGAGCTCCACCAGTTTCTGCAGGAGGAAGAGGAGGCCCTGCTGAGAGCTCTGAGGGAGGAAGAGGAGCAGAAGAGCCAGAGGATGAAGGAGCAGATGGAGGCTCTGAGCAGAGAGATAGAAGCTCTTTCACAAACACTCAGAGACACTGAGGAGCAGCTGAAGGCTGGAGACATCTCATTCCTGAACAACTACAAGGCTGCAGTGGAGAGAGTGCAGCAGCGCCCCCTGCTGGAGGATCCACAGCTGCCCTCAGGAGCTCTGATAGACCAGGCCAAACATCTGGGCAACCTGGGCTTCAACATCTGGACCAAGATGAAGGATCTGGTTTCCTACAGCCCCGTCATCCTCAACCAAAACACGGCTCATTCAGACCTCATCCTGTCTGAAGATCTCACCTCCATGAGACGAGTAGAAGAGAAGCAGCTTTCTGATAATCCAGAGAGGTTTGATCATCATTACCACTCTGTTCTGCGCTCTGAGGGCTTCAGCTCTGGAGCTCACAGCTGGGACGTCCAGGTTTGAGACAGTAAATCCTGGATCTTGGGTGTTACAGCAGAGACTGCCCAAAGGAAGGTAAATATATGGTCTGGATTATGGGGAGTATGGTCACATGATAGGGAATACGTAGCAGTGTCACCAAAACATCTTAACTCTGATCTTTCAAAGAAGAAGCGTCCAGAGAAGATCAGGGTGAGTCTGGACTGGGATGGAGGACGACTGTCCTTCTCTGATCCTGATACTAACACACACATCCACACCTTCACACACACCTTCACTGAGAGAATGTTTCCATACTTTTACACTTTAAACCCACTGAAGGTCTGTCCTCAGGAGGTCTCTGTGACCTCAGGGTTCATCTCGGCTCCTGATCCTCCAAAAGAACAGTTCACACAGATGGGGAAGGTCGTCAAGGATCCTCATATTGAGAACTTTTGGAGGACCTGCTGTTTAGTTTTAATAACAATAATAATACCAATAATAATTGCTCTATTTTTAGGGGGCTCTTAAAAACAGAGGTTCACAAAGTGCTTTTAAAGACAGGAACATACAGACAGAGAGCACAGAGGGAATTAAAAACTCAAAAACTCAATTTAAATCAAAAAACATTTCAGACATACAAAAAAAGAATAATAGACACTTTCACAAAAGAACCTGAGGGTTTTGAGGGTGTAAATCCGTTTGGACCCTGACTGATCAAATCAAAGCTCAGACTTGAATGTCCTTTATTCTGATCTGAACTAAATGATGGAGAGTTCTGGGGTCTGATTTATAAAGCTTGCGTACGCACAAAACAGGGCCTGAAACTGGCGTACGCCTTTTCCCACGCAAAGGTTGTGATCTATAAAAACAAACCTGACGGTAAAATGTACGCACCGGTAAGCAAACTCTGAACCAGGCGTACGTACATTTTGGAGGCATGGGAAACTGGACACACAGACGGTGAAGTGGTGAACTGAAGCCTCCAGATACATGTTGATGTCTCCAACATTTTATTTCACTAAATATCAAACTTTACTGACAGATCCACGTCATCATAACCATTCAAACTAACTGTTTTATTTGGGCTATAAATAACGCATGTAATTGACCGTTTCCTATAAGTCACTTTCATTATGAAAATATACAACAACAACAAAAAAAAAAGTCTGCCACATACATATTTCTTCAGTGCTGTCTCGCCTTCATTATCCTGACGGACCTCACAGGACCGGACACTAATGTTTTCGTTGATGTAGAGTTAAAAATTAGACTAACACAGAAACCTCAGAGCCACCAGTTTTCATTCAAATCTGTAAATTTGGCGCATTTATTACCAAGTGCGGTTTTTAGTTGTAATAAAGTTGCCTGTGTCAAGACGCACAGAGCACACAGGGACACGGCGGTGCCTCCTCCATCAGCACATCTTCATCCGCTGCACATATTTATTCTGTAAATAATCTAAGTGACGGGATTAAATCAGGGCACCTCTGACATGATCATTCAGACTACATATCCTCATAAATAGAACAGACGGGATTTCCCAGGAAAAAAATGTGGCCAACAATTAACATTTTTTTGTTTGTCGATCAAAACTTTGATTAATAATAATACTGGGGTAAGGAGACTGCTGACTGACGCGTGCTCTCAGAAAGTATGTAAAGAAGTCAGTGTGGGTCCCGTTAACATGGAAACATTGCAGATATACTTGTGCGTAAGAAGGTGGGTGTTTTGGCACAATGGAAGCATGAAGCAGTGACGTGGTGTAATTCTCAGATTTTTGTAAAGTTTGTGATCCACTGCTGCAGCAAACTACCAACATGTCCATTTTATCCATCACTCCATTCACAAACTCCTCCGTTTGTGGGTCACTTGATCTCCGTCACTGTCCTCTCTGTTGCACTTGCTGCATTAACAGCAGCAGCGACGGACAGCCACTCGCTGCCCTTTCTTTTGTTGGGGATTCCTATGCTGTGAGACCCGAATAAAAAACCTTTCTGGCCATCCACCTCATCAATGAGGACTTCAATCTCCGTCTCCGAGAAATTCCTTTTTTTGTTTATCCTTTCGGTTGCCATTGTCACACGTAAAGTGTATGAGCAAAAGGCTTATTTATATACCCAAATATTCATGAGGTGCTTTGCATTGACCATTTATGGTTAATTATGGGCGTGCGAGGGGCGGGATTTGCAGCTTTTCCACGTGCGCACTTCTCCAGGTGGATTCTGATTTATAAATGGAAAATTGCGTGCAGGTGTGCGTGCGAACAGTTTTATAAATCTGAATTTTTTTGTGCGCACGCCATTTCCTGGTTTTTGGCGCACGTACACTTTTAGTAAGGATTCCACGCACTCTTTTATAAATGAGACCCCTGCTCAGCTGGAACATCTTTGCTTGGTTGTGGTTTCTTGTTGTTTCTGCTCTGACCTGCAGTCTTTGTCCATCACAGATTTTCTTTGACTGAAGCTCCGTCCTCAGAAATATGGACTTTTCTGTCTCTAAATGTCTTTATTGGACAGACAGAGACAGTGGACAGAGTCAGAGAGGGGGACCTGCTGACTGATGTTTGTAGAGATTTTCCTTCTGTGCTCTAGATTCTGATTTTTAACTGTCCAGACAAATGCTTCCTCTGTTCAGGTGTAACAAACTAAATGGTGTGTGAGCTGATCTGTGTCTCTAAGTCTTGAATTCTTAGATTTGAAAAGGGCATTTGACGCTGACCACCAAATTTTAATAGCAAAATGAACACACTAACATTTTTTGCACAAGCCATAACCTGGGTTAAATCATATTCATCAAACAGAAGGCAGGAGTCCCACAGGGCTCCATACTGGGACCTTCTCTATTTGCTTCATACATTAACGATCTTTGCAATGCTTGTTCTCGTGTTCATTTTCAAATATATGTTAATGATACTGTAATTTTGGATCTTCTCTTAGAGGCCTGCAGAGACCTCTCACTCTGGTGTATTTCTGGGAGATGAGGAATCACAGCATGTAAAGAGTCTAAGTACTTTGGCATCATTTTGTTTTAACCTCTTTCTTTAAGAACCACATAAAAACATATCCAATATTGTTAAATTCAACCTGCCCATTTTTAGACAAAAATGAAATTCTCTGACTGTGAGTGCTGCATTAATGTTCCCACATTAACTGATCCTCTCACATGTTGATTACAGCTCAACTAGCTGGTCACTTACAGGAGTAACAACTCTCAAACCCATTAGATAAAAAAAACTCTCACATCACTGCTGTAACATCCTTTCAAAGTACAATTTGTTGAAGCCATAGTCCAACTTTTTGTTGTTTTCGTGTCTTGACTCAATCCTGAGTCCACAACAAGAAGATAGACATTATTCTTACAACTCTGCATGCAGTAACATGTAAGAGCTCTCCCACCGCTAACTAGCTTGGCTCAAATTGCTGGAAATCAGAGGGAGATATTAGCCTGCTTCTGCCTACAGTCATCAGATTAACTCATCACCAACTCTAAATGGTCCTGTGTGCTTGTTGTGACTTGTTTTTTTGATGCATTATATGTCGGAGTCGCGCTGACGGCAACCAGCAGCTCAGGGACCGCAGGTACCACCAGCATTAGCCGGGAGGCTAACCGAGACACCACCAGCGCTAGCCAGGAGGCTAACTGAGACGCTACCAGCATTAGCCGGGGGGCTAACCGAGACACCGCCAGCACTAGCCGGGAGGCTAACCGAGGTTCCACCAGCATTAGCCGGGAGGCCAACCGAGACACCACCAGCGCTAGCCGGGAGGCTAACCGAGGTACCACCAGCATTAGCCGGAGGGCCAACCGAGACACCACCAGCGCTAGCCGGGAGGCTAACCGAGGTACCACCAGCAACTGCGACCCCCAGCGGAGTCGCGCCTACGGCGACCAGCCCAGCAGCTCAGGGACCGCAGGTACCACCAGCGTTGGCCGGGGGGCTGGCCGAGGTACCACCAGCATTAGCCGGGAGGCTAACCGAGACTAACCTTGCATAGCAGATGGGGCCTGCCTGATTCAGTTTCTGAAATTTTAACGACCCAATCAGGGAACAGAGGCGGGAGCTGCGGGAAGAGCGGAAGTGACGAGAAGGCGTGACGTCAGAAGACGGCTATCCGATTTGTACTGCGCATGCGCGAAAACTGCGTCACTTCCTCTCGAGCCGTGATGTGTATAAAAAGATCGATATCTTTTTATCGCGAAGGATTAAGTCATAGAAATACGTACGGATCGGGTAGTGACTCCTGTCATAGAAACTTAGTACAACTTGGCGAAATCTGCCCTCCTCAGAAGTTTACTTGTAAGAATTGTCTTTGACACGGTTCATGTTACATATAAGAGTTATATGAATCATCTGTGTGCTACAATTTAGTGAAAGAGGATAGTATGAGGCCGTTAGCGGTTAGCAGCTAAGTTAGCGGCTAACGGCTAACTTTAGCCGCTACGCACATAAGCTACGTCATACCGGGGCTTGATGTGGATTGGCCTGTGGTGAGTGTGTCAATCAGAATGGTCGCCCAGTCCTCTTCTACTTTGGTTCGAACGGTCGTCCAATCGCCAGCTACTGATTGTTTTGAAGGTCCCGCCTCTGAAAGCTAATCAGAAGATCAGCTACCCAGATGGACTTGTGAAATATTTCCGTGGCGGACATATGAAACTATCCATCTGGCGTGTCAGGTTAAACTGAGACACCACCAGCAACTGCGGCCCCCAGCGGAGTTGCGCCTATGGCGACCAGCCCAGCAGCTCAGGGGCCGCAGGTGCCACCAGCACCCAGGAACCCTGTTTTAAAAAGGCATCGTTCTACAAAACTGTTTCAAACCCTTAATCAAGCTAAAACAGTCTGGGACCCC
Organism: Scarus forsteni; assembly: GCA_036419115.1. NCBI lineage: Eukaryota > Metazoa > Chordata > Actinopteri > Labriformes > Labridae > Scarus > Scarus forsteni. Next base: position 22,565,920 of record JAZDUH010000198.1, on the reverse strand, counting down.
AAACACAAACCAGAGGGACTCTTGTGCGGTCACATAAATTTTAGGAGTCTCTGTAATAAACGTGAACAACTGGAGCACATCTTACATGAGTCAAATCTCGACTGTTTAGCAATTTCTGAATCATGGTTAAAAACCCAATCCCCTGAAGCGCTTTTATCTATGCCAGGTTGCAATGTGTTCAGGAAAGACAGGTTGAAAGATCAAGGAGGCGGGGTACTGCTTTATGTAAAAAACACCCTTACATGTAGAGAGATTGTTTGGTCAACTGCTTTCAATTTTGATTGTGTCGGTGTTGAAATCACCCTCTCAAAAGAGATGTCCTTCTCCCTGATCTGCATTTATCGGCAACCTACTGCAAAGGTAGACTTCTATGATCAGTTAAAACTCTTGCTAAATTCATGTGATTCAAACAGAGAGAAAATAATTGTAGGTGATTTCAACATAAACTGGGATGATAAACACAGCAGAAAGAATCTTAAGCAAATTATGGATGCTTATACCTTAACACAACTTGTTGAAAAACCTACTAGAGTGACAAACACCTCACAAACCAGAATTGACCTCTTATTCACAAATAACAGAGACAGAATAAGTACAATTCATAACATTCTAACCGGTATCTCAGATCATAACTTTATTTTGTTCTTGAGGAAACTAAGGAAAAATTGCTCTCTGAACACTTCCAAAACAACGTCCCCTCCCAATGATTACATCCCCAAACACATCCAACAGCACTTTGGGGATGAAATACAAAGGACAGATTGGCAAGTGATCCTCTCTTCTAAAAATACAGAGGAAAATTGCAGGCTGTTCTTAAATAAGATCTCTGAGATAAAATCTGCTTTCTGCAGAAGGGGACGAAAGAGACCAAAAAACACAAATCACCTTCCTTGGTTAGACTCAAACTGCAGAGCTATGATGAAGAAGGAGACTCACTCCTCAAGCAGAGTCTCAAGTCTGGGCTGTTTGTAGACAGACAAAAATTTACCCATGCACGTAACAAGGTAACACAGCTGCTACGAAAGACCAAAGCTAATTTTTTTATGAATGCTATTGAAGGGTGCAAAGGGAATGGCATGAAAGCCTGGCAATTGTTAAATAAGCTACTAATCAAAGAAAACAAAGAGGCGAGCACTACTTCAGCACTGAAAATTGGCAATATCTTGGTCAATGGCTCTGCAGTACTGGCCCAAACTTTTAACCAATATTTCCTAGACAGTGTAAAAGAAGTAACAAAGCGCTTTGCCCCCTCCAGCATTCTTCCCAGACCAATCATAAATGACCATCCTGTTTTTAAACTACAGCAAATCACTGAACAGGTGAGGTGAAGAAGATTATTTCTGCACTGAAATGTTCCAAGGCCAAGGATGTATCCGACTTGGACACCAACTTCATCAAAACATACTCTGATGCACTGATAAAACCAATAACTATGTTAGTAAATCAGTCAATTACCTCAAGGTACCACCATCCTGGAAGATAGCCATGGTGACGCCCGTTTTTAAATCAGTGGATAAAACATCTGTCGCCAACTATCATCCAATCAGTATTCTCCCGGTGTTATCCAAAGTGCTTGAAAATGGGAATCGAAACTACTAATCGAACATTTAGATAAGGGATTTAACCCACTCCACCCGATGCAATTTGGTTTTTGTCCCCACCATTCAACTGAGTCAGCTAACTATGTGTTTTTAGAAAAGGTAAAATGCATGTTGGATAAAACATTGCATGTGGGCGCTGTGTTCCTAGACCTCAGAAAGGTATTTGACACAGTAGACCACCAAGTCCTCCTGAGAAAGCTAACATACTTTAACTTTTCAGCTGAAACATTGGAATGGCTTCACTCATATTTGTCGAACAGGGAACAGTGTGTCTTGGTAAATGGTGTAAAATCCCCCTTTCTTAAAAACACAGTTGGTGTTCCACAAGGATCAATCCTTGGACCGTTGTTATTCTCACTGTATATTAATGATTTGCCTGATGTATGCACTGATTTTAATGCACAAATGTACGCAGACGACGTGGTCATTTTTACTCACTGAAATGATGCGAAAGACATCTCTCTAAGGCTCACGGCTGCACTGCACAACATACAACATTGGCTGGAAAACACCTGCCTGCTGTTAAACACAAAAAAACAGTGTGCATGATGTTCAGCAAACGCCCTACTGACATCAAAAGGTCTAATGTGTTTCTTGACGGGGAGGAATTAGAGCTGGTCTCCCACTTCACATACCTCAGAGTCATCTTGGACTCAAACCTGACTTTCAAGAAACACATTTAAAAAGTCAGAAACACAGTAAACTTTAATCTATTAAATTTTAGACAAATTCGGCCCTTCCTAACAGATGATGCAGATAAAACTTATCTTTTCAACCTGATCCTCTCTCATGTTGACTACTGCTTCACAAACTGGGTGTTTGCGAGCACCTCAACTTTAAAACCATAGAGCAGATGTATAACAGAGCAGTGAAGATATTTGACCGGAAACCAAACTCCCATCATCACTGTAAGGTCCTGGAAAAGCACAAATTTCTAGTCTTTGAAAATTTAAAAGTTTTCAAAAATGCCTGTTTCATTTACAAATGTTTACATGGACCAGCACCAGCTCCTGTCAAAGAGTTCATCCACAAAAAAAGACTCACAGGACATAGTACTAGATCAGGTACAAGAGGTGACTGTGAAATTACACACAGAAGAACCACTTTTGGCCAGAATGTTCTATCCATCAAAGGTGGGCAAAGCTGGAATAACCTCCCACTCATCACTAGAGAGAGCACCACTCTTAGCACTTTCAAGGGGAAGCTGAAAGCATGGTTATTAGAAAATCAAACATGCAATAACCTATAACCTGTAATGCAGTGCAGTTGTTGGGTCAGCATCAGAGTTTCCTTCATTCTTCATTACATGTATACAAAATTACACAACATTTTTGTGCATGATTTTTCTGATCAGTAGTGTTTACATAATACATTTATGTATCACATTTTAGTGCAATAACTACACACTTCTGCATGTGCAACTGAGTGTACTGGGCCTTGTGCAATACAAACTGGCACTTTAAACTGATGTGCACTTTAGGGCGTTGTGCAATCTTACCTGGCACTCATGCACTTTAAAACTTGGCACTTTATCCAGCACCTATGCACTTTACTCCTCAAAACGAAACTCTTATGGTCTCCCTGGTCTCCCTACCTGTGGGCTAGCTCTCCACCCACAGTCAACCTGCATTGCAATTTATCTGTCTGTATATTATGGTTTGTGTTTTTATTCTTTTCGGTGTCTTTCACTGTCAATGCTTGTTTTATATTACTATTGCTCCATTTTTTTTTCTGTGAAATGTTGTACTGTCTCAATATGTTTCTATGTTAATGGGACTACGGATGGAAATTAGCGTCAAGCTTCAAATCTGGCATTTTTACATGTTTTAACATGTTCATCAATGTGCACTGTCCCATTCAAATAAACAAATAAAATAAAATAAAATAGGAACTTGTGCCTCACAACAATAGATATACTGCCATCTGCAGTATGCAAGGTCTTGAATTCAGGTGGTGTTGCTCTGGATTTAGTAACACACTGATTTACTTGGGCTCAAAGGAGGCACAACACAGTTCAACACATTCAAACAAAAGCGCTAAACAGATAGCAGGAACATATTAAACATATAAATGCACTGCACAAATATTTCAATGAACACAGACATGACATTTTCAATGCATTAAAAGACGGCAGAATGTTTCTATTTGAAACGCCTCACATGGGGCACCATAATAAATTTGTGTTAATTTGCTTAAAGGTGCTATGAGGAGAATTTATCCCCTGCGTAATGCTGCGTTCCTGTAACTGTAAATGGGAGTGACATCATCTCCGACTTATCGGCGTTCCAGTTGAAGTCAGAAAAACATGCCTAACTACCAGGCTATTGTTAGCTGTTGTTCGCACGCCCTGCATTGTTGTATGAAGAATGTGATTATCACTATGTCAGCATTTTTGTAAATATAAGTCTAACAATACTATGTATACAGCTGATCTAGAGCGACACACCCCAGTCAGAAGTGCAAATAAATGGATTATTACAGGAGCTAAATAACTGTTCACACTGGGGGCATCCATCTTCCATTGACACCTCAGGGTGGCGAGGTTTCACCGAGTTCCCAGTAGGAAATTCAGACTTCGGGGGACGTTCCAGTTTTAGTTTCCCACTCGGAGCTCAAAATTCCTACTTCTGACTACAACTTGAACGCACCGGAGACGTGAAGCCAAATGTGTTTGTTTGTTGTGGTAAATGTAGCATGGACCTTCCTCAGAACTCTGCATTGCTTTATAACTTCTTTTTCAACAACTTACAGGATGCAAAGCCACGAGGTAATGTATCTCTTTCTAGTTACGTAGCAGTAGTTTTTGATGTGTAACAACAAGCAATGCGGGGAGAAGTTATTTATCGTAGTTGTAGACGGCTATATATCGCTACTTACAGCCCGGCGCTCTCAGACGTGTAATATAAATAATGAAATAATATAAATTTGCTCTAGTTTTAATTGTCTTGTTCCTGAAGTTGAGTATCCAGGCCAGTCCAGTCCTGTACGACCCGACCAGGAGGCTAAAGAATAGCATTTATAGATAACCTATTTAGATGCTATAAAACTCATCGATAAGTGTGTATTTCCATCAAGCACACATCTAAAAGTGAGACTTTTTTGTAATTACTTAAAAACTCCTCACAGTCTCTTTAACCTTTAAGGACAATAGTTATTAAAAAATTATTTTCATATTCCTCTTAGTTTTTTTTAAGGATTGGGGCACCACCAAAAGATCTCTGAAAAAATAATTGTGATCTATCAAAGGATGTGTAATTAATAATCGCCTTTATCACGTTTAAAGTGAATCAATGTCATTAACCTTAGTCAAAGTTTTCTTAATAGGGATGTCAATAATTTCAAGCAAACCCTAACAGGCAGAACTTCAAACTCAAGAAGGATTTATTAAGCCTAAAAATGTCAACAGAAAGAATTAGATGTCAAAGTTGTCATGATGTTTGAAATATTGAAAGAAGTTCTGAACATTAAACAGCTATATTTACATGTATTGATTGGTAACTGAGGACTAATTAAATAGAGAACACTAAGTTTGGGAAGAGGCTGAAAAAAGGGTAGTTAATAAATTATGGAAAATACAATAAACCGAGTTAGAACCGCATTGACCTTCTGTAATGTGGAGTTGGCATTGAGTCTGTTTTCAGGCCTGAAGCTGCTGGCTTGTGGACTTTGGGTCCAATGTGGTTTCAAAAGGGCATATGAGCCCGAATTCAGCTGGCCCTGTGAATCCAGTGAGAGTTTCCGTCTCGGGATGGGGCCGTAATTTTCACGGGAGACAGATGCCATCTTGGATTGGACTTGCAGGTTCTGTCTTCAGGTGATGCTGGGCTTGCAGTTCTTGATCAGCAGAATAGAAAGGTATAAGGAAAAGAAGAAAAGATGACTGTCATATCTATATCAAAGTGGTTGATTAATAGGTTATGCACCTCGGGTAAAAAAAAACATTATATATTTCAGGCAAAAGACCTAAGCATCTTTAAACAAGACTGTAACACTATTTAAATGCTTACTAAGAAATCAGACTGTTTCTTTCCCACCTATTCACAACTAATACTAATCATTGGAATATGGAAATATCACATATGAACATTCCATACAGTAGAAGGCCTACTGCAGGGATGTCCCAACTTTTAAGACTGAGGAATATAAGGACCACTGAGCCACTTGATGCACTTCACTTTACAATATATAAGTTAAAGTTTTAGGGTTTGTGGGTGAGTTATCACCTGTCAAGGGGCCCTTGTAACCCTGGGTTATCATCTCGTCAGGGCGAGAATGACCTTCTGAGCAGCAGAAATGGAAGACACCGTTGGGTTATCGTTACTGTCAGACACAAAACAAGAGCAAACTACGAAAATGTTGCTGCTTGAATATGAATACTGCAATACACTTTGTAAATAAGACCTTGCTGAAAACAAGAAGTCTTGATTCATTCAACTGTTTCAGGGGCCAATTCAAAAATAAGCAGCATTAAGTTCCTGCACCACAGTTTGGACACCTCTTGCCTTATTACTCACTAAAGGAAAACATTATTGTTCATTTTCATAATTCACAACCTTTGCACAAGAAGTGGTGTATGCCACTTTCAAGTCCTGTTTTCTGCATAAACAAGCTTTATAAATGAGGCCCCAGGTCTGGAGGGTAGTCAGTGATAACTCAGTTCTCTCTCTGAAGACCATCTGAGCTGCATTAAAGTCCACCAGAGCTGAGTTCTTCAGTCAGGGGGATTTGAGGAAAGGGGTCCTGGTGTCCTTGGTTTTTTTTCTGATCCTGAATGCTGTAGCTTTTGTAGGTCAGACCTCAGACCTCAGCAGCAGGGAGCAGAACAAAGTCCAGAGAGTTGTATGGTCCAGGGAGAGTCTGACAGGAACATGACGCTCCCTCCTGTGATCCTGCTCTGAAGAAGCTCCGCCCACTTCACCTTATCTCACCTGACAAACCAGGTAACAGGCTGTGGTTTCCCCTCAATCAGAGGAGACGCTCACATGCTGTCAGATCGACTAAAGACTAAAAACAGGACGAGCTCCACACCAGGAGGAGGTCTGGGAACTCTGAGAACTGTGGGAACACCAACACCTCCAGCAGGTCCAGGCTCCACAGACTGACGGAGAGCTTCAAGGTCCAACTAGAGTGAGACAGACTCTCAGGTACGGAGCAGCTTCATGTTGCTCTGCTGACACTCTGATTTACGCTCAGACAAAATGGCGTCCAAGATGGAGGAGGACCTGACCTGCTCGGTCTGCCTCGAAATCTTCAAGTAAGTGATACAGGTTGTTCCCCCAGGCTGTTCCAATGCTGAATTCCTAACTACAAATGTCTGTTTACTGTATTTTTTTATTTATTTTATTTAACTTTAATTTAACCAGATAATTTTCTTGAGATCAGGATCTCATTTACAAGGGTGACCTGACCAAGAGGTCTGCAGCACACGTCATATTAAATACAAATTCATGATAAAAGTTTAAAGCAACAAATAAAAAAACAAGACAATAAATATATTAAGGGATTCAACAAATTCACAGTGAAGGTGCTACAATTTTAGGGAACAGTAACAATTTAAAAACACAGGTTTTGATCTCAGAATTTTTGCTGCCTTGTGAGTACAACATAAAACTAGCTTTAAATGAAACCAGTTCAGACATTTCAGTTCAGTCTGTATAGTGTTCCAGTCTGTGGGGGCAGCTTAACAAAAAGCCCTATTTCCCCAGATCAGATCGGACTCTGGGAACATTTAACTGATAAACTGCACAAGAGCGTAAGGCAAAGGTGTGCCTTGATTTCTGCAGAGGAGAACACAGATAGGATGGAACCAGTTTAAAGAAAGATTTATAAATAACATCATCAAGTGAGTATAACTCTGGGAGCTCTTAGAATGCCTCTCAGCTTTGGCCTATAGTTCACAGTGGAGAGCAGCCAGTAACAGTAAACAGTAAAACATAGTGCATGGTGATAAACAGAGTCCAGAGTCCGGCTACACTTGGTCGAGGCACTCATGTACAAGATAACACCACAATAAATCACTGACACAAATGTTGCAGCGACAAGATATTTCGGAGCTCTGGGGGGAAAATAGAGCTTATTTCAATAATAAAATCTCAGTTTAAGAACCAGGTTGTCAATGTGAGCCTGGAATGAGAGCTCCGGGTCGAGGAGAAATCCCAGGTACTTTTAATCGGTAACCAGCTCTGTCCATTGATCGTTGTAATGGACAAGACTGGCTCTGTTATTTTATGCTTGTTGGAAAAGACCAGGGGCCTCATGTACCAAGACTTGTGTGGATTTTACACTAAAATATGGGGTATGATCAAATCCAGATGACGTTGTAAGCACAAAAATATCCAGATGTATGAATCTGTGCGAACGCATGAATCCAAGCACATTTCATTTGTGCATCCCAATCAGTGTGGAATTGAGTGCACATGTTGGAGTACCCGACTCCTCCCGGGCCCCTATTAACGTACGTAAATCACATTTAAAGGAGCCCTGCGCTTGAGATTCCCCTCTCTGGATGATCAGAAAATCAAAAATAAATTAGTAAGATGGTCTTTAAAAATAATTTTACAGAAAGTGCATTTGAGGCACTACTCACTGAAGTGGAGGTGTGCAAAATCGTCCTCTTTGGCACGATGTCTTAACATAATATATTGTAATATAATATCATTATAAGCAACAAATACAAGACAAGTAAACAGGAGAGTGTGTGAGGCTGTCAGTGCCATGGGGTCAGAGGGCACACAAGCAGAGATGAAGGAACTGGTCCTACTTTAGGGTGAAGCTGGGGGGAAGAACCCACCACTTGTGAACAGACACTCTCTCAGGGGTGGTTGGAGCACATGTGGGAGACTCTCCAAGGTAAATACCTGTGTATTTGTGTAACTCACAATATGTGAGTTACAGGCTTTTTATTTCTGATGAACTGGAAGGCGGCCACTCCGTCCTAATGGGAGATCACTGCAGAAGAGATATAAGACATCACAGAGACAAAAATTTAGTTTAATCATCTGTTCTGATGTTTGTTAGTTTATCTGAGAGCAGATCAGACAGGAACAGACTGTTCACTCGCTCACGCTGTCTCATTGAAACATAATGTAGTGTTGAATTGCACCCAGATGAAAGCTGTAGATCAGCAGTGATCTTTTAGTACTAAAAGCTCAAGAACACGTCTGTATGAAAGTTGGCTGTGAATTATTTGCCAGGTTTTTAAGAAGAGTCTTTTAAAGTTGCTTTCAGCATGAATATCCCAATTATAGGTGTAGTCAGCGATGTGGGAGAAAATGAGTGGAGGGTTTGTTGATATTTGAATTTAGACCCGCCTTCCGAAAGCTGATGGACGTGCATCGTCATGGAAACGGCCGTAGAAACTGCCTTGCTGACCAACTTAGCTAAGGTAACCCTGACTCATCAGACAACTCGACTGACATTATTGATAACATCACAACAACAGAACATTCTGGCAGATTAGACAATAAGATGAATGTCCGACGGCTGTTACTGTTATGTGTAGCACCACAAAGCTAATGTTGCTAACCTATCAGCAGAAAGACGGCAACATCCTCGTCCGTTTTCAGGTCTTTCAATTGGCGGAGTTCTCTCCACCGTTGGAAAGCAACACCAATGTTGACCCGGGTCTTCGCTCTTTCATGGTCATAGCCCTTCTTTTTCACTTTTCACTCCTCTGACCTTTTTCTTTTGGGCTGTTTTTCAGCCATTGCTACTGCACCTATTGTATCTCTCTCTTATGCTAACTGTGTACACTACACAACCTACAACTCCCCCTCCCCTTTCTGTCTGATCTGTGCATGAGTATGATCACTCCCTGGATGTGGGAGGGCAGTACTCTGTTTCGGTAACTCGGCCCGAGCCCCAGTATTTACCTGCTGAAATTCAGAGCCAAGGCTGTGTATTGAAACCAGACTTTTTTTTCAACATGCGGTCAGTGGTGACAACTTGTGGATGGAGGGGAGAAATACGGTGAATTTGACAGATCCCTGACTACACCTTTAATGAATAAAAACATTGACATTCCCTGTCCTGAAAACTTATTTTCTGCCTAATAAATCCCATTAAAGATGCTGGTACATTCTTCATAAACAAAACAACAGATATTATAATACAAACAGCATAAAGAGGTATGATTTGTTTAATTTTCTCTTAATCTGTGCGTAATACAGGTACCAGTTGATCATCTCAGTGATGTCCCACTTTCTCTTGTCACTCCCCTGTTTATGCATTAATTAGCAATAATCATCTGTATGTTCCTCTGATTATGTTCTGGTCCAACATGAAGTGACTCAAATAATAAATATGGCCCGAGGCCAAACTGCCCGGCCCCTCGGACAGAGGTTGATGCATAAATGCTGTACGGTGTTATTTGGTTCTTCAGAATTTAAATTTAAACATATCACCATATCAAACAGGAAATCGCAGTCTTGATTTACAGTTTTATTCATTAATTTTATACACAACTAACATGGATCAAACACTGCTGTTGCAAATCAGTGCAAGTGCAATGGGGAAAAGGTGAGGCTGATTATCCACTTCACACTTTTACGCACAGGGTTATTAAGATGACTACACAACACACAGAGACAATCAGGGGCTTAATAGAAAGATCTTAAGATGTACTTTAACCGTAGAAAAACAGGAAGTCACAAACTTCAACCACTGATTAGTAATGATGCTGTAAAGGTGGGATGGAATTGGGGGCGCACATGCTCAACAGTCAGGGCTCTCGACTAACTTTTTGAATTGGTTGCAACGGTGCACCTAAAAAAAATTTTAAGGTGCACCAGCACAAAAAGTAGGTGCACACAAATTTTTCAGTGCCTTTAACGCCATAGGGTCACCATTTTATCACCGTCCATAACTTTAATATCATGTAAATGCTTTTTAAACAAGAATAAGATGCTTGTCTTTATTTGAAACAAAAATATACATTTGGAGAAAACAGAGCGTTTTAAGTGCTTCAGTGAATAAAATGTACAAATTCAAGCTAAAACATTAAGCAGAATAAAACATCTCCAAATAAAAGTGCTTGAAGTACTTTACTGAACTGAAATTTAATATTTCAAACATCTCAAGTTTCAAAATATTATGAGCTAGTGTGCTATACTGAGCTGAAAATGAAATAAATATTCATATTTTAACAACCAACAACATAACATTTAACTGAATGGTCTTAAATTTGAACCTAGAATAAGACTTCACACAGTACAGTCAATATTTACAAAACTGAAACTAAGGTAAATAATGAAAAATATTTCTCAAACTAATTTATTAAAACGACTTTAAGGGCAGAGCATTTATTACTTTTTATCTTAATTTTTTTTCTCTTTTTTTAGCTTTATTTTTTTTTTTTTTACATAGCCCAGCTTAATGTTCAGTCGGGGGCTGTCAGTCAGCTCAGTAGTCCTCAGTGAGTGTGAGCACACCTCTGTGCCTGTGTGACTAAGTAACTTTCCCCGTAACAGGAGAATGGACTACACAAATATAGATGTTATATGAAACTTTACTTTGTTTTACTTGTAATTGTATTTAGTTATGAATTATCTGACAGTCTCTTAGACGTATTCGGCAGAGCTTCGCTCCGTCTTTGGAGTTTTATCTCTCCCTGCTGTAACCTGACACCACAGAGTCTGGGCTCTTTTGCATACTGACAGTTGATTGGATGATTACTGTGGGCTGTGTGGGCTGTGTGTGCGTGTGTGCGTATGACGTGCATACATGCTTGTTAGGGCTGTCACTTTATATTCGATATTTGAATTACTGATTGAATATGGGGATCAATATCTGTAACCGATTAGTAAATATATATTCGAATGTAAAATATTGGGTTCAGCAGCTCATCAGGGCGCCTGGAGCAGTGAACCATTTCATCCAGCAGAGGGCGCTGTCAGCAAAGCTTGATAGTTCTGTGACGTATGAACTGCTCTCTTGACCTCAGTAAACAAAGAGTGAGGTATAGTTTGGTAAAATGGAAGACACAGAAAGCCACAGTGGACGCACAATAATAACACCGAATCATCTGAGGAGCACTGTGTGGAAGTATTTTGGGTTCTACGCCACTGATGGGAAAATTAAAAACAAAGACCAGGCTATGTGTCGGTTATGTGGAAAGTAGTTTACCTACTCGTCCTCAACAACAAGTCTGCGGTCTCATCTGTCGGCTGTTCATCCTAGCCATGCAGTCGAGGAGGAGGCGCCAAAGTGCAGCGGTGCTTCATCAAGTGTTCAACCCCGTGTGACCTCATTTTTAATGAGGTCACACGACTTAATGATGGAACTGGAGCCACGGTACACCATTCCAAGCCGCACCGCCATTTCGAGCCACATTGTAAAGCTGTACGATGTTACGCGGGCAAACATTGAGACTATATTAAAAGATAAGACGCTCTCCCTTACTACCGATGGGTGGACATCGATGGCTACTCATGCTTATGTGACGGTGACGGCTCACTTCATTTCTGACACATGGGAACTTGAAAACTATGTTTTGTGTACCAAAGAGCTCAGAGGGAGCCACACAGCTGCACACGTAGCTGCAAGTATCAGTAGCACGCTGGAGGACTTCGGTATATCCCGGGAGGCAGTCGTGTCTGTTACCACAGACAATGCTCTGAACTATGTGAACGCCGTGCACAATTTGGGGCTTATCGATGTACCGTGTTTGGCTCACACCCTGAACCTGGCAGTGCGCAAGGGACTTGAGGCTAAAGGAGTTGAGACAGCGCTCTCCAGACTGAAACAAACTGCGGCTCATTTCGGGAGGTCTCCGGCCGACTCCTGCCTTCTGGAGGAAAAGCAGGAGCTTCTTGGATTAAAAAAAGAGAGACTCATAAATGACTGCGTTACCAGATGGAATACCACTTACGACATGATTTGTCGTGCATCCGAGCAACAAGCTGCACTGGCTGCCGTGGTTTTTGAAAAGAAGTTGTCCCATTTGGAGCTCAGCACTTTGGAATGGTCTATGGTGGAGCAGCTTAAGGACACTCTGAATCCATTTAAAGTGGCAACTCAGGCCCTGTCGACGGATGCCTACCCCACAGCATCAGCTGTCCTGCCTCTGCAGCACGTCATGCTGTCCCAGCTGAGCACCCCCAACCCGTCAGACAGACCAGTCATCACGGATGTGAGAGGTATTCATGTAATTTTTTCTGTCTAAATCTGCGCCAGCTTTGCGTTTAAATGATCAAAATATAGGTATTTCAGAGTTTAAAAAATGATTTATTTCAGAGGGTTTTTTAACTTCAAAATATATGACAGTTTAGGACAAAAATATTTCTTTTTTTTATAATATTCACAGGGCGGATGCTGGCTAATCTGAAAGCGCGCTACTGTGAGGAGAGCGGCGAGTGGATGCTTCTCAATAAAGCAGCTTTCCTGGACCCCCGGTTCTTTCGCTTAGTCCATCTTTCACCAGAGAAGAGAAATGTTGTCATTGACAGCTTGTCACGTGAGATGAATGACTATGAAACAGACAGTGACTGTAGACATGAAGAGAGGGCAGCTGCTCTTGGAGCGATGGGCTCCCTGTTTGGGAGTTTGTACAAAACGAGTGACTCTGTTCAAAGTAACGCGAGTTCCATTCAAGAGATGCAAACCTACATGAGAGAGAGCCCACTCTCTGCAGACAGCAACCCCCTGCTTTGGTGGAGAGACAAAGGGTGTGCTCGATACCCGCAGCTCTCAAAGTTGGCTCGTAAATATCTGTGTGTGCCGGGTACCTCAGTGCGCTCTGAACGGGTGTTCTCGTCAGCAGGTAACATTGTTAATAAAAAAAGAGCAGCACTTGATCCGGAGCAGGTTGACAGGCTTGTGTTTCTGGCAAATACTGTAATATGACAAAATAAGTCAGGTAGTCCGCATTATCCGTAGGTTCCACTGGAAATAAAGGTATGTGCCGTTGTGCATTGTGACGTTTGTGGCAATAAAAAAAGGTTGAGAATATAATGGAAATTGTCTCGTGTCTGTGATTCAAAGCCAGTCAGCGGGGCGAAAGGGTGGGGGGGGGATCGATTATCTTCGGTTATTTTCGTTTATGGTTGAAAACTGTTCGACTTTGATTTTGAGAAAAGTGACAGCCTTAATGCGTGTGTGTGCTGGGGCTGCTGTAAAACGGAGACAGAGAAGGAGGAGGCGATGTGTTTTGTCAGTTTTAGGCAGATTTTTCGCCACCACCGTCACTTTTGTCTACATTAATAGGCTATATTACGTTTGTAGGTATATCGAGATGTGCTCTCTCAACTTCTAAACTTCTGATTTGAGAGAGAGAGATGAGGGACTTGTTTTCTTGTTAGTCGCACCGGTGCGACTAACAAGAAAAGCATCCGTTTTGTTTAACGGTATTTTCAGAAGTATTGAGAGTGAAATGATCACTTGAGATGACGATTTGCAGTGAATCAATTAAAAGTGTGTGATCAACAGAATCAGATGCTTTTGACAAGTTAATAAAAGAGCTTAACATTATGTTTTACAATCTAAAATCAGTATAAAATCCTTTAAAACCTTTAAACAGTGCTGTGTTGCTTTCTAAAAACAGATTAAAAATGTGTTAAATGTCATTTGAATCTAAAAATACTTATAAATGCTCACTTCCAATCTTTTCAAACATTTGCCAGCACACGAGGTTTGGGAATCGTCTATAGTTAATCACCTCTGAGGGGTCACCACTCTCAGAAGTGAAAGCACAAAGCTTGATTTCCAGACTTTGGAAATTTCATAATATTTTAAGATTACGTGGGAAAACATGGGACAGTGGCTGTGTATAATCAGCAGTCTGTTCAAGAAAAAGGGGTACAGATTGTCAGGACCAGCCGCTGTGTTGAGTCCAGTTTTGTAAAAGTGAAAAAAAACATGAGCAGTAAAAACAGGTGTGAAATTAAAGAGGCACAGGCTTCAGAGTAAAACAGGCCTTGGTTAAAACATGATTCCAAGACTGAAACAAAAATCCTGCAGAAATAAAATTCCCATTAAAATAGGTCAACATCGCCAATCTATCTGTTATGTTTTCATCTTCTTTGTTTAAAAATTTTGGAAGGTCATTTGATAGCACAGAGTCATAGGTGAAGTTTACAGTATTCCAGAATTTTTTGGGATGATTGTTTTTTTGTCATTTCACAGAGGTAGAATTTTGGTTTTGTCTTCTTGATTAATATAGTGCACTTATTTCGCAGGTTCAGAAAAAAAAACAGAGCCAGTCAGTCTCAGTCTTGTGTTTTCTGGCTGCAGCCCATGTAGCATCTATGATCATTCTCTGCACATGTAGCTGCACACTTTGCTTCTTGTTTCTTGTTGTGTCTTTTTGTTGTTTGTTTTTTTTATCTGGTAAATATCTGTACGTATGGTACATATTTTATTCCTGCTCCTGAACTTAATGTCAAATATTATTTTAAAGTGTAATTCCTGCTTGGCGAGTATCTGCTTCTGTTCTGTTTGAATACATTTAAACCACAAGTTTACATACACTATAAAAAATGCACAATTTTTTTTTATTGTTTCTCACTAACATTAAATCTAATCAAACTTTCCTGTTCATGGTCAATTAGGATAACCAAAATTTTATCTATGTGCTAAATGTCAGAATTATGAGAAAGTGTTTTTTATTTGGTTTCCACTGTGTGTACATACACTGTGTTTATATAGTTTGTACTTAAAGAGTGAAGTAAACTGGCATCAGTTTCTTTATACAGTATGGCTGACATATCTGACCAATAAAACTGATTCTGATTCTGTTTCAGAGATCCTGTGATCCTGTCCTGTAACCACAGCTTCTGTAGAGAGTGTGTGGAGAAGAGCTGGAAGGACAAGGAGGACAAGGAGTGTCCACTCTGTAAGAGGAGACAGTCAAAGATGAATTTACCTCCAAACTTTACTCTGAGTAGCCTGTGTGAGAAGTTTCTCCAGCAGAGAGATCAGAGAGCCTCAGAAGATCTCTGTAGTCTTCACAGAGAGAAGCTCAAACTCTTCTGCATGGACCATCAGGAGCCGGTGTGTCTGGTCTGCAGAGATTCAGAGAAACATGTCAGGCACAGATTCAGACCCATCGATGAAGCTGCTCCACAGCAGAAGAAGAACCTTCAGGAGCTCCTGCAGCCCTTAAAGGAGAAGATGAAGCTTCATGAAGAAGTCAGAGTGAAGTTTGATCAAACTCTGAGACACGTGGAGGTCCAGGCCCGACACACAGAGGCTCAGATCAAGGAGACGTTCAAGAAGCTCCACCAGTTTCTGCAGGAGGAAGAGGAGGCCCGGCTGAGAGCTCTGAGGGAGGAAGAGGAGCAGAAGAGCCGGAGGATGAAGGAGCAGATGGAGGCTCTGAGCAGAGAGATAGAAGCTCTTTCACAAACACTCAGAGACACTGAGGAGCAGCTGAAGGCTGGAGACATCTCATTTCTGAACAACTACAAGGCTGCAGTGGAGAGAGTGCAGCAGCGCCCCCTGCTGGAGGATCCACAGCTGCCCTCAGGAGCTCTGATAGACCAGGCCAAACATCTGGGCAACCTGGGCTTCAACATCTGGACCAAGATGAAGGACCTGGTCTCCTACAGCCCCGTCATCCTCGACCCAAACACTGCTCATTCAGTACTCATCCTGTCAGAAGATCTGACCTCCGTGAGAGGAGGAGAGAAGCAGCAGCTTCCTGATAATCCAGAGAGGTTTAATATATTCCCCTGTGTCCTGGGCTCTGAGGGCTTCAGCTCTGGAGCTCACAGCTGGGACGTCCAGGTTGGAGACAGTAAACACTGGTACCTGGGTGTTTCAGTAGAATCTGCCCCAAAGAAGGGAGATACAGAGTCTGGAGAATGGGCAGTATGGTTAGATGATGTTGATGATAAATACAGAGCACGGTCACCAACACATCCAGACTCTGTCCTCTCAGTGAAGAAGCGTCCAAAGAAGATCAGGGTGAGTCTGGACTGGTACAGAGGACGACTGTCCTTCTCTGATCCTGATACTAACAAAAACATCCACACCTTCAAACACACCTTCACTGAGAGAATGTTTCCATTCTTTTATACTTTTGACGATCATCCACTGAGTATCTGTCCTCAGGAGGTCTCTGTGACCTTCAAACTGAACTAAAACCTGCTGCTGAAGCTTCTTTCCTCAGGGTCCACCTCGGCTCCTGATCCTCCAAAGGGACAGTCCACTGAGACGGGGATGGTGGATCTTTATGTTCAGACCTTTGGGAGGACCTGCTGTGGAGTTTTGAGGGTGTAAATCCGTTTGGACCCTGACTGATCAAATCAAAGCTCAGACTTGAATGTCCTTTATTCTGATCTGAACTAAATGATGGAGAGTTCTGCTCAGCTGGAACATCTTTGCTTGGTTCTGGTTTCTTGTTGTTTCTGCTCTGACCTGCAGTCTTTGTCCGTCACAGATTTTCTTTGACTGAAGCTCCGTCCTCAGAAATATGGACTTTTCTGTCTCTAAATGTCTTTATTGGACAGACAGAGACAGTGGACAGAGTCAGAGAGGGGGACCTGCTCACTGATATTTGTAGAGATTTTCCTTCTGTGCTCTAGATTCTGATTTTTAACTGTCCAGACAAATGCTGCCTCTGTTCAGGTGTAACAAACTAAATGGTGTGTGAGCTGATCTGTGTCTCTAAGTCCTGAAGTTCATCATGTTGGCTGCTGAACGTCTCTCTAAAATGGAGGTTGTCCTAACGAGTGGATCAGCTGTGTTGGTGCTTTATTTTTTAATTTGAAAAGGAAATTTGACATCTTTGACCACCACACTTTAATAGCAAAATCAACATACAATTTTTCTAAACAATCCATGACCTGGATTAAATCATAATTATCAACTAGAAAACAGTGTGTCATGGTCAACGGTGACAAATCACTGCAGTGCCCAGTAGGAGTCCCACAAGGCTGCATACTGGGACCTCTTCTGTTTATACTCTCTTTATACATTAAAGGAGACATATCATGCTGATGCATGATTTAATACTTACATATAATATAATAAATTTGAAAACAAGACCTTACACCCCCTTAATTTTCCACAAATGAGATATTGTATTTTTTCTGCTGTCCTAGCACGAGATTTGATGCCTCTGAAAATAGGTCATTGCGAGATGTCCACGAGATTTAAAATGTCGTGACGACAGAGGTACCTTTCCTTTTATTGGAGTAATCTGATAAAACACTTCCTCCTCTGTGATGTCCGTTAGCCACAAAACCGTCACCAAGGAACACATCCACCAGCAGGGGTATATAGGTCCCTAGCTCACATTCACTCATTACCAGCTCTGGCCCGTAGGGGGACTCAATGCGTCGCTGCTTTGAGCCTGCTGGAAAATAAAGTAGAAGAAGAAGGACAGGCTGGCTCTACCCCCGATAGAACTGACCAGTCAGAGCGCAAAAGGCTGAGACGTTGCGAGGTAACTTTAGGTCAGCCTGAAAACCGAGCGTTTCAACGAGAGCTTGATAATGGGCTAAAATGAGGATTTTGAGAACGCTATTGTGGGACAATGAAGGAACTAAATGACTTGTACTGAGGGCAGAAATGCTTTACAGGCATCCTAGTCTGGCATAGTGAAAAGGAGAAACAAGCATGATATGTCTCCTTTAACGATCTATGCAATGCTTACTGTTGTGTTTTGTTTCAAATATATATGAATTGAACTGAATTGATTTTCATTTCGAACATGCATTCAAAGAACAAAAAAAAGTGAAATGCCATTCACATACACGAAAAAAAGGATTGTAGCAACCACATGCTTGAAAAGGAGTAGGAGGAAGTAGAATACTTTTTTAGTTACTACCCGTTATTACTGTTCCTCATATGTCTTATAAAAAATAAATTCTTCTATTGATGCAAAAACATTATACAAATGTATATTATGAAACATATAGTTAGGGATGGGAATTTCGACTAATTTCCTTGCCGACTAGTTTTGTATTGTATTTGCGACTAGTCAACTAGTCTATAAGCAAGAAAACTAGCAATTTAACACGCATATTAAATTAAAAGTTTAAAGTTTAAAATGCAAATGTTTTGTGTATTTGGGAGCTGTTTTAGCCCAAACATTCAGGGCAAACTGTTAATTTAAATTCTATTGATTGAACAACTGACTGAATAAAGTTGAACAATTTAAAGAGAAATACATTTCTGATACGTTTGCCAATGCAATGCATTAACGCAGCTGCGGAGATGTCCTTCGTCCACATAATGACATGTTATAGTCATGTATGACTCGGTGGTTATGGACGTCCACCCGTCTGAAGTTATGGCCACATATTCGGCCCCTTCAGACGCTTGCTGCATCTCCTCTTTCATTTAACAATGGTTGATCTCGAGTGGAGACATAATTGTTTTGCGAGTCGGCACCGTGTGTTCAGGCTCGATGTACTGCATTAGCTTTTTGAAACAATACTCTCCCTGGCTGCTCAGCCTGTTTACAAAGAAGTCGAGGAAGAGGCGTGAAGAGCAAGATGCATGATGCATAATGCAGCATTTAACCGACTAGTAAAATACTAAACGTTTAATAAATGAGTAGGCAGTCAACGATTAAACGACCAGTAGCGAACATCCCTACATATAATCTATATAAATATGCTTAACTACCTATACAAAACCAATAAAATATAAAATCAATATACATACACATAAATACGCACACATCTTTCCTACATATATACACATACACATATGTAATTGACATATAAGCATCAATATGGACATAATATACCGTTATTACATATATTAGATATAATTTGCACCTATGCACTCATATATGTATACTTACATGTATATAATTCATAACCGTCCATATATATATATATTACATCCATATCCAATATCCAAACATTTTATAGCAAAATACTGATCAATATCAACATAACTTTTAAGGTTTATTTATTTATTTACCCCACCACTCTCACACACCTCCCCTTCCTTCGACTTGTTTAGAACCAGTTCTTTGTATCTCTTTTTAAACAGATTTATGTTCACGCTTTGTTTTATCTCCATATCCAAATTGTTCCATAAAGTCACCAAACAGCTCGATATACACAAACTTTTCATTGTTGTTCGAACCTTTTGTTTTTTGACATTTAGGTTTCCCCTTAGATCATAACCTCCCTCCCTTTCTGTAAACATTTTCTGAATTGTATTTGGCAGCAGAGTATTCCTTGCTTTATACATTACTAGTGCAGTTTTTAATTTAACCAAATCTATAAATTTCAACATTTCTGATTTTATAAACAGAGGGTTTGTGTGATCTCTGTATCCGGCCTTGTTTATTGTTCTTATTGCTCTTTTCTGTTTTCTGCATATTGGCTGCAGAGTGCTTTTATAGTTGTTTCCTCACACCTCCACACAGTATAATAAATAAAACAGTGAACAGTATAAGGTGTGTAATGACTTGTGATCCAGAGTGTGTCTTGTTTAACTCATAAATGCTCTGCACTTTGCCAATTTTGATCGTATGTGGCTTATGTGAGGTTTCCAGCTTATTTTTGTCCACGATCACACCTAGAAATTTTGTTTCATCAACTTTTTTGATCTTTGTATTATCTATTATCAGTTCCACATTGCAACCATGATTGTATCTACCAAACAGCATAATTTTAGATTTGCTTCGATATAATGATCATTTATTTCTGACAGACCATAGTTTTAGCTTTTTCATTTCTGTTGTGATGGTGGACAAAATCTGCTGCAAATTCTCACCTGTACTAAAAATATTGGTGTCATCTGCAAATGTGAATGATACTGTAATTTATGATGTTCTCTAAGCAGCCTGGGGAGACCTCTCACTCTGGTGTATTTCTGTGAGATGAGAAATTACAGCATGTTAATGAGTTTTAAGAACTTTGGTGTCATCTTGAAATCCTCTCCTTTTATTAAGAACCACATAAAAATGTATCCAATATTGTTAAATTCAATTCGTCCAATTTTAAACAAATGTGAAATTCTCTGACTGAGTGCTGCATTAATGTTCACACATTAACTGATCCTCTCACATGTTTACTGCTCAACTAGCCGGTCACACTGTTACATATTGTTGGCACTGTCAACAGAGAAAATATACAAATAAACAAAAAATTACAAAGATTAAGCTTAACCAAGGATTATACCAACACTTAAATAATCTAACTCAAACACAATTTAAAGTAAAAAATGATCTAAATGAGCATGACACATATTTAAAGCTAATTTAAACTTCTTTTTATGCAACAAAAGAACGAACATTTACCAGTTTTTAAAGCTCAATTATATTACCATTATCAATGTTTCCAAATATGTTTTTTACCAATACTATAAATTATATTTTAATGCCTCATAAGATAGTTTAGAGACACAAAAGTGAGAACTTTATGATTACTTGTAAGAAACAATGTACGTACCAGCAATTTAAGTTTAGTAAATATTTTATTACTTATCCAAATTTATGCATAATATTGGACTGGTTACTCATGATGTATCATATTTAGCATCTGTTGTTTTGTTTCTTCATTTTTCAGCTTGTTTTGTTTTTCTGTGGAAATGACTGGTGGGCCACATTGAGCGAGGTGAAGGGCCACATATGGGCCCCGGGCCGCAAATTGCCCACCCCTGCATTAGATAAAAAAAAACTCTCTCATCACTGCTGTAACATCCTTTCAAAGTATAATGTGTTGAAGCCATAGTCCAACTTCTTGTTGTTTTCATGTCTTGGTTAAATCCTGTGTTACTTTTTTAGAGTGTACAATGTTAATATGAATAATATTAGTGATTAATTATAATAATAATATTATTATATTAAGTTATAATCAGGCTTTGATGATCAGAAGAACTAGAATTGACTGCAGAGTCTGTAGAAACTAAATCAATATCACCAGGATTAACACGCACAATGCAAATATAAGTTTGAGAATGTTTCTGTTTATGGTAAAATCATAAAATGTAAATGTAAATCACAATTATAAATTCAACACTTGTAACAATTATTACCTGGAATTTTTCTCTTTCAAAACAAATAACAACATTAAACATTAAATAAACAAAAGACAGAAAATAAAGTGCACTACATCAAAAATAACTGAAATTCAGGTTTTATTCCTGGTTCACAAATCTTTTCTCGGTCTTTTAGTCCAACTTAAACTTTTGTTCTTGGTGATTTTTAGTGTTCGTCCCACCAGTTTGGGTACGAAGCAACACAGTTCAAATAAAGGGGAAAAGGGGGTTCTCAGTGATCCGGTCTTTAGAGTTCATCAGGCTCAGGTCGCCATCCAAAGGGGTCCATTCCAAAAACCTGACCTAATGATAAAGTCAGGACTTATATTCAAATTAAATATATAATACATTTTATAATTAAATTCAACTATTCAAATAAAACAGTGTTAAAGTCCTGATCAAGCTCTTCTAACTCAACTCAATCAATCCACTCTTAGCATTAGTGTTATAATATCCATATGCACACTAGCAGGATGCTAGGGCTATTAGCAGTTAGCTGCTAGCAGTAGTTCATAGCATCTACAATGGTTACAAGCATGATGCTAATAGTGATGGCCCGCTGATACCCGAGGCTCCGACACATGCGCCGTAGCTCATGAAGCAAACGTATCGAAGCACTGTGCCGGAGCGTGTATCGGTCACGTGATAAGTGACGTCCGAAACAGTTGAGTGACGTGTGAAACAGCTGAGTGACTTATGAAACAGTTGAGTGTATCGAACCAGCGCCCTCTCAAGGGAACCGATACTAACGACTTTTAAATCACGTCTTAAAACTCATTTTTATTCTTTGACTTTTAATTTAGCATGAGAGTTGTGTGATCCGTGTCCTTTTATGTCTTTTATGGTCTTAACCCCTTTGCTTTTTATGACTCTTATTTGTTTTAATGTGTTATTTTAATTGATTTTCTTTTCTTTTTTTATGTTCTTATATTTTATTTTAACTGTGCAGCACTTTGGTAAACTTTATTGTTTTTTAAATGTGCTATATAAATAAAGTGGATTGGATTGGATTGGATTCTTGTCTAATTATGACAAATTATTTATAAATGTAATTAAAAAATAATTTTAGACATCTGGCTTCAAAATCATCATCAAAATCTTTTCAGCTATGTGATATTTAGATTTGTTTTAGGGTGTAGTATGACTAATGTCAGACTTAAGTATGGAGCTACTGTGAACTTCTATTAGACGTGACAAAAACATTGTCTTTATTTTTCTTTTTCAAAATGTATTTTATTGTGCGAGTGAGCGTGAAACCATACATCCATGCAGTGTACACGAACAAAAACACGTTAGCGACTCAAATCCCAAATGACTCATGAAACAATGGCTTCAACATCAGTTCAATTGCACTTCTTTTTATTGACCACTAGATGACCTACTCGAGCACTGTGTCATTGAAGCCTCAAGCAATGAAGCATTTTTTCAAATCAGGTGTCGGAGCGTCAACAAAGCCTCGAGCGCCCATCACTAGATGCTAATGCTATTAGCATGTAGCATGGAGAATGTAAATGTTTCTCACCGATGCAGAAGTTCATTTATCAAGTGTCAGCGATGTTCTGGTTCTCCTTTCACTTCACAGCCTCTTAGATAGAAACTGCACACTCCATAGACTCTCTTAACACTTCTTTAAATCAAGTTTATATCAGTTGTTTGTTCCTAATCATCTCTGCTGTGGCTGGCATCAGTGCTGCAGCTCTCAAAAGGAAGTGACATCACATGTGTGCAGCTGATCTGAACCAGAACATGCTGCTTGGGAAAATGTTATCTATATCAATAAAAAGTATATATTAGGAAAATATATATTAATTTATACTGTCAGTAATTTATAGGTTTATTTATGATTCAATGTTAGGTCATTTAGATTGTGAATAAATTTATTTATTATCAGAATATTGAATCTATGGTTAAATTATCCATCTGGGCTACACCTGAGTCCACAACAAGAAGATAGACATTATTCTTTCAACTCTGCAGTAACATGTAAGAGCTCTCCCACTGCTAACTAGCTTAGCTTAAATAGCTGGAAATCAGTGGGAAATATTAGCCTGCTTCTGCCTACAGTCATCAGATTAACTCATCACCAACTCTAAACAGTCCTGTGTGCTTGTTGTGACTTGTTTTTTTTTACAGCACTATCTGAAGTTATCTTCGATTGTTTTGTTGCCCAACTTCTGGAGTGGTTTGAGCCGAGTTGAGTCGAGTCTTTTGAATGACTTTTTAACTGATTTGAGTTGATTTGCAGTTGTTAGTGAGTTTGTTTGCGGGCCAATCCTAAATTTGCAGGCACTTTGCATTAAAGAATGGCCGACTAACGAACAGCTCACTCACAACTGTGAATCAGTTTCCATTGTGCACTTAAAAGAGTCGTTCAAAAGACTCAACTCATTCATGAACTTCACATCACTAGCTCAGACCACCGTAGAACAGGGCCAACTCACGATACGATATGTACTTGATACATGTAAATTGTGAGCAATGACTTTACTATTAGCCTAACAAAATTACAAAAAAGTTTTCTCAAACGAGGCGCAACACATTAAAACAAAAGTGCTAAACAGGTAGCAGGAACATATTAAACATATAAATGCACTGCACAAATATTTCAACGAGCACAGACATGACATTTTCAATGCATTAAAAGACGGGGGAATGTTTCTATTTGAAACGCCTCACACGGGACACCATAAACATGTGTTGTAATTCCCTTAAAGGGCAACTTCGGTATTTTTCAACCTGGGTCCTATTGCCCCATGTGTATGTGTGTATACGATTGACGGGTACAACTCGTTTTAAAATTGGCTCAGTATCAAGGGAGCGGATGCAGGGGCAACTGCATCCCGTATAAGTTTGAGCATTAAAAGTGTTTATTTCGCCACAGACCGGTTGCGATCGCCGGTGCTAGCTCTCTAATTAGCATTGTAAGCATTGCGTTTCCTTCACGTCCTCTAACCGGTGTGACATCATCTGTGAGCTTGTTGCCGGAAGAAAACAGAGGAGCAATGCAGCGTGCCGCCCAGAGTGGAGCTGCTTATCCCGGAGGACAGTTGGAAGTTTTACTGCATCGGTATCATGGCTGAATATTTACCAG
Source organism: Scarus forsteni (assembly GCA_036419115.1). Classification (NCBI taxonomy): domain Eukaryota; kingdom Metazoa; phylum Chordata; class Actinopteri; order Labriformes; family Labridae; genus Scarus; species Scarus forsteni. The sequence goes on along the minus strand of JAZDUH010000198.1, from coordinate 22,541,284 downwards.
ATTTCGAGAGTGAAGACCTTTTCATTCTGACGGCCACCCGTTTTATTTGAGCCAGAGTATGAGGAGCTGCTACAAACTCAAGAGCTAACGATAGCAACAGAGGGCAGCAGCAGCGAGGGTGAAGCAGCGCGGCATGAACGCTCTAGATTTGTCTCTGACACACACATTTACTGTTGCCCTAAATCCTCTTCACTTTTTTCCTCTCGTCCAGACAGACTTGTGGCCTACCGTGTTACAATGCTAATTAGAGAGCTAGCACCGGTCTGTGGCGAAATAAACACTTACACAATACATACAATACTTATGTATGTATGCATAAAGACATATTAGTTATACTTACTTTATGGATAGTTGACCATTTGGTCCTGTAGTTATACTTACTTTATGGATTATTTTGGGTACATGAGAAAGGTATCCAGCACTGCCCTGTTGATCAGAGGAGATCCTCTAATGTAGTTACACAGCGTCGGGTACTTCCTGTATCATCCCACGACACATCGAGACCACTTAATATTGGGCAACAGGTCCCACTCGTTGCAACACAGACATTCTTCCTCTGTGGGCATAGAGTCACAGCAACCACAGGAGCACCACCAGTCCCTGCGTTCGTCCAGCCGCTGCTTCACCCTCGTCTGCTCGTCCCTCTGTTGCTATCCTCGTTAGCTCTTGAGTTTGTAGCAGCTCCTCGTCCGTATACTCTGGCTCAAGTAAATACGGGTGGCCGTCGCAATGAAAAGGCTCGTCTTCACTCTCGAAATCTGGTAAATATTCAGCCATGATACTGATGCAGTAAAACTTCCAACTGTCCTCCGGGATAAGCAGCTCCACTCTGAGCGGCGCGCTGCATGGCTCCTCTGTTTTCTTCCGGCAACAAGCTCACAGATGACGTCACACAGGTCAGAGGACGTGAAGGAAAACGCAATGCTTACAATGCTAATCAGAGAGCTAACACCGGCGATCGCAACCGGTCTGTGGCGAAATAAACACTTTTAATGCTCAAACTTATACGGGATGCAGTTGCCCCCCTATCTAGCTTCGCGGCTGCCGGCTGCATCCGCTCCCTTGATACTGAGCCAATTTTAAAACGAGTTGTACCCGTCAATCGTATACACACATACACTTGGGGCAATAGGACCCAGGTTGAAAAATACCGAAGTTGCCCTTTAACCTTTAAGGACAGTAGTTATTAAAAAAATATTTTCATATTTCTCTTAGTTTCTCAGAATTGGGGCACCACCTAAAGATTTCTGAAAGATAAATGTTTCAAAGAATGTATAATTAATTAATAGCCTTCATCACATTTAAAGTGCATTAATGTCATTAACCTTTGTCAAAGTTTTCTTTACAGGGATATCAAACCTTTAAAACAAACCCCAACAGGCAGAACTTTAAACTCGAGAAGGATTTATTAAGTCTATATATGTCAACAGAAAGAATTAGATGTCAAAGTTGTAATGATGTTTGCAACAATGAAAGAAGTTCTGAACATTAAACAGCTATATTGACAAATATTGGTAACTGAGAACTAACTTAATAGAGTAAACTAAGTTTGTGAAAAAGTCAAATAAGGGGTAGTGAATTAAGGAAAATACAATAAACCAAGTTAGAACTGCATTGACCTACTGTAACGTAGAGCTTGCGTTAAGTCTGTTCTCAGTCCTGAAGATGCTGGCTTGTGAACTTTGGGTCAAATGTGGTTTCAAGAAGGCATATGAGCCTGAATTCAGCTGGCCCTGTGAATCCAGTGAGAGTTTTCGTCTCGGGATGGGACCGTAGTTTTCACGTGAGACAGATGCCATCTTGGATTGGACTTGCAGGTTCTGTCTTCAGGTGATGCTGGGCTTGCAGTTCTTGACCAGCAGGACAGAAAGGTATAAGGAAAAGAAGAAAAGATGACTGTCATATCTATATCAAAGTGGTTGATTACTGGGAACATGATGCGCTTCTGGAGTAAAAAGAAAAAACTTGATATATTTCAGGCAGTAATAACTCAGTTCTCTCTCTGAAGACCATCTGAGCTACATTAAAGTCCACCAGAGCTGAGCTCTTCAGTCAGGGGGATTTGAAGAAGGGGGTCCTGGTGTCCCTGGTTTCTGTCTGATCCTGATGGCTGTTGAAGGTTTTGTAGGTCAGACCTCAGACTTCAGCAGCAGGGAGCAGGACAAAGTCCAGAGAGCTTTATGGTCCAGGGAGAGTCTGACAGGAACATGACGCTCCCTCCTGTGATCCTGCTCTGAAGAAGCTCCGCCCCCTTCACCTTATCTCACCAAAGCAGAACTCTGACAAACCAGGAAACAGACAGTTCTTCCTGCTGACTCAGAGGAAACACTCACACTCTGTCAGATGGACAAAAGACTAAAAACAGGATCAGCTCCACACCAGGAGGAGGTCTGGGAACTCTGAGAACTGTGGGAACACCAACACCTCCAGCAGGTCCAGACTCCACAGACTGACGGAGAGTTTCAAGGTCCAACCAGAGTGAGAGAGACTCTCAGGGACGGAGCAGCTTCCTGTTGTTCTGCTGAGACTCTGATTCACTCTCAGACAGAATAGTGTCTAAAATGGAGGAGGACATGACCTGCTCGGTCTGCCTCGAGATCTTCAGGTAAGTGATAAAGATTCTTCCCCCAGGCTGTCTATTTACCTTATATATTCTTATTTATTTTATTTAACCAGATAATTTTCACTGAGATCAGGATCTCATTTACAAGGGTGACCTGACCAAGGGGTTTGCAGCACACGTCATATTAAATACAAATTCATGATAAAAGTTTAAAGCAACAAATAAAAAACCAAGACAATAAATATAGCAATGGATTCAACAAATTCACAGTGAAGTTGCTACAATTTTAGGGAACAGTAACAATTTAGAAACACAGGCATTGCTCACAGGATTTTTGCTGCCTTGCGAGTACAATGGAAAAATAGCTTTAAATGAAACCAGCTCTGACGTTTTCAGTTCAGTCTGTGTAGTGTTCCAGACTGTGGGGGCAGCTAAACAAAAAGACTGTTTCCCCCGGATCAGATCGGACTCTGGGCACATTCAAGTGATAAACTGCACAAGAGCGTAAGGCATCAGTGCTCCTTTATGTCTGCAGAAGAGAACATACAGAGGATAGGATGGAAACAATCCAAGGAGCGATTTATGAATCAATATCATGCAGTGGATTAACCTCTGGGAGTTCACGGGAGGCCACTCAGATTTAGCACAGAGTTCACAGCGATGAGAAGCCAGCAATAAAACGCAGTGCGCGGTGATAAACAGAGTCCAGAGTCCGGCTACATTTGGTCAAGGCACTCATGTACAAGATAACACCATAATAAATCAGTGACACAAATTTTGCAGTGACAAGATATATCTGAGCTCTGGGGGAAAAATAGAGTTTATTTCAATAATAAAATCTCAGTTTCACCCTCAGTTTAAGAACCAGGTTGTCAATGTGAGCCTGGAATGAGAGCTCCTGGTCAAGGAGAAACTCCAGGTACTTTTAATTGGTAACCAGCTCTGTCCATTTGCCATTGATCGTCGTAATGGACTAGAATGACTCTGTTATTTCATGTTTGTTGGAAAAGACCAGGGGCCTCATGTACAAAGATTTGCGTGGATTTTACACTAAAACATGGCGTATGATCAAATCCAGAAAATGTAAGCACAAAAATATCCAGATGTATGAATCTGTGCACACCATGAATCCAAGCACATTTTATTTGTACATCCTAATCAGCATGGAATTGAGCACACATGTTGGAGTACCCGACTCCTCCCGGGCCACGCCCCTATTAACGTATGCAAATCACATTTAAAGGAGCCCTGCGCTTGAGATTCCCCTCTCTGGATGATCAGAAAATCAAAAATAAATTAGTAAGATGGTCTTTGAATATAATTTCATGGAAAGTGCATTTTAAGGTACTACTCACTGAAGTGGAGGCACACAAAATCGTCCTCTTTGGCACGATGTCCTAACATAATACATTGTAATAATATAATATCATTATAAGCAACAATTACAAGACAAGTATACGGGAGAGTGTGTGAGGCTGTCAGTGCCATGGGGTCAGAGGGCACACAAGCAGAGATGAAGGAACTGGTCCGACTTTAGGGTGAAGCTGGGGGGAAGAACCCACCACTTGTGAACAGACACTCTCTCAGGGGTGGTTGGAGCACATGTGGGAGACTCTCCAAGGTAAATACCTGTGTATTTGTGTAACTCACAATATGTGTTCATACACAGCCACATAAGATAGAGCAGGGTGCGCACATAGCGTCCCCCAGGCTTTTTATTTCTTATGAACCGGAAGGCGGCCACTCCGTCCTAATGGGAGAACGCTGCATAAGAGATATAAGACATCACAGAGACAAAAATGTAGTTTAATCATCTGTTCTGATGTTTGTTAGTTTATCTAAGAGCAGATCAGACAGGAACAGACTGTTCATTCACTCATGCTGTCTCATAGAAACATAATGTAGTGCTGAATTGCGCACGGATGACAGCTGCAGATCGACAGCGATCTGTTAGTAATAAAAGCTCAAGAACACGTCTGTATGAACGTCGGCTGTGAATTATTTACTAGATTTTTAAGAAGAGTCATTTAAAGGTGCTTTCAGCATGAATATCACAATTAAAGGTGTAGTCAGCGATGTGGGAGAAAACTAGTGAAGGGTTTGTTGATATTTGAATTTAGACCCGCCTCCCGAAAGCTGATGGACGTGCATCGTCATGGAAACGGCCGTAGAAACTGCATACCTGACCAACATAGCTAAGGTAACCCCGACTTGTTAGACAACTCGACTGCCGTTATTGATAACATCACAACAACAGAACATTCTGGCAGATTAGACAATAAGATGAATGCCTGACAGCTGTTACTGTTATGTGAAGCACCACGAAGCTAATGTTGCTAACCTATCCTACAGATAGACGGTGAGATCCGCGTCCGTTTTCAGGTCTTTCAATTGGCGGAGTTCCCTCCACTGTCGGAAAGTAACACCAATGTTGACCCGAGTCTTCGCTCTTTCATGGTCATAGCACTTTTTTTCACTTTCTGCTCCTCTGACCTTTTTCTTTTGGGCTGTTTTTCAGCCATTGCTACTGCACCTATTGTATCTCTCTCTTGCGTTAACTGTGCACACTATGCAACCTACGACTCCCCCTCCCCCCTCTGTCTGATCTGCGCATGAGTATGATCTTCCCCTGGATGTGGGGGGGTGTACCCTGTTTTGGTAACTCGGCCCGAGTCACAGTATTTACCTGCTGAAATTCAGAGCCAAGGCCGTGTATGGACACCAACTTTTTTTTTCAACATGCTGTCAGTGGTGACATCTGGTGGATGGAGAGGAGAAATACGGTTAATTTGACAAATACTGCCTTAGATTAGAAGATCGCTGACTACACCTTTAATGAATAAAAACATTTGACATTCCCTGTCCTGAAAACTTATTTCTGCCAAATAAATCCCATTAAAGATGTTGGTACATTCTTAATAAACAAAACAACAGATATTACAATACAAACAGCATAAAGAGGTATGATTTGTTTTTTTGTTTTTTTCTCTCAATCTGTGCATAATACCGGTTCCAGTTGATCATCCCAGTGATCTCCCACGTTCTCTTGTCACTCCCCTGTTCATGCATTAATTAACAATAATCATCTGTTTATATTAACCTCTGATTATGTTCTGGCCCGACATGAAGTGACTCAAAAAAGAGAAATGGCCCGAGGCCAAACTTGCCGTCCCCTCAGATAGAGGTTCATGCATAAATGCTGTGTGGTGTTATTTGGTTTGAAATCTTCAGAATTGAAATTTAAAGATGCCATCTTATCAAACAGGATATCACAGTAAACTTGATTTACAGTTTTATTCATTATACACAACTAACATGGGCCAACACTGTTGTTGCAAATCAGCGCTGAAGTGCGTCAGGGAAAAGGCAAGGCTCATTATCCATTTCATACTTTTACGCATGGGGTTTTTAAGATGACTACATAACACAGAGACAATCAGGGGCTTATTAGAAAGATCTTAAGATGTAGTTTAATCAGAAAAAACAGGAAGTCACAAACTTCAACCACAGATTAGTAATGATGCTGTAAAGATGGGATGGCATTGGGGGTGCACATGCTCAACAGTGATTATTTTAAGATTGCTGTAATACATTTACTGACCAAAAGTCATCCATCATGCACAGTGCCATCGTGTACTTTGTTTCCACACACACTTACTCAGAATGTTAAAATAGGGTGTTAAACCAGGGTCACCTCGCTTCATTGTTGCTTAATGGCTTTTGCACATCACATGTGACCTTTACATTGATCTAATAAAATGTATCCTGTTGACATACACAAATTCATCATGTGATGGCTCTTTTATAGCAATGTGTGTGCAGTAGACATCTCGGATCACATTGGGGAAATCGTCTCTCATGGTAAATTGTGCTTTAATGTCAAATACCTGCTGCGGGAACCAAAAACGGCTAATGATCTGGCTGATGATCGTCATCATTTGTCAGTAAATCTTTTTAATCTTTGAACACACGCTCTCTTCGTAATGCAACATTTACAATGTCTTCTCACTGCTAAAGCATCCGTTTTGTTTAACGGTATTTTTCAGATGTATCATGAGTGAAATGATCACTTGAGATGCCGATTTTAAGCAGTGAATCAATTAAAAGTGCGTGATCAACAGAATCAGATGCTTTAGACAAGTAAATAAAAAATTTGTTTTACAATCTAAAATCAGTCTAAAATCATTTAAAACCTTTACATAGCAGTCACAGTGCTGTGCTGCTTTCTAAAAACAGATTAAAAATTTGTTAAATGTCATTTGAATCTAAAAATACTTTTAATTACTCACTTACAATCTTTTCAAACATTTGCCAGCACACGAGGTTTGGGAATCGGTCTATAGTTATTCACCTTTGAGGGGTCACCACTCTCAGAAGTGAAAGCACAAAGCTTGATTTGCAGACATTGGGAATTTTATTACATTTTAAGCTTAAGTTAAAAATGTAAGACAGTGGCTCTGTGATATAATCAGCAGCCAGTTTGAGAAAAAATGGTCCAGATTGTCAGGACCAGCTGCTTTGTTATGTCCATTTTTGTCAAAGCAAAAAGAACATGAGTAGTAGATGTGAAATTGAAGAGGCACAGGCTTCAGATTAAAACAGGCTTGGTTAAAACAGAATTCCAGGACCCAAACAAAAATCCTGCAGAGATAAAATGCCCATTAAAATAGGACAACATAGCAGATCTATCTGTTATGTTTTCACCTTCTTTGGTTAAAAAATTTGGAAGTTCATTTGATAGCACAGAGTCATATGTGAAGTTTACAGTTTTCCAGAATTTCTTGGGATTATTTTATTCATTTGTCGTTTCACAGAGGTAGAATTTTGGTTTTGTCTTCTTGATCAATAAAATGCATTTATTTCGCAACATTGAAAAACAGAGCCAGTCGCCTCAGTCTTGTGTTAGCCCACGTAGAATATATGATCATTCACTGTAAATGTAGCTGTGCACTTTGCTTCTTGATTGTTATCACATTTCCTTCTTTTATCTGGTAAATATTGTACATATTTTATTCCTGTTCATTGCCTTAATTTTAATTATTATTTTAATGTTTAATTTCTGCTTTCGAGTTTTGCTTCAGTTTTTGTATATACAGTTGAAACCAGAAATGACATACTCTATATAAAAAGGCACTTAACATCAATCAGAATTGTCAAAATTAGTCCTTATGCTAAATGCCAGAAAAATGAGAAAATCATTTCTTAGACAACTTTTTTTTTGGCTTTAGCTGAAAGTATATATACTGTGTTTATCAGGTCTGTACTTAGGGAGTGAAGTAAACCAGAGTGAATTCAATTTGTCTTATATACCTGGGCCCGTATTCCTAAAGATTCTGAGAATCCTCTCAGAGAGCTCCTAACTTAGCCTAAAAATTCCCAGCAAGGAGTCTTAGCTTACGAGTGACTCCAGAACACTCTCAGAGAACTCTGAGTAAGGAATGGACAGAAACTCCTCTCTTAGTGAGGAGGTGAGGTTGACCCTGTTGCTAGGTATGAGTCATCATTTCCAAAGCTGTGATTGGTTGATCCTAAAAGCTAGATAAAAAACTTACTTTTGGTGATAATTGATAAACTTAATCATGGAATCTAATCTTGTGAAGACTGTGTAATTGTAAATAACATATCACATAAAAGAAAATACATGTTAAATGAATAGTAAACTGTTCTATAAAATAACCCTACTGAATGCCCACATATTCACATAGTGATGGTTATATTAATTTGCTTATATTAATTGCATGTTTTTGTACTTTCAACTATCAACATCTCAACTTCATTTCGGTTCTGGATGTTGCTTGGTAAAATATTTCTATGAGTTACATAATCTGCAACATACTGAGATCTACTAACTCACTTAAATTCAACAACTGCAGTTTAATAAATAATAGGTTTGAAGGATCTCTATATTGAGTTCTACTGATAATTCTTATTGCTCTTTTGGTAAAATAAAAATTGGTTGGATTGAAGTTTTACATGCACTTCCCCAAACTTCAACACAATAGGTCAGATATGGAACAATCAATGAATTATAAAAAAGGTACAAAGCTTTGTCATCTAAGTAATCCTTAACTTTGTGTAACATAGCAACTGTTTTTGCCATTTTAACTTTAATTCCATTAATGTGTGATTTCCATGTTAGATTTTCATCAGTAATAACACCTTTCATCAATGCCCTTGATTGCTGACGGGTCTATAAGGGCAGGGCTTGTCTGGCTTTTACATCTGCTCCACCATTTTGTCCTCTACTTAGGAAACTCCTAAGCTGCTTAAAAGTCCTCTTCCCTGCTCCTAACAGATCTCACCTTAGGAGCACTCTTAGGAGCTAGGATTCTTTTGGAATAGCTTTTATCTTTACTAAGATCTACTCTTAATTTTTAGGAGAAATTCTAAGAAAACACCAAGATTCTAAGAATTTTCTTTGAATTTGGCCACTAGGAGCAACTCTTTGTACTAAGAATCTTTAGAAATACGGGCCCTGGCCTATAAGGCTAATACGGACTTTGATTCTGTTTCTGCTTCAGAGATCCTGTGATCCTGTCCTGCAACCACAGCTTCTGTAGAGAGTGTGTGGAGAAGAGCTGGAAGGACAAGGAGGACAAGGAGTGTCCACTCTGTAAGAGGAGACACTCAAAGGTGATGTTACCTCCAAACTTTACTTTGAAGAATATTTGTGAGAAGTTTCTCCAGCAGAGAGATCAGAGAGCTCCAGAAGATCACTGCAGTGTGCATGGGCAGAAGCTCCTGCTCTTCTGCCTGGACCATCAGGAGCCGGTGTGCAGCATCTGCAGAGATTCAGAGAAACATGTCGGGCATACATTCAGACCCGTAGATGAAGCTGCTCCACAGCAGAAGAAGAAGCTTCAGGAGCTCCTGCAGCCCTTAAAGGAGAAGATGAAGCTTCATGAAGAAGTCAGAGTGAAGTTTGATCAAACTCTGAGACACGTGGAGGTCCAGGCCCGACACACAGAGGCTCAGATCAAGGAGACGTTCAACAAGCTCCACCAGTTTCTGCAGGAGGAAGAGGAGGCCCGGCTGAGAGCTCTGAGGGAGGAAGAGGAGCAGAAGAGCCGGAGGATGAAGGAGCAGATGGAGGCTCTGAGCAGAGAGATAGAAGCTCTTTCACAAACACTCAGAGACACTGAGGAGCAGCTGAAGGCTGGAGACATCTCATTCCTGAACAACTACAAGGCTGCAGTGGAGAGAGTGCAGCAGCGCCCCCTGCTGGAGGATCCACAGCTGCCCTCAGGAGCTCTGATAGACCAGGCCAAACATCTGGGCAACCTGGGCTTCAACATCTGGACCAAGATGAAGGACCTGGTCTCCTACAGCCCCGTCATCCTCGACCCAAACACGGCTCATCCTAAACTCATCCTGTCTGAAGATCTGACCTCCATGATAGAAGGAGAGAAGCAGCAGCTTCCTGATAATCCAGAGAGGTTTGATGATATCTGGTCTGTCCTGGGCTCTGAGGGCTTCAGCTCTGGAGCTCACAGCTGGGACGTCCAGGTTGGAGACAGTAAACAGTGGACCCTGGGTGTGTTAACAGAGTGTGCCCAGAGGAAGGGAGACAAATGGTCCGGATTATGGATTGTATGGTTACGTGATGATCAATACCGTGCACAGTCACCAAAACATCCGTCCTCTGTCCTCTCAGTGAAGAATCGTCCAGAGAAGATCAGGGTGAGTCTGGACTGGGACAGAGGACGACTGTCCTTCTCTGATCCTGATAGTAACACACACATCCACACCTTCACACACACCTTCACTGAGAGACTGTTTCCGTTCTTTAGTACCGCAGATCCTCTGAAGATCTGTCCTCAGGAGGTCTCTGTGACCTTCAAACTGAACTAAAACCTGCTGCTGAAGCTTCTTTCCTCAGGGTCCACCTCGGCTCCTGATCCTCCAAAGGGACAGTCCACTGAGACGGGGATGGTGGATCTTTATGTTCAGACCTTTGGGAGGACCTGCTGTGGAGTTTTGAGGGTGTAAATCTGTTTGGACCCTGACTGATCAAATCAAAGCTCAGACTTGAAGGTCCTTTATTCTGATCTGAACTAAATGATGGAGAGTTCTGCTCAGCTGGAACATCTTTGCTTGGTTCTGGTTTCTTTTTGTAAGTTGTAAGAGAGCCGTTCATTTGTGAGTCATTCTTAAAATTGCAGGCAATTTGCATTTAAGTGAGGTTCCCCTCAGATGAACCAGCTCTGGTCAAAATGTTCTGTGGTTCTGAGGTCCTACATTATGGATCAGTTCTCCACCATCAGTCAGAGAAAGTTCCAGCTTTGTAACTTTTCAGGGTGGTCTGAAGGTGAGGCTCAGGACAAACCAGACCTGTGAGCATTTATAAACATCTGTCTTTAATGTGCGTACATAAATACATCTGTGGATCTAACCTCAGTGCAAACTAACATTCATAATTACATCTATGTATGCTAACCATGAGCAGTGCTGTGTATGAACATGTCTGTTTATGACAAACCTGTGCAGTATAATTGTGGACAAGTGCACAATAATAATTTAGCACATTTACTGCAGTGTGAAACTTGTTAGCACTTTAGCACATTGAACAGCTGTCACATTTTAACACTGAGGGTCTTTTTGTTCTGGTTTGTCTTTAGTAGATCTTCTATAGTGTTGTATGTGTGTTCTATAAATTAATGTGGAGCTCATGTTTTGTGAACTTGTCATCTGGCTGCTGCCTGTTACTGATGGATTATATTTATTTTCAGATTGTATTCACCTTATCATGTTCTTTACATCAACCTGCTGTTACTGCAGATGGAAATTAGCCTGTGGTTTATAAAGAAAAAAAACAGTGAGTGATCCTGGGACAGAGAGTCTCAGAGTGAGAGGATTATTTAAGACATGAGCTCCGTCTGATTTATTCATCAACTCTTTATTCCTCCACTGTCACTGTCTGCACATTTTTAATCAATAAAACACATCCTGATTTAAAATAAGGTTTGATTTCTTTAATCTGCTCATCATTTTTATTTCTAACAGTGCGGATATTTGAAAATCTACAGTGGCCTAGAGGGGTCACAAAAATGACTTAAAAGAGGAGAGACTCAAACCCACAATGACCTCCAAAGAGAAAAGCTGTTTGGATAACAAATAGAAATTAAAATATTTTACCATATTATACTATGTAATTTATTATTTTTATATTGGATTAGACTTGATTACACTATCATATAACATATTAATTTACATTATATTTTATTAGATGTGATCATATTTACTTTGCTGTACTATATTATATGTTAATGTATTTTAACACAAAGGATATGTTGCTTCTAAACAAAGGGGTGTTGTTTTTGTGTAAATTATGTTAAATTGTGTTATATTCAATTATTTTAGGTTACATTTTATTAAAAGTTTTGCTTCATTATAGTTATCTTTATTAAATTTTGACCAAGAGCACAAGTTGGTTTATGGTGAATAGATGTAATGTTATCATATTGTTTTGGATGATATCATATTATATTTAATCTGGTATTGTATTAACTTTTTTTTAATTTCATGTTATATCATGCCACATTCAGTTACATATACTGTTTTGTAGGGGTGTAATGATCCATCGATCTGGATCGATTCATCATTTGGTTCAGCAATGATCCAATCACATAGATGTAACTCAAAACAGCGATCAACATCGTCATCTTTAATATACGCCTTTATTTTGAAACCCTGACCAGACATGAGTGTCTGTTTGCGCCCAGCCGTGCATCGTTCTGAACTTTCCTCTCAAGTCTCACAGTCAGCCTATGAGACACATTTGAACTTTAAACTGACTCACACCCCACACCAGATATTTCTCCTGCTTTAAAATGTATTGTGTCGCACCCACGTGTGGCAAGCATGGGTGGGTTTCCTGTTAGCATCACAGAGCTAAACTGAAACCAGACAGATCAGCCAATCAGAAAATAGCTCTGCTGTATCCGGGTAAGATACAGTCAACCTGACAGCAGAGGATGCTGCACACACACAGGAGAGCATTATCACACAAGAGCAGTGAGTTATCTCATCATTTGATTTTGTAGCGCACTGATTAATGTAATTTCACAAAGTTATAAAGTAAAAGAGCGAGAGCTTAGAGTCATTCCTCCTCCACACCGACCATTAAACAGAGAAATAAAGTCTGATCACACTGACATACAAACTGTAGTTATCAGGCATCACAGTAAAACAAAATTATCAATGGTGAGTTAGTTAAGTTAATATTTCAAATGTTGAACATGAACTGTTTTGATTCAATAAAAATAAAAACCACTCATTTTTAGTTTGATAGAGCATGGTCAAATGTTGGAGGACAGTAACAAAAAAATCAAAATAATTCAGTAATTTGAATTATAATGTTGCATCATTACCTGATATGATATACAACCATTACAACAATCAGACTCATAAGGTTATTGTGATGGTAAAAAAACACCCTGAATTAAACCAATTATAATTTTAAGAATGATTGGATCATACAGATGGTTATAATCCTCTACAAACTATCAGACCCAAAGGTCAGCACATGTTTCACATTTTTGTAATAAAACTATCAAAGTTGCTTTGTATTTTTTCTTGCTTCAGGAGAAATGTTGCTGATTGGGTTCAGTGAGGACAAATCGTCTTAAATCGATCGAAGGTTCCTGAATAGTACTGAAATCAAATTGTGGCAGGTTTTGTGAAATCGCCAAATATCGTATTGTTGTCCAAAGAATCAATATCATATTATACAGTCATGATACTGGTGATTTACACCCCTACTGGATTCTAATAAAGTTCACTATATTTTGACCAAAAGGAAAAGCTGTTTCTATAATGGCTGAATGTTATTTTATTTTGATATTGTATAGTATTATATATATTTTTACATTACATTATACTAATATAAATTATATTATACTATATGTGATAATAGATTATAACTTATTATATGATGTTATTTAATGTTTTTTAATATGATTTAATATTGAACCATGTTGTATGATATGTTATTAAATTTTATAGAATTATTTTATATTATGTGACATTATGTTATGTAATCATCATCATTAGAGGGCCTTGTTTAAAATGGTTAAATTCTTAAAATTAAATAAAATTAGTAACACTGGTTTCACCTTGACCTGCTTCACTATTAAATGTAGTTAAACCTGATTTTGACAGTTTTTCTCCAATTGGCCTTCAAGAACTAAATTCTGTTTTCTCATCCTCTGAACCATCAGCCTGCCTTTTAGACCTGATCCAAACTAAGCTGTTCACCGAGCTCTTTCACTTTCATTTTAGCTGAATTTTAAAAACCACCTCACTATTACAGATAAAGTTGGAGGGAGACATCGTTCAGCTGAGGACTGATTTGAACCACCTGACAGGAGAGTTCATCCAAGGAGAGAGTCAAGTTTTCCCAAAGGATTCCCTGATTGGTGACTGCCTCTTTCATTTGCTCAGGCTTCTCTGGATCCATGGGTACAGGCTGGTGGATTACTGTAAAGGAAAGATTCCTCTATTGTGTAAAAGTCAGACCCAAAGCTGAAGACTGAGGCAAACAAAGGTTTGACAGAGATTTACTAATCATAACTCCAAACAACAGGGGAATGGGACAGTCCAGTGCTGCTGAGGGAGTTAGGTGAGTATTTACAGGTGGACAGGGTGGAGGCTCCAGGAGACACTGTGAAGAGAAGGAGCAAAGACAGAGGGAAGTATCCAACAGTGATTTAGGTGAAGACACATTCAAAAAACACTCTTCTTTACAGGCAACAACTCCAAAAGGAGGACAAAGGCTTAAAGCCAGAAAATGAGACATGAACAGAAGAAGATACGGCCAACAAACCAACTCAGATATGAGGAAATCCACCAGGGAGGACCAGGAGAATCCAAGGAGCCTTTATACTGCTGGGGATTAGGTGATCATGTGCAGGTGTGTGGCAGCAGAGGAGTGAGGAGAGAGGAAGCCACGCCTCCAGCCAGGTGAGGAGCAGGAAGGGAGGAGAGAGAGACTGAGAGCAGGTGAATCCTCACAATATTCATGTAGAGCAGGTTCACTGTTTGTGGTCACTTCTGGTATTGTAACTGAGATGCTCTGCCAGGTAGCCTAAATAAAGGAGACTGCATTTCACACAAAGGAACATTTGTTTCTGTTCATTTAGACATTCAGACTTTACTAACATTCAATAAAGGCTTAGTAGATGTTTGATTTTATCACAGAGGAAAACAGGACTTCAGAAATTCAAGGAAACATAAAAATACCTTATCCTTTACACTTCAGATTTTAGTCAACTTATTCACAGCAGATTTAATCAACTAATACCGAATGGATTTTTTTCGTTCTTTTTGGTCTTTATACTGTGTAGATAGGACCATAGGACCATAACAGCCTTATAAACGGTGTTATTAATATGTACAAAGCTTCCAAATCGTAGACCATAGCTTTAACCATTTACTGATACTATTGTTTAAATATATTTTTTGTATTCATAAAAATATTTTTTGTGTTTGTCAAGCTCAAAATCATCCATTCAAGATATTTTTGCTATATTGTTGACAAACATTTCTGCCTTTTCTAACTGATTTCATCTCAAATGTTTGTGCATTTTATGTCATCATGCAGTTGACTGTTAGCTTTAAAAACCCACACAAGGAAAATATTTGTTTTTTGGCTTGTTTTTGAACTTCTCTGTTTCCTGAAGTGTTAACAGAATCAAACAATGATTTGATTTGTTCTGTTCTTTAAAACATTAAATACCCCTGAATTTATTGATCACCTCTGCCAAACAGTTGAGCTGGTAGTTAAAGGGTTAAAGCAAAACACTAAAACTACACTAGAAAGTGTTGTCAGCATTGAAACTGAGTGACAGCAAATCCATTGAGCAGCATTAAGGCTGTCACAGAACTATTTATATGCCTACTTAGAAATCAGAGTGTTTGTTTCACACCTGTTCATAACTAATACTAATCATTAGAACAGGGGTCGGGAACGTATGGCTCGAGAGCCAGGTGTGGCTCTTTTGATGATTGCATCTGGCTCGCAGATAAAACAAAATATTTTCACTTGTTTTGATCCATCCATCGATTTTTCACTGCTCATGTCCTGTTCAGGGCTGCAGTTGGCTGCAGGGGCAATCGTCCATTATTTTAATTGGATGATAATAGCCTTCGTTGGGCGTTGCTAGGTAAACAGGTAAACGCCCCCTTTTAAATCAGTCTGCTCGGTCCTTAGCTCAAAGCTAACCGTTTGACGAAGAAGATGGTGAAAAGAAAAAAAGATGAGGAGTATCAGACATTTCAGGACGAATGGACCGAAGAATTCGCCTTTGTGGAGAGAGCAGGTTCTGCGGTGTGTCTAATTTGTAACGACAAATTGCTCCGATGAAACGGTCGAATGTAAAGCGTCACTTCGACACACGCCATGCTACCTTTGCATCAAAATACCCTGCGGGAGACAGCAGGAAGAAAGCGTGCCAAGAGCTACTGAGCAGAGTGCAAGCTAGCCAGCAGCACCTCCGTGCATGGACCCGGCAAGGTGACTATTATTATGCTAGCTTTGCTGCATCTTTAGCAATAGTGAGGAACGGAAAACCATTCACAGATGGCGAGTATGCTAGAACGTTCATGCTGGATGTAGCCAATGAACTTTTTGATGATCTTCCGAACAAAGACAAGATAATGAAACGGATACAAGACATGCCTCTGTCGGCAAGAACTGTTCATGATCGTACCATCATGATGGCAAACCAAGTGGAGGAAACGCAAGTGAAGGACATAAATGCAGCGCCGTTCTTTTCCCTCGCGTCAGATGAGTCAACAGATGTAAGCCATGTGTCGCAGTTAAGTGTGATTGCAAGATATGCTGCTGGTGACACACTGCGCGAAGAAAGTCTTGCTGTTCTGCCAATTAAAGGGTCCAGAAGAGGTGAGGATTTATTCAAGTCATGGAGTTCGCACAAGAAAAAAATCTACCTATGGATAAACTTCTCTCAGTGTGTACTGATGGTGCTCCGTGTATGGTGGGGAAAAAACAAAGGATTTGTGGCGCTTCTCTGTGAACATGAAAATAGACCCATCCTAAGTTTCCATTGCATTCTACAACTGTACACCAGGAGGCACTTTGTGCTCAGATGTGTGATGGGCAGCTTGGCGAAGTGATGTCGCTGGTCATTCCTGTGATTAACTTTATTGTTGCCCGAGCCTTAAATGATCGCCAGTTTAAAACACTGCTGGATGAAGTTGGAAATAACTATCACTGTCTGCTTTTGCACAGCAATGTGCGATGGTTATCAAGAGGGAAGGTGCTTAGCCGTTTTGCAGCTTGCCTGAACGAAATCCAGACTTTCCTTGAAATGAAAGACAAAGAGCATCCTGAGCTAGCCAAAACTGAGTGGCTCCTCAAGTTTTACTATCTTGTGGATATGACTGAACATCTGAACCAGCTCAACGAGAAAATGCAAGGCACTGGAAATACAGTGTTATCCCTTCAACAAGCGGTGTTTGTTTTTGAAAACAAGCTGGAGCTCTTTATCATGGATCTTGAAACAGGTCATTGACTACATTTGAAAAACTGAGACAATTCAAAGATGCATGCACAGCAAGTGAGCCCACTCAAAACTCTGATCTCCACCAGCTAGCTGGCTTCACATCCAGTCTTCTACAGTCCTTCAAAGCATGCTTTGGAGAATTTCGTGAGCACACTCGTCTTTTTAAGTTCATCACCCATCCAAACGAGTGTTCACTGAACACAGACGACCTGAGGTACATTCCTGAATAAATGAATAAGTTCAAGTCACTGAATGAAGATTTGGAAAGAATCGCACGACAGAAAGTGGAGTTGGCAAGCAAGCACATGTGGACAGAAATGAAAAAACTTCAACCCGAAGACCAGCTGATCATCAAAACTTGGAACGCACTTCCTTCTGTATTGACCATGTTTGGATCCACGTATGCATGTGAGCAGTCATTCTCACATCTTAAAAACATCAAGTCCAACCTACGATCACTTTAATGGATGAAAGCCTCAATGCTTGCATGAAGCTTAACCTCACCAAGTACCAACCAGACTACAAAGACATCAGCAAATCCATGCAGCATCAGAAGTCGCACTAATGGTGAGTACTTTAACAGCATTATTTAAAGAATAAATTCAGAGGCGTATTATACTCTGATTTAGTTGAATTTAGTCCTAAAATATATTATATGGCTCTCACTGAAAAAAAAATCCAAATATTTTGCTTTTATGGCTCTCTGAGTCAAAAAGGTTCCCGACCCCTGCATTAGAATATGGAAATATTATCTATGAACATTGAATACAGTAGAAGGACTAATGCAGGGGTGTCCAGACTTTTTACACTTTATGGTAACTAAGGAAAAGTTTTAG
This sequence comes from Scarus forsteni, assembly GCA_036419115.1. Lineage (NCBI taxonomy): Eukaryota > Metazoa > Chordata > Actinopteri > Labriformes > Labridae > Scarus > Scarus forsteni. Next base: position 22,523,360 of record JAZDUH010000198.1, on the reverse strand, counting down.
GTTTTGGGGATGAGTTAGAGTCTGACAGGAACATGACGCTTCGTCCTGTGATGCTGCTCTGAAGAAGCTCCGCCCCCTTCCCCTCGTCTGACCCGACAACCCAGGAAACAGACTGTTGACTGTACTTCCTGTCGATTCAGAGGAGACACTCACATGCTGTCAGATCGACTAAAGACTAAAAACAGGACGAGCTCCACACCAGGAGGAGGTCTGTGAACTCTGAGAACTGTGGGAACACCAACACCTCCAGCAGGTCCAGACTCCACAGACTGACTGAGAGGTTCAAGGTCCAACCAGAGTGAGAGAGACTCTCAGGGACGGAGCAGCTTCCTGTTGTTCTTCTGAGACTCTGTTTCACTCTCTGACAAAATGGCGTACATGTTTGAGGAAGACCTGAGCTGTCCGGTCTGCCTCGAGATCTTCGTGTAAGTAATACAGAGCACTGCACACTAAAACCACCAGGCACAAGAACAGATTCTTCTCCCATGCTGTTTCCATGCTGAACTCCAAACAGCAAAATGTCTATTTACTGTATATACGATCATTCACTGCACATATCCTCCTACACCTGTGCACTTTGGTTCTTGTTGCTCGTCACTTTTTGTCTTTTTTTCTTGTAAATACTGTACTATCTTATTCCTATTAACAACATTAATTTTGGTTTAAAAGTTTAATTTCTGCTTTGTGAGATTCTGCTTCTCTGTATATGTAAATACACTCTATGTTAATGTACTCTGTAGGGATGTCCCGATCCGATATTGATATCGGATACCGGTGAAAAAAACAAATATCGGATTATATCGGCCTGCATCCTAAATCTCCGATATCAGCACTCCGATACAAGCAGTCCATTCTAATATATTTATTTTTTATTTTATTCAGTTGTAGAATATGCTTATGTTTAAGTTCAACACAGTGGTTATTTTGCAATTGGTGAAGTATGTTTTTGTTTGATTTATTGAGGTCACTTTTCAGGGTCTTCTAATATTTTTTATTCATGTTGTTTTAATTGTAGTATATTCTTATGTTTAAGGTTAGAATTTATTTAACTTATTGGTTAATAACAAATGGGTCAGTTTTTCTCATACCTACTATTGCTGCCTACTGTTCTCTGTTTGAGTAATCTGACCTGATCAAGCCTTTTCTTACAGTCCATACTACAAAATAAGGAATAAAAGTCTGTATGATTCCTGCTGATATCGTATCGGATTGATATAGGTATCGGCCAATACTCATGGCTGCAATATCGGTATCGTATCGAATGTGAAATAGTTGTATCGGGACACCCCTAGTAGTCTAGACACTGACATAAATCGACATCAGTCTCTTAATTTGTCAAACATACCAGGCTGAAAAAGCTGATTCTAATTCTGGTTCTGATTTAGAGATCCTGTGATCCTGTCCTGCAACCACAGCTTCTGTAGAGAGTGTGTGGAGAAGAGCTGGGAGGACAAGGAGGACAAGGAGTGTCCACTCTGTAAGAGGAGAGAATCAAAGTTGTGGTTACCTCCAAATTTTACTCTGAGGAACCTGTGTGAGAAGTTTCTCCAGCAGAGAGATCAGAGAGCTCCAGAAGATCTCTGCAGTCTGCACAAAGAGAAGCTCAAGCTCTTTTGCCTGGACCATCAGGAGCCGGTGTGTCACATCTGCAGAGATTCAGAGAAACATGTCGGGCACAGATTCAGACCCATCGATGAAGCTTCTCCACAGCAGAAGAAGAACCTTCAGAAGCTCCTGCAGCCCTTAAAGGAGAAGATGAAGCTTCATGAAGAAGTCAGGGTGAAGTCTGAGCAAACTCTGAGAAACGTGGAGGTTCAGGCCCGACACACAGAGGCTCAGATCAAGGAGACGTTCAAGAAGCTCCACCAGTTTCTGCAGGAGGAAGAGGAGGCCCGGCTGAGAGCTCTGAGGGAGGAAGAGGAGCAGAAGAGCCAGAGGATGAAGGAGCAGATGGAGGCTCTGAGCAGAGAGATAGAAGCTCTTTCACAAACACTCAGAGACACTGAGGAGCAGCTGAAGGCTGGAGACATCTCATTCCTGAACAACTACAAGGCTGCAGTGGAGAGAGTGCAGCAGCGCCCCCTGCTGGAGGATCCACAGCTGCCCTCAGGAGCTCTGATAGACCAGGCCAAACATCTGGGCAACCTGGGCTTCAACATCTGGACCAAGATGAAGGACCTGGTCTCCTACAGCCCCGTCATCCTCGACCCAAACACTGCTCATTCAGACATCATCCTGTCTGATGATCTGACCTCCATGAGACGAGAAGGTGATCAGCAGCTTCCTGATAATCCAGAGAGGTTTGATGATAACTGGTCTGTCCTGGGCTCTGAGGGCTTCAGCTCTGGAACTCACAGCTGGGACGTCCAGGTTGGAGACAGTAAACAGTGGGAACTGGGTATATTACCAGAGTCTGTTCAGAGGAAGGGAGACATACGGTCTGGAGCATGGAGAGTAGCATTATATATTGATAATAAATACAGAGCACGGTCACCAACACATCCAGACTCTGTCCTCTCAGTGAAGAAGCGTCCAGAGAAGATCAGGGTGAGTCTGGACTTGGACAGAGGACGACTATCCTTCGCTGATCCTGATACTAACACACACATCTACACCTTCACACACACTTCCACTGAAAGAATGTTTCCATACCTTTACACGATAGACTTTCTGAAGATCTGTCCTCAGAAGGTCTCTGTGACTTTAAAACTGAACTAAAACCTGCTGCTGAAGCTTCTTTCCTCAGGGTCCACCTCGGCTCCTGATCCTCCAAAGGGACAGTCCACTGAGACGGGGATGGTGGATCTTTATGTTCAGACCTTTGGGAGGACCTGTTGTGGAGTTTTGAGGGTGTAAATCCGTTTGGACCCTGACTGATCAAATCAAAGCTCAGACTTGAATGTCCTTTATTCTGATCTGAACTAAATGATGGAGAGTTCTGCTCAGCTGGAACATCTTTGCTTGGTTCTGGTTTCTTGTTGTTTCTGCTGACCTGCAGTCTTTGTCCGTCACAGATTTTCTTTGACTGGAGCTCTGTCCTCAGAAATATGGACTTTTCTGTCTCTAAATGTCTTTATTGGACAGACAGAGACAGTGGACAGAGTCAGAGAGGGGGACCTGCTCACTGATATTTGTAGAGATTTTCCTTCTGTGCTCTAGATTCTGATTTTAACTGTCCAGACAAATGCTGCCTCTGTTCAGGTGTAACAAACTAAGTGATGTGCGAGCTGATCTGTGTCTCTAAGTCCTGAAGTTCATCATGTCGGCTGCTGAACGTCTCTCTAAAATGGAGGTTGTCCTAACGAGTGGATCAGCTGTGTTGGTGCTTTATTTTTAGACTTGAAAAAAAATATTTGACATCGTTCACCATCAAATTTTAATAGCAAAATTACTGTACTACATTTGTCTACATAAGCTATAACCTGGATTAAATCATATTCATCAAACAGAAAACAGTGTGTCATGGTCAATGGTGTCAAATCACTGCAGTAACCATTAGGAGTCCCACAAGGCTCCACACTGGGACCTCTTCTGGTTGCTTTATACTTTAACGATCTTTGCAATGCTTGCTCTTGTGTTCTGTTTCAAATACCTTGAATATAATTGAATATATTTTCATTTCAAACATGCACACAAAGAACAAAAAATAGTGAAATGCCATTCACATACACGGAAAAAAGAAGTGTAGCAACCACATGCTTGAAAAGGAGTAGGAGGAAGTAGAATACCTTTTTAGTTCCTAACCCTTATTACTGTACTTATAAAAATTAAATTCTTCTATTGATGCAAATACATTATACAAATGTATATAATGAAACATATAATCTATATAAATATGCTTATATACCTATACAAAATCAATAAAAATTATAATCAATATACATACGCATCCAAACATATATTCATATGGATATACATACACATACACACACATGCTTCCTGCATATACACATACACATGTGTGTCTGACATATAAGCATCAAAATAGACATAGTATACCGTCATTACATTTACATCTGTGTAAATATAATTTGGACCGATGCACACACATGTACATACAAACATGTATATACATAATTCATAACTGTCCATATATATTACATCTATATCCAATATCCAAAAAATTTATAGCAAAATACTTATCAATATCAACATAACTTTGAATGTTTATTTATTTATTTACCCCACCACTCTCACACACCTCCTCTTCCTTATACTTGTTTAGAACCAGTTCTTTGTATCTCTTTTTAAACACATTTATGTTCACGCTTTGTTTTATCTCCATATCCAAATTGTTCCATAAAGTCACCCCACAGCTCGATATACACAGAAACTTTTTATTGTTGTTCGAACCTTTCGTTTTTTGAAATTTAGGTTTCATCTTAGATCATAACCTCCCTCCCTTTCTGTAAACATTTTCTGAATTGTATTTGGCAGCATATTATTTCTTGCTTTATACATTACTAGTGCTGTTTTTAATTTATCCAAATCTATAAAGGACCTCTTTCACTATACATGTAATTTTGCCCACAGCCCAATTTTTTGTTTATTGTGTGGTATTTGTAGTACACCCAGAGACTCCCAAGAATATACCTTTAGAAAATCCAAAAGTCATCCAGGGCCTGTACTATGACCTATTTTATCATCATTGCCATAGGTGTGAGCCAGGGTGCACACTTTACCCCAAAACTTACTCAAACACAAATAATAAATCATCAAATTGGGTCAAATCACCTTCACTGAAGTCTGGTGCATCTTTTGAAATCAAATGTAAAGCTAAGTATTACAATTGAAAGAAGTTATTGAATTTTAACTGGAAAAAAAATAGTTTTTTAATGATTTTTTCAACAAATTCAATTCTTTAGAGATGTGTCTGACCAACTTACAGTTGCTGTACAACTAAAATACTTACAAATTATTTGGCCACATATATATTCTCAAAGTGGGAAAAAAATCATCAAATTCTGAGACCGGTAAAGTTGTTCAATTAACAGGTTGGGTTACTGTGGAAGAATCAGGATACTGTTCCATGTCTTGTATTATATCAAGGGTAATGTTTTATTTCATGCAATTTGCAGCAAATGAATGTTAACTTCAATTTAGTATTTTGCATTCAATTGAATTATATTTTTTTTCAAAGTGTTTTTCATTTAAAACAGAAAAGGTATGCAGGGCCTGTAATTCCTCTTTTTTAAAATATCATCCAACACAATGCTAATCAACACTGCAATACATGCTATATATTTCAAATGAATAAATGGGATAGTGGTGCATCTCCTTGTATGATAGAGTAGTACGTTCAAGCTGAGGCAATATGCTATTGTTGACCTTCACGCTTGTGGTCAAGACGAGTTTAGTCAGTTCTGCCATAAAGAATTGTTGTCCAAGCAACATATGTCCCTGGCTAGCTAGTATCAATTTGTCATTTGAGTATAAACAACATATATTCTGCTGCAAGTGTTATATTCAGCAGATTTCTTTTTAAGTATAGCTGTTCATATACAGTGTCTTCTGTTACCACAATTTAGTGTGCACACATGTACATTTTAAGAAAAAATTGTGCATCTAGTACAATACTAAGTGGTATCCATACCTATAACTATACCTCTTTGTTGTTAGTGTATTTTCAAGGTTTGTTTCCCTGAGAATACCAATATATATTTAAATCCTCCAGATAATTTATTTTTTAGATTGTTTGAAGTTAAAATGGACGAGGTTTGTATTATACCCGATTGACCTGCAAAACCAGGTTCAAAGATAAAGGGAAGAACTTAAAATATGGAAGGAGTCTAGATTCTCCCAGTAACAACTGGTTAAAGCAGGTGCTTAGTAAAGAAGGACTGAATGTTGAGAGTGGAAGTAAGCTGTGTCTAAAATGCTACATGAGATATCTTAGAAAAAGGCCACGCCCTGACTCAAAAGAAGACACTCACAGTGACAATGAATCCACAGGCATCTGTGATTCGTTTGAGATTGAGGACAGCCCCACTAATCCTGGAACTAACCGATCTGTTATACCTCTTATCCAAATCAAAGATTTGAAGTATGCTTCCTCTTCACATCGTAAGTGATCTTTGTGTTTAGAGTACAATGACAACTGTATAAACATTCCTAAGTCTGTCCGTCACTCTCTTATCATTGAATGTTCACTTTGGTGCCCGCCTGATGCTCGTGTTTGTTCTGAACACCTCATCGGGAGTTTTCTACACCCTGACACAAAGATAAATATGCACAGTCGTATTCCTCTGGAAAGTAAACTGAATGAATCTATTTCTCCAGTTGTTATTAATGATTTGCTTGAAATTGTACATGAAGTATCCAAATATGAGACATCACCCAAACTGAAGTTTGAAACCTTGTCAGATTCTGACTGCCATGCATGGACTGGCTGGACATTTGTGCAATTTAAGAACATGTATGACATGTGTGAATCTGATCTTGTTTCAGGTTCAAGTGATAGTTCCAGAGCAATAGATTTGCTTCTTTACTTTTGGGCAAAACTGAAAACAAACCTTTCATGGAATCAAATGACCATGCTTGCTAATCTTTCCCAAGCTACACTGTCAAGATATTTTCATACAATTGCAGATATTTTGAACACAATAGTTGTTCCCAAATACCTTGGCACAAATCATATTTCAAGCCACGATGCCATAACTCACAACACTGTCTTTACTAAAGCTTTTTATGGTGACCAGGTCACTCTTATCTTAGATGGTACATATATCTACCTCAACAAATGCAGTGATCATCAGTTTCAAAGGGCATCTTACGGAGGACAGAAAAAACAAAATTACCTAAAATTCATGTCAGTTGTACTGCCTGATGGATATGTTTTAGACACTATTGGCCCCTACCATGGTAACGTAAATGATGCAGCAATAACTCGGCTCATCATGGAAAAAATTGAAATATTGAAATCTTGGTTAGAAGCAAATGATAATATGATTGTAGATCACGGTTTCAGGGATGCCTTAGATCTTCTTGCTAAGTTGGGGTATGATGCTAGAATGCCGTCATTTTTACCAACTGGTAAATCCCAATTGGATTCCTCAACAGCCAATAGTGATCGTTGCTGTACCAAAACAAGATGGATAGTACAGTCCTACCACGGGCGTTTAAAGAAGTGGATGTTGTTTAAGGAACAACTTACCTCAAATTATTTCGTTGAGGTCATTGGCAAATTATTGCGCATAGTAACTGCATGTCTCAATGCCTTCAGAGGACCAATATATGTGTCAGATCCAGATCGAGAGGAACGAGATACTAAGATGGCTCAGTGTATGCTTTCACTTTTAAAAAAAGACAATGTTTTGGCAAAACAAGTTGCAGAAGACCCAAATATGTCACGTAGAGCTCGCAGTGAATGGCAGAAGCTTGAAGCATCTGATATCTCGTTCCCTCATGTGGATCTGGAATACCTTGAGACCATAACATGCGGTACGTACCAAATCAAACAGTCCCCTGGCTACATTGCTGAGCATCAAAAAAATGATGGTGACTATGAGATTTGGGTTTACCAGCATGATGCTGATCTCATTAGGGGACAGATTCATTCTCGTCACAGATCTCAAATAAAATACAATGTTTGGATTCAATTTGACAAGAATGCATCAGATGATCCTGTGAAGGCATATTATTGTCTCTGTCCTGCTGGAAAGAGAACCTCTGGCATGTGTGCACATGTTGCATCTGTAATCTATTATTTGGGATATTATAAACATTTTCAAAATCAGAAACCCCTCCAACCATACACAAGCAAATTCAAAGACTCCATTCTATGAAATAACCAGCCAATCATACATCTTATGGATTTCTCCCCTTTCCCTCACTATAGTTCCAGTCTACAAATTAAAATTGTCCAAGCCGTTGCTATGCAAAAAGACACGAAGGCCATAAAACAGATTACATGTATATACAAGTACTAGAAACAGAAATTGACAGAAGTAATGTTTATGTATTGCTGTCATTGTAGATATATACAATCTGATTACAACAATCCAAAACTGCATCGGTTTTTACTTGTATCAATGGCTCATTATTATCTCATCACAAAGGCATAATATACAGGCCCTTTGTGGCTGTTCAATATTAAAATGAATAACATTTCATGTGAAATGTTTGTTTTGAATCTAGCATTCAAATTCTAAAAGAAGTCATACTTAAAGGATGAATTCTGAACAAATCTTTAAAGGTTCCCTGATATACAAGACATGGAACAGTATCCTGATTCTACTACAGTAACCCAACCTGTTAATTAAACAACTTTACCGGTCTCAGAATTTGATGATTTTTTTCCCACTTTGAGAATATATATGTGGCCAAATAATTTGTAAGTATTTTAGTTGTACAGCAACTGTAAGTTGGTCAGACACATCTCTAAAGAATTGAATTTGTTGAAAAAATCATTAAAAAACTATTTTTTTTCCAGTTAAAATTCAATAACTTCTTTCAATTGTAATACTTCGCTTTACATTTGATTTCAAAAGATGCACCAGACTTCAGTGAAGGTGATTTGACCCAATTTGATGATTTATTATTTGTGTTTGAGTAAGTTTTGGGGTAAAGTGTGCACCCTGGCTCACACCTATGGCAATGATGATAAAATAGGTCATAGTACAGGCCCTGGATGACTTTTGGATTTTCTAAAGGTATATTCTTGGGAGTCTCTGGGTGTACTACAAATACCACACAATAAACAAAAAATTGGGCTGTGGGCAAAATTACATGTATTGTGAAAGAGGTCCTTTAAACATGTCTGATTTTATAAACAGAGGGTTTGTGTGATCTCTGTATCCGGCCTTGTTTATTGTTCTTTTTGCTCTTTTCTGTATTCTGCATATTGGCTGTACAGTGCTTTTATAGTTGTTTCCTCAGACCTCCACACAGTATAATAAATAAAACAGTGAACAGCATAAGGTGTGTAATGACTTGTGATCCAGAATGTGTCTGTTTTACTCAAAATTGCTCTGCACTTTGCCAATTTTGATCATATGTGGCTTATGTGAGGTTTCCAGCTTATTTTTGGTCCAAGATCACACCTAGAAATTTTGTTTCATCAACTTTTTCCATCTTTATATTATCTATTATCAGCTCCACATTGCAATCATGATTGTATCTCCCAAACAGCATAATTTTAGTTTTGTTTAGATTTAATGATAATTTATTTCTGATAAACCATAGTTTTAGCTTATTCATTTCTGTTGTGATGGTGGACAAAATCTGCTGCAAATTCTCACCTGTACAAAAAATATTGGTGTCATCTGCAAATGTTAATGATACTGTAATTTATGATGTTCTCTAAGCAGCCTGGGGAGACCTCTCACTCTGGTGTATTTCTGTGAGATGAGGAATTACAGCATGTTAATGAGTTTAAGAACTTTGGTGTCATCTTGAAATCCTCTCCTTTTATTAAAAACCACATTAAAATGTATCCAATATTGTTAAATTCAATCTGTCCAATTTTAAACAAATATGAAATTCTCTGACTGAGTGCTGCATTAATGTTCCCACATTAACTGATCCTCTCAGATGTTTACTGCTGAACTAGCTGGTCACACTGTTACATATTGTTGGAACTGTCAACAAAGAAAATATACAAATAAACAAAAATTATAAAGATAAAGTTTAACCAAGGATTACACCAACACTTAAATATTCTAACTCAAACACAATTTATAGTAAAAAATGATCTAAATGAGCATGACACATATTTAAAGCTAATTTAAACTTCTTTTTATGCAATAAAAGAACGAACATTTCCCAGTTTTTAAAGCTCAAATATATTACCATTACCACTGGTTCCAAATATGTTTTTTACCAATACTATAATTTCTATTTTAATGCCTCATAAGATATTTTAGAGACACAATCATAGCAAAGTGAGAACTATATGATTACTTGTTAAAAAACAATGTACGAACCAGCAATTTAAGCTTAGTAAATATTTTATCACTTATCCAAATGTATGCATCATATTGGACTGGTTACTCATGATGTATCATATTTAGCATCTGTTGTTTTGTTTCTTCATTTTTCAGCTTGTTTTGTTTTTTTGTGGAAATGACTGGTGGGCCACATTGAGCGAGGTGAAGGGCCACATATGGCCCCCGGGCCACAAACTGCCCACCCCTGCATTAGATAAAAAAACTCTCATCACTGCTGTAACATCCTTTCAAAGTATAATGTGTTGAAGCCATAGTCCAACTTCTTGTTGTTTTCATGTCTTGGTTAAATCATGTGTTACTTTTATAGAGTGTACAATGTTAATATGAAAATTATTATGAATTATAATAATATTATATTAAGTTGTAATCAGGCATTGATGATCAGAAGAACTAGAATCGACTGCAGAGCCTGTATAAACTAAATCAATATCACCAGGATTAACACGCACAATGCAAAAATAAGTTTGAGAATGTTTCTGTTTATGGTAAAATCATAAAATGTGAATGTAAATCACAATTATAAATTCAATACTTGTAACAATTATTACTTGGAATTTTTCTCTTTCAAAACAAATGTAAAAAAAAAACATTAAATAAACAAAAGAGAGAAAATATAGTGCACTATATCAAAAATAACTGAAATTCAGGGTTTATTCTTGGTTCACAAATCTTTTCTCAGTCTTTTAGTCCAACTTAAACTTTTGTTCTTGGTGATTTTGAGTGTTCGTCCCACCAGTTTGGGTATGAAGCAACACAGTTCAAATAAAGGGGAAAGGGGGGTTCTCAATGATCCGGTCTTTAGAGTTCATCAGGCTCAGCTCGCCATCAAAAGGGGTCCATTCAAAAAACCTGACCTAATGATAAAGTCAGGACTTATGTTCAAATTTAATATATAATACATTTTATAATCATATTCAACCATTCAAATAAAAAGTGTTAAAGTCCTGATCAAGCTCTTCTAACTCAACTCAATCAATCAGCTAACACTCTTAGCATTAGTGTTATAATATCCATATGGTACACACTAGCAGGATGCTAGGGCTATTAGCAGTTAGCTGCTAGCAGTAGTGCATAGCATCTACAATGGTTACAAGCATGATGCTAATGCTATTAGCATGTAGCATGTAGAATGTAAATGTTTCTCACCGATGCAGAAGTTCATTTATCAAGTGTCAGCGATGTTCTGGTTCTCCTTTGACTTCACAGCCTCTTAGATAGAAACTGCACACTCCATAGACTCTCTTAACACTTCTTTAAATCAAGTTTATATCAGTTGTTTGTTCCTAATCATCTCTGCTGTGGCTGGCATCAGTGCTGCAGCTCTCAAAAGGAAGTGACATCACATGTGTGCAGCTGATCTGAAGCTCTGAACCTGAACATCCTGCTTGGGAAAATGTTATCTATATAAATAAAAGTATATATTAGTAAAATATATATTAATTTATACTGTCAGTAATTTATAGGTTTATTTATTATTCAATGTTAGGCTATTTAGATTGTGAATAAAATTATTTATTATCAAAATTTATTGAATCTATGGTTAAATTATCCATCTGGGCTACACCTGAGTCCACAACAAGAAGATAGACATTCTTTCAACTCTGCAGTAACATGTAAGAGCTCTCCCACTGCTAACTAGCTTAGCTCAAATAGCTGGAAATCAGAGGGAGATATTAGCCTGCTTCTGCTTACAGTCATCAGGTCAACTCATCACCAACTCTAAATGGTCCTGTGTGTTTGTTGTGACTTGTTTTGTACTGCATTAAACGATATTATCTTTGATTGTTTTGTTGCCCTACCGTTGCAGTGATATAAGCTCATAACATAAAGTTGAGTCGAGTCTTTTAAACAAATCTTTTAAGTGCACAATGAGGACTGATTTGCAGTTGTGAGTGAGCTGTTCATTTAAGAGTCAAACTTAAATTTCAGGTAATTTGCATTTAAGATTTGCTCACAATCGAAAAGCTCACTCACAGCTCTGAATCAGTTCCCATCGTGCTCTTAAAAGAGTCGTTCAAAAGACTCGACTCATTCATGAACTTCACATCACTAGCTCAAACCACCGCAGAACAGGACTGCTCATGATACGATATGTACTCGATACACGTAAATTGTGAACAATGACTTTACTATTAACAAAATTCCAGACAACTTTTCTTTTAATACAAGAATGAAAAGAACAAGGAAGAGTTTTAAATGATTCTACAACTTAAGAAACTTAAATTCAGGTCCTCAAAGATGGTAGACCTAAGTTCAAATTTGGAACATGTGCTTCATCATGTAGTTTGGCTTCTACTTTGAACTGTGCCGTTGTTAACATTACCCAAAGAGTATTGACAACAACTGTCAAACACTGAGGCTGTATTGATTCTGTAGAATCTGTATTCCTAAGGAGTGTGTGATGATATTTTGCAGCATCGATATTTTGAGCACAGGCTTACTGTGGAAGTAAGCCAGCACAATTAAACCTCCTTCAGAATTAGAAACAGATAATACGATGATAGTAGAAGATTAAATAACATAGTGAGGTAAAAAGGAGTCACAACAAGCACACAGGACCATTAAGAGTTGGTGAAAGGTTTATCTGATGACTGTAGGCAGAGGCAGGCTAACACTTCCCATTGACTTCCAGCCATTCAAGCTATGCTAGTTAGTAGTGTGAGACCTTTATCTGTCTTTTACGTGTTATTGAATGGACAGTTGAATGAATGGTGTCTATCTTATCATGGACTCAGGAGTGAGGCAAGACACCAAAACAACAAAAATGTTTGATGAAACTTTAACCCTTTAACTCCCAGCTCAACTGCTTGGCAGAGGTGAATAAATCCAGAAATATTTAGTGTGTTGAAAACATCATTGTTCATTTCAGTAAATGTTGTAAGAAACAGAAAATGTAAATGACCCAAGATAACTTATATTTTCTTTAAGTTGGATTAAAAACCTGGTTTGTCAAACTCAAAATCATATATTTTAAGTTATTTTTCGCTATTTTATATAAAATCATTTCTGCTTTTGTAATTGATTTTGTTCCTAATATTTGTGCATTTTATGTCATCATATAATCAACTATTAGCTTTTAAAACCTTTAAATCCCACATCAAGAAAATTTCTGTTTCTGTTTTGTTTTAAATTTTCTGTTTCTTGAAAATTTTGACAGTATCAAACATTAACTTGATTTGTTTTATTTTTTAAAACATTTAATTTCACTGAATTTATTGATGACCTATGCCAATAGTTGAGCTGGTAGTTAAAGGGTTAAACTTTGAAAACTTCCAGAAGTTCAAAATTGTCTGAATGTTGTTCAGATCACAAGAGCCACAGTTTGAAGAGAGTGTGAGGTTCCCCTCAGATGAACCAGCTTTGGTCAAAATGTTCTGTTGTTCTGAGGTCCTACATTATGGATCAGTTCTCCACCATCAGTCAGAGAAAGTTCCAGCTTTGTAACTTTTCAGGGTGGTCTGAAGGTGAGGCTCAGGACAAACCAGACCTGTGAGCATTTATAAACATCTGTCTTTAATGTGCGTACATAAATACATCTCTGGATCTAACCTCAGTGCAAACTAACATTCATAATTACATCTATGTATGCTAACCATGAGCAGTGCTGTGTATGAACATGTCTGTTTATGACAAACCTGTGCAGTATAATTGTAGACAAGTGGACAATAATAATTTAGCACATTTACTGCAGTGTGAAACTTGTTAGCACTTTAGCACATTGAACAGCTGTCATATTTTAACACTGAGGGTCTTTTTGTTCTGGTTTGTCTTTAGTAGATCTTCTATAGTGTTGTATGTGTGTTCTATAAATTAATGTGGAGCTCATGTTTTGTGAACTTGTCATCTGGCTGCTGCCTGTTACTGATGTATTATATTTATTTTCAGATTGTATTCACCTTATCATGTTCTTTACATCAACCTGCTGTTACTGCAGATGGAAATTAGCCTGTGGTTTATAAAGAAAAAAAACAGTGAGTGATCCTGGGACAGAGAGTCTCAGAGTGAGAGGATTATTTAAGACATGAGCTCCGTCTGATTTATTCATCAACTCTTTATTCCTCCACTGTCACTGTCTGAACATTTTTAATCAATAAAACACATCCTGATTTAAAATAAGGTTTGATTTCTTAAATCTGTTCATTTTTATTTCTAACAGTGTGGATATCTGAAAATCTACGGTGGCCTGGAGGGGTCAGAAACATTACTTATCAGAGGAGAGACTCAAACCCACAATGACCTCCAAAGAGAAAAGCTGTTTGGATAATAAACAGAAATTAAAATATTTTACCATATTATTATTATTTTTATATTGGATTAGACTTGATTACACTATCATATAACATATTAATTTACATTATATTTTATTAGATGTGATCATATTTACTTTGCTGTACTATATTATATGTGAATCTATTTTAACACAAGGGATATGTTGCTTCCAAACAAATAGATGTTGTTTTTGTGTAAATTATGTTATATTCAATTATTTTTAGATAAGATTTTATTAAAAGTTTTGCTTCATTATAGTTATCTTTATTAAATTTTGACCAAGAGCACAAGTTGGTTTATGGTGAATAGATGTAATGTTATCATATTGTTTTGGATGATATATTATATTTAATCTGGTATTGTATTAGCTTTTTTTTAATTTCATGTTATATCATGCCACATTCAGTTACATATACTGTTTTGTAGGGGTGTAATGATCCATCAATCTGGATCGATTCATCATTTGGTTCAGCAATGATCCAATCACATAGATGTAACTCAAAACAGTGATCAACATCGTCATCTTTAATATACGCCTTTATTTTGAAACCCTGACCAGACATGAGTGTCTGTTTGCGCCCAACCGTGCATCGTTCTGAACTTTCCTCTGAAGTCTCACAGTCAGCCTATGAGACACATTTGAACTTTAAACTGACTCACACCCCACACCAGATATTTCTCCTGCTTTAAAATGTATTGTGTCGCACCCACGTGTGGCAAGCATGGGTGGGTTTCCTGTTAGCATCACAGAGCTAAACTGAAACCAGACAGATCAGCCAATCAGAAAATAGTTCTGCTGTATCCAGGTAAGATACGGTCGATCTGACAGCAGAGGATGCTGCACACACACAGGAGAGCATTATCACACAAGAGCAGTGAGTTATCTCATCATCTGATTTTGTAGCACACTGATTAATGGAATTTCACAAAGTTATAAAGTAAAACAGAGAGAGCTTAGAGTCATTCCTCCTCCACACCGACCATTAAACAGAGAAATAAAGTCTGATCACACTGACATACAAACTGTAGTTATCAGGCATCACAGAAAAACAAAATTATCAATGGAGAGTTAGTTAAGTTAATATTTCAAATGTTGAACATGAACTGTTTTGATTCAATAAAAATAAAAACCACACATTTTTAGTTTGATAGAGCATGGTCAAATGTTGGAGGACAGTAACAAAAAAATCAAAATAATTCAATAATTTGAATTATAATGTTGCATCATTACCTGATATGATATACAACCATTACAACAATCAGACTCATAAGGTTATTGTGATGGTAAAAAAACACCCTGAATTAAACCAATTATAATTTAAGAATGATTGGATCATACAGATTGTTATTATCCTCTAAAACTATCAGACCCAAAGGTCAGCACATGTTTCACATTTTTGTAATAAAACTATCAAAGTTGCTTTGTATTTTTTCTTGCTTCAGGAGAAATGTTGCTGATTGGGTTCAGTGAGGACATAACATCGTCTTACATCGATCTAAGGTTCGTGAATCGTATTCAAATCAAATTGTGGAAGACTTTGTTATATCACCAAATATCGCATTGTTGTCCAAAGAATCTATATCATATTGTATCGTCATGATTCTGGTGATTTACACCCCTACTGTATTCTAATAAAGTTTGTTATATTTTGACCAAAAGGAAAAGCTGTTTGGATAATGGCTGAATGTTATTTTATGATATTGTATAGTACTATATATATATCTATATATCTATATATCTATATATCTATATATCTATATATCTATATATCTATATATCTATATATCTATATATCTATATCTATATCTATCTATATATATATCTATATATATCTATATATATATATCTATATATATATATCTCTATCTATATATATATATATATATATATATATAGACATTATATTATACTTACATAAAATGTATTATACTATATGTGATAATAGATTATAACTTGTTATATGATTTTATTTAATGTTTTTTAATATGATATAATTTTAAACCATGTTGTATGATATGCTATTAAATTTTATAGGATTCTTTTATATTATGTGACATCATGTTTTATAATAATAATCATCATTATGGTCCTAATTTAAAAATGGTTTACATTCTTAAAATAAAATATAACAACACTCTGGTTTCACCTTGACCTACTTCACTATTAAATATAGTTAAACCTGATTTTGACCGTTTTTCTCCAATTGGCCTTCAAGAACTAAATTCTGTTTTCTCCTCCTCTGAACCATCAGCCTGCCTTTTAGACCTGATCCAAACTGAGCTGTTCAACGAGGTCTTTCATTTTCATTTTATGACCACCTCATAATTAAAGATGAATTGTAAACATGAACCAAAATCTCCAGAGAAAGGCTTCAGAGGAGAAACATGTGGTTCATGGACAGAGGTGACATCATGAGAGAGAGGAGTAGGGCTGAAGCTGAGGGAGTACTCACAGGAGGAGCTGCAGAAACATGGAGGGAGACATCGTTCAGCTGAGGACTGATTTTAACCACCTGACAGGAGAGTTCATCCAAGGAGAGATGAAGTCAAGTTTTCCCAAAAGGATTCCCTGATTGGTGACTGCCTCTTTCATTTGCTCAGGCTTCTCTGGATCCATGGGTACAGGCTGGTGGATTACTGTAAAGGAAAGATTCCTCTATTGTGTAAAAGTTGGACCCAAAGCTGAAGACTGAGGCAAACAAAGGTTTGACAGAGATTTATTTATCATAACTCCAAACAACAGGGGAATGGGACAGTCCAGTGCTGCTGAGAGGGTTAGGTGAGTATTTACAGGTGGGCAGGGTGGAGGCTCCAGGAGACACTGTGAAGAGAAGGAGCAAAGACAGAGGGAAGTATACAACAGTGATTTAGGTGAAGACACATTCAAAAAACACTCTTCTTTACAGGCAACAACTCCAAAAGGAGGACAAAGGCTTAAAGGCAGAAAATGAGACATGAACAGAAGAAGATACGGCCAACAAACCAACTCAGATATGAGGAAATCCACCAGGGAGGACCAGGAGAATCCAAGGAGCCTTTATACTGCTGGGGATTAGGTGATCATGTGCAGGTGTGTGGCAGCAGAGGAGTGAGGAGAGAGGAAGCCACGCCTCCAGCCAGGTGAGGAGCAGGAAGGGAGGAGAGAGAGACTGAGAGCAGGTGAATCCTCACAATATTCATGTAGAGCAGGTTCACTGTTTGTGGTCAGTTCTGGTATTGTAACTGAGATGCTCTGCCAGGTAGCCTAAATAAAGGTGACTGCATTTCACACAAAGGAACATTTGTTTCTGTTCATTTAGACATTCAGACTTTACTAACATTCAATAAAGGGTTATTAGATGTTTGACTTTATCACAGAGGAAAACAGAACTTCAGAAATTCAAGGACTTAGAAAATGCCTGACAGTTTACACTTCAGATTTTAGTCGACTAAATTTACAGCAGATTTAATCGACTAAAACTGGACAAAAAAATAAAACAATTTAGATGAAGCAATTATGGCTAAAACTAATTTATTTAACCCTTTAACTCCCAGCTCAACTGTTTGACAGAGATCAACAAATTCAGGAATATATTATGTGTTAAATTAAAAAAACAGTAACTGTTTGTTTTTGTCAAAGTTCTAGAAGACAGAAAAAACTGCAAACAAGCCAAAACAACTGATATAAAGGTTTGAAAATCAAAAAGTTAGTATTATTATTACCATCATTATTATTTTAAATGCTTAACCATTTGCTGATACTATTGTTTAAATATATTTTTTGTATTCATAAAAATATTTCTTGTGTTTGTCAAGCTCAAAATCATCTATTCAAGATATTTTTGCTATATTATTTACAAACATTTCTGCCTTTTCTAACTGATTTTGTCCCGAATGTTTGTGTATTTTATGTCATCATGCAGTAAACTGTTAGCTTTGAAAACCCACACAAGGAAAATATCTGTTTTTTGGCTTGTTTTTGAACTTCTCTGTTTCCTGAAGTGTTAACGAAATCAAATAATGATTTGATTTGTTCTGTTTTTTAAAACATTAAATACCCCTGAATTTATTGATCACCTCTGCCAAACAGTTGAGCTGGTAGTTAAAGGGTTAAAGCAAAAGACTAAAACTAAATTAGAAAGTGTTGTCAACATTAAAACTGAGTGACAGCAAATCCATTGTGCAGCATTAAGGCTGTCACAGAACTATTTATATGTTGACTTAGAAATCAGAGTGTTTGTTTCACATCTGTTCACAACTAAAACTAATCATTAGAATATGGAAATATTATATATGAACATTGAATACAGTAGAAGGTCTAATGCAGGGGTGTCCAGACTTTTTACACTTTTACACTTTATGGTAACTAAGTCAAAGTTTTAGGTTTTGGGGATGAGTTAGTGTCTGACAGGAACATGACGCTTCGTCCTGTGATCCTGCTCTGAAGAAGCTCCGCCCCCTTCTCATCGCCTGACCCGACAATTCAGGAATTCTGTTCTTCCTGTTTGACTCAGAGGAGACGCTCACACACTGTCAGATTGACTAAAGACTAAAAACAGGACGAGCTCCACACCAGGAGGAGGTCTGTGAACTCTGAGAACTGTGGGAACACCAACACCTCCAGCAGGTCCAGACTCCACAGACTGACGGAGAGCTTCAAGGTCTAACCAGAGAGAGAGAGACTCTCAGGGACGGAGCAGCTTCCTGTTTTTCTGCTGAGACTCTGTTTCACTTTCAGACAAAATTGCGTCCAGGTTAAAAGGAGGACAAGCAGCATCCACGTTGTAAGAGGAGACAGTCAAAGATGTGTTTACCTCCAAACTTTACACTGAAGTACCTGATGTACTTTCTGATTCTGGTTCTGATTGCGATTTTGTGTCAGAAGTTTCTCCAGCAGAGAGCTTCAGAAGATCTCTGCAGTCTGCATGGAGAGAATTTCAAGCTGTACTGTCTGGACCATCAGGAGCCGGTGTGTCTGGTCTGCAGAGATTCAGAGAAACATGTCGGGCACAGATTCAAACCCATTGATGAAGCTGCTCCACAGCAGAAGAAGAACCTTCAGGAGCTCCTGCAGCCCTTAAAGAAGAAAATGAAGCTTCATGAAGAAGTCAGAGTGAAGTTTGATCAAACTCTGAGACACGTGGAGGTCCAGGCCCGACACACAGAGGCTCAGATCAAGGAGACGTTCAAGAAGCTCCACCAGTTTCTGCAGGAGGAAGAGGAGGCCCGGCTGAGAGCTCTGAGGGAGGAAGAGGAGCAGAAGAGCCGGAGGATGAAGGAGCAGATGGAGGCTCTGAGCAGAGAGATAGAAGCTCTTTCACAAACACTCAGAGACACTGAGGAGCATCTGAAGGCTGGAGACATCTCATTCCTGAAGAACTGCAAGGCTGCAGTGGAGAGAGTGCAGCAGCGCCCCCTGCTGGAGGATCCACAGCTGCCCTCAGGAGCTCTGATAGACCAGGCCAAACATCTGGGCAACCTGGGCTTCAACATCTGGACCAAGATGAAGGACCTGGTCTCCTACAGCCCTGTCATCCTCAACCCAAACACTGCTGGTTCAGACCTCGTCCTGTCTGAAGATCTGACCTCCATGAGAGATGTGGTGAGAAGGCAGCAGCTTCCTGATAATCCAGAGAGGTTTTCTTATGTCTGGTCTGTCCTGGGCTCTGAGGGCTTCAGCTCTGGAGCTCACAGCTGGGACGTCCAGGTTGGAGACAGTAAATTCTGGTACCTGGGTGTGTTAGCAGAGTCTGCCCCGAGGAAGGGAAAGATAGAGTCTGGAATATGGACAGTATGGTTAAGTGATGATGATGATAAATACAGAGCAGTGTCACCAACACATCCAGAGTCTGTCCTCTCAGTGAAGAATCATCCAGAGAAGATCAGGGTGAGTCTGGACTGGGACAGAGGACGACTGTCCTTCTCTGATCCTGATACTACCACACACATCCACACCTTCACACACACCTTCAATGAGAGATTGTTTCCATACTTTTATACCTATGATCCACTGAAGATCTGTCCTCAGGAGGTCTCTGTGACCTTCAAACTGAACTAAAACCTGCTGCTGAAGCTTCTTTCCTCAGGGTCCACCTCGGCTCCTGATCCTCCAAAGGGACAGTCCACTGAGACGGGGATGGTGGATCTTTATGTTCAGACCTTTGGGAGGACCTGCTGTGGAGTTTTGAGGGTGTAAATCCGTTTGGACCCTGACTGATCAAATCAAAGCTCAGACTTGAATGTCCTTTATTCTGATCTGAACTAAATGATGGAGAGTTCTGCTCAGCTGGAACATCTTTGCTTGGTTGTGGTTTCTTGTTATTTTTAAAATGTCTGTGCCAAAGCAGTTTTATTTTATATCTGTTCAAACCACAAGTCTGACTGGTGCTACAGTATTTGGTGACCATGCTTACTGGTGACAGCAGGCCTCATAAATTTATACTTCCTGTTTATATTTCAGTTCTGGAAATATCTGACCATCCGGATCAGATCCTGTTACTTAAAAAAACACATCGACCCTTGTTGCTGTCAACATCTGTTGTTACCATGGTAACCATAGAGACCATGGGCCACCAGTCAGCCAGTTGACTTGTAAAGCTGTAACAGCGGTGTGGTCCTGAATAAGTTTGTCTGATCAGAGTGTTTTTAAAGCAGCACAGTGAGGGAGTAGCTGACAGAGAGTCTCAAGGTACGGCCACACTGGACGCGAAATTCACCAGGACGTGCGTCGAGATTACACACAAAGTCAATGCAAAGACGCATGTGGACGCAAATTCACCCCGGGCCGCGCGTTGGACATGTTGACGCAAACGCCTCGACACTCGAGTTGAAAATATTGAACTTTCGACGCCAGTTCACTTGACGCTGTGACGCGGCAGCCAACCAGCGATGACATTCCCCCCCGACCTCATTAGTTTGATGACGAGTGATGCTCCAGCTCCCTGCTCCCGCTCAAACCCCTCTCAAAGATGGAGGAGAGGTTTATTTGCGCTGTTTGCTTTCATCCAAAGCTATACTATTTGGCGTGTATACTCTACAGAGACCGGAACAAAAGGAGCAGGCTTGGGTGAAAGTCTCTGAGGAGACAGGTTTTGAAGGTAAGTTCTGTAAATATTCGATTCCAGCTGGATTTGTCTGCACGGGTTGTCACTGAGGCCGACTGGCTCCGGCTCTCTACTGCACCCGTGCAGGGACACGCATCAGCTTGTCAAAATGTCCAGCGTCCAGCTTTGGGCGTTAGGCGCGGCGCATCACAGGCTTTACGCGCGTTTAAATTCGCCAATTCGCGTCCAGCGTCCAGCTTTGGGCGTTAGGCGCGGCGCATCACAGGCTTTACGCGCGTTTAAATTCGCCAATTCGCGTCCAGCGTCCAGCTTTGGGCGTTAGGCGCGGCGCATCACAGGCTTTACACGCGTTTAAATTTGCCAATTCGCGTCCGGTGTGGCCCTAGCATCAGAGTGAGAGGGTCATGGCATGAGCTCTGTCTGATTTAATCATCAATTCTTTGTTTTTCCTCTGCCACCTGTCTTCACCTTTTTAATCAATATAACACATCCTGATTTAAAATAATGTTCTACGTCTAAAATCTGTTCATCATATTTTGTTTCTAACAGTCTGGGTATTGATATTCTTGCTCCAAAGTCTATGGTGGCTTGAAGGGGTCAAACAAACAACTTTACAAAGGAAAGACTCAAAACTCCAATGACCCCCAAAAAGATGCTCAGCTGTTTGGTTAATGAATGAATATAGTTATATTATAATATAATTTAACATAGTATTATGGTGTTGTGTTGTGTTGTGTTGTGTTGTGTTGCGTTGCGTTGCGTTGCGTTGCGTTGCGTTGCGTTGCGTTGCGTTGCGTTGCGTTATTACCTCCGCCAAGGAGGTTATGTTTTTGGGAGAGTTTGTCCGTCTGTCCATCTGTGAACAAAATAACTCAAAAAGTTATGGATGGATTTGGATGAAATTTTCAGGAAATGTTCAGCATGGGAAAAGAAAGAACTGATTTGATTTTGGTGTTGATCCAGATCAGCGTGTGGCAGCCATGGCGAAAAATGTGATTTCTGTGAATAACTACTGAACCAAAATAGATATCATTATGAATCAAGTTGCTAATGGTATGTTTTCATGGTCAAGGAATCTAAATATTTAGATGAAACAAAGGTAGGACTAATATTTAGATTCCTTGACTGTGGCGTTGGCGGAGGTCTGCGCTTTCCGAGTGCTTTCTAATGTTATTTTATTTTGTTATCTTATGTTATGTTATGTTATATTATATTATATTATATTATATTATATTATATTATATCATATCATATCATATCATATCATATATCATATCATATCATATTATATTATATTATATTATATTACATTACATTACATAAGGCTGTCACCTTAATGCATTAAATAGATTAATAAATTACAACACAAATGAATGGGTTATAAAAATCATGAACATTTATTTAATGAAATTTGCACTACGTTCTTTAATAATGCCTCAGGCCTAATTGGTGTGCTGGATGTCCTCGGGCTTCTTATTTTGAATTTGATTTATGAAACACACTTAAAGGGTAATTTAAGTTGCCTGATTGAGCTTAGAATGTTCTGGACAAAATGCCCTGACTTAGAGTTTATTCAATCAACAATAAAAATGTGGAATTACAAATTTTTTTCTCTTAGTATATTCATTTCATTAGTCATGCAGTTCAATTTTTTAATTTCCTAGAATTCAAATTCTTTATTTCGGGACTTGACACAGATATGAGATTAATATGTGATTAATTAGATTAATATATAACAAATCCTTTAATTTATTAGATTATTATTTGTAAATGCCTGACAGCACATATTATTATATTATATTTTATCATATATTGTATTGACTTAAGGGATAAGCTGTTTGGATAATAAACAAATCTTATGGTATTTCATATATATTCTTATTATGAACTAGAGCTATACAAGTACAGATTTATCGATTGTTAAAGAGTGTTCATGTTGCACAGTTTGTTATACAGATATACTGCTAAAACTTTAGGTCTAAATCTGTCCTGATGCTCAAATCTCAAAATCCAGATCAAAATCCCTGAATCCAAACACTGCTGCAGGTTTGTTGTTCTCTCTGCAGGATCCCTCCAATCAATAAACTAATCTGGTTTAATCCCAACAGAAATCCAGAAAACTAACGCCCCTAAATCTAAAATCTGACCACACAACTTTTCATTACTTCCATATTAGTGCTGTAATATGATCGATTTAGCACAGCGGCTGAAGTCCAGATAACAGGCTGGAATATCTGTGGACATGTGCATGGGTGTTTTTAGTGTTTTAGAAATGTGACTACTATCACACTCTACAGTTATGTTTACCATCATATTGTAAGTACTGTTAATGTTTATAGTATACACCCCTTGGCTTTGACATAGTCTCACCTTCAATTATTTTATTGGTTTTCCTGCATGAGGAAGTTGATAAAGCTTAAAGATTCTGCATGTTGCAACCTGTTTACTAAATTTTTTACTTAATTTTTCAGGCTTTTATCTGTTTTAAAGGCCTCATGCAAAAAAACACTTTCTTAAGGCATTTGAACACATTCTTGGGTCTTTGGCCTTCCTCCCAGCCCACAATATGTGATATGAGAAAACAAAACTTGTATTTAGCAATCTGTATGTAGTTTCTCGCTGGTTGATCTGGAGATGCGGATGAAAAAAAACAGCTTCCCGACACAGGCTTGTTTGCAAAAAAGAGCAGTTTATTGACAAACCAAGCAAGTGTCTGAATCGGGCACTCCGGACGTACCCGAGAGGTTTCAGCCAAATGACACCTCCTGAGCAGTGACAACGGACAACATTTATACCTTGAAACATTCTTTGAAGTACACAGAGCCACGTATGCAGGGTGGACTCTCCTTGAACCAGAGCATCTTAGATAAATGACCAGTGGCCCCACAGGTTGACTCATGATAGCCTGAAGTGACGGCCTTTCACCTTTGACACAGGGTTCATCCCCTTAGGTATCAATTTTAAGTTCTCAGCTGTTTACCTAGTCACAGGAGTTTGGTTTTCTCAAGAAGTAAAAATGTAAAGAATGTCCTCTGTTGTTCATCCTACTCATTACATCCTGAGTGAACCTGGCAAAATTCAGTCTAATCATTAGCTCACCTCCAAGGCCACCTGTTTTCCCTTTAAAGTATTCACATCAGATACGTCATGTATAAATGTAAACTCATGACCTCCAATGAGCTGTTGAGTTTTTGGATATGCTGTTAAGTAACTTTATATTTTTTGGACGAATCAGGTGCATGTCTGACCTGATTGGTCCACCTAAGCAGACCCCCCCTCCCCCCTGCTGGAGAGATTTCTGTGTGAAGAGCAGCCATGTTTTTTTATCCTCTTAGTGAGAGCTCTGTGTTCAGCATGTCTAAGCTCAGAAGTCTCTGCTCTGTTGTTGGCTGTAAACAACCTCATATATCTGCACATATAGGCTACCAGGCTCAGAGGACCAAAGGACCCAGTGGATTAGTTTTATTTTTGAAGGGAATGAGCAGCTACAGTTTGTAAGTAAAACGCATTCACCCCTGAAAGCCTGCTGTATCTGACTGAGACATACTTTTGATACCTCTGTCTAATCAATATGATCAAAAAATATCACAAAAAAATCTAAATGAATACAGTCAGATAAATTATAAAAATAAAGGTCATCAGGTCAATTATCAGTTGCCAGAAAAAGTAGTTTTGAAAAATAAGAAGGCCCAAGACCATTAAGACACTTAAAAATCAATAAAAGAACTTTAAAATGGATCCTGAAACATACGGGGAGTCAATGCAGGGATTCTAAAACCGGAGTAATGTGGGCTCGCCCTCTGGTCTTAGTCAGGACACATGCTGCTGAATTTTGAAGTAATTGTAAACCTGAAATGTTCTTTTTTGGAAGACCAGAGAGCAGGGCATTACAGTAGTCAATACGACTGGTGATAAAAGCATGCATTAGCGTCTCTGTGTTAGCCTGAGAGAGAATGGGGCGGACTCTGGCGATGTTCTTTAGATGATTAAAAAAACTATTTTTGTTATATTCTTAATGTGAGAATGAAAGGTCAGTTCAGAGTCAAATATTACGCCCAGGTTTCTTACTTGTAATGAAGGATTAAAAGACAGTGCTTGTAGTTTGGGTAAAAGTTTCTCTCTCTGGGCCTCAGGACCGATGACTAATACCTCAGTTTTGTCCGGGTTAAGATGCAGTACGTTTTTTTTGCCATCCATAATTCAATTTCTAAAATACAGTTATAAAGAGCATCCATTGGCCTGGTGTCATCAGGAGACATGGAGATGTAAAGCTGTATATCATCGGCATAACTGTGAAAGTTAATTCCATGTGTCCTGATACCACCACCAAGAGCAGGGCTCCAGACTAACTTTTTGCATTAATTACAACAGTGCACCTATAAAGTTTTTTAAGGTGCACCAGCACAAAAATTAGGTGCACACAAATTTTTTATAGTGTCACCTTTAACTGTCAACATTTTACCACTCTCCATAATTTTGATGTAATGTAGATGATTTTTAAACAAGAGTAAGATGTAAAGAAATACTTGTCTGTATTCTAAGCAAAATTATGTATTAAAATAAAAACAGAGTGTTTGAAGTGCTTCACTGAATGAAATTTACAATTCAAACTAAAACATTAAGCAAAATAAAACATTTCCAAATACAAGTGCTTAAAGTGCTTTACCAGACTGAAATTTAACATTTCAAACTCAAACATTAAACAAAATAAAACACTTCCAAATAAAAGTGCTTGAAATGCTTTACTGGACTGAAATTTAACATTTTAAACTCAAACATCTCAAGTTTAACAAAATATTTCAAAATAAAAAAGAGCTTATTTTTAAGGTCCTATACTGAACTGAAAAATGAAACAAATATCCAGATTTTAACAACCAACAACATAACATTAAGTGGATGGTCTTATTCTCCAATAAATTTGAACTAGAACAAGACCTCAAATACTATTGTCAATATTTACAAATGTGTAACTAAGGTGCCTAAAAAAACACTTCTTAGACTAATTTATTAAAAACAGCATAAAGGACAGAACATTTCCCTCGCCCCTTAACAGGAGAAAGGACTGAACAAATATTGATAATATGGTTAACGTGTAGTGTAAAACTGTCATGAAATGTACTGCTAGTATAACCGCCAATGGGTTTTTATTTGGCATGTTTAATTATAAATTCTTTATTTATGTACTCCTAGTGATGAGATGTTGAATGACGGTAACTTAGTCATTCTTAACAACATTGAGTATCTGTTTGTTGAGAAGTAACGAGAAGAGGAGTTATGACTAATACAGCAAATGTAAGAATTGCTATATTAATTACTTATTCTGCATAATGTTTGGCTTTTTACTGATCAAGAAAAGCTGTACCTATATGTTGAATCTTAGTCGTTTATTTTGATTATTACATAATAGCCAGCATATGTTTTACTATATTTGCATTTAAAATATTCATATATTTTCTTGCATATTGTATATACAGGTTTAGCATTACAACTTAATGTTACTGAGAGGTTCTTATTGAAAGTACAATTAAGTACTGAATGTTTTGATTTTTCAGGATCTCAAAGTAGTTAGAAACAACACTCACTGTGTTGTGGTAGGTTGATTTGATAATGTTTTATAATCTACACAAGGTAGTTAGAATTATTACACCGAATGATATATTGACTTTTGTTATAAGTTTGATAATGTTATATATATCTGTTTAAATACAATAGTTTTACATGCTACTAACAGATTATCACCCAGATCATAGAGCCTAAATACATATCTAATGGAGTCCATGCTTTAATGTTACAATTATTAAACAGAAGTGACGTATTTTAAGAAAGTACATAATGTACTGAACAGTCTCTCTGGATAACAGCACAGTCTGTACCCAGAGAGGGACAGGAAAGCACGACCATATTTGGGCCTGAAAGGGAAGCCATTTTGGATCAATTCAGCCATTTTGAGCAGACCATAAAATAATGACTGAAATACCACAAAAAAAGAATTGAGCTGGTTAAAAACTACCTTCTCTAAAACTTTACTTAAAAATGGTTAGTGAGACACTGATCTGTAGTCATTAAAATCATTAAATCTAAATTGCTCTTCTTCAACAGCCCAGATAGCATACGGATGTGGGCCACTTCTGGCAACAGCCTGTCACTTTAGGCGTTCTTCTGGCCCGTATGAAACAGATATGAACCTAAGCCGGCCCATGTGCTACATGCTACATTTGACCCAAATACCACAAAACAAATACGGCCCACCTTTGGCCGAAATATGGCAAACTTTACACCAGGTCATCCGGATGTGAGCCTAAAGTGGCCCATGTCCAGTTTGCTGGGTGCTTCTGGTTTATATCTGGCATTGTGATGGCTCGATTGTGGCCCACTTCTTGCAAACGGGAGTGGACCGCCCATGTGCCATCATTCCAAATCGAATTCGGGCCAGATAAGGCGATATGGCATGTGAATTGTGGCTCAGATATGGGACAGAAGAATTTTGCTATCTGGGAGGGGCCTCACCACTGCTGCCTTAAACACAGCCAGAAAGACCCCGTCTGAAGAGAGCAATTCATCATGGTGAAAAGCTCATCTCTAAAAGATCCATAAAGTGACCTAAAAAATGAAGTTAGATTTAGATCTAAAGACATGAGGTGGGCTTTACTGAGGAGAAAACTTCATAAAGCATCTCATCATTAACCATGAAAATAGTGTCTTGTATTTCCTCAGGTGAAGACAGACAGTCAGATTGATTAAGCAGTAGTTTGACAGGATAAAATGTCACTTCTGATGGTGTCAGTCTTACCCCTGAAGTGGGCTGCAAACTCCTCACACAGAGTGTTTGTAGGAGTTATGTGAAATGTATCAAAATCAGGGTTAAAAAGATGGTCGATGGTAGGACAAGAACTTTTGGGTTGTTTTATGGTTTGTGATTATTTCAGCAAAATATGAATTTATTTCATTTCTAACTTTGTATATTTAAAGATTAATTCTGATCTTATTTTTCCTCCATTTCTTTCTGCCGCCCTGCATTTTCATTTCAGTTTCTAAACTTCCTCATTTTTCCATGGGGCTACCGACGTAGAGTGAGCCTTTTTCAATTTAATTTCAGCAATTAAATTAAGAGCACATTCAAGTTTACTGTTATAATTATCCACAATAAAAAGCTCAGATCCTCCCACTGTTTCCATGTAGCTTAGAAAATTTTCCTCATATATGGCATCAGAGAAAATTATGTTTAATCTCAAATGAAAACCAAAAAAATCTCACTTGTATAATGCTGGACTGGCTTTAGTAAATATATGGGCAATACCTCATAGTCTGTAATGGGTTGATTAGAAGACATGCTTGATATAAATTAACACTTGGGTGGATATGTGGCAACATGGGATTTGATCATCTTCTGCTTATATTGTCAACTGTTAATTGCATTCTTTGTCTTTTATTTTCACCTATGACACCTTTATTTCTGTCCTGAGGTTCCTAACTAGGGGAGGGACTGGTCATTAGTGATTTATTTAATTTGTTTAAAATATTCATCCTTTATTATTATGACTTATAATTATGATTTTGGTAACACTTTACTTTATGCATACCTTTGTAATGCTTTACAAATACATATATAAAGCATTATAATACCACTATAGTGCTGTATAACTACAGTTATAAACACTCATAAATGATCATAATGCTTTATAACAATAATCATAACACACTATACAGCATTTTATCATGGCTTACAAGGTCAGGTATTATAATACATTATAACTGTTATTAACTCACTGACAATGCCCACAGACATAATGAATTATACATATATTCATGATATGCTTATAAACGTCTATATCTATCAATATAAACACCCATACATCTTAGTAAGTCTTTATAAAAATGTGCTTAACACATTATAGAGCATTTTATAATGGCTTATAAGATCAAGTACTTGGCTTTTGACCAGCTTGTATTGTGTTACATTAGCTATACCTGAACAGTTTCATCACTTTGCTTGAAGCACCCAATGAGCATTTAGAGTCTATTATATTATAGCATTTAGAGTCTATCTATCTATTATAAAGGTTTATAGTACTTGATCTTATAAGCCGTTATTAAATGCTCTATAATGTGTTAAGCACATTTTTATAAAGACTTACTAAGATGTATGGGTGTTTATATTGATAGATATAGACGTTTATAAGCATATCATGAATATATGTATAATTCATTATGTCTGTGGGCATTGTCAGTGAGTTGATAACAGTTATAATGTATTATAATACCTGACCTTGTAAGCCATGATAAAATGCTGTATAGTGTGTTATGATTATTGTTATAAAGCATTATGATCATTTATGAGTGTTTATAACTGTAGTTATACAGTGCTATAATGGCATTATAATGCTTTATATATGTATTTATAAAGCATTACAAAGGTATGCGTCAAGTAAAGTGTTACCAAAAAATTAAATTACAGGCAGACAGTTAGGGGAGGTGTCAGTGGGCTCCCACTTGACCTGTTTTTCCCCAGTTTTAATGCACCACATTACACTTAGAGCTGTGTTTAGTCACAGTGAAGGGATAATGTGTCTCTGTCAGGAAAAAAGATACAAAACAACAGGGGGGGGGGGGGGGACAGATGGTTTGTCAATAGCCTAGGCTTGGTGCGGCTGGGGGGGGGTTAGGCCTTACTGGCTATGACTTTGTGTCGGGGATGGGTAGTATCAGCAGGTTTTGGGTGTTTGTAGGCTCTGGTGCCTGCAGGTGGGGTCTGGGGTAGTGCTTGGGAGGCAGGTGGGCCCTGCAAGGCTATGTATTCCTTGGTGTATCCCTTAAAAATAACAAAGTGGTATTCAAAACTTGTGTATTGTTCAAATAAAACAGGTTTGGGGGCCAAGGTGTTCATAGTAATTGAAGCACTACCACCTCCCCTTTTACCACTCCTTGTTGAAAAAGCAAAGTCAAAATTAGGTGGGGGGGGGGGGGGTTCAGTGAGAACAACTGGACCATCTGTACCCAGTCATGTTTCAGTTAAAAATAGACACTCAAGTTTGTGCTCTAAAATCAGGTCATTTACAATAACAGACTTGTTCAGCAGAGAGCGGACATTTAACAGGGCCATGTTTATGGTAATTGGGGGCCGATCAGCTGGAGGATTTTGTGGTGACAAAGTTTTAGGGACAGATCTAAGATTATTGAAGTTAATTTAAGATTTGGGGGTTTTACGCATTGGCTGCTCTCTGGTGATGATTATTGAGATGCGTAATGAACATGAACTGTCTTTTGGAACAGTGGTGGGTGATGAAGTCGAGGTGTTTTGAACATATTGTCAAGCAGGTTCCAGTGTGAGTTTTATGTTGTGAGAGAGAAGGCGGGATCCAGATAATTTTGGGATGGAAGTAATCTTTTTTGAACAGTCCAGGTCTATTGAAAAATGCAAGAAAATTGTCAACATATGAAATCTGGTTAGCAGTAAAGTTTGATTTCAGAAATTTACGTAAGAAACTTAGGCAGCTTAATTTGTACATTCAAACTTAACTAGTGTTTAGTAAAGTGTTATTATATGTTTCATTTAGTCAAAGTGTAAAACATGACTTCAGAAATTCAAGGACACAAAAAACATGCCTTACCCTTTACACTTCAAATTGTTGACGACTAACTTCACAGCATATTTCAGCGACTAAAATGTTGTGAAATTTACCAACTAAAACTAGACTAAAAATAAAACAATATAGATTACTAAATTGTGACTAAAACTAAAAAATATTTTTGGTAAAACACTAACACTGAATTAGAAAGTACAGTCAACATTATACCTGAGTGCCAGCAAATCCATCGTGCAGCATTAAGGCTGTCACAGAACTTTTTATATGCCTACTGAGAAATCAGAGTGTTTGTTTTACACATAATCACAACTTCATACTAATCATTGGAATATGGAAATATTATTTATGAACATTGCATACAGTAGAAGGCTTAATGCAGGGGTGTCCAAACTTTTTACATTGAGGGCTGCATAAAGGGGAACACATTGACGACTGAGGCACTTGCTGCACCTCACTTTACTATATTTAAGTAAAAGTTTTAGGGTTTAGAGGTGAGTTATCGCCTGTCAAGAGGCCCTTGTAACCCAAGGCTATCACCTCATCAGGGTGAGAATGACCTTCTGAACCGCAGAGATGGGAGACACTGTCAGGTTATCTTTACTGTCAGACACAAAATAGAAGTATACTGCAAGAATGTTGGTGCTTGAAGATGAATATTGCAATATACTTTGTAAATGAGACCTTTTGACAAATTAAATATGGCAGAAAGTCATTAATGATTTAACTGTTTTAGGGGACACCTCTGGCCTAATGGCTCACTCACGGCACACATCTAAGTTTATTTTCATATATCACAACCTTTGTGTTGGAAGTGACGTACGCCACTTTCAGTCCTGTTTTCTGCATAAACAAGCTTTAAAAATAAGGCCCTGGCAGTGTTTGGGAAGTTACCTTTAAAAGTAGTGTTTGCTTGTTACTTGTTATTTCTTATAAAAAAGTAACTTGTTACTTTACTTAGTTACCCTCTATGAAGAGTAACTTTTCCCGTCATTGTTACTTTTACATAACTTTGACGTAACTTTTACGTTACTTTTACATTGCTCAACCTTAGACAGAACCCCATATCTGTTCCTAAATGTGAAGGCCTAAAAGTTCTACTACAGCGAACATAACAGTTATTCTTTTTGCTCTTTATTTTACAAAATCATGTCACATACCCTGTGGAATGAGAGCTCCTGTTAAATTTTTCCACATTTTGCTTTTGAAAGTAGCAACCTGGTCAATAAAATCAAGCCTGAATTAAGCAACCTCTAGCTATGTCCTTCCCTAATGTGAAGCATCTACTCAAAAAAAGGACGTCGCTTATAATAAGTAGACCTGGAAATTCTGGATCTGTGTTTGCTCCATGTGCGTGAGTGTGTTTGATAACCAGGAAACGGGGAAGTGGAAAAACTGTCTACTACAGTCGTGACTCATGAGATTTGCAGTACTTAGAAGCTTATAATGAGTCGACTTGGCAACATTGCTCATGTTTAATGTGGGCAGCTGTGAAGGCAGCTTCAGTGTCAGAGCTGTCTGTGAAAAAGTAACATCACGCCCCATTAAAAAAGGAACTACGTTTTGTTTCTCAAGTTTTGGTAGTAGTGCATTACTTTACTTTTTACCCAACAAAGTAGTTAACTTACGGTGCGTTCCCAACAAAAACGTCGCAATTTTTTTCGCATTGATATTACATACAAAGTCAATTTAAAGACGCAGTTTGATGCTGCATCAGGGCAAACATAGAGCGGCGTCAAGCGTTCAAGCGGTGAGCGAGTTTTCGCTGGAAACGCCTGCTGCTCACCACTCAACGCTTGATGCTTAAGTTGAAATAATTTAACTTTTCGAGCGAGTGTGTTGACGCGCCGGAACAGCCTATCAGTGTGGAGATCATCACTGACGCAGGGCATTCTGGGGGTCAGAGTCTTGCATATTTGACAAACTGCTAAACTCACTGGAGACAGATGGAAAAGCGCTCCGCAGCTGCAGCTGGACTGTCTCGCCTGTAGTTGGTATCCAGATAGGAGATCCTGGCACCAACCCTGGCTAGCAGGTCTTCAAACTGGGCAACAGTCAGCCTGAAGTACCGCTGGAACCGGCCGTTGTCCAGACGCAGCTCCTGTAAGAGATGGTGGAACTCACCGAGCTCACACCGCCTACGCAGGGTAGCATGCATCCAGTACGGACGTCGACGCCTAGCCCGCAGCTGACTTCTCCACAGCAGGTACAGAGCAGCGATGGTTGTAATAGGAGCCATGTTCAACGATTGAATGTTATGATGAAATGATAATGGCGGACTTTTGGTGCAACGACGCTGCAGCAAGGTTTTTTTGGCATATTTGCACCAGCGTCAAAACTCGAGCATCTGGCGCGGCATGATTTCACTTGACACACGAATACACTCGCTTTCAACGCTTTTGGTGGGAACACACTGTGACTGTAATGCATTACTTTGTACACGACTCTGGTCCCAGGTCTGCAGGGTTAGTCAGTGATAACTCAGTTCTCTCTCTGAAGACCATCTGAGCTGCATTAAAGTCCACCAGAGCTGAGCTCTTCAGTCAGGGGGATTTGAAGAAGGGGGTCCTGGTGACCCTGGTTTTTGTCTGATCCTGATGGCTCTAGGAGCTTTGGTAGGTAAGACCTCAGACCTCAGCAGCAGGGAGCAGGACAAAGTCCAGAGAGCTTTATGGTCCAGAGAGAGTCTGACAGGAACATGACGCTCCCTCCTGTGATCCTGCTCTGAACAAGCTCCGCCCCCTTATCTCACCTGACAAACCAGGTAACAGGCAGTGATTTCCCCTCAATCAGAGTAAACGCTCACACGCTGTCAGATCGACTAAAGACTAAAAACAGGACGAGCTCCACACCAGGAGGAGGTCTGTGAACTCTGAGAGCTGTGGGAACACCAACACCTCCAGCAGGTCCAGACTCCACAGACTGACGGAGAGCTTCAAGGTCCAACCATAGTGTTTCCAGTTTCTCTGCTGAGACTCTGATTCACTTTCAGACAAAATGGCGTCTGCTTTTGAGGAAGACCTGACCTGCTCGGTTTGCCTCGAGATCTTCAGGTAAGTGATACAGAGCACTGCACACGAAAACCACTGGGCACAAGAACAGATTCTTCTCCCAGGCTGCTTCTATGCTGAACTTCTAACTGCACAAATCTGTTCGTTTACCATATAAATGATCATTCACTGTACATATCGTCCTCCTACTGTACACACACTTTGCTTCTTGTTTTTTTTTTCATTTCTTGTTTTTTTTCTTGTAAATACTGTAAATATCTTTTTTTACATTTTCTTTCCCTTAATTTTAATTTATATTTAAAAATTAAGTTCCTGCTCTGCTATCATAAATCATCTGGCTAACTTACCTCCTCATGCAAACAGGGGCCTGTGTGTGTGTGATTATCAGCAGCTCCTGAGACACACACATACACACTCTGCTAATCTAAGTTGTAAACCTGCGGCCTCAGAGTGAACTTTGCAGACTATCTTTATTTGTGATCTCATATTATAACAAACAGACAGATGTGTAACCTTGTTTAACTTTTCTAAACTGTCATTGTCTTACAGGTCTCATTATATTTTGAATACAACCTTACCTTTTAACAGTATTTGACATCATTAAAGACAAAAAATGTCACTGCAGTTCCTGCATCTGTTCAGTTTACATATGTATATAAACCCTGGGCCAGATCCTCAGGACTGCACTGCTTTTGCAAATGCTAAAACTGTTCAAATGACAGACAAAATAGCATGCTATCTTTAAAGCATACGCAAAAGGTGAAATGCATGCAAACTGAACCCAAATTGCACTGCTGCTTCTGGCTGCGCCAGTACAATTTGCATGCATGTAGTTTCGCAGTTTAGCGGTGCAAATTACCGCCTGTGAGACCCGTGTATTAAATAAGAGCAGTTTGTCTTTCTCCTTCTCTCACTCTCTCTTGCTCACATTGATTGCAAATTGCACTGAGTTGGTGGTAACTGTGGAGCAGAGCCCATTGCCATCATTTGGCAGATGGCTCAGGGTGATTTCCTCCCGTTACTTCAGAAAAATGTCTGGCCTCAAGAGCAGAAGCAGTCCTACTCATGGCCCCATCATCTCTGCATGACTTGCCTGCATGTGTGCTCTCAAGCCTGAATTTTCATTTATTAATTCATTTTTGACCTGCTAGAGCACTTCAGCTGATGTGAACTACTCACTATAGCTGCAAGTTCGCATCTTGTGCCTCGCTGTTACTGCCTAATGTTCTTGTACTGTTGTTTCTTTTTACTGCTCAGTGTAAAGGAAATGTCAGTCTTGAAGTTTGCAGTGACAAAGAAATCTTTATGCCATGGGAACTATTGCAGTCAGAGGCGCAAATTGCGCTCAAATGCCAATCTATGTGGGCGTGTTTGCGCCTGCATATCATTTGAGCGAATTCTTTTGAAGATAAGATGCTACAACAGGGCCGGTTGTGTGAGCTATTTCTGCACAAATGATGGCACTAATACCAGGAGCAATCAATTCTTTGTGAATCTGGCCCTCCGTGTTTATCAAGTCTGTAATTAGAGAGTGAGGTAAACTTGCGTCAATTTCCTGATACTCTTGTAGACAAAATTGTTAGTACCCTTTCAAAGAAAGAAAACCCACAATGGTCACCGAAATAACCGGAAACTGACCAAAGAAATAATACATTTTAAAAAGTAAACTGAACTAATGAAAATCAGGCATTGTTTTTGAATTGCATTTGAACAGAATTACTTTATGAAATAAATAACAATGAAACTGCCCTTGAACAATATAATAGTACCCTTCACTTGATTTCTGTGACCATAAGTTGGCCCACTCCTCATGAGCAAACTGCTCCAGATGTCTCAGGTTTGAAGGCTGTCTTCTCCAAACTGCATGTTTCAGCTCCTTCCACAAATGTTCAACAGCATTCAGATCAGGGCTCATAGAAGGCCACTTCAGACTTCCATTCGTATTCTCCGTCTCTTCAGTTTGTCATCAGTTTTCCTCCTGCAGCCTCGTCCAGGGAGGTTGGCTACAGTCCTGTGGACCTTAAACTTCTGAATAATCTGTGCAGCTGTGGTCACAGGAACATCAAGCTGCTTGGAGATGGTCTTATAGCCTTTACCTTTAACATGCTTGTCTATCATTTTATTTCTAATCTCCTGAGACAGCTCTCTCCTTAGCTTTCTGTGGTCCATGTTCAGTGTGGTACACAACATGATAACAAACAGCACAGTGACCACTTTTCAGTCTTTTAATAGGCAGACTGACTGATTACAAGCTTGAAGACACCTGTGATGATAATTACAGGACACACATTAGTTTATCATGTCCCTATGGTCACACCATTTTCAGTCTTTTCTAGGGGCACCGCAATTCAAAATCAATGTCTGATTCTAATTTTTTTTTTCTTGAACAGAAGAGTACCAACAACTTAACACATGTGTGTATGTCTAATATACATGTCTTATAAAGCTGATTCTGACCCTGGTTCTGATTCAGAGATCCTGTGATCCTGTCCTGCAACCACAGCTTCTGTAGAGAGTGTTTGGAGAAGAGCTGGAAGGACAAGGAGGACAAGGAGTGTCCACTCTGTAAGAGGAGACAGTCAAAGGAGTTGTTACCTTCAAACTTTACTCTGAAGAACCTGTGTGAGAAGTTTCTCCAGCAGAAAGATCAGAGAGCTTCAGAAGATCTCTGTAGTCCTCACTCTAAGAAGCTCAAGCTGTTCTGCCTGGACCATCAGGAGCCGGTGTGTCTGGTCTGCAGAGATTCAGAGAAACATGTCGGGCACACATTCAGACCCATCGATGAAGCTGCTCCACAGCAGAAGAAGAACCTTCAGGAGCTCCTGCAGCCCTTAAAGGAGAAGATGAAGCTTCAGGAAGAAGTCAGAGTGAAGTTTGATCAAACTCTGAGACACGTGGAGGTCCAGGCCCGACACACAGAGGCTCAGATCAAGGAGACGTTCAAGAAGCTCCACCAGTTTCTGCAGGATGAAGAGGAGGCCCGGCTGAGAGCTCTGAGGGAGGAAGAGGAGCAGAAGAGCCGGAGGATGAAGGAGCAAATGGAGGCTCTGAGCAGAGAGATAGAAGCTCTTTCACAAACACTCAGAGACACTGAGGAGCAGCTGAAGGCAGGAGACATCTCATTCCTGAAGAACTGCAAGGCTGCAGTGGACAGAGTGCAGCAGCGCCCCCTGCTGGAGGATCCACAGCTGCCCTCAGGAGCTCTGATAGACCAGGCCAAACATCTGGGCAACCTGGGCTTCAACATCTGGACCAAGATGAAGGACCTGGTCTCCTACAGCCCCGTCATCCTCGACCCAAACACTGCTCGTTCTCAACTCATCCTGTCTGAAGATCTGACCTCCATGAGAAGAGAAGGGTTACAGCAGCTTCCTGATAATCCAGAGAGGTTTGGTTATTACATCTCTGTTCTGGGCTCTGAGGGCTTCAGCTCTGGAGCTCACAGCTGGGACGTCCAGGTTGGAGACAGTAAACACTGGTTACTGGGTGTGTTAGCAGAGTCTGCCCCGAGAAAGGGAGAGATAAAGTCTGGAGTATGGAGAGTAGGGTTTTATGATAATAAATACAGTGCACGGTCACCAAAACGTCCACTCTCTGACCTCTCAGTGAAGAATCGTCCAGAGAAGATCAGGGTGAGTCTGGACTGGGACAGAGGACGACTGTCCTTCTCTGATCCTGATACTAACACAGACATCCACACCTTCACACACACCTTCACTGAGAGAATGTTTCCATATTTTAATACTCATTATCCACTGAGTATCTGTCCTCAGGAGATCTCTGTGACCTTCAAACTGAACTAAAACCTGCTGCTGAAGCTTCTTTCCTCAGGGTCCACCTCAGCTCCTGATCCTCCAAAGGGACAGTCCACTGAGACGGGGATGGTGGATCTTTATGTTCAGACCTTTGGGAGGACCTGCTGTGGAGTTTTGAGGGTATAAATCCATTTGGACCCTGACTGATCAAATCAAAGCTCAGACTTGAATGTCCTTTATTCTGATCTGAACTAAATGATGGAGAGTTCTGCTCAGCTGGAACATCTTTGCTTGGTTCTGGTTTCTTGTTGTTTCTGCTCTGACCTGCACATTTTTTTAAATCAATGAAACACATCCTTATTTTATTTATTGTCAGATTTCTTAAATCTGTTCTCAAAGTGATGGTGGATGGATAATGGATTGTATTATTTTAAATTATATTGACTTAAGGGATAAGCTGTTTGGATAATAAACAGATCTTATGGTATTCTTGTTGTATACTTAGAATGGACTGGGGATATACAACTACTGATTGATAAATGTAACAGGATTTATATTGTATATTATTCCACTTGCTTTCTGTGATTTATGTTCCTTTTTGGCATAAATGGCTCTAGGGTGCCCTCTTTTGGGTTAAGTCTATTTATACAACGGGCAGCCACAATGTATTTCCATTGTATGAGAGATGTGCCCGAGGTTGCAAATCGAAGCAGTTTGTAAAATAACTATGTAGAAACATAAATTTCTCCTCTTGTAGGCTTTTAGGTGTAACAGAGTTGGAAATACTCAGTGTTGAATTTCTTAAAAATTAATATGTTCATATTTTATGTGACTTTGTCAACGCCTGGTGGTTTGAGTAGTGCAATCGCAGTGTTAAGGGTCCAAGCCGACCACTGTACTCGCCTCAGCAAAGAGAGTCTCTCCTGCGCTGAAGGTGGATGTGTGTGTGTTACGCTGTGATCAGTGTTTCAATGTCTGATGATTTTCAGATGTAATACAGAGCTGCAGTTACACAGACTTTAACCATAAACATGTATGGTACTTGTACTGAGAGTTGTAGAGACTTGGAGATAGAATTAACAACTCTATTTGTGAGCTGCTCTCAACCGGCCACTCAAGCTAATGCTAGCTGACTTGCTGTGCATATGTGGCCGCGCTCGTTGTGCTCTCGCGTTGTTAACTCTGATTGTCATGTCTTGTGTTGAACAAAAGAGACCCTGCAGTTGCATTACACACTTTATTTAAAACCTGTGCTGATGATTTTGTACACCAGGTAGGCATTGTTTATGTTATGTTGTTACTACATAATTCTGTCACATTTATGATATATCATAAATTTATGAAAACTTCACTGAAAACTTAAAAAAAAGCTCTTTGGTTGAACTAAAAAGAAAACTATATGATCACAAATGAAAATATGTTACAGATATATTATTATATGATGTATTATTGTAACAACAAAAAGAGAATCTCTCCTGCACTGAAGATAAGACCCTGCAGTTGCATTACACGCTGTATTAAAAACCTGTGCTGATGATTTTGTACACCAGATTAAAGAGGAAGCAAGCAGAGAGCCAATTCTGTGTGGTTGTGGAGTCCTTATTACACCATCCATCAACACCAGGATCTTAGAGATATCCAGAGTAGTCCACCAAACAACACAACCGGTTACATAAGCATACAGGGGTGTATGTAGAGGTTAAAGAGATGTATTATGCATAGTGTACTGTAGTTTTCATGAACTAAACTGTCTATATAATAACCCTGCGCACTTATTACAAGGTAACTAGCATTTGTGCTAACTCTGCTATGCTGTTGTGAGTAAGAGAGGTAATAAATAATAAGAGGTAATAAACAGCTTCCTATAGAAGCTAAAACTTTTGGTCTAAATCTGTCCTGATGCTCAAATCTCTAAATGCAGCTCAATAAGCTTCACAGTTCTCCTCAGCCAGCCTACAAACTGTGAAAACTTTAAATATGTCTCTGACAAAAGCCCTGAATCCAAACACTGCTGCAGGTTTGTTGTTCTCTCTGCAGGATCCCTCCAATCCAAAATCTAATCTGGTTTAATCCAAACAGGAATCCAGCAAACTAACACCCCCAAATCTAAAATCTGACCACACAACTTTTCATTACTTCCATATTAGTGCTGTAATATAATCGATTTAACACAGCGGCTGAAGTCCAGATAACAGGCTGGAATATCTGTGGACATGTGCATTGGTGTATTTATTGTTTTAGAAATGTGACGACAATCACACTGCACCGACATCTTTATCGTCATATTGTAAAAATGGTTAATGTAATGTAAACTCTTTGGCTTTGAGCATCGTCTCACCTTTGTTTTTTTATTGGTTTTCCTGCATGAGGAAGTTGATATGGCTTAAAGACTGCATGTTGCAACTTGCTATCCATTTTTTAATTCAATTTTTCAGGCTCTAATCTGTTTTAAAGGTCCCACCCTGGCCCTGCATTTTCATTTCAGTTTCTTAACTTCCTCATTTTTCCCTGGGGCTACCGATGTAGAGTGAGCCTTTTTCAATTTCATTTCAGCAATTAAATCAAGAGCACATTCAAGTTTACTGTTATAATTATCCACAATAAAAAGCTCTGATCCTGTTTCCATGTGGCTTAGTGAACTTTCCTCATATATGGCATCAGAGAAAATTATGTTTAATCTCAAAAGAAACCCAAAAAAAACGAGAGGGGTCTGGCTGCAGACCTGCATTGACAGGACCCTACGTTGCAGACCTGCACTGAGAGGACCCGACGTCAAGTTACGCCGACGTCACGTTGCGTTTCCTGCACTGACAGGACCCTACGTTGCAGACCTGCACTGAGTAGACCCGCTGCACTGAGGACAGGAAGTTGATTCGTAGTCTTTCAAAATAAAAGCGAATATACCGGAAGTACGTATTTTCCTCCAAATTTTATTTAAACCTTTCAGATTAAAAGCCATTCGATCGGGAAGAACGCATTTTTTGTCGTCTGCAATATACTTAATTTCTTTGGGCTTTATTTTGTGCATAGAATGTTACTATTTGTATTTATGTGTTCAACTACAAATAAATACGTTTCTAGCTTAACTGGGAAAACGCATGTAGGCTAAATGTTAAGATTTTAATGTAAACTGAATGTACAGCTATTGTCATGATCCCTTTAAAACTTCTCAAAACGTTTATTTTACTCCAGTATCTTAATGTAATCAGAAAAACAGTCAGCTGTTTGTGTCAGCACTCGGACTTTAACTCACCTTCTCTGTCGGGAAAACCACACACTGGGGAATCTGGAAAAAAAAACGTAACGTGGCGTCGGAGGTCTGCAACGTAGGGTCCTGTCAGTGCAGGAAACCTACGTTGCGACGTAACGTGAC
This sequence comes from Scarus forsteni, assembly GCA_036419115.1. NCBI lineage: Eukaryota > Metazoa > Chordata > Actinopteri > Labriformes > Labridae > Scarus > Scarus forsteni. The sequence continues at coordinate 22,482,381 of JAZDUH010000198.1, read as the reverse complement.
GTCGGGTCCTCTCAGTGCAGGTCTGCAAAGCTGGGTCCTCTCAGTGCAGGTCTGCAGCCAGACTGTCTTGAAAAAAACACACCTCTATGATAAATGCTGGTCGGGCTTTAGGAAATATATGGGTAATACCTCATAGTCGGTAATGCGTTGATTAGAAGACATGCTTGATATAAATTGACACTTGGGTGGATATGTGGTAACATGGGATTTGATCATCTTCTGCTTCTATTCTCAAATGTTAATTGCATTCTTTGTCTTATCTTTCACCTATGACACCTTTATTTTTGTGCTGTGGTTCCCGTCTGGAGGAGGGACTGGTCATTTTGATTTAATTTGTTTTAATATTCATCCTTTATTATTATTATATAACTTCACTATTATCATTATTATTTACTAATTTACCATTTACTGACTTTTTCTCCTGCTGTTTCTTTGTATTTTTTTGGATTGCTGATATGTTGGTTTGTTAATCTATTTGATATGTCTTGATCCACCTCATCATTATTATGATTTTGTTTTCTGTAATGTTTAACCTATGTATGCCCAAATTTCTTTCAAAGTTGTAAGGCATGTAATTTATAATATAATCAGTTGAGTCCGTCTGAATCATATCATGTACTTAAACCTTTTTTTTCCATTTTGAGGAGGTTGTAGGTGTGGGCATTGACTAAGGTTAGGAATTGTGTATCAAGAGAAGTGCACCTCTAACTGCACATCAATTTTTTTTATACTTGAGTAAAACACAAGCTAATGTTAGCAAACAGAGAATGATCAGCTGGCAAAAAAGTTATTTATGGTAGTATATCAAAATCCTGTAGACACCGGCCTTGAATACCTGTGAATTTATTTAGCTTGAAAGAGTATTCTAAGAGGACCTAACTGCACCAGTGTACCTCATTCTACAATTTGAAATTAGTAAATTATCGAAATCCTGCAGACAGTGTTTTCCTTTAGTTAGCAACAAGCTATGTGCCCACTGGCAACTTTTGTTGTCAATCACAGAAATAAGCTCATGAACAACAAAATATTTATCCTAGGTAAATTTGTTGGGGTGAAGGTTATTCTAGAGACTTGAATGATTATAAAATTATAAATACGTTTTGGGAGAAAGCTTTAGAAATTTATGAAAATGACCTCGTCCAGGACGATTTGCATCTGACATGTCTACCGCCAGAAGGAAGCAGATGACGTCACATGACAGGAACTACTTGGAAACTATTTTCATGAACCAAAATCTTTATCGAAGTTGTCTATTAACACATCAGTGGAAAAAAGTTGCAATAGTACCATTAAGATGTTTTGTTGTGAGTAGAAAATAACAGTGATACACTTTCACAACAATTGCTGCCAGTGGGGCACAATGGGTTAAGATCTCATTTCTATGATCTCTTTTGTAGATTGAAAATGAAATAGATTGTTAAAAAAAAAAAAATCAACCACAATAAAACCACAGGGGGCAGGTAGAACAATTGGAGGGTATTTTTCTAAAACACTGATAACATTTGCAGCCACCCCAGGGGTCAGATGAGGCTTCCTCACAGTTCTCACAGAGGTCTCCTGTTGGATAAAAACAGTGGTATTAAAAATCACACAGAAGAGGTCAGAGACAGCCAGGCCAACAACAGAAGACACACTGGTGGACAGGTCATAGGTGTTGACCACGTCCAGAATGTGGTCTCAATTGTGAGTTGATTGCATAACTTGTTGCTTAAAATCCATATAGTTAAGGATATTTAAAAACTGACTGGAAACAGGGGCTAAAATATTATCTATGTGCAGGTAAAATCACTAGTTAAAAATTCACACTATGTGATTTGTGTAAATTTGAAAATAATCTGAAAATTGGGGGATAAAAAGACTGTGGTGGTCTGTAAACTGTCACACATAAAATTGTCAGGTTGATGAAAACAATGGAGTGGTATTCAAACGTGTGTATTGTTCAAATAAAACAGGTTCGGTGGCCAAAGTGTTCATAAAAATTGAAGCACTGCCACCTCCGCTTTTACCACTCCTTGTTGAAAAAGCAAAGTCAAAATTAGGTGGGAGGCCTCAGTGAGAACAACTGGAGCATCTGTACCCAGTCATGTTTCAGTTAAAAATAGACACTCAAGTTTGTGCTCTAAAATCAGGTTATTTACAATAAAAGACTTGTTCAGCAGAGAGCGGACATTTAACAGGGCCATGTTTATGGTAATTGGCGGCCGATCAGCTGGAGGATTTTGTGGTGATAAAGTTTTAGGGACAGATCTGAGATTATTGAAGTTAATGGAAGATTTGTGGGTTTGATGCATCGGCCGCTCTCTGCTAAAGATTACTGAGATGTGTAACGAACATGAACTGTCTTTTGGAACAATGGTGGATGATGAAGAGGAGGTTTGTTGAACATAATGTCATGCAGGTTCCAGTGTGCGTTTTATGTTGTGAGAGAGAAGGTGGGATCCACAGAATGTTGGGATGGAATTGACCTTTTTTGAACAGTCCAAGTCGATTGAAAAATACAAGAAAATTGTCAACATATGGGATCTGGTTAGCAGTACAGTATGATTTAAGAAATTTTCGTAAGAAACACAGGCAGCTTAATTTGTACATTCAAACTTTACTAGCATTTAGTTTAGTGTTAGTCGATGTTTTATTTTGTCAAAGTGTAAAGCATGACTTTGGAAATTTGAAGACACATTAAAATGGCTTACTCTTTACACTTCATATTGTTGTTGACTAACTCCACAGTATATTTCGTCAACTAAAGTGTTGTGAAAGTTTACCAACTAAAACTAGAGTAAAAATAGAACAATATCAATCACTAAATTGTGACAAAACCTTAAAATTATTTTTGGTAAAACACTAAAACGGAATTAGAAAGTGCAATCAACATTAAAACTGAGTACCAGCAAATCCATCATGCAGCATTGAGCATGGCTAATACTAATCATTAGAATATGGAAATATTATACATTTCACAATCCCAGTCTTAACCTCCAGCCTGCCACATTCCTGCTGCAGCCTAATCAGCTCAACTCACCTCACCTGCGCTCTTGCTCACACCTGCACCTCATCTGCTGCAATCAGACCACCTACTTAAACCCCAGCTCAACACACAGTCAGTGTCAGACTGTCTTCACCTTCATGCTGAGAACTCCAGATCTGTCTTCCCGATTGATCACCCATTGCCGACAAGTTTCGTTCCTGATTCTGCCTTTACACAAGGGTCAAGCCTGTCCCTCGGCTTGACTGCAAGGTATCGACTAGCTTCTGTTCCTCACTCACCCGTCTGCCTGAGTCCCGGCTGTTGATCCTGCCTCCCGTCTATGACGCTGAGTTTTTGCCTGTGTATCCTGATCTGTGGTGGCCTGCCTGGTATCTGATCTTCCTGCTTGTCCTCGACTATGAGAATCCGTCTGTGAGTCCTCACAGGTGGTGGCAGCCTGGTTTCTGGCTTTCCGGTGCATCCCTGCTTGCCCAGCAAAGTGTGAGTCCAGTCCAAATCCTCCTGAATGCCTCTGCTCTCCAGGCAAGAGTGAATCCATTCCCAGCCCTTCTGAACGTCTCTGCTCGCCAAGCAAGTGTAAGTCCACTCCGCGTTTCCTGAACGCCTCTGCCAGTCAAGCAAGTGTGTTCCCAGTCAGAGCCTTCCTGAACGCTTCCGTGTCACCCAGCAAAGCGTCCAATTCTGGGTTTCCTGAAAGCCTCTGTCGGGCTCCAATTCAAAGACTCACGGGTTTGATCCCCGCTCTCACCTCAGCTATTAATCTATAAAGACTGAGTCCTCTTATTGGCTGCTCATCTCCTTTGTGGCCTAGTGGTGAGAGCACTAGACTGACATACAAGGCTCGCGGGTTCGACCCCCAGTCTGAACTGTGTTTATTTCAAGAACCTGTCAATGAAGTCTGGTTACTGTGTGCACAACTGCTACTTCACTTCTGGGTCCTTCCTGAAACCATGTCATATATGGACATTGCATAAAGTAGAAGGACTAATGAAGGAGTGTCCAAACTTTCTACATTAAGGGCAACACAAAGAGGAATATGTACTTGCTGCACCTCACTTTACGATCTATAAGTAAAAGTTTTAGGGTGTAGGAGTGAGTTATCACCTGTCAAGGGCCCTTTTAACCTCAGGCCATCACCTCATTAGGGTGAGCCTCCAGGGAGAGTCTGACAGGAATTTGACGCTCCCTCCTGTGATGCTGCTCTGAAGAAGCTCCGCCCCCTTCACCTCAACTCACCTGATAAACCAGTTTGACTGTTCTTCCTGCTGACTCAGAGGAGACCCTCACAGGCAGTCAGATTGACTAAAGACTAAAAACAGGATGAGCTCCACACCAGGAGGAGGTCTGGGAACTCTGAGAACTGTGGGAACACCAACACCTCCAGCAGGTCCAGACTCCACAGACTGATGGAGAGCTTCAAGGTCCAACCAGAGAGAGAGAGACTCTCAGGGACGGAGCAGCTTCCTGTCCTTCTCTTGAGACTCTGATTCACTTTTAGACAAAATGGCCTCCAACATGGAGGATGACTTGAGCTGCTCGATCTGCCTCGAGATCTTCAGGTAAGCAAAACAGATTCTTCCTAAAGGCTGTTTCCATATTGAACTCCTGACTGCAAATGTCCTTCTGTTTACCATATAAATGATCATTTGCCGCACACATCATCCTCAGGCCTCTGGAGACAGAGGCAGAGATGCAAAATGGAGAAAGAAAAATTAAATAATGTAGTTATGTAACTTAAAATCAAAACCTTTCTAGAGGAGAATGTATCAGAAGCTGCAGGGGAAAGAGCTCAGACCTGATCAGCCGAACATCCGAATTGATCAGCAATCCAAAGACAGAGAAAGACAGTACTCTCGGTTTGACCCTTCTGGCGATGGAGAGTAAGAGGAGACACTCAAAGTTGGGGTTACCTCCAAACTTCACTCTGAAGAGCCTGTGTGAGAAGTTTCTCCAGCAGAGAGATCAGAGAGCTCCAGAAGATCTCTGCAGTCTGCATGCTGAGAAGCTCAAACTCTTCTGTCTGGACCATCAGGAGCCGGTGTGTCTGGTCTGCAGAGATTCAGAGAAACATGTCGGACACAGATTCAAACCCATCGATGAAGTTGCTCCACAGCAGAAGAAGAACCTTCAGGAGCTCCTGCAGCCCTTAAAGAAGAAGATGAAGCTTCATGAAGAAGTCAGAGTGAAGTCTAATCAAACTCTGAGACACGTGGAGGTCCAGGCCCGACACACAGAGGCTCAGATCAAGGAGACGTTCAAGAAGCTCCACCAGTATCTGCAGGATGAAGAGGAGGCCCGGCTGAGAGCTCTGAAGGAGGAAGAGGAGCAGAAGAGCCGGAGGATGAAGGAGCAGATGGAGGCTCTGAGCAGAGAGATAGAAGCTCTTTCACAAACACTCAGAGACACTGAGGAGCAGCTGAAGGCTGGAGACATCTCATTCCTGAACAACTACAAGGCTGCAGTGGAGAGAGTGCAGCAGTGCCCCCTGCTGGAGGATCCACAGCTGCCCTCAGGAGCTCTGATAGACCAGGCCAAACATCTGGGCAACCTGGGCTTCAACATCTGGACAAATGAAGGACCTGGTCTCCTACAGCCCCATCATCCTCGACCCAAACACTGCTCGTTTAGACCTCTTCCTGTCTGATGATCTGACCTCCATGAGACGAGGAGAGAAGCAGGAGCTTCCTGATAATCCAGAGAGATTTGATAGTTGGTGCTCTGTCCTGGGCTCTGAGGGCTTCAGCTCTGGAGCTCACAGCTGGGACGTCCAGGTTGGAGACAGTAAATTCTGGGACCTGGGTGTGTTAGCAAAGTCTGTGCAGAAAAAGATAGGCAAATATTCTGGTTTATGGACAGTAGAGCTCAGTGGTAATGAATACAGAGCATGGTCACTACAACATCTGACCTCTGTCCTCTCAGTGAAGAAGCGTCCAGAGAAGATCAGGGTGAGTCTGGACTGGGACAGAGGACGACTGTCCTTCTCTGATCCTGATACAAACACACACATCCACACCTTCACACACACCTTCACTGAGAGACTGTTTCCATACTTTAATACTTCAGATCCACTGAAGGTCTGTCCTCAGGAGGTCTCTGTGACCTCAGGGCCCACCACAGCACCTGATCCTCCAAAGGAGCAGTCCACTCAGACGGAGACCTCAGGGTCTCAGAGACGGGGAAGGTGGTTCCCAATGCTGAGACCTTTTGGAGGAACTGCTGGTGAATAATACAAATAATAACTTTTATTAGTAGGGGAATCTTAAAAATGGAGGTTTACAAAGTGCTTTGACAGACAGGAGCATACAGACAGAGAGCACAGAGGGAAATAGCAACTTAAAAACAAATTTAAATCAAAGAACTGTTTAGACAGGCACAAAAGGCAAGATAGACACTTTGACAACAGAACCTGAGGGGTTTTGAGGGTGTAAATCCATTTGGACCCTGACTGACAAAATCAAAGCTCAGACTTGAATGTCCTCTATTCTGATCTGAACTAAATGATGGAGAGTTCTGCTCAGCTGGAACATCTTTGCTTGGTTGCTGTTTCTTGTTGTAAGTTGTAAGAGAGCCGTTCATTTGTGAGTCATTCTTAAATTTGAAGGCAATTTACATCAAAGTGAGATTTCCTTCAGACAATCCAGCTCTTGTCAAAATGTTCTGTCGTTCTGAGGTCCTACATTATGGATCAGTTCTCCACCATCAGTCAGAGAAAGTTCCAGCTTTGTAACTTTTCAGGGTCGTCTGAAGGTGAGGCTCAGGACAAACCAGACCTGTGAGCATTTATAAACATCTGTCTTTAATGTGCGTACATAAATACATCTCTGGATCTAACCTAAGTGCAAACTAACATTCATAATTACATCTATGTATGCTAACCATGAGCAGTACTGTGTATTAACATGTCTGTTTATGACAAACTGATGCAGTATAATTGTGGAGAATAAATTTAAATATTGTATAAATATATAATTTTATATAAATATAATAATTTAGCACATTTACTGCAGTGTGAAACTTGTTAGCACTTTAGCACATTGAACAGCTGTCACATTTTAACACTGAGGGTCTTTTTGTTCTGGTTTGTCTTTAGCATATCTTCTATAGTGTTGTATGTGTGTTCTGTAAATTAATGTGGGGCTCATGTTTTGTGAACTTGACATCTGGCTGCTGCTTGTTACTGATGTATTATATTTATTTTCAACTTATCATGTGCTTTACATCAACCTGTCGGCCAATGTGAATTAGCCTGTGGTTTTTAAAGAGAAAAAAACAGTGAGTGATCCTGGGACATATACCCCTTTTCCACCAAGCTGGTTCCAGGGCTGGTGCTAGAGCCAGTTCGCAGTTGGTTCAACTGCGAACCTGTTTAGAACCGTTTGCTTTTCCACAAACGGGTGCCGGCCAGAGGGATACGTCATCACGTCAATGTATACGTCTGTATACGTCACGCTAGTTTCCCATAACAACTAGCGCCGAACTCAATTGCCACTACAAAGATGGAGGACTACGTTGCGGTTCAAGTGTTGCTGTTGGCTTTTCGAGCCTTCCTTTGTAGAGCAAAAGTTGGCGATCCAGCAAGTTAATGCTACTCGACGATTATGCAACGAACAGCGATCACGCTTGAGAAGATGAAGGTAAGAATGCTTCCGTGTTGTTACTCTGCTTTGGTGCTTCCGTGTTTTCACCCGCCCCCACCCCTGACGTAAGCCGTAGCCCCCGACGTAAAGTGGTTCTTTCTGCTGGCCCAGCAAAGAGTAGGTGCTTGCTAAGCACCGGTTTTGAGAGCCAGCAATCGGTGCTTAGTCTGTGGAAAACCAAGGAACTGGTGCTAAGCTGGCTCTAGCTCCGAACCAGCCCTGGAACCAGCTTGGTGGAAAAGGGGTAAGAGAGTCTCAGAGTGAGAGGATTATTTAAGACATGAGCTCCTTCTGATTTATTTCAACTCTTTATTCCTCCACTGTCAGTATCTGCACATTTTTAATGAATAAAGCACATCCTGATTTAAAATACGGTTTGATTTCTTCAATCTCTTCATCACTTTTATTTCTAACATCTGGATATTGGAAAATTGACAGTGGCCTGGAGGTTCAGAAAAATTACTTAAAAGAGGAGAAAGTCAAACCCCAATGACCTTCAAAAAGAAGAGCTGTTTCGATAATTAATAGAAATTTTTATGATAAATCATATATTATGTTATATTTCTTTATATTAAATTGGATAAGGTCAGATGATGTGATCACATTGCATTAAAGAAATTTACATTACCATTTATTAGTCTAGATAATATGAGATTTTGTTTTGCTCTACTACATTAGATGTTAATGTATTTTAACCAAAAGGATATGCTGCTTCCAAATGAATTGGTTTGGTGTTTGTTTAGAATAGATTTAATTAAATGTTATGCTGCATTCTGGTTTACTTGATACAATTTTGACCAAAGTACAAGTTGTTTTAATCAGTGTATTGATGTTATGTGATCATATTGCATTGTGTTATGTTATTGCATTACGCTATCATAATTGGCTCTATATTATATTAACTCACCCCAGCAGGGGATTTGAAGATATCAAACTCCACATTTACCTATACGATCCCACACTCTCTTGCTGCAAACAAATTCTTAGTCCAGATTAATCCTCCTGCTGGGAGTGGCTTCTTGAGTCCACAGTTACCAAGTCTAAGATGGAGAACTGACGTTTGTAAATCTCCATATTGGAAGCAGAAAATTGTGCCTCACAACAATAGATATACTGCTAACACTAATGCATGGAATCCAGTCTGCAGTATGCAAGGTCTTGAATTCAGCTGTTGTTGCTCTGGATTTAGTTACACCTGATTTACTTGGGCTCAAAGAAGGCACAACACAGTTCAACACATAAAAACAAAAGCACTAAACAGATAGCAGGAACACATTAAACATATAAATGCACTGCCCAAATATTTCAACGAGCACAGAAATGACATTTTCGATGCATTTAAAGACGAGGGAATGTTTCTATTTGAAATACCTCACACGGGGCACCATAATAAATTTTTGTCAATTTGCTTCACCTTTAAAGGTCCAGTGTGTAGTTTTTAGCGACATCTAAAGGTGAGGTTTGAGATTGCAGCACTCCAGCGCTCCCCCCTCCCTTTCGGAGAACCCCTGAGCTATGGTGGCCTTCCAAGCACTAAAAGTGTTTTTTCAACATGGCGTCATCAACAAGTGTTTCCAGCTACCAAGCTATCAAATATCTCTGTTGATTCACCACATTTGAAAATTTAGAGAGTATTTCAGACGCAAAAGTCACCACGTAGAATACTAAAATGTGGTCATTTGAGCCATAAAACGCACAGATACAAATTTCATTTCGGTATTTCGGACATTCTGTTAAGCGCGCCATTATGCTATCGAAGAAACTTCCAGTCGGCTCCAAAACAAGAGCCTAATTTACAAAAGCGTTAAAGAACTAACAGGAGATAATGAAGAATGCTTTTATTTTGAAAACGGGAAGTTTGCTAGTGGCTGATTTTTAGCTGAATGCCGTCTCAAGACGACTTGACATATAAGATATTAAGATGATTATGATATTGTTACGTCCTGAGGCTGTTTTTTATTTGAGTCCGTTTTTCCAGTATTTTGTCTGATGACTTTCATTTTGAAGCCTGAGGCCGTATTATCTGACGGAGGTTTTATTGAGGGAGGTTTTTCTGATGCCGTTTGGTCTGAGAAATGACAGAGGTTTTCCTGAGACCGAAGTATCCTAAAAAGTACACCTTACCAATGTGCTACTAAATGACAAATTAGGAGCAAACAATAAAATTAAGGAGTACGGTGAAAATCTTTATCTTTGTCTCATCAACAGCGCTATATAGCTCAGTTTTCAGCCTATGCTTTCTGTCCACAGAAAATTGCTTGTAGCCGTGAAATAAGCCTCTCATAGCAGATACATTCGCTGCGTCTTACTCCGACTTCTCCCGAAAGTAAACAAATAAATTCAGCTCCATATAAGAGTACAATTCAACGCTTAGTCTTACCTGTCCAGCAAAAAACAGGGAACTTCTGCGTCTGTCTGCAAACTTATCCTTCAGGGACTTCCATCTGGTAAAGGCAGCGCCGATGTTGACCCTTTTTTTTACGCGTAGCCTGTCCTGATTGCGTTTGGCTTCATCCCGTTTTCATTTCTTTGACAATGATTCATGCTCCGCTGATGGTAAATTGTACGTGTGGTCCTCCATGTTTGTTTGTATTAGCACAGCTGCTTGGTAATCACTCTCTTCTTCTTCGTCTATTTCACAGCTGTGCATTTCCCGGTAGACGTCGAACGCGAAAGCGTTTTTTTGTCCATTCTGGGTTACGGTACAAAAGATGGCGACGCAAGATGGAGCCCCCCATAAACGGGCAACCCACTCCTAGACTGATATAAATGACTTTTTCTAAGGTAACAAAAACAAAACATTAATAATTTAAGGCTGATTAGAAACTACTTTAAATATACTTTTAAATAATATATTCCATTTTTACCAAGTCTGTTATTTTATATATTTTTTCGTTTAGCATTTAATAATACACACTGTTCCTTTAAGGACAATAGTTTTTAAAAAAATATTTTCATATTCCTCGTAGTTTCTCAGGATTGGAGCACCACCAAAAGATCTCTGAAAAGATAAATGTGATCTTTTAAAGGATGTGTTATTAATTAATAGCCTTTATTATGTTTAAAGTGAATCAATGTCATTAACCTTAGTCAAAGCTTTCTTAATAGGGATGTCAACCATTTCAAGCAAACCCAAACAGGCAGAACTTCAGGCTCAAGAAGGATTTATTAAGCCTATAAATGTCAACAGAAATAATGAGATGTCAAAGTTGTAATGATGTTTGCAATATTGAAAGAAGTTTGAATATTAAACGGCTATATTTACATATATTGATTGGTAACTGAGGACTAACTAAATAGAGAACACTAACTTTGGAAAAAGGTTGAAAAAGGGGTAGTTAATAAATTATGGAAAATACAATAAACTGAGTTAGAACAGCATTGACCTACTGTAACGTAGAGCTGGCGTTAAGTCTGTTCTCAGTCCTGAAGATGCTGGCTTGTGGACTTTGGGTCCAATCTGGTTTCAAGAAGGCATATGAGCCCGAATTCAGCTGGCTCTGTGAATCCAGAGAGAGTTTCCGTCTCGGGATGGGGCCGTAATTTTCACGGGAGACAGATGCCGTCTTGGATTGGACTTGCAGGTTCTGTCTTCAGGTGATGCTGGGCTTGCAGTTCTTGACCAGCAGGATAGAAAGGTATAAGGAAAAGAAGAAAAGATGACTGTCATATCTATATCAAAGTGGTTGATTAGTAGGTGATGCACCTCTGGGGTAAATAAAAACTAATATATTTCAGGCAAAAGACCTTAGCATCTTTAAACAAGACTGTAGCACTATTTAAATACTTACTTAGAAATCAGACTGTTTCTTTCCCACCTATTCACAACTGATACTAATCATTGGAATATGGAAATATCACATATGAACATTCCATGCAGTGGAAGGCCTACTGCAGGGGTGTCCCAACTTTAAAGACTGAGGAATATAAGGACCATTGAGCCACTTGATGCACTTCACTTAACAATATATAAGTTAAAGTTTTAGGGTTTGTGGGTGAGTTATCACCTGTCAAGGGGCCCTTGTAACCCTGGGTTATCATCTTGTCAGGGCGAGAATGACCTTCTGAACAGCAGAGATGGGAGACACTGTTGGGTTATCTTTACTGTTAGACACAAAACAAGAGCAAACTACGAAGATGTTCTTGCTTGAATATGAATACTGCAATACACTTTGTAAATAAGACCTTGCTGAAAACAAGAGGTCTTGATTCATTCAACTGTTTCAGGGGCCAATTCAAAAATAAGCTGCATTAAGTTCCTGCACCACAGTTTGGACACCTCTGGCCTTATTACTCACTCAAGGAAAACATCAACGTTCATTTTTATAAATCACAACCTTTGCACAAGAAGTGGTGTACGCCACTTTCAAGTCCTGTTTTCTGCATCAGCAAGCTTTATAAATGAGGCCCCAGGTCTGGAGGGTTAGTCAGTGATAACTCAGTTCTCTCTGAAAACAATCTGAGCTGTATTAAAGTCCACCAGAGCTGAGCTCTTCAGTTAGGGGGATTTGAAGAAGGGGGTCCTGGTGTCCCTGGTTTCTGTCTGATCCTGATGGCTCTAGGAGCTTTTGTAGGTCAGACCTCAGACCTTAGCAGCAGTGAGCAGGACAAAGTCCAGAGAGCTTTATGGTCCAGGGAGAGTCTGACAGGAACATGACACTCCCTCCTGTGATCATTCTCTGAAGAAGCTCCACCCCCTTCACCTTATCTCACCTGACAAACCAGGTAACAGGCTGTGATTTCCCCTCAATCAAAGAAGAGGCTCACTCTCCGTCAGACTGACTAAGGACTAAAAACAGGACGAGCTCCACACCAGGAAGAGGTCTGGGAACTCTGAGAACTGTGGGAACACCAACACCTCCAGCAGGTCCAGACTCCACAGACTGACGGAGAGCTTCAAGGTCCAACCAGAGTGAGAGAGACTCTCAGGGACGGAGCAGCTTCCTGTACTTCTGTTGAGACTCTGATTCACTCTCAGACAAAATGGCGTCCAAGATGGAGGACGATCTGACCTGCTCGGTCTGCCTTGACATCTTCAAGTAAGCAAAACAAAATCTTCCTCCAGACTGTTCCCATGCTGAACTCCCAACTACAAATTTCTGTTTACCGTATATATTTTCTAAATTTATTTTATTCAACCTTTATTTAACCAGATAGTTTTCATTGAGATCAGGATCTCATTTACAAGGCTGACCTGATCAAGAGGTCTGCAGCACATGTCATAATAAATACAAATTCATGATAAAAGTTTAAAGCAATGAAAAACAAATCAAGACAATAAATATAGCAATTGACTCAATAAATTCCCAGTGAAATTGCTTCAGTTTTAGGAAACTTAATGTAATTTAAGGCATTGCCCATAGGATTTTTGCTGCCTTGTGAGTGAAATTGAACAAAGCGTTTTAAATGAAACCAGTTCTGAAATTTTCTGTTTAGTCTGTATAGCGTTCCAGTCCGTGGGCAGCTAACAAAAAGCCTGTTTTCCCGGTTCAGATCGGGCTCTGTGAACATTTAAGTGATAAATTGGAAGGAGGGCCACTCAGCTTTGGCATAGAGTTCACAGCAGTGAGCAGCCAGTCACTGTAAACAGTAAAACGCAGTGCACGGTGATAAACAGAGTCCAGAGTCCGGCTACATTTGGTCGAGGCACCCATGTACAAGATATCAACATTATATATCACTGACACTAGTGTTGGAGTGACAAGTTATTTCTGAACTCTGGGGGAAAAATACAGCTTATTTCGATAATAAAATTCCAGTTTCACCCTCAGTTTAAGAGCCAGGTTGTTAATGTGAGTTTGGAATGAGAGCTCCTGGTCAAGGAGAAACCCCCGGTATTAATAATTGGTGACCAGCTCTATCCATTGGCCATTGATCATTGTAATGGACTTGACTGGCTTTGTTACTTCATGTTTGTTTGAAAAGACCACGAGTTTAGTTTTTACTGTGTTACAGTAACAGTTTTAGTGAGTGTAGACGTGTCTGAACTACATTAAAAGTAGTCTGATAAAGTCTAAAGCCTGGGAGAAGATGAGCAGCAATACATTAGGGTGTCATATGCATAAAAATGATAAAAGGCATTTGATAAGTTATCACACAATTTGCGGACATAAATAGTGAATAAAATTGGTCCCAGGACTGAACTTTGAGGAACTCCTTTAGTGATGCTAATGAAAGAGGAGGAGGAACCAACCAACTGAACCCATTGGGCCTGATTTACTAAAGGTTTGCATGTATTAAAACACGTGCAAACTTGATAGCGAGTGTAAATCTGATTTACTAATAGGGTGCACTAAGGATTGCTTCTGTCAGATGAGCAAAATAGCACGCACAGTCCATGCTTGCTCTCATGAAGAATACATGCAGATCATCAGTACATGCAAATTACTGGGAAGAGGAGATGCAAAGATGTTAATTTCGCACCCACAATGTGATTCATCAAACCTGCAAGGGATTGCAGGATGTGTTTTTGTGTCTGAATTAAGTATGTTTGAAAAGCAAGAGCAAGAAAGGCACAGTGTTACGAACAGGAGGCTGTGATCATGGTGACAAATAGGTCAACTAGAAAGCACTCGGAGAGCGAAGACCTCCGCCAGCACCACAGTCCTCAGCCATATTGTGATCTTGACCATAAATATTACTCCTACCTTTATTTCATCAAAATACTTGGATTCTTTGACCATGAAGACATACCATTAGCAACTGGATTCATAATGATATCTATTTAAGTTCAGTAGTTATTAGCAGAAATCACATTTTTCGCCATGGCGGCCAGACACTGATCCAGATCAACACCAAAATCAAATCAGTTCTTCCTTTTCCCATGCTGAACATTTCCTGAAAATTTCATCCAAATCTGTCTGTTACTTTTTGAGTTATTTTGTTCACGGACGAACGGACGGACGGACGGACGGACGGACGGACGGACTGACAGACGGACGGACAGACAAACTCTCCCAAAAACATAACCTCCTTGGCGGAGGTAAATATTTTCCATCACTGACTGAATTTTTTAATGAAAAACAGAAAGACTTGGAGGATGTCTGTCATTTTGAAGGACTGGAAAAAGAAGGATGATCCAATGTGCCATGAAGACGCATGCGTAAACCCTTTCTGCTTTGCGCTGTTCATCACAGAGGAGGTCATTAAATCTATGTAAAAAACCTTCATAGCCTTAATCACTTGTCACTCAGAGCTGACTGCATCATACACTTATTGCACTGACAGAGAGTTCAGAGGCTGTCAGTGTGCAGAGAGTGTGATGCAGTCAGTGTGTAAAAGGGAACCTCTCACATGAGAGATTTTGATGATGAAGCTTTGCCACTAAATGCTGCCACTTAGGTTATGTTTCATTGCAAGCAGAAAAGGAAAATTAAAAACATTGTATAGAAATTTGGCATGAGGGAAAAGTGACGATCTTGTCAAAATGACATGCGGTGAAAAAGGCAAACACATATGGTGTATGATGGTGAAGATTCAAACTTCACTTTTCATTTACGGCCTCTCTGCTCACACAAACTCTCCATGGTGACAGCCAGTAGGACACGCAAAATTTTCCTTTAAGGGGGAGGTGTGTGGTGTGGAACCACTTTTGCTCACCTGCAACACGCCCACTAATTACAAACGCCACACACACGCAATTTAACTCCTGTTATTTTGAATCTTAGTAGATCAGGCCATATGTGCTCTGTTATGCCTAAGTCACACATTCCCGTTTCTCACTGCGACTGTGCACGATTGAGGAGGCTGGTGTGATCGTTATGATACGGGATGAAATTACTGTCTCACCCCTGGACACACCCCGTAAATACACCGTCAGTGGCGGTGCTTCAGCGCGTTTGTCCCGCTCCAGTTAGGTTAATGCAGCGATATGAGGAGGATTCCATCCCGCTGACAGGACGTCAGCTCCGCTCGAGCTCAGTTCGCGTGACGTAAGCCCCGACTGAGCCCCGCTGCTTGCGCCGTCTTGAACGGGACACAGTCGGGGCTCATACGGATACATCCTTGTCAGTCGTCCTCATAAAGCTTTCAGGATTGAGCCACGATTGGGCCACGTTCAGCCCGACTGAGCTCCGTACATGCCACGCTAATACCGCTCGCATTAGGTCTGCATTAGGCTTCCATCCCGCTACACTGAGAGCGCCGATTCTCCACGACAGTTTTGAACAGTTCAAAACTGTCGTGGAGCTTCCACGTTCCCCTCCGTTCATCCACGACTATACAACGGTGATCCAGACCAAGTAGCGCATGCACCACGACCAAAGCACGCTTTATCAGGATTATGACAATCGTGCACAATCGCCATGAGAAACGGGAATGTGTGACTGGGGCTTTAAGTAATTTATAAACCAAGTGGAAGCCTGGCCTTAGCTGCTGATCTTACGCAGTGAATCAATTAACAGTTGTGATCAACTGAATCAGAAAAAAATGATCTCACATAATGTTTTACAATCTAAATCTGTATAAAATCAATAAAAAACATTCAAACAGCAGTAAAAGTGCTGTTCTGCTTTCTCTAACCAGATTGAAAACTTGTTAAAACGCCATTTCCTTCTCAGATAACTCTAAATTGCTCACTTACAATCTTTTCAAACATTTTTGCCAGCAGATAAAGTTTGGAAATCGGTCTATAGTTATTCACCTCCAAGAGGTCACTACTTTTCAGATGTGGATGCCACAAGGCCAATTTCTAGACTTTTGTACCATTTTAAGCTCAAGTTAAAAATCTAGGACAGTGGCTGTGCGAAATAATCAGCAGCCAGTTTGAGAAAAAAGGGTACAGATTGTCAGGGCCAGCTGCTGTGTTGAGTCCAGTTTTGAAAAAGTGAAAAAAAAACAGAGCAGTAAAAACGGGTGTGAAATTGAAAAGGCACAGGCTTTAAAGTTTAAAACAGGCTTGGTTAAAACAGGATTTCAGGCCCCCCCCCCAAAAAAAAATCCTGCAGAGATAAAATGCCCATTAAAATATGTCAACATAGCAGATCTGTTATGTTTTCACCTTCTTTAGTTAAACAATTTGGAAAGTCATTTGATAGCACGGAGTCATGTGAAGTTTAAAGTATTCCAGAATTTCTTGGGATTATTTAGGTTTTTTGTAGTTTCACAGTGGTAGAATTCTGGTTTTGTCGTCTTGATTAAAGAACTGCATTTATTTTGCAGCTTCCAAAAACAGAGTCAGTTGCCTAAGTCTGTGTTTTCTGGCTGCAGCCCATTTAGCATCTATAATAATTTCCTACAAATGTAGCTGCACTTTGCTTCTTGTTGCTTGTTGTTTGTTGTCCCGTCTTTCTTTTTTTATCTTTAAATATTGTACATATTTTATTCCTGTTCATTACCTTAATTTTATTAATTATTTCAAAGTTTACTTTCTGCTTTGCAACTTTCCGCTTCAGTTTTTTTTATGCAGTTGAAGCCAGAAACAACATACACTATATAAAAAGGCACTTAACATCAGTTAGAATAGCCAACATTAGTCCTTTATGCAAAATGACAGAATTATGAGAAAAGGATGTTTTGGACAACTTTTATTTGGTTTCAGCTGTAAGTATATACAATTTGTGTTTATCTAGTCTGTACTTAGAAATGCAGTAAACTGATGTCAGTTTGTTTATATGTTTAACATACCTGACCATTGAAACTGATCCTGGTTCTGATTCTGACTCTGATTCAGAGATCCTGTGATCCTGTCCTGCAGCCACAGCTTCTGTAGAGAGTGTGTGGAGAAGAGCTGGAAGGACAAGGAGAACAAGGAGTGTCCACTCTGTAAGAGGAGACACTCAAAGGGGTTACAGCCAAACTTTACTCTGAAGAGCCTGTGTGAGACTTTTCTGCAGCAGAGAGATCAGAGAGCTTCAGAAGACCTCTGCAGTCTGCATGGGCAGAAGCTCCTGCTCTTCTGCCTGGACCATCAGGAGCCGGTGTGTCACATCTGCAGAGATTCAGAGAAACATGTCGGGCACACAGTCAGACCCATCGATGAAGCTGCTCCACAGCAGAAGAAGAACCTCCAGGAGCTCCTGCAGCCCTTAAAGGAGAAGATGAAGCCTCATGAAGAAGTCAGAGTGAAGTTTGATCAAACTCTGAGACACGTGGAGGTCCAGGCCCGACACACAGAGGCTCAGATCAAGGAGACGTTCAAGAAGCTCCACCAGTTTCTGCAGGAGGAAGAGGAGGCCCGGCTGAGAGCTCTGAGGGAGGAAGAGGAGCAGAAGAGCCGGAGGATGAAGGAGCAGATGGAGGCTCTGAGCAGAGAGATAGAAGCTCTTTCACAAACACTCAGAGACACTGAGGAGCAGCTGAAGGCTGGAGACATCTCATTCCTGAAGAACTACAAGGCTGCAGTGGAGAGAGTGCAGCAGCGCCCCCTGCTGGAGGATCCACAGCTGCCCTCAGGAGCTCTGATAGACCAGGCCAAACATCTGGGCAACCTGGGCTTCAACATCTGGACCAAGATGAAGGACCTGGTCTCCTACAGCCCCGTCATCCTCGACCCAAACACTTCTGCATCAGACCTCGTCCTGGCTGAAAATCTGACCTCCATGAGAGGAGGGTATCAGTGGCTTCCTGATAATCCAGAGAGATTTGATGATATCTGGTCTGTCCTGGGCTCTGAGGGCTTCAGCTCTGGAGCTCACAGCTGGGACGTCCAGGTTGGAGACAATAAACACTGGTACCTGGGTGTGTTAGCAGAGTCCGGCCAGAGGAAGGGAAAGATAGAGTCTGGAATATGGGCAGTATTCTTATATAATAAATACAGAGCATGGTCACCAAAACATCGATCCTCTGTCCTCTCAGTGAAGATTCGTCCAGAGAAGATCAGGGTGAGTCTGGACTGGGACAGAGGACGACTGTCCTTCTCTGATCCTGATACTAACACACACATCCACACCTTCACACACACCTTCACTGAGAGACTGTTTCCATTCTTCAAAACTTCAAACTCACTGAAGATCTGTCCTCAGAAGGTCTTTGTGAAACAAGGGACCACCTTGGCTCCTGATCCTCCAAAGGAACAGTCAACTCAGACTGTGACTTCAGGGACTACCTTGTCTCCTGATGCTCAAAAAGAGCAGTCCACTCAGACGGGGAAGGTCGTCAAGCATCCTCATGCTGAGAACTTCTGGAGGACCTGCTTTGGAGTTTTGATAACAATAATAATACCAATATTAATAGCTCTATTTGTATGGCACTCTTAAAAACAGGATTTACAAAGTGCTTGACAGACAGGAACATACAGAGAGCATGGAGGGAAATAACTAAAAAAACTCAATTTAAATCAAAGAACACTTCAGACAGGAAAAAGGCAAAACAGACACTTTCACAAAAGAACTTCAGGGTTTTGAGGGTGTAAATTTGTTTGGACCCTGACTGATCAAATCAAAGCTCAGACTTGAATGTCCTTTATTCTGATCTGAACTAAATGATGGAGAGTTCTGCTCAGCTGGAACATCTTTGCTTGGTTCTGGTTTCTTGTTGTTTCTGCTCTGACCTGCAGTCTTTGTCCATCACAGATTTTCTTTGACTGAAGCTCCGTCCTCAGAAATCTGGACTTTTCTGTCTCTAAATGTCTTTATTGGACAGACAGAGACAGTGGACAGAGTCAGAGAGGGGGACCTGCTGACTGATATTTGTAGAGATTTTCCTTCTGTGCTCTAGATTCTGATTTTTAACTGTCCAGACAAATGCTGCCTCTGTTCAGGTGTAACAAACTAAATGGTGTGTGAGCTGATCTGTGTCTCTAAGTCCTGAAGTTCATCATGTTGGCTGCTGAACGTCTCTCTAAAATGGAGGTTGTCCTAATGAGCGGATCAGCTGTGTTGGTGCTTTATTTTTAGACTTGAAAAGGACATTTGAAATCATTGACCACCACACTTTAATAGCAAAATAAATATACTACATTTTTTCTATCCAACCCATGACCTGGATTAAATCAGATTCATCAAACAGAAAACAGTGTGTCATGGTCAACGGCGTCAAATCACTGCAGGGCCCAGTAGGAGTCTCACAAGGCTCCATACTGGGACCTCATCTTTTCGCTTTATACATTAACCATCTTTGCAATGCTTGCTCTCATGTTTACTTTCAAATATATGTGAATGATACTGTAATTTTTGATGTTCTCTGAGCAGCCTGGGGAGACCTCTCACTCTGGTGTATTTCTGGGAGATGAGGAATTACAGCATGTTAATGAGCTTAAGTTCTTGGGTGTCATCTTGAATTCTTTTCCTTCTTTTGAGAACCACGTAAAAACATATCCAATATTGTTAAATTCAACCTGTCCAATTCTGATCCTCTCACATGTTTACAGCTTAAATAGCTGGTCATTTAAAGGAGTAGCAACTCTCAAACCCATTAGATAAATAAACTCACATCACTTCTGTAACAGCCTTTCAAAGAGCAATTTGTTGAAGCGATCGTCCAACTTTTTGTTGTTTTTGTGTCTTGACTCAATCCTGAGTCCACAATTAGAGAGTATTCTTTCAACTCTGCAGTATCATGTAAGAGCTCTCCCACCGCTAACTAGCTTAGCTCAAATAGCTGGAAATCAGAGGGAGATATTAGCCTGCTTCTGCTTACAGTCATCAGATTAACTCATCACCAACTCTAAACGGTCCTGTGTGCTTGGTGTGACTTGTTTTTTACTGCATTATGTGACGTTATCTTGGATTGTTTTCTTGCACTACTTTTTGAGCTCGCAATGTAAAGTTGAGTCGAGTCTTTTAAACGACTCTTTTAAGTGCACAATGAGAACTGATTTGCAGTTGTGAGTGAGCTGTTCATTTGTGAGCCAAACTTAAATTTCAGGCAATTCTTTTAAGATTAAGATCGCTCACAAACGAAAAGCTCACTCACAAATAGGCCTATGAATCACTTTCCATTGTGCACTTAAAAGAGTCGTTCAAAAGACTCGACTCATTCATGAACTTCACATCACTAGCTCAGCTCACCACAGAACAGGGCTGGGTCATGATAGGATATGTACTTGATACACGTAAATTGTGAACAATGACTTTACTATTAACAAAATTCCAGACAACTTTTCTTTTAATACAAGAAGAATAAAACAAGAAAGAGTTTTATATCATTCTACAACTTAGGAAACTCAAATTCAGGTCCTCAAAGATGGTAGACCTAAGTTCATATTTGGAGCATGTGCTTCTTCATGTAGCTTGGCTTCTACTTTGAACTGTGCCGTTGTTAACATTACCCAAAGAGTATTGACAACAACTGTCAAACACTGAGGCTGTATTGAATCTTTAGAATCTGTATTCCTAAGGAGTGTGTGATGATATTTTGCCGTATCCATATTCAGAGCACAGGCCTACTGTGGAAGTAAGCCAGCAAAACTAAATCTCCCTTTAGGATTAGAAGAAGATAATATGATGATAGTAGAAGATAAAATAGCATAGTCAGATAAAAAGGAGTCACAACAAGCACACAGAACTGTTGCAAGTTGCTGAAGAGTTCATCTGATGACTGTAGGCAGAGGCAGGGTAACACTTCCCACCAGCTTCCAGTCATTTGAGCGAAGCTAGTTAGCAGTGGGTGACCTTTGTCTGTCTTTAACGTGTAACTGCACGCACAGTTGAATGAATGGTGTCTATCTTCTGATCTCAGGAGTGAGGCAAGACACCAAAACAACAAAAATGTTGGACGATCACTTGAAGCTGTGGAAACTTCCAGAAGTTCAAAATTGTCTGAATGTTGTAGAGATCACAAGAGCCACAGTTTGAAGAGAGTGTCAGGTTCCCCTCAGATGAACCAGCTTTGGTCAAAATGTTCTGTGGTTCTGAGGTCCTACATTATGGATCAGTTCTCCACCATCAGTCAGAGAAAGTTCCAGCTTTGTAACTTTTCAGGGTGGTCTGAAGGTGAGGCTCAGGACAAACCAGACCTGTGAGCATTTATAAACATCTGTCTTTAATGTGCGTACATAAATACATCTCTGGATCTAACCTAAGTGCAAACTAACATTCATAATTACATCTATGTATGCTAACCATGAGCAGTGCTGTGTATGAACATGTCTGTTTATGACAAACCTGTGCAGTATAATTGTGGACAAGTGCACAATAATAATTTAGCACATTTACTGCAGTGTGAAACTTGTTAGCACTTTAGCACATTGAACAGCTGTCACATTTTAACACTGAGGGTCTTTTTGTTCTGGTTTGTCTTTAGTAGATCTTCTATAGTGTTGTATGTGTGTTCTGTAAATTAATGTGGAGCTCATGTTTTGTGAACTTGTCATCTGGCTGCTGCCTGTTACTGATGTATTATATTTATTTACAGATTGTATTCACCTTATCATGTTCTTTACATCAACCTGCTGTTACTGCAGATGGAAATTAGCCTGTGGTTTATAAAGAAAAAAAACAGTGAGTGATCCTGGGACAGAGAGTCTCAGAGTGAGAGGATTATTTAAGACATGAGCTCCGTCTGATTTATTCATCAACTCTTTATTCCTCCACTGTCACTGTCTGCACATTTTTAATCAATAAAACACATCCTGATTTAAAATAAGGTTTGATTTCTTAAATCTGTTCATCATTTTTATTTCTAACAGTCTGGATATTTGAAAATCTACGGTGGCCTGGAGGGGTCAGAAACATTACTTAAAGAGGAGAGACTCAAACCCACAATGACCTCCAAAGAGAAAAGCTGTTTGGATAACAAATAGAAATTAAAATATTTTACCATATTATACTATGTAATTTATTATTTTTATATTGGATTAGACTTGATTACACTATCATATAACATATTAATTTACATTATATTTTATTAGATGTGATCATATTTACTTTGCTGTACTATATTATATGTTAATGTATTTTAACACAAAGGATATGTTGCTTCCAAACAAATAGATGTTGTTTTTGTGTAAATTATGTTAAATTTTTTTATATTCAATTATTTTTAGATAAGATTTTATTAAAAGTTTTGCTTCATTATAGTTATCTTTATTAAATTTTGACCAAGAGCACAAGTTGGTTTATGGTGAATAGATGTAATGTTATCATATTGTTTTGGATGATATCATATTATATTTAATCTGGTATTGTATTAACTTTTTTTAAATTTCATGTTATATCATGCCACATTCAGTTACATATACTGTTTTGTAGGGGTGTAATGATCCATCGATCTGGATCGATTCATCATTTGGTTCAGCAATGATCCAATCACATCGATGTAACTCAAAACAGCGATCAACATCGTCATCTTTAATATACGCCTTTATTTCGAAACCCTGACCAGACATGAGTGTCTGTTTCCTCCCAACCGTGCATCGTTCTGAACTTTCCTCTGAAGTCTCACAGTCAGCCTATGAGACACATTTGAACTTTAAACTGACTCACACCCCACACCAGATATTTCTCCTGCTTTAAAATGTATTGTGTTGCACCCACGTGTGGCAAGCATGGGTGGGTTTCCTGTTAGCATCACAGAGCTAAACTGAAACCAGACAGATCAGCCAATCAGAAAATAGCTCTGCTGTATCCAGGTAAGATACGGTCGATCTGACAGCAGAGGATGCTGCACACACACAGGAGAGCATTATCACACAAGAGCAGTGAGTTATCTCATCATCTGATTTTGTAGCGCACTGATTAATGGAATTTCACAAAGTTATAAAGTAAAACAGCGAGAGCTTAGAGTCATTCCTCCTCCACACCGACCATTAAACAGAGAAACAAAGTCTGATCACACTGACATACAAACTGTAGTTATCAGGCATCACAGAAAAACAAAATCATCAATGGTGAGTTAGTTAAGTTAATATTTCAAATGTTGAACATGAACTGTTTTGATTCAATAAAAATAAAAACCACTCATTTTTAGTTTGATAGAGCATGGTCAAATGTTGGAGGACAGTAACAAAAAAATCAAAATAATTCAATAATTTGAATTATAATGTTGCATCATTACTTGATATGATATACAACCATTACAACAATCAGACTCATAAGGTTATTGTGATGGTAAAAAAAAACACCCTGAATTAAACCAATTATAATTTTAAGAATGATTAGATCATACAGATGGTTATAATCCTCTACAAACTATCAGACCCAAAGGTCAGCACATGTTTCACATTTTTGTAATAAAACTATCAAAGTTGCTTTGTATTTTTTCTTGCTTCAGGAGAAATGTTGCTGATTGGGTTCAGTGAGGACATAACATCGTCTTAAATCGATTGAAGGTTCCTGAATAGTACTGAAATCAAATTGTGGCAGGTTTTGTGATATCGCCAAATATCGTATTGTTGTCCAAAGAATCAATATCATATTATACAGTCATGATACTGGTGATTTACACCCCTACGGGATTCTAATAAACTTCATTATAGTATTATAGATTATAACTTTTTAAAGGATTTTATTTAATGTTTTTTACTATGATATCATTTTAAACCATGTTGTATGTTATGCTATTAAATTTTATAGAATTATTTTATATTATGTGACATCATGTTTTATTATAATAATCAACATTATGGTCCTAATTTAAAAATGGTTAACATTCTTAAATAAAATATAATTAGCAACACTGGTTTCACCTTGACCTGCTTCACTATTAAATGTAGTTAAACCTGATTTTGACTGTTTTTCTCCAATTGGCCTTCAAGAACTAAATTCTGTTTTCTCCTCCTCTGAACCATCAGCCTGCCTTTTAGACCTGATCCAAACTAAGCTGTTCAACGAGCTCTTTCACTTTCATTTTAGCTGCATTTTAAAGACCACCTCACTATTACAGATAAACTGTCCACATGAACCAAAATCTCCAGAGAAAGGCTTCAGAGGAGAAACATGTGGTTCATGGACAGAGGTGACATCATGAGAGAGAGGAGTAGGGCTGAAGCTGAGGGAGTACTCACAGGAGGAGCTGCAGAAACATGGAGGGAGACATCGTTCAGCTGAGGACTGATTTGAACCACCTGACAGGAGAGTTCATCCAAGGAGAGAGTCAAGTTTTCCCAAAAGGATTCCCTGATTGGTGACTGCCTCTTTAATTTGCTCAGGCTTCTCTGGATCCATGGGTACAGGCTGGTGGATTACTGTAAAGGAAAGATTCCTCTGTTGTGTCAAAGTTGGACCCAAAGCTGAAGACTGAGGCAAACAAAGGTTTGACAGAGATTTATTAATCATAACTCCAAACAACAGGGGAATGGGACAGTCCAGTGCTGCTGAGGGAGTTAGGTGAGTATTTACAGGTGGGCAGGGTGGAGGCTCCAGGAGACACTGTGAAGAGAAGGAGCAAAGACAGAGGGAAGTATCCAACAGTGATTTAGGTGAAGACACATTCAAAAAACACTCTTCTTTACAGGCAACAACTCCAAAAGGAGGACAAAGGCTTAAAGCCAGAAAATGAGACATGAACAGAAGAAGATACGGCCAACAAACCAACTCAGATATGAGGAAATCCACCAGGGAGGACCAGGAGAATCCAAGGAGCCTTTATACTGCTGGGGATTAGGTGATCATGTGCAGGTGTGTGGCAGCAGAGGAGTGAGGAGAGAGGAAGCCACGCCTCCAGCCAGGTGAGGAGCAGGAAGGGAGGAGAGAGAGACTGAGAGCAGGTGAATCCTCACAATATTCATGTAGAGCAGGTTCACTGTTTGTGGTCACTTCTGGTATTGTAACTGAGATGCTCTGCCAGGTAGCCTAAATAAAGGTGACTGCATTTCACACAAAGGAACATTTGTCTCTGTTCATTTAGACATTCAGACTTTACTAACATTCAATAAAGGCTTAGTAGATGTTTGATTTTATCACAGAGGAAAACAGAACTTCAGAAATTCAAGGAAACATAAAAATGCCTTAAACTTTACACTTCAGATTTTAGTCAACTTTATTTACAGCAGATTTAATTGACTAAAATTGGACAAAAAAATTAAACAATTTAGATGAAGCAATTATGGCTAAAACTAAAATTATTTAACCCTTTAACTCCCAGCTCAACTGTTTGACAGAGATCAATAAATTCAGATATATATTATGTGTTAAATTAAAAAAAAGTAACTGTTTTTGTCAAAGTTCTAGAAGACAGAAAAACTGCAAACAAGCCAAAACAACTGATATAAAGGTTTAAAAATCAAAAAGTTAGTATTATTATTACCATCATTATTATTTTAAATGCTTAAACATTTACTGATACTATGGTTTAAATATATTTTTTGTATTCATAAAAATATTTTTTGTGTTTGTCAAGCTCAAAATCATCTATTCAGTACATTTTTGCTATATTATTTACAAACATTTCTGCCTTTTCTAACTGATTTCATCCCAAATGTTTGTGCATTTTATGTCATCATGCAGTAAACTGTTAGCTTTGAAAACCCTCACAAGGAAAATATCTGTGTTTTGGCTTGTTTTTGACCTTCTCTGTTTCCTGAAGTGTTAACAAAATCAAACAATGATTTGATTTGTTTTGTTCTTTAAAACATTAAATACCCCTGAATTTATTGATCACCTCTGCCAAACAGTTGAGCTGGTAGTTAAAGGGTTAAAGCAAAAGATTAAAACTAAATTAGAAAGTGTTGTCAACATTCAAACTGAGTGACAGTAAATCCATCGTGCAGCATTAAGGCTGTCACAGAACTATTTATATGTTGACTTAGAAATCAGAGTGTTTGTTTCACACCTGTTCACAACTAAAACTAATCATTAGAATATGGAAATATTATATATGAACATTAAATACAGTAGAAGGACTAATGCAGGGGGGTCCAAACTTTTTACACTCTATGGAAACAAAGGAAAAGTTTTAGGTTTTTGGGGATGAGTTAGAGTCTGACAGGAACATGACGCTTCGTCCTGTGATGCTGCTCTGAAGAAGCTCCGCCCCCTTCACCTCGTCTGACCCAACAAACCAGATAACAGACTGTTGACTGTTCTACCTGTTGACTCAGAGACGAAGCTCACATGCTGTCAGATCGACTAAAGACTAAAAACAGGACGAGCTCCACACCAGGAGGAGGTCTGTGAACTCTGAGAACTGTGGGAACACCAACACCTCCAGCAGGTCCAGACTCCACAGACTGACGGAGAGCTTCAAGGTCCAACCAGAGTGAGAGAGACTCTCAGGGACGGAGCAGCTTCATGTTCTACTGAGACTCTGATTCACTCTCTGACAGAATGGCGTCCAAATTTAAGATGGAGTGTTTATTTTGTAAGAGGAAGGACAAGCAGTGTCCTCATTGTAAGTGGAGACCATCAAAGATGTGGTTACCTCCAAACTTTACAGTGAAGTACCTGTTGTACTTTCTGATCCTGATTCTGACTGCGATTTTGTGTCAGATGTTTCTGCAGCAGAGAGATCAGAGAGCTTCAGAAGATCTCTGCAGTCTGCACACAGAGAAGCTCAAGCTCTTCTGTCTGGACCATCAGGAGCCGGTGTGTCATATCTGCAGAGATTCAGGAGAACACGTTGGGCACAGATTCAGACCCATCGATGAAGCTGCTCCACAGCAGAAGAAGAACCTTCAGGAGCTCCTGCAGCCCTTAAAGGAGAAGATGAAGCTTCATGAAGAAGTCAGAGTGAAGTTTGATCAAACTCGGAGACACGTGGAGGTCCAGGCCCAACACACAGAGGCTCAGATCAAGGACACGTTCAAGAAGCTCCACCAGTTTCTGCAGGAGGAAGAGGAGGCCCGGCTGAGAGCTCTGAGGGAGGAAGAGGAGCAGAAGAGCCGGAGGATGAAGGAGCAGATGGAGGCTCTGAGCAGAGAGATAGAAGCTCTTTCACAAACACTCAGAGACACTGAGGAGCAGCTGAAGGCTGGAGACATCTCATTCCTGAAGAGCTACAAGGCTGCAGTGGAGAGAGTGCAGCAGCGCCTCCTGCTGGAGGATCCACAGCTGCCCTCAGGAGCTCTGATAGACCAGGCCAAACATCTGGGCAACCTGGGCTTCAACATCTGGACCAAGATGAAGGACCTGGTCTCCTACAGCCCAATCATCCTCGACCCAAACACGGCTGATTCAAACCTCGTTCTGTCTGAAGATCTGACCTCCGTGAGAGAAGGAGAGAAGCAGAAGCTTCCTGATAATCCAGAGAGGTTTGATTATTTCTGGTCTGTCCTGGGCTCTGAGGGCTT
Source organism: Scarus forsteni (assembly GCA_036419115.1). Lineage (NCBI taxonomy): Eukaryota > Metazoa > Chordata > Actinopteri > Labriformes > Labridae > Scarus > Scarus forsteni. The sequence goes on along the minus strand of JAZDUH010000198.1, from coordinate 22,454,654 downwards.
CAGCTCTGGAGCTCACAGCTGGGACGTCCAGGTTGGAGACAGTAAATGCTGGATACTTGGTGTTTCAGCAGAGTCTATTGAGAGGAAGGTCGAGATGAAGTCTGGTTTATGGACAGTATGGTTAAATGTTGATGATAAATACAGAGCATGGTCTCCACCGCATCCAGCCTCTGTCCTCTCAGTGAAGAATCGTCCAGAGAAGATCAGGGTGAGTCTGGACTTGGATGGAGGACGAGTGTCCTTCTCTGATCCTGATACTAACACACACATCCACACCTTCACACACACCTTCACTGAGAGAATGTTTCCATACATTAATGCTAGAGACCCTCTTCCACTGAAGATCTGTCCACAGGAGGTCTCTGTGACTTTCAAACTGAACTAAAACCTGCTGTAGAGCGAGCCGGTCACTATAGAGAAAGAAAACCCCGACAGGGGTCCTGCATCACCCTGAAGGGGTTTATTTCTCTATGGTGACCGGCTCGCTCTAAATTATCCCGCTTATTACACGGCTACTCACTAAAGAAATCAAAAGTTTGACATCAAATGCTTATCTAAATATGATTTTATTGATTTACAAAAGTTTTCATTTGCATCCGCTTGAAAAAATAGTCCGTTCCTTTCTACGGTTGAAACAGTAACGGAAAGCAACGGTAACTCTGAAGCGAAGATTAGCTTATTTGTAATTCACATTAAACTGAACGTTTCCATTGATTGTGACGTGGGACAAGGTGAATGGGACGTCCTTGGGAATATTGATGCTGACGTCTCTGTCCTCATTCATGTCCATATGTCCTCCCTGCTGTGGCCCTGCAGCTGACATACCGAGAAACAGTTTTTCACCGTTACAACTGCTCTCAATATTATCTTATCACTAACGCTTTAAGAGAGGCACTCACCTGATCTGCTGCTGCTGCCAGAATTAGAGGAAAAATTAACAATGTCTTGCCGCAGGTATACACGTCTTTTTGCGGATTGATACGCCATGACATGATTCGCCCGAGTCGATCAGAAGCGTCCTTAACAACGGTCTGCTATTCATAGCAACGGTCTGCCATCCAGAAATAACAGACCGTAGAATGTAGTAATTGACTAATCAGGATCGAGCATTTGACAATGCCGTGTAATAAATTGACTTAAGGGATAAGTTGTTTGGATAATAAACAGATCTTATGGTATTCTTCATGTAAACGTAGAATGAACTGGAGCAATACAAACACTGTTTGATTGATTGACTGATTGATAAATATAACAGGATTTATATTGTATATTATTCCACTTGCTTTCTGTGATTTATGTTCCTTTTTGGCATAAATGGCTCTAGGGTGCCCACCCTTGGGTTAAGTCTATGTATTCAACGGGCAGCCACAATGCATTTCCGTTGTATGAGAGATGTGCCCGAGGTGAGTCTCAGACCAAAACAGTTTGTACAATAGCTATGTAGAAACATAAATTTGTCCTCTTGTCGGCTTTTAGGTGTAACAGAGTTGGAAATACTCAGTTTTGATTATCTTCAACATTAATGTGTTCATATTTTATGTGACTTTGTCACCGCCTGGTGGTTTGAGTAGTGTAACTGCAGTGTTAAGGGTCCAAGCCGACCACCGTACTCGCCTCAGCAAAGAGAGTCTCTCCTGTGCTGAAGGTGGGTGTGTGTGCTGCGCTGCAATCAGTGTTTCAATGTTTGATGATTTTCAGATGTAATAGAGAGCTGCAGTAACACGGACTTCAACCATAGACGCGTATGGTACTTGTACTAAGAGTTGTAGAGACTTGGAGATAGAATTAACAACTCTATTTGTTAGCTGCTCTCAACCGGCTGCTCAAGCTAATGCTAGCTGGCTTGCTGTGCATTTATGGCCGTGTTGTTGTGCTCTTGCATTGTTAACTGTGATTTTCATATCTTGTGTTGAAGAAATAAGACCCTGCAGTTGCATTACAAGCTGTATTTAAAACCTGTGCTGATGATTTTGTACACCAGATTAAAGAGGAAGCAAGCAGAGAGCCAATTCTGTGTGGTTGTGGAGTCCTTACTACACCATCCATCAACACCAGGATCTTAGAGATATCCAGAGTAGTCCACCAAACAATACAACCGGTTACATAAGCATACAGGGGTTTATGTAGAGGTTAAAGAGATGTATTAAGCGTAGTCTACCATAGTTTTCATGAACTAAACTGTCTATATAATAACCCTGTGCACTTATTACAAGATAACTAGCATTTGTGCTAACTCTGCTATCCTGTTGTATTGTGCTTCAGTATGCTGAGACAAGCGAAGTGTATGATCAGTATCAATCTGTTTGTGCAGATAATAAACAGCACCATACAGACAGAGCAGCCTCCTGCTTCTTACTCTTCACACAGTACAGAGTCAACGGGGTTTTCTTGAACCAGTCAGCTGCAGCCAAAGTGCAACTGCACACGGTTACATAAAGATCAATAATTGTTGCTCGGTTTGGTATACAGAGGTAATAAACGGCTTCCTATAGAAGCTAAAACTTTAGGTCTAAATCTGTCCTGATGCTTAAATCTCTAAATCCAGCTCAGTTAGCTTCACAGTTTTCCTCAGCCAGCCTACAAACTGTGAAAACTTTAAATATGTCTCTGACAAAAGCCCTGAATCCAAACACTGCTGCAGGTTTGTTGTTCTCTCTGCAAGATCCCTCCAATCCAAAAACTAATCTGGTTTAATCCAAACAGGAATCCATCAAACTAACACCCATAAATCTAAAATCTGACCACACAACTTTTCATTACTTCCATATTAGTGCTGTAATACGATCGATTTAACACAGCGGCTGAAGTTCACATAACAGGCTGGAATATCTGTGGACATGTGCATGGGTGTTTTTATTGTTTTAGAAATGTGACTACAATCACACTGTACGGACATCTTTATCGTCATATTGTAAAAACTGTTAATCTAATGTAAACTCTTTGGCTTTGATCATAGTCTCACCTTTATTTATTTTATTGGTTTTCCTGCATGAGGAAGTTGATATGGCTTAAAGACTGCATGTTGCAACTTGCTTACCATTTTTTTATTCAATTTTTCAGGCTCTAATCTGTTTTAAAGGTCCCACCCTGGCCCTGCATTTTCATTTCAGTTTCTTAACTTCCTCTTTTTTCCATGGGGCTACCGACGTAGACTGAGCCTTTTTCAATTTCATTTCAGCAATTAAATTAAGAGCACATTCAAATTTACTGTTAAAAGTATTCACAATAATAAAAAAATCAGATCCTCCCACTGTTTCCATGTGGTTTAGAAAATTTTCCTCATACATGGCATTAAAGAAAATTATGTTTAATCTCAAAATAAAACCAAAAAAACACACTTCTATGATAAATGCTGGGCTGGCTTTAGTAAATATATGGGCAATACCTCATAGTCTGTAATGGGTTGATTAGAAGACATGCTTGATATAAATCAACACTTGGGTGGATATGTGGTAACATGGATTTGATCATCTTCTGTTTATATTCTCAAATGTTAATTGCATTCTTTGTCTTATCTTTTCACCTATGACACCTTTATTTTTGTGCTGTGGTTCCTGTCCGGAGGAGGGACTGGTCATTTTGATTTAATTTGTTTTAATATTCATCCTTTATTATTATTATATAACTTCACTATTATTATTATTATTATTATTATTATTATTATTATTATTATTATTATTATTTACTAATTTACCATTTACTGACTTTTTCTCCTGTTTTTCTTCTGTTTCTTTGTTTTTATGGATTGCTGATATGTTGGTTTGATATGTCTTGATCCACCTCATCATTATTTTCATTTTGTTTATTTTATCTAATGTTTAACTTATGTATGCCCAAATTTCTTTCAAAGTTGTAAGGCATATAATTTATAATATAATCAGTTGAGTCTGTCTGGATCATATCATGTACATAAACCTTTTTTTCCATTTTGGGGAGGTTGTAGGTGTGGGCATTGACTAAGGTTAGGAGTTATGTATCAAGAAAAGTGCACCTCCAACTGCACATCAATTTTTTTTATACTTGAGTGAAACACAAGCTAATGTTAGCAAACAGAGAATGATCAGCTGGCAAAAAAGTTATTTATGGTGGTATATCAAAATCCTGTAGACACCGTCCTTGAATACCTGTGAATTTATTTAGTTTGAAAGAGTATTCTAAGAGGACCTAACTGCACCAGTGTACCTCATTCTACAATTTGAAATGAGTAAATTATCGAAATCCTGCAGACAGTGTTTTCCTTTAGTTAGTAACAAGCTATGTGCCCACTGGCAACTTTTGTTGTCAATCACAGAAATAAGCTCATGAACAATAAAATATTTAGGTAAATTTGTTGGGGTGAAGATTATTCTAGAGACTTGAATGATTATAAAATTATAAATAAGTTTTGGGGGAGAGCTTTAGAAATTTATAAAAATGACCTCTCTCAGGACGATTTGCATCTGACATGTCTCCCGCCAGAAGGAAGCAGATGACGTCACGTGACAGGAACTACTTGGAAACTATTTTTATCAACCAAAATCTTTATCTAAGTTGTCTATTAACACATCAGTGGAAAAAAGTTGCAATAGTACCATTAAGATTTTTTGTTGTGAGTAGAAAATAACAGTGATACACTTTGGCAATAATTACTGCGGTTGGGGTAAAATGGGTAAATATCTCATTTCTATGCTCTCTTTTGTGGACTGAAAATGCAATAAAGAGATTGCTAAAAAAAAATCATCCAAAATAAAACTACTGGGGCAGGCAGAACAATTGGAGGGTATTTTTCTAAAAGACTGATGAAATTTGCAGCCACCCCAGGGGTCAGATGAGGCCTCTTCACAGTTCTCACAGAGGTCTCCTGCTGGATAAAAATAGTGATATTAAAAATCACACAGAAGAGGTCAGAGACAGCCAAGTCAACAACAGAAGACACACTGGTGGACAGGTCATAGGTGATGACCAGGTCCAGGATGTGGTCTCTATTGTGAGTCGGGTGCATAACCGGTTACTTAAAATCAATATAGTTAAGGATATTTAAAAATTCATTGGAAACTGGGTCTGAAATATTATCTATGTGCAGGTTAAAATCACAGGTTAAAAATTCATACTATGTGATTTATGTAAATTTGAAAAAAATCTGAAAATTGGGGGATAAAAAGACTGTGGTGGTCTGTAAACTGTCACACATAAATTTGTAGGGTTGTTAAAAACAATGGAGTGATATTCAAAACTTGTGTATTGTTCAAATAAAACAGGTTTGCTGGCCAAAGTGTTCATAATAAATGAAGCAGTGGCACCTCCACTTTTACCACTCCTTGCTGAAAAAGCAAAGTTAATGTTAGGTGGGGAGGTCTCAGTGAGAAAAACTGGAGCATCTGTATCCAGCCATGTTTCAGTTAAAAATAGACACTCAAGATTGTGCTCTAAAATCAGATTATTTTCAATTAAAGACTTGTTCAGCAGAGAGCAGACATTTAACAGGGCCATGTTTATGGTAACTGGGGCTGATTAACTGGGGGTCTTTGTGGTGATAAAGTTTTAGGGCCGCTCTCTGCTGATGATTACTGGGATGTGTAATGAACCTGAACTGTCTTTTGGAACAAAGGTGGATGATGAGAGAGAGGTGTGTTGAACAAAATGTCATGCAGATTCCAGAGTGAGTTTTATGTTGCAAGAGAGGAGGAGAGATGCAGAGAAGTTGGGATGAAAGTGATATCTTTTTAACAGTCCAGGTCGATTGAAAAATGCAAGAAAATTGTCAACATATGGGATCTGGTGAACAGTACAGTATGATTGAAATTATTTACGTAATGTTGCGATTATTTTCTGGATATTACTGGATATTTATTTAAGGAAATTAATATACATTACATTACCAGTTTTGCTCTCATTATTTATAGGGGCACCATCCTTTTTATACAAAAAGGCAAAATTAACTTAATTAGCTGATTTATTATTTAATTTAAATTAGAAAAATCAATTAAGTCAAACTTATCAGTTTAATCAATTAAGTCATACTTTAGTTGTTTAATCAATCTCAAATCTAAAGACAGAACTCTCATGCAGTGATGTCAATCTTTCAAATAGAATACCAACAGACAGAACTTTAAATATAAGGGTGATTTATTAAAATGAATATATAAGACAAAATAAAATAAAATAAACACTTAAGAAGGAATAAGTGTCAGAGTTATACTGAATCAATGATGCTGTCAATCAGGAAAGAAGATATGAACCCTCAAAGAACATTTAAGCATATGGAGTGGTTATAGAGGATTAATTTCCGAATTAACCTACTTGTAAAAGGTCAAATCAAAGGGAAATTATTAGAGAATTGAACCAAGACACACTCAAGCCCATCTGAAAGAATATAGAACCGCCTCTTACGAAGTGTCGTCTGGATTGGGCCTCATCTGGTCCGAGCTACTGGAGAATCTGAAGGACTGTTCTGGTTCTGGGCGTCGTCCCAGAGGGTGAAGTCCACACTCTATCCAGGGCGATGGATCCAGAGAGGTGGCTCCGACGTGAGCAGGTTTGTCCCAGCTTTCCCGGGAGAGAAGTCTTAGATTGGACTGGCGGGTTCTGTTCAAGGTGAAGCTGGAGCTTGGGCGTTGGTGTCTCGATTGTATAAAAAAAATTGAGTTGTAACTAATTCCAAAAATCAAGAATTCGTTGGCAAGACGAATACTATTCTGAAATTAATAAGAAAAAGTCCATGTGCTATGAAGTTAATCTTAGCTTACTCGCTTTTATCAGCGGGCATGTCACAAAAACTTAGACAAAAGAATTAAGGAAAAATATGTGAGCCGAAAGTCACAGGAGTGGTGACGAAGAAGAGGAGAGAGAAGAAGAGGAGAGAGAGCAGACGACAAGAGCGAGAAGACAAGAGCGAGAGAGCAGTGTTTCTCTGGTTTTACTCCTGATGAGGATCTCAGAGGAGGAGGGCCATTAGATGAGTAACAAACTTTACGAACTTTATATTTGGCCAATATTAAGTTGTCTTTTGATTAAACATCCAATATAAGCACTCCAACTGGATAGGTAATCTCATGGGCCCAGTATTTCAGACATAATCCACCAGGATTAATCCTGGTGGATTGAATTAAACCCAGATCTGATCCAAAATTGGGTATTTCAAACAGCATTTAATCTTGATAATTTAAATCCAGATTTGGAAATCCGATCCTGCCTTTAATCCAGATTTGAGCCTGTGTTGGGTATTTCAAAACTTCAGTCCCAAATCTGGATCAGTTTTATCCTGAAAAACAGCATTAAATTAACCCCACCTCAGGGTAGGATCAGAGTGTGACCCCATGTATTAGTTCCACAAATACTCATCAATAGATGGCTTTTACTTGCATTTCTCACAATCATTAGTATAAAAAGATATTTTTAATAAATTAAACCTCTTCATGTACAGTTTTTTTTATCGAACAGAAAAAAAATCCAAATTTCACAATTGTCAGAAAAGTCATTCAAACAACAAAAATTTCCTCAACCCAAAATTGTAACACCTAAACTTAAAGTTTTCACACTACTTTTCCATTTGCTTTTCCAGTAATTGTATTTTTAACTTGATGTGTTTTTGCTGAAGCATGGTAAGTTTTATTTGTTCCTTAGGAAGTAGAATTTGCTGGTGTGCTCGATCAGTTTCCATCTTGAGGAGATTTTGGTAGGCATGATCCTTATCATGATGCCTCTTCCGGGGATGTCTATGTGGAGGTTCAGGGGGGAACCTCCCCACAGCTCTGACCTGTGCTTGGCTCCCCCTTCTGGTCTGTCTGTCTGTGACCCTGAGGGCGGGTTGATCCTAGGGGCAGGATGGATTTGAAAATCTCAATCCGAGAGGATCAGGATTATTCTGATCCAATCTAGCAAAGTTTTGAAATACCGGGATAGAAGATCCTGATCCATGGATCAGGAAAGTGGGACTTGGAAATCTGTATCAATTTAATCTGGATTTAATTTTTTGAAATACTGGGCCATGGTGATCAATTTGATACCAAATACTACATATCTAAAGTATAAGAAAGAATTAAACAATTCAAATCTTATTAAACAGTCAATTAAACAAAATAGAGGTGGTTAACTTAAGATATATCAGTCAACATGCCCTTAGGATGATTTGCAACCAAAACCCAAGGTGTAGCAATCCTACCATTGAGCATTCTTTAATAAAACAGAGTGATAATCCAACTTTCTCATAACTCTGGTATCTTTAGAGCTAAAAACACACAAGTCACATCATTAGAAAGCATTTGTCATGTTCAAAAGAATGTCTTTAAAATGTGAATGTCCCAGGGCTGATAAGAGGGTTAAAAGGTCAACCTTGCAAGCTTGGTTAAAGGCAGTACAAAAAGGGGGGTTTCCTCCCTTCGATTTAATGGGCAAATGAGTGGTGGTCATCACAGATCCAGACAAAGGAGAACAGTCTTTTACGATCGACCTCAAGACTGTGAGGATCTGATGGTCCTCCAGGTGAATGGTTTCTTTCGCCAATTTTGCTGACAGTTTCATCCTGTGTCTGGCTCAAATGGTTTAGTGAAGCAGGAAGTCTGTTAAAGGGTTGCAGTCTATAAAGGTGGCATTTCCTGGGAGAACTCTGTCTTGAAGAGTTCACAGAAAGATCATCTCACAACAGTAAGAAACTCAGACAGCTTAATTTGTGCATACAAACTTTACTAGTATTTAGTTAAGAGTTATTAGATGTTTCATTTTGTGAAAGCGTAAAACACGACTTCAGAAATTTAAGGTCACATAAAACAGGCCTTACCCTTTACACTTCATATTGTTGTTGACTAACTTCACAGTATATTTCATTGACTAAAATGTTGTGAAATTTTACCAACTAAAACTAGACTAAAATAGAACAATATAGATCACTTAATTGTGACTAAAACTTAAAAATATTTTTGGTAAAACACTTAAACTGAATTAGAAAGTGCAGTCAACATCAAAACTGAGCACCAGCAAATCCATCATGCATTATTAAGGCTGTCACAGCACTTTTTATACGCCTACTTAGAAATTAGAGTGTTTTTTTCACACATAATCACAACTAATACTAATCATTCGAATATGAAAGTATTATATATGAACATTGCATACAGTTGAAGGCTTAATGCAGGGTGTCCAAACTTTTTACATTGAGGGCTGCATAAAGAGGAACACATAGACGACTGAGTCACTTGCTGCACCTCACTTTACAGTATATTAGTAAAAGTTTTAGGGTTTAAGGGTGAGTGATCACCTGTCAAGAGGCCCTTGTAACTCCAGACTATCACCTCATCCGGGTGGGTCTCCAGGGAGAGTCTGACAGGAATGTGAAACACCCTCCTGTGATCCTGCTCTGAAGAAGCTCCGCCCCCTTCACCTTATCTCACCTGACAAACCAGTTAGACAGTTCTTCCTGCTGATTCAGAGGAGATGCTCACACACTGTCAGAATGAAAAAAGACTAAAAACAGGACAAGCTCCACACCAGGAGGAGGTCTGTGAACTCTGAGAACTGTGGGAACACCAACACCTCCAGCAGGTCCAGACTCCACAGACTGACGGAGAGCTTCAAGGTCCAACCAGAGAGAGAGAGACTCTCAGGGACGGAGCAGCTTCCTGATCTTCTGCTGAGACTCTGATTCACTCTCAGACAAGATGGCGTCCATGTTTGAGGAAGACCTGAGCTGCTCGATCTGCCTTGAGATCTTCAGGTAAGTGAAACAGAGCACTGTACGCTAAAACCACCAGGCACAAGAACATTTTCTTCCTCCAGACTGTTTCTTTGCTGAACTCCAAACTTCAAAATGTCCATTTACTGTTTATACCATCATTCACTGCACATATCATACTGTTCATGCACTTGTGCACTTTGGTTCTTGTTGCTTGTCACCTTTTGCCTATTTTATTTATTTTCTGTTACTATTTTATCCCTATCTTTTACCTGATTTTTTTTTTAAACTTTAATTCCTGCCTTGGGAGTTTCTGCTTCTGTTTAAATATGTATATACACACTGGATAATGTAATGTAGTCTGTACTTAGACACTGAAGTAAACCCGCTGAGTTTCTTAATATGTCAAACATACCCAGCCGATAAAGTTGTTTCTGATTCTGGTTCTGATTCAGAGACCCTGTGATCCTGTCCTGCAACCACAGCTTCTGTAGAGAGTGTGTGGAGAAGAGCTGGAAGGACAAGGAGGACAAGGAGTGTCCACTCTGTAAGAGGAGACAGTCAAAGGATATTGTACCTCCAAACTTTACTCTGAGGAACATGTGTGAGAAGTTTCTCCATCAGAGAGATCAGAGAGCTCCAGAAGATCTCTGCAGTCTGCATGCTGAAAAGCTCAAGCTCTTCTGTCTGGACCATCAGGAGCCGGTGTGTCTGGTCTGCAGAGATTCAGAGAAACATGTCAGGCACGGATTCAGACCCATCAATGAAGCTGCTCCACAGCAGAAGAAGAACCTTCAGGAGCTCCTGCAGCCCTAAAAGGAGAAGATGAAGCTTCATGAAGAAGTCAGAGTGAAGTTTGATCAAACTCTGAGACACGTGGAGGTCCAGGCCCGACACACAGAGGCTCAGATCAAGGAGACCTTCAAGAAGCTCCACCAGTTTCTGCAGGAGGAAGAGGAGGCCCGGCTGAGAGCTCTGAGGGAGGAAGAGGAGCAGAAGAGCCGGAGGATGAAGGAGCAGATGGAGGCTCTGAGCAGAGAGATAGAAGCTCTTTCACAAACACTCAGAGACACTGAGGAGCAGCTGAAGGCTGGAGACATCTCATTCCTGAAGAACTACAAGGCTGCAGTGGAGAGAGTGCAGCAGCGCCCCCTGCTGGAGGATCCACAGCTGCCCTCAGGAGCTCTGATAGACCAGGCCAAACATCTGGGCAACCTGGGCTTCAACATCTGGACCAAGATGAAGGACCTGGTCTCCTACAGCCCCGTCATCCTCGACCCAAACACAGCTCATTCTAAACTCATCCTGTCAGAAGATCTGACCTCCTTGAGATATGGCGAGAAGCAAAAACTTCCTCATAATCCAGAGAGGTTTGATGATAGCTGGTCTGTCCTGGGCTCTGAGGGCTTCAGCTCTGGAGCTCACAGCTGGGACGTCCAGGTTGGAGACAGTAAAAACTGGTACCTGGGTGTTTCAGTAGAGTCTGTCCCGAGGAAGGGAAAGATAGAGTCTGAAGAATGGGCCGTATGGTTAAAAAATGATAAATACAGAGCACGTTCTCCACCACATCCACTCTCTGTCCTCTCAGTGAAGATTCGTCCAAAGAAGATCAGGGTGAGTCTGGACTGGGACAGAGGACGACTGTCCTTCTCTGATCCTGATACTAACACACACATCCACACCTTCACACACACCTTCACTGAGAGACTGTTTCCATACTTTCATACTACAGACCCTCTTCCACTGAAGGTCTGTCCTCAGGAGGTCTCTGTGGCCTTCAAACTGAACTAAAACCTGCTGCTGAAGCTTCTTTCCTCAGGGTCCACCTCGGCTCCTGATCCTCCAAAGGGACAGTCCACTGAGACGGGGATGGTGGATCTTTATGTTCAGACCTTTGGGAGGACCTGCTGTGGAGTTTTGAGGGTGTAAATCCGTTTGGACCCTGACTGATCAAATCAAAGCTCAGACTTGAATGTCCTTTATTCTGATCTGAACTAAATGATGGAGAGTTCTGCTCAGCTGGAACATCTTTGCTTGGTTCTGGTTTCTTGTTGTTTCTGCTCTGACCTGCAGTCTTTGTCCGTCACAGATTTTCTTTGACTGAAGCTCTGTCCTCAGAAATATGGACTTTTCTGTCTCTAAATGTCTTTATTGGACAGACAGAGACAGTGGACAGAGTCAGAGAGGGGGACCTGCTCACTGATATTTGTAGAGATTTTCCTTCTGTGCTCTAGATTCTGATTTTTAACTGTCCAGACAAATGCTGACTGTTCAGGTGTAACAAACTAAATGGTGTGTGAGCTGATCTGTGTCTCTAAGTCCTGAAGTTCATCATGCTGGCTGCTGAACTTCTCTCTAAAATGGAGGTTGTTCTAACGAGTGGATCAGCTGTGTTGGTGCTTTATTTTTAGACTTGAAAAAAATATTTGACATCGTTCACCATCAAATTTTAATAGCAAAATTACCATACTACATTTTTCTAGACAACCCATGACCTGGATTAAATTATACTCGACAAACAGAAAACAGTGTGTCATGGTCAATGATGTCAAATCACTGCAGTACCCAGTAGGAGTCCCACAAGGCTCCAACCTGTGACCTCTTCTGTTTGCTTTATACAAGAACCATCTTTTTAATGCTTGCTCTTGTGTTCTGTTTCAAATATAAGTTGAATTTGATTGAATTTATTTTCATTTCAAACATGCATGCAAAGAACAAAAAATAGTGAAATGCTATTCACATACACGAAAAAAGGAGTGTAGCAACCACATGCTTGAAAAGAAGTAGGAGGAAGTAGAACCCTTTTTTAGTTCCTAACACTTATTACTGTACTTATAAAAAATAATTTCTTCTATTGATGCAAATTCATTATACAAATGTATATAACGAAACATATAATCTATATAAATATGTTTAAATACCTATACAAAATCAATAAAAAATATAATCAATATACATACCCATCCAAACATATATTCATATGGATATACATATATACACATAAACATATGTATCTGACATATAAGCATGAATATAGACATAATATACCGTTATTACATATACATCTGTGTAAATATAATTCGCACCTATGCACACACATGTACATACAAACACGTATATACATAATTCATAACTGTCCATATATATTACATCTATATCCAATACCCAAACATTTTATAGTAAAATACTGATCAATATCAAAATAACTTTAAGGTTTATCTATTTACCCCACCACTCTCACACACCTCCTCTTCCTTATACTTGTTTAGAACCAGTTCTTTGTATCTCTTTTTAAACAGATTTATGTTTGTGCTGTTTTATCTCCATATCCAAATTGTTCCATAAAGTCACCCCACAGCTCCATATACAGAAACTTTTCATTGTTGTTTGAACACTTTGTTTTTTGACATTTAGGTTTCCCCTTAGATCATAACCTCCCTCCCTTTCTGTAAACATTTTCTGAATTGTATTTGGCAGTATATTATTTCTTGTTTTATACATTACTAGTGCTGTTTTTAATTTAACCAAATCTATAAACTTCAACATGTCTGATTTTATAAACAGAGGGTTTGTGTGATCTCTGTATCCGGCCTTGTTTATTGTTCTTATTGCTCTTTTCTGTTTTCTGCATATTGGCTGTAGAGTGCTTTTATAGCTGTTTCCTCAGACCTCCACACAGTATAATAAATAAAACAGTGAACAGTATAAGGTGTGTAATGACTTGTGATCCAGAATGTGTCTTGTTTTACTCAAAATTGCACTGCATGTTGCCAATTTTGATCGTATGTGGCTCATGTGAGGTTTCCAGCTTATTTTTGGACCAAGATCACACCAAGAAATTTTTTTATCAACTTTTTCCATCTTTATATTATCTATTATCAGTTCCACATTGCAGTCATGATTGTATCTACCAAACAGCATAATTTTAGATATGCTTAGATTTAATGATAATTTATTTCTGACAAACCATAGTTTTAGCTTATTCACTTCTGTTGTGATGGTGGACAAAATCTGCTGCAAATTCTCACCTGTACAAAAAACATTGGTGTCATCTGCAAATGTTAATGATACTGTAATTTATGATGTTCTCTAAGCAGCCTGGGAAGACCTCTCACTCTGGTGTATTTCTGGGAGATGAGGAATTACAGCATGTTAATGAGTTTAAGAACTTTGGTGTCATCTTGAAATCTTCTCCTTTTATTAAGAACCACATAAAAATGTATCCAATATTGTTAAATTCAATCTGTCCAATTTTAAACAAATATGAAATTCTCTGACTGAGTGCTGCATTAATGTTTCCACATTAACTGATCCTCTCACATGTTTACTGCTCAACTAGCTGGTCACACTGTTACATATTGTTGGCACTGTCAACAAAGAAAACACACAAATAAACAAAAATTATAAAGATAAAGCTTAACTGAGGATTATACCAACACTTAAATATTCTTACTCAAACACAGTTTAAAGTAAAAAAATGATCTAAATGAGCATGACACATACTTAAAGCTAATTTAAACTTCTTTTCATGCAATAAAAGAATGAACATTTACCAGTTTTTAAAGCTCAAATATATTACCATTATCATTGTTTCCAAATATGGATTTTACCAATACTATAAATTATATTTTAATGCCTCATAAGATATTTTAGAGACACAATCATAGCAAAGTGAGAACTTTATGATTACTTGTAAAAAACAATGTACGTACCAGCAATTTAAGTTTAGTAAATATTTTATCACTTATCCAAATGTATGCATTATATTGGACTGGTTACTCATGATGTATCATATTTAGCATCTGTTGTTTTGTTTCTTCATTTTTCAGCTTGTTTTGGTTTTCTGTGGAAATGACTGGTGGGCCACATTGAGCGAGGTGAAGGGCCACATATGGCCCCCGGGCCACAAACTGCCCACCCCTGCATTAGATAAAAAAACTCTCTCATCACTGCTGTAACATCCTTTCAAAGAATAATGTGTTGAAACCATAGTCCAACTTCTTGTTGTTTTCATGTCTTGGTTAAATCATGTGTTACTTTTATAGAGTGTACAATGTTAATATGAATAATAATAATGATTAATTATAATAATAATATCATTATATTAAGGTATAATCAGGCTTTGATGATCAGAAGAAGTAGAATCGACTGTTGAGCCTGTATAAACTAAATCAATATCACCAGGATTAACACGCACAATGCAAATATAAGTTTGAGAATGTTTCTGTTTATGGTAAAATCATAAAATGTAAATGTAAATCATAATTATATATTCAATACTTGTAAAAATTATTACTTAGAATGTTTTTTCTTCCAAAACAAATAAAAAAAACAAAAACATTAAATAAACAAACAGAGAAAATATAGTGCACTATATCAAAAATAATTGAAATTCAGGGTTTATTCTTGGTTCACAAATCTTTTCTCAGTCTTTTAGTCCAACTTAATTCTTTGTTCTTGGTGATTTTTAGTGTTCGTCCCACCAGTTTGGGTACGAAGCATCACAGTTCAAATAAAGGGGAAAAGGGGGTTCTCAGTGATCCGGTCTTTAGAGTTCATCAGGCTCAGCTCGCCATCCAAAGGGGTCCATTCAAAAAACTTGACCTAATGATAAAGTCAGAACTTATGTTCAAATTTAATATATAATAAACTTTATAATTAAATTCAACTATTCAAATAAAAAAATGTTAAAGTCCTTATCAAGTTCTTCTAACTCAACTCAATCAGCTAACACTCTTAGCATTACTGTTCTAATATCCATATGGTCCACAACAACAGGATGCTAGGGCTATTAGCAGTTAGCTGCTAGCAGTAGTTCATAGCATCTACAATGGTTACAAGCATGATGCTAATGCTATTAGCATGTAGCATGTAGAATGTAAATGTTTCTCACCGATGCAGAAGTTCATTTCTCAAGTGTCAGCGATGTTCTGGTTCTCCTTTCACTTCACAGCCTCTTAGATAGAAACTGCACACTCCATAGACTCTCTTAACGCTTCTTTAAATCAAGTTTATATCAGTTGTTTGTTCCTAATCATCTCTGCTGTGGCTGGCATCAGTGCTGCAGCTCTCAAAAGGAAGTGACATCACATGTGTGCAGCTGATCTGAACCAGAACATCCTGCTTGGGAAAATGTTATCTATATAAACAAAAGTATATATTAGGAAAATATATATTAATTTTATACTGTCAGTAATTTATAGGTTTATTTATAATTCATTGTTAGGTCATTTAGATTGTGAATAAATGTATTTATTATCAGAATTTATTGAATCTTTGGTTAAATTATCCATCTGGGCTACACCTGAGTCCACAACAAGAAGATAGACATTATTCTTTCAACTCTGCAGTAACATGTAAGAGCTCTCCCACCGCTAACTAGCTTAGCTTAAATAGCTGGAAATCAGTGGGAGATATTAGCCTGCTTCTGCCTACAGTCATCAAATTAACTCATCACCAACTCTAAATGGTCCCGTGTGCTTGTTGTGACTTGTTTTTTTACTGCATTATCTGAAGTTATCTTCTATTGTTTTGTTGCCCAACTTCTGGAGTGGTTTGAGCGAGTTGAGCCGAGTCTTTTAAATGACTTTTTTAAGTGCACAATGAGAACTGATTTGCAGTTGTGAGTGAGTTTGTTTGCGGGCCAATCCTAAAGTTGCAGGCACTTTGCATTAAAGAATGGCCGACTAACGAACAGGTCACTCACAACTGTGAATCAGTTTCCATCCTGCACTTAAAAGAGTCGTTCAAAAGACTCAACTCATTCATGAACTTCACATCACTAGCTCAAACCTCCGTAGAACAGGGCCGACTCACGATATGTACTTGATACATGTAAATTGTGAGCAATGACTTTACTATTAGCCTAACAAAATTACAAAAAAGGTTTCTCAAACTAGGCGCAACACATTAAAACAAAAGTGCTAAACAGATAGCAGGAACATATTAAACATATAAATGCACTGCACAAATATTTCAACGAGCACAGACATGACATTTTCAATGCATTAAAAGACGGGGGAATGTTTCTATTTGAAATGCCTCACACGGGACACCATAAACATGTGTTGTAATTCCCTTAACCTTTAAGGACAGTAGTTATTAAAAAAATATTTTCATATTTCTCTTAGTTTCTCAGAATTGGGGCACCACCTAAAGATTTCTGAAAGATAAATGTTTCAAAGAATGTATAATTAATTAATAGCCTTCATCACATTTAAAGTGCATTAATGTCATTAACCTTTGTCAAAGTTTTCTTTACAGGGATATCAAACCTTTAAAACAAACCCCAACAGGCAGAACTTTAAACTCGAGAAGGATTTATTAAGTCTATATATGTCAACAGAAAGAAATAGATGTCAAAGTTGTAATGATGTTTGCAATAATGAAAGAAGTTCTGAACATTAAACAGCTATATTGACAAATAGTGATTGGTAACTGAGAACTAACTTAATAGAGTAAACTAAGTTTGTGAAAAAGTCAAATAAGGGGTAGTGAATTAATTAAGGAATATACAATAAACCGAGTTAGAACCGCATTGACCTACTGTAACGTAGAGTTGGCGTTGAGTCTGTTCTCAGTCCTGAAGATGCTGGCTTGTGAACTTTGGGTCAAATGTGGTTTCAAAAAGGCATATGGGCCCGAATTCAGCTGGCCCTGTGAATCCAGTGAGAGTTTTCGTCTCGGGATGGGACCGTAGTTTTCATGTGAGACAGATGCCGTCTTGGATTGGACTTGCAGGTTCTGTCTACGGGTGAAGCTGGGCTTGCAGTTCTTGACCAGCAGGATAGAAAGGTATAATAAAAAGAAAAAAGGCTGACTGTCATATCTATATCAAAGTGGTTGATTACTGGGAACATGATGCGCTTCTGGAGTAAAAAGAAAAAACTTGATATATTTCAGGCAGTAATAACTCAGTTCTCTCACTGAAGACCATCTGAGCTGCATTAAAGTCCACCAGAGCTGAGCTCTTCAGTCAGGGGGATTTGAAGAAGGGGGTCCTGGTGTCCCTGGTTTCTGTCTGATCCTGATGGCTGTAGGAGCTTTTGTAGGTCAGATCTCAGACCTCAGCAGCAGGGAGCAGGACAAAGTCCAGAGAGCTTTATGGTCCAGGGAGAGTCTGACAGGAACATGACGCTCCCTCCTGTGATCCTGCTCTGAAGAAGCTCCGCCCCCTTCACCTTATCCCACCTGACAAACCAGTTAGACTGTTCTTCCTGCTGACTCAGAGGAGACACTCACATGCTGTCAGATCGACAAAAGACTAAAAACAGGATCAGCTCCACACCAGGAGGAGGTCTGGGAACTCTGAGAACTGTGGGAACAGCAACACCTCCAGCAGGTCCAGACTCCACAGACTGACGGAGAGCTTCAAGGTCCAACCAGAGTGAGAGAGACTCTCAGGGACGGAGCAGCTTCATGTTGTTCTGCTGAGACTCTGATTCACTCTCAGACAGAATAGTGTCTAAAATGGAGGAGGACCTGACCTGCTCGGTCTG
Source organism: Scarus forsteni (assembly GCA_036419115.1). Lineage (NCBI taxonomy): Eukaryota > Metazoa > Chordata > Actinopteri > Labriformes > Labridae > Scarus > Scarus forsteni. The sequence goes on along the minus strand of JAZDUH010000198.1, from coordinate 22,436,510 downwards.
CCTCGAGATCTTCAGGTAAGTGATAAAGATTCTTCCCCCAGGCTGTTCCCATTCCGAACTCCTAAATACAGACGTCTATTTACCTTATATATTCTTATTTATTTTATTTAACCAGATAGTTTTCACTGAGATCAGGATCTCATTTACAAGGCTGACCTGACCAAGAGGTTTGCAGCACACGTCATATTAAATACAAATTCATGATAAAAGTCTAAAGCAACAAATAAAAAACCAAGACAATACATATAGCAATGGATTCAACAAATTCACAGTGAAGGTGCTACAATTTTAGGGAACAGTAACAATTTAAAAACACAGGCATTACTCACAGAATTTTTGCTGCCTTGCGAGTACAATATAAAAATAGCTTTAAATGAAACCAGTTCAGACATTTCAGTTCAGTCTGTATCGTGTTCCAGTCTGTGGGGGCAGCTTAACAAAAAGCCCTTTTTCCCCGGATCAGATCGGACTCTGAGCACATTCAAGTGATAAACTGCACAAGAGCGTAAGGCATCGGTGCTCCTTTATGTCTGCAGAAGAGAACATACAGAAGATAGGATGAAACCAGTCAAAGGAGCGATTTATGAATCAATATCATGCAGTGGGTTTACCAATGGGAGTTCAAGGGAAGCCACTCAGATTTAGCACAGAGTTCACAGCGGTGAGAAGCCAGCAATAAAATGCAGTGCACGGTGATAAACAGAGTCCAGAGTCCGGCTACATTTGGTCAAGGCACTCATGTACAAGATATTACCATAATAAATCATTGACACAAATGTTGCAGTGACAAGATATTTCAGAGACCTGGGGGAAAGTAGAGCTTATTTCAATAATAAAATCTCAGTTCACCCTCAGTTTAAGAACCAGGTTGTCAATGTGGAATTAGAGCTCCTGGTTGAGAAACTCCAGGTACTTTTAATTGGTAACCAGATCTATCCATTTGCCATCGATCGTCTTAATGGACTAGACTGGCACTGTTATTTCATGCTTGTTGGAAAAGACCAGGGGCCTCATGTACAAAGACTTGCGTGGATTTCATACTGAAACATGGCATATGATCAAATCCAGAAAACGTCTTAAGCACAGAAATATCCAGATGTATGAATCTGTGCGCACGCATGAATTGAGTGCACATGTTGGAGTACCTGAATCCTCCCCATCCACGCCCCTATTAACATATGCAGATCATTTGAGGCACTACTCATTGAAGTGGAGGCACATAAAATCGTCCTCTTTGGCACAATGTCTTAACATAATATATTGGAATAAAATAATATAGAGACACAGAGACAATCAGGGGCTTATTAGAAAGACCTTAAGATGTAGTCTAACCAGAAAAACAGGAAGTCAAAAATTTCAACCACTGATTAGTAATGATGCTGTAAAGGTGGGATGGAACTGGATGGACCGGCTGATCGTCAGTAAATCCTTTTAATCTCCAAACACACGCTCTCTTCGTATTGCAACATTTACAATGTCTTCTCACTGCTAAAGCATCCGTTTTGTTTAATGGTATTTTTCAGATGTATCAAGAGTGAAATGATCACTTGAGATGCGGATTTTAAGCAGTGAATGAATTAAAAGTGTGTGATCAACAGAATCAGATGCTTAAGACATGTTTATAAATAGAGCTAAACAATAAATTTTACAATCTAAAATCAGTTTAAAATATTTAAAACCTTTAAACAGCGGTCGCTGTGCTGCATTCTAAAAACAGATTAAAAATTTGTTCAATGTCATTTGAATCTAAAAATACTTTTAATTGCTCACTTATTATTGTGTCAAACATTTGCCAGCACACAAGGTTTGGGAATCGGTCTATAGTTATTCCCCTCTGAGGGGTCACAACTCTCGGAAGTGAAAGCATAATGCTTGATTTCCAGACTTTGGGAATTTCATTACATTTTACGCTTAAGTTAAAAATGTAGGACAGTGGCTCTGTGATATAATCAGCAGCCAGTTTGAGAAAAAAGGGTTCGGATTGTCAGGACCAGCTGCTTTGTTATGTCCATTTTCGTCAAAGCGAAAAGAACATGAGCCGTAATAATAATAATAATAATAATACATTTTATTTAAAAGCCCCTTTCAAAACACCCAAGTACACTGTACAGGACAAAACGACAACAATAAAATCCAAAAAATAATACAACTATAAAAACAACAAAATGCAACAGACAATGATGGATAAGTGGATGAGAGTGGGATATTTATGGTAAGTAGTATGCATTTTGGAACAGGTGGGTTTTGAGTCTGGATTTAAAAAGAGACAGGGAGGTCAGATTTTTGAGGTCCGGTGGGAGAGAGTTCCAGAGCTGGGGAGCAGAGCGACTGAAGGCCCTGCTCCCCATGGTGCTGAGGTGAGCAGAGGGCACAGTGAGGTGGGTGGAGGAGGAGGATCTGAGGGAGCGGGCTGGAATGGCAATGTGGAGGAGGTCAGACAGATATGGAGGGGTGAGGTTGTGGATGGCCTTAAAGGTGTACAGGAGCAGTTTGAATTCTATCCTATGCTTGACTGGGAGCCAGTGGAGCTGCTGCAAGATGGGGGTGATGTGATGGTGGGAGGGGGTTCTGGTGATGATACGGGCAGCTGAATTCTGGACCAGTTAAAGTTTATGGAGGGACTTTTGTGGAAGGCCAAAAAGAAGTGAATTACAGAAGTCTACGGGACAAGGCTGTGAACAAGAATGGAGGTGCTGTGCGTAGTGAGGGAGGGGCGGAGGCGGTTGATATTTCGGAGCTGAAAGTAAGCAGACCGGGTGATGTTATTTATGTGAGAATGGAAAGAGAGTGTGCTGTCGAGGATGACACCCAGACTCTTAACCTGAGTGGAGGGGAAGACCAAGGAGCTGTCAATGGAGAGGGAGAAGGTGTATATTTTTGAGAGTGTGGATTTGGTGCCAATTAAAAGGAGGTCTGATTTGTCACTGTTTAATTTAAGGAAATTTGAGGTGAACCAGTATTTTATTTCAGATAGGCAGGAGGTGAGAGAGGGGGTTGGGAGTTTGGAATTGGGATTACATGAAAGGTAGAGCTGGGTGTCATCCGCGTAACAGTGGAAGTTAATATTGAATTTGCGAAAAATATGGCCGAGGGGGAGGAGGTGAGTGATGAAGAGGAGGGGCGGAGCCCTGGGGCACACAGTAGAAACAGGTGTGAAACTGAAGAGACACAGGCTTCAGAGTTTAAAACAGGCTTGGTTGAAACAGGATTCTAGGACACAAACAAAAGTACTGCAATGATAAAATGCCCATTAACATAGGTCAACTCAGCAGATCTGTTATGTTTTCACCTTCTTTGGTTAAAAAATTTAGAAGGTCATTTGATAGCATAGAGTCATATGTGAAGTTTACAGTTTTCCAGAATTTCTTGGGATTATTTTGGTTTTTTTGTGGTTTCGCAGAGGTAGAATTTTGTTTTTGTCTTCTTGATTAATATAGTGCATTTATTTCGCAGGTTCCGAAAAAAAAACAGTGCCAGCCAGTCTCAGTCTTGTGTTTTCTGGCTGCAGCCCATATAGCATCTATGATCATTCTCTGCACATGTAGCTGCACACTTTGCTTCTTGTTGTTTGTTCTCACTTGTTTTTTATATCTGGTAAATATTGTACATATATAGTACATATTTTATTCCTGCTCGTTAACTTAATTTCAAATATTATTTTAAAGTGTAATTCTTGCTTGGCGAGTATCTACTTCTGTTCTGTTTAAATATATTTTAACGATAAGTTTACACATAAGTTAAAACTGATTCTTGTTCTGATTCAGAGATCCTGTGATCCTGTCCTGCAACCACAGCTTCTGTAGAGAGTGTGTGGAGAAGATCTGGAAGGACAAGGAGGACAAGGATTGTCCACTCTGTAAGAGGAGACACTCAAAAGAAAATTTACCTAAAAACTTTACTCTGAGGAGCCTGTGTGAGAAGTTTCTCCAGCAGAGAGATCAGAGAGCTTCAGAAGATCTCTGCAGTCTGCACACTGAGAAGCTCAAGCTCTTCTGCCTGGACCATCAGGAGCCGGTGTGTGTGGTCTGCAGAGATTCAGAGAAACATGTCGGGCACAGATTCAGACCCATCAATGAAGCTGCTCCACAGCAGAAGAAGAACCTTCAGGAGCTCCTGCAGCCCTTAAAGGAGAAGATGAAGCTTCATGAAGAAGTCAGAGTGAAGTTTGATCAAACTCTGAGACACGTGGAGGTCCAGGCCCGACACACAGAGGCTCAGATCAAGGAGACGTTCAAGAAGCTCCACCAGTTTCTGCAGGAGGAAGAGGAGGCCCGGCTGAGAGCTCTGAGGGAGGAAGAGGAGCAGAAGAGCCGGAGGATGAAGGAGCAGATGGAGGCTCTGAGCAGAGAGATAGAAGCTCTTTCACAAACACTCAGAGACACTGAGGAGCAGCTGAAGGCTGGAGACATCTCATTCCTGAACAACTACAAGGCTGCAGTGGAGAGAGTGCAGCAGCGCCCCCTGCTGGAGGATCCACAGCTGCCCTCAGGAGCTCTGATAGACCAGGCCAAACATCTGGGCAACCTGGGCTTCAACATCTGGACCAAGATGAAGGACCTGGTCTCCTACAGCCCCATCATCCTCGACCCAAACACGGCTTGTTCTCAACTCATCCTGTCTGATGATCTGACCTCCATGAGAAGAGAAGGGTTACAGCAGCTTCCAGATAATCCAGAGAGGTTTGGTTATTACATCTCTGTCCTGGGCTCTGAGGGCTTCAGCTCTGGAGCTCACAGCTGGGACATCCAGGTTGGACACAGTAAACACTGGTTACTGGGTGTGTTAGCAGAGTCTGCCCCGAGGAAGGGAGAGATAAGGTCTGGAGTATGGAGAGTAGGGTTTTATGATGATGAATACAGTGCACGGTCACCAAAATGTCTACTCCCTTTCCTCTCAGTGAAGAAGCATCCAGAGAAGATCAGGGTGAGTCTGGACTGGGACAGAGGACGACTGTCCTTCTCTGATCCTGATACTAACACACACATCCACACCTTCACACACACCTTCACTGAAAGGGTGTTTCCATACTTTAATACTCATTATCCACTGGAGGTTTGTCCTCAGGAGGTCTCTGTGACCTTCAAACTGAACTAAAACCTGCTGCTGAAGCTTCTTTCCTCAGGGTCCACCTCGGCTCCTGATCCTCCAAAGGGACAGTCCACTGAGACGGGGATGGTGGATCTTTATGTTCAGACCTTTGGGAGGACCTGCTGTGGAGTTTTGAGGGTGTAAATCCGTTTGGACCCTGACTGATCAAATCAAAGCTCAGACTTGAATGTCCTTTATTCTGATCTGAACTAAATGATGGAGAGTTCTGCTCAGCTGGAACATCTTTGCTTGGTTCTGGTTTCTTGTTGTTTCTGCTCTGATCTGCAGTCTTTGTCTGTCACAGATTTTCTTTGACTGAAGCTCCGTCCTCAGAAATCTGGACTTTTCTGTCTCTAAATGTCTTTATTGGATAGACAGAGACAGTGGACAGAGTCAGAGAGGGGGACCTGCTGACTGATATTTGTAGAGATTTTCCTTCTGTGCTCTAGATTCTGATTTTTAACTGTCCAGACAAATGCTGCCTCTGTTCAGGTGTAACAAACTAAATGGTGTGTGAGCTGATCTGTGTCTCTAAGTCCTGAAGTTCATCATGTTGGCTGATGAACGTCTCTCTAAAATGGAGGTTGTCCTAACAAGCGGATCAGCTGTGTTGGTTCTTTATTTTTAGACTTGAAAAAAATATTTGACATTTATCACCATCAAATTTTAATAGCAAAATTACCATACTACATTTTTCTACACAACCCATGACCTGGATTAAATTATACTCGACAAACAGAAAACAGTGTGTCATGATCAATGGTTTCAAATCACTGCAGTGCCCAGTAGGAGTCCCACAAGGCTCCATACTGGGACCTCTTCTGTCTGCTTTATACAATAACCATCTTTTTCATGCTTGCTCTTGTGTTCTGTTTCAAATATAAGTTGAATTTGATTGAATTTATTTTCATTTCAAACATGCATGCAAAGAACAAAAAATAGTGAAATGCTATTCACATACACGAAAAAAAGGTTTGTAGCAACCACATGCTTGAAAAGAAGTAGGAGGAAGTAGAATACTTTTTTAGTTTCTAACCCTTATTACTGTACTTATAAAAATAATTTCTTCTATTGATGCAAATACATTATACAAATGTATATAACGAAACATATAATCTACATAAATATGTTTAAATACTTATACAAAATCAATAAAAAATATAATCAATATACATACACATCCAAACATATATTCATATAGATATACATAAATACGCATACACACACATGCTTCCTGCATATATACACATACACATATGTATCTGACATATAAGCATCAAAATAGACATACTATACCGTTATTACATATACATCTGTCTAAATATATTTCGCACCAATGCACACACATATACATACTTACATGTACATAATTCATAACTATCCATATATATATTACATCTATATCCAATATCCAAACATTTTATAGCAAAATTCTTATAAATATCAACATAACTTTTAAGGTTTATTTATTTATTTACTCCACCACTCTCACACACCTCCTCTTCCTTATACTTGTTTAGAACCAGTTTTTTGTATCTCTTTATAAACAGATTTATGTTCGTGCTTTGTTTTATCTCCATATCCAAATTGTTCCATAAAGTCACCAAACAGCTCGATATACACAAACTTTTCATTGTTGTTTGAACCTTTTGTTTTTTCAAATTTAGGTTTCCCCTTAGATCATCACCTCCCTCCCTTTCTGTAAACATTTTCTGAATTGTATTTGGCAGCATATTATTTCTTGCTTTATACATTACTAGTGCTGTTTTTAATTTAACCAAATCTATAAACTTAAACATTTCTGATTTTATAAACAGAGGGTTTGTGTGATCTCTGTATCCGCCCTTGTTTATTGTTGTTATTGCTCTTTTCTGTATTCTGCATATTGGCTGTAGAGTGCTTTTATAGTTGTTTCCTCAGACCTCCACACAGTATAATAAATAAAACAGTGAACAGTATAAGGTGTGTAAGGACTTGTGATCCAGAATGTGTCTTGTTTTACTCAAAATTGCTCTGCACTTTGCCAATTTTGATCGTTTTTGGCTTATGTGAGGTTTCCAGCTTATTTTTGGTCCAAGATCACAGAAATTTTGTTTCATCAACTTTTTCTATCCTTATATTATCTATTATCAGTTCCACATTGCAACCATGATTGTATCTATCAAGCAGCATTATTTTAGATTTGCTTAGATTATTTATTTTTGACAAACCATAGTTTTAGCTTATTCATTTCTGTTGTGATGGTGGACAAAATCTGCTGCAAATTCTCACCTGAACAAAAAATATTGGTGTCATCTGCAAATGTTAATGATACTGTAATTTATGATGCTCTCTGAGCAGCCTGGGGAGACCTCTCACTCTGGTGTATTTCTGTGAGATGAGGAATTACAGCATGTTAATGAGTTTAAGAACTTCTGTGTAATCTTGACTTCTTCTCCTTCTTTTAAAAACCACATAAAAATGTATCCAATATTGTTAAATTCAATTTGTCCATTTTTAAACAAATATGAAATTCTCTGACTGAGTGCTGCATTAATGTTCACACATTAACTGATCCTCTCACATGTTTACTGCTCAACTAGCTGGTCACACTGTCACATATTGTTGGCACTGTCAACAAAGAAAATATACAAATAAACAAAAATTATAAAGATAAAGCTTAACCAAGGATTATACCAACACTTAAATATTCTAACTCAAACACAATTTAAAGTAAAAAATGATCTAAATAAGCATGACACATATTTAAAGCTAATTTAAACTTCTTTTTATGCAACAAAAGAATGAACATTTACCAGTTTTTAAAGCTCAAATATATTACCATTATGATTGTTTCCAAATATGTTTTTACCAATACTATAAATTATATTTTAATGCCTCATAAGATATTTTAGAGACACAATCATAGCAAAGTGAGAACTTTATGATTACTTGTAAAAAACAATGTACGTACCAGCAATTTAAGTTTAGTAAATATTTTATCACTTATCCATATTTATGCATTACATTGGACTGGTTACTTGTGATGTATCATATTTAGCATCTGTTGTTGTGTTTCTTCTTTTTTCAGCTTGTTTTGGTTTTTGTGGAAATGACTGGTGGGCCACATTGAGTGAGGTGAAGGGCCACATATGGCCCCCGGGACACAAACTGCCCACCCCTGCATTAGATTAAAAAACTCTCATCACTGCTGTAACATCCTTTCAAAGTATAATGTGATGAAGCCATAGTCCAACTTCTTGTTGTTTTCATGTCTTGGTTAAATCATGTGTTACATTCTTAGAGTGTACAATGTTAACAGGAATAATATAAATGATTAATTATAATAATAATATCATTATATTAAGGTATAATCAGGCTTTGATGATCAGAAGAACTAGAATCGACTGTTGAGCCTGTATAAACTAAATCAATATCACCAGGATTAACACGCACAATGCAAATATAAGTTTGAGAATGTTTCTGTTTATGGTAAAATCATAAAATGTAAATGTAAATCACAATTATATATTCAATACTTGTAAAAATTATTATCCGGAATTTTTCTCTTTCAAAACAAATTACAAAAAAAAAAAACCCTAAAAAAATTAAATAAACAAAAAAGAGAAAATATAGTGCACTATATCAAAAATAACTGAAATTCAGGGTTTATTCCTGGTTAACAAATCCTTTCTCAGTCTTTTAGTCCAACTTAAACTTTTGTTCTTGGTGATTTTGAGTGTTCGTCCCACCAGTTTGGGTACGAAGCAACACAGTTCAAATAAAGGGGAAATGGGGGTTCTCAGTGATCCGGTCTTTAGAGTTCATCAGGCTCAGCTCGCCATCTAAAAGGGTCCATTCCAAAAACCTTACCTAATGATAAAGTCATAACTTATGTTCAAATTTAATATATAATAAATTTTATAATTAAATTCAACTATTTAAATAAAAAACTGTTAAACTCCTTATTAAGTTCTTCTAACTCAATCAGCTAACACTCTTAGCATTAGTGTTATAATACCCATATGGTCCACACTAGCAGGATTCTAGGGCTATTAGCAGTTAGCTGCTAGCAGTAGTTCATAGCATCTACATGGCTACAAGCATGATGCTAATGCTATTAGCATGTAGCATGTAGAATGTAAATGTTTCTCACCGATGCAGAAGTTCCATTTATCAAGTGTCAGCGATGTTCTGGTTCTCCGTTCACTTCACAGCCTCTTAGATAGAAACTGCACACTCCATAGACTCTCTTAACGCTTCTTTAAATCAAGTTTATATCAGTTGTTTGTTCCTAATCATCTCTGCTGTGGCTGGCATCAGTGCTGCAGCTCTCAAAAGGAAGTGACATCACATGTGTGCAGCTGATCTGGAGCTCTGGACCAGAACATCCTGCTTTGGAAAATGTTATCTATATAAATAAAAGTATAAATTAGGAAAATATATATTAATTTTATACTGTCAGGAATTTATAGGTTTATTTATAATTCAAAGTTAGGTCATTTAGATTGTGAATAAATGTATTTTTTTATCAAAATTTATTGAATGTTTGGTTAAATTATCCATCTGGGCTACACATGAGTCCACAACAAGAAGATAGACATTATTCTTTCAACTCTGCAGTAACATGTAAGAGCTCTCCCACCGCTAAGTAGCTTAGCTCAAATAGATGGAAATCAGTGGGAGATATTAGCCTGCTTCTGCCTACAGTCATCAGATAATCTAAACTCTAAGTGGTCCTGTGTGCTTGTTGTGACTTTTTTTGTTTACTGCATTATGTGACGTTATCTTCTACTGTCACTATTATCTTCTTCTACTCCTAATCAGAGGGCTTTATTTTGTTACCGTTCTTTGGGAGTGGTTTGAGCTAGCAATGTTAGGTTGAGTCAAGTCTTTTACAGTTTTTCACGGTTCTTAACACACAACAATCGATAATTTGGCACAGTTAGCAAAACTCTCACTTCAAGTACCAATTGCTCGGCCCAATTTGCCACATCTAAACACTCCCTTATCTGCATTAGACTCTGACTTTCCTTCTTTACACTCTGATGTCAATTACACATCACCTTGTTGTCAAAGCTGTACACACAATGGTCAGTTGTTGCACACACACCCCAACTGAAATCTCAAAGCATCAACCCACAACACACAACTATGCAAATCTCTAAACACCCAGGTCTGGTGAGCAATTTTCAATCAGGAGAACTGCAGCATGAAAGGGCCTTGAGTCTCTGTTTTGGTTGGTGAGCACTGAACAATGGACAACGACAACCAGAGAAGGAGAGGAGTAAGAGAGAGAGGACATTTTGACTTTTTTTTTTTGTTTTTTTTTGGTTTACGTAAATTTTCTTTAGAAATGCCTGTGCACTGAAACACTGTAAAAAAAAAATGATTTGCTGCATACTTGTGTGATATTTTATGTTTGAAGAAGTGGGCCTACACAGACATTTTCCAAAAGGAAATTTTTATGAGTCACTGTCATTCACATTGTGTGTTGCATTTCTATAACTGTGTTTTCAGCTTTGCACTTCAGTGTGCTGTGAATGCTTGGTAGTGTGCAGCAAATGCTGAGCTGTGTGTATCAATTGACTGGTATGTGTGTCATTGGAGAATGTGGCTGTGTGTACCTAATGAGAACACGAGTTCCATTTCGTGAACAGTTAAGAGATTTGATGACAAAGAGTCATCTTGAAAAGGGAGTGTCAGGTTTAACATTTTATGTGTGAGGTTTTCAGGTTTGTGTGAACAATATGAAGGAATCTGTTAGTGTTTTGAGAAATGTGTGTTAAGAACTGTGAAAAAACGACTATTTTAAGTGCACAATGAGAACTGATTTGCAGTTGTTAGCGACCTTTTCAATTGCGAGTCATTTTTAAATTTGCAGACAACTTGCATTTAAGAATGGCTCACAAATGAACAGCTCACTCACAACCATAAAATGAAGAGCTTTATGCTCCATTGTAAAGTGAGATAACTGTCATGAATTGGCGCTATACAAATAAAGATTGATTGATTGATTGATTGATTGATTGATTGATTGATTGATTCCTTGAGTTTTCAATTGGGGTGTGTGTGCAACAACTGACCATTGTGTGTACAGCTTTGACAATAAGGTGATGTGTGATTGACATCAGAGTGTAAAGAAGGAAAGCCAGAGTCTAATGCAGATAAGGGAGTGTTTAGATGTGGCAAATTGGGCCGAGCAATTGGTACTTGAAGTGAGGGTTTTGCAAACCGTGCCAAATTATCGATTGTTGGTGTTAAGAACTGAGAAAAACTGTAAAGTCCACCAGAGCTGAGCTCTTCAGTCAGGGGGTTTTGAAGAAGGGGGTCCTGGTGTCCCTGGTTTCTGTCTGATCCTGATGGCTGTAGGAGCTTTTGTAGGTCAGACCTCAGACCCCAGCAGCAGGGAGCAAGACAAAGTCCAGAGAGCTTTATGGTCCAGGGAGAGTCTGACAGGAACATGACGCTCCCTCCTGTGATCTCCGCCCCCTTCAACTTATCTCACCTGACAAACCAGGTAACAGGCTGTTCTTCCTGTTTGACTCAGGGGAGACGCCCACATGCTGTCAGATCGACCTCAGGCTAAAAACAGGACGAGCTCCACTCCAGGAGGAGGTCTGGGAACTCTGAGAACTGTGGGAACACCAACACCTCCAGCAGGTCCAGACTCCACAGACTGACGGAGAGCTTCAAGGTCCAACCAGAGTGAGAGAGACTCTCAGGGACGGAGCAGCTTCCTGTTTCTCTGCTGAGACTCTGATTCCCTCTCAGACAGAAATGGCATCTACGTTTGAGGAAGACCTGACCTGTTCAGTCTGCCTCGAGATCTTCAAGTAAGTGATACAGATTCTTCTCCCAGGCTGTTTCCATGATGAACTCCTAACTGCAAATTGCTGTTTACTGTAGAAACATTTATTCACTGCACATATCATCCTCCTACTGTACATGCACATGTGCACTTTCACTTCATGTTGTTTGTCACTTGTTGTATTTCTTTATCTCGTAAATATTGTGCACATTTTATTTCTATTCTTTACCTCAATTTTTACTTAAAAGTTTAATTTCTGGTTTTCAAGTTTCTGCTTCTGTTCTGTTTATATATGTCTATACTAGGGATGTGAACGTGTAGAACTTTTTATTCACCGTGTACACGCTTACACGTCAGAGATTAATGACCTTTTTCAAATGCAGTTGTGCTACAGGGGCGGATCTAGTCATATGGGGGCCCAAGGCAAAGCCAGTCATTGGGGCCCTTCCCTCTACTGTGCTGATTCATTTTTCCAACTTATGGAATGGGTGCAGAGAAAAAATAAACAATGAACTTATAGATATCAGACAAGAAGAAGGGAAAATGGACAGAAGAAGGAGAAATGGAGGGTAGTAAAAATAAATAAATAAATAAATTAAATTAGATTAAATAATAATATGAAAAGCTAAATGGTTCAATAACTTAGTATTTCATTTTTCAGCATGCTGATACATTTTTATTATTATTTTAATCTTGTACCAGGTAACATAACTAAACTAAATGAATTTCCTTAAAATCTGTAATTTAGTTCAATTTTGACAAAAGGCGAGTGCGTTAATTAGTCCTGCTTTTGAAATCTGTTTCAGTTATCTGACAGCTTAAGTTACAAGTTACATACCCATGTTTATATGTCCTCCACATCCAGGGAATAATTTTATGACCATAAAAAGATTTTGAATCCAAATGTTTTTGAAAACGGAGCCCCTGAAAGGACACTGGCAAAAATAAATAAGAAGTTTATCATGCACACACAAAATTATCCAGTGCATTGGCCTTAAGCTTTTTATGCTAAGTGTCATTTAGTTTGAAAAGTTATGAATTAAAGTATTTTAAAGGATATCATGATTGAAAGTAAAGACAATGACATCAAATGTATAAGATCTACTGACAAAGTGATCATAAAATATGGGTGTTGCTCTTCCCTACTTCATAATACAGCGTGTACATTAATATTAGGGATGTAGCGATATAAAAATTTTGTATCATGGTTATTGTGACCAAAATTATCACGGTTATCATTATTATCATGGTATTGTTTCAGCGTGCTCAAAATGTTCAAAAAGTACCTTAACACACAATTAAATCACTTAATCCCTTCAATATTACCATCCTAATGGTTCTTTTTTGTCTTTTTTATCAATAATATGTCAAGAAATGCCTTTTGAGTACATTTTTATCCTTTTTTCAGAAATAAAAATAAACTATCCTTGAAAGTATTTGTCATTATTATGTTATAAACCATGTGATTACAAGAAAAGAAAACAACTGATCTGAACTTCAAACAGGATTCTCTTTATAAACAATTGTAAATGAACATTTTCAAAGTTTTGAGATGACAAAAAATGAGCTTAAACTATTTTATATACACTCACACATTTTAGTTTTCCTGCAGCATTAGTGTCCATGTTACAGCTCATTATATTAGACCATGTCCAGGGCTTTTTTTTTTTCAAAGACGATAGTCCCTGAACGAATTAACCCCCTTCATGATTCTCCTCTGGTCTCCCCTCTCACTGGCAGATTTCCTCGGTATTTGCTCCTCTAAATATTTCCAAATAACGATCGATGAAATCTATAAAACACAAACTTTGACGAAAAAAGACAATCAATTTCAAAATACAGCGAATACCCGGCAAATTAAAGGCAGGAACACACTCCAGAATGATGCTAATTCTGTTATTTATAAGATACATACATTTTTGGATAAAATTACTGAAAAGTTACCTGTTATTCTCTCAGGTATGGCTCACTTATGGTGCGTTCCAGTTGTAGTTGGAGGTCGGAATTCCCCACTTCCGAGTAGGAAATTTTATCTCGAACGCCCCCCGAGGTCGGAATATCCTACTCGGAACTCGGTGAAACCTCACCACCCCCGAGTTGACAATGGAAGATGGATGCCCCCAGTGTGAACAGTTATTTAGCTCCTGTAATAATCCATTTATTTGCACTTCTGACTGGGGTGTGTCGCTCTAGATCAGCTGTATACATAGTATTGTTAGACTTATATTTACAAAAATGATGCCATAGTGATAATCACATTCTTCATACAACAACTCAGGGTGTGCTAACAACAGCTAACAATAGCCTGGTAGATCGGCACGTTTTTTTTCCTACTTCAACTGGAATGCAGATAAGTCGGAGATGATGTCACTCCCATTTCCCAGCTCCCAGTTCCGAGGTAAATGGAACGCAGCATTAGTCCTCTCTCTCTCTCTCTCTCTCCCTGCGGCTCCGTCAGTTCATTTACTTGAAGAGTTCTGCCGTTGAAATCACACACCTCTTTTTCTTTCGCTGCAGCTTCGTGTTCAGACGGGGAGACTGTCATGTATCAGTTTCCCCTCGGCATCCTTGTAAAAATCCAAAATTCAACCAGACTCCAGAGTCCATTTTGAGAAAACTCTGCTGTGGCTCGATCTTCGCTCTCAGACTCAGAGGCCGAACAATGCAAAGTGCGCATGCTCACACCGGTTAAGGCTGCTTAATCGAGGACAGATACATAGTTCAGGCTTTTCCAGGCAAACAGCAGCATCACTGTGCGTAATTGACACAGGGTGGTGAACAAATATGGTAAAACGGTAATTTTAAAAAGACACGGTAATGATTACCGTGGGAATTTTCTTTTTTTTTAGTATATTTTTGGCCATTTTATGCCTTTATTGATAGGAGAGAGACAGTGGATAGGCTTGTGAAAGGGGGTGAGAGAGTAGGGGAAGACACTCTGCAAACTGGTCACAGGCGGGATTCGAACCTGGACCGGCAGAAGCATGTACATGGGGTGCTAACCACTATGCCAAACCAGCACCCCACCGTGGGAAATTTTATCGCCCTTTACCGTTTTATTGGTAACCGTTACATCCCTAATTAAGACTAAAATAATAACTGAATCAAAGAAAACTTGAATACTACATTCTTGTAAGATGCTTGGGGGCCCCAGGCAATTGCCTGTGTTTGCCTAATGGTAAGTATGCCCCTGGATATATAACCACTAGTGGGTTTGGTCTCCTTTAGAATACCTCCTTATTCCATTAAATCAAAGATATAACTGTATTTTTCAGGCAAAAACTTTATTCAGCAAACAAGAATCAAGTAGGCAATCCATCTCACCATCTTAAGGCCTTATGAAAGAATGTAAAACAAGCTGAAAATAAAACCATTCATAATTATGATAGACAAGAAAATGTACAAGTGAAACCTGAAAAAAAGTTTAAACCTTCTTTTTAATCATTGTTTTAACTTTTGCTCACTATTGTACAATATGTTTTAATATTTGAATTGCAAACTGCATCCCTCTTTCACAACAGAAGCTGAATATGAATTTGATATGTCTCATAGCAAAAGTAATCTGGAAATGGTGAAAGAAAGCAACTCAAAAAGAAGCCAAAGTAATGAGTGAAAAAACCTTCACCTTCAAGAAGAGGGGGATTCTCATACTTATTCCCTAAACTGTCGGAAAAAATGTATTCTCTTCCTCCGCTTAAGAAGAGATGGATTTGTCGACAGAGCACCAACGAACAATATAATGTACAACAACACACATTAATACAGGCAAGTGCGAGTGGATTATCACATTCAAAATTTTGTGCCCACTCTAAAATCTTTAATAAAAGACAGCTCTGAATTTTTGCTTTTCCTCAAGATGCTACCACCAATTGACCCGGAAGCAGTCATGTGCACCCTTGATATTGAATCATTATATACAAACATTGATCACAACCAAGGGCTTGACACACTAGAATATTTTCTTAATACCAGACCCATTAACATTCCTTCAACCACCTTTTCAGTAAATCTGGCCTCCTTTGTACTTCTATTACAAACAAAAGTGAGAAAACAATTCCTCTTCATGTCAATTTTAAGTTTGGGACCTGCATAAACTGTCAATACACTAGAAAACTACAATTTTTTAACCATTCAATAAATGGAAAACAATTGAAATTAAACACCTGATAACATGTAAATCCAAACTTTTGATTTATATCATACAATGTCCCTGCAACAAAATAAATGTTGGAGAAACACCCTGCCAGCACCTCACTGGTCAAAAATCACATGGTGACTCAACTAACAAGCAACGTCTTTTTCATGGACGCCCCTGCTTATTTCAGCAAGACAATGCCAAGCCACATTCTGCACGTGTTACAACAGCGTGGCTTCGTAGTAAAAGAGTGCGGGTACTAGACTGGCCTGCCTGTAGTCCAGACCTGTCCCCCATTGAAAATGTGTGGTGCATTATGAAGCGTAAAATACAACAACGGAGATCCCGGACTGTTGAACAACTTAAGCTGTACATCAAGCAAGAATGGGAAAGAATTCCACCTGAAAAGCTTCAAAAATTGGTCTCCTCAGTTCCCAAACGTTTACTGAGTGTCGTTAAAAGGAAAGGCGATGTGTTTCTGGAGCTCTTTTGATCTTTTCAAGACTCTTTCTCTCCAAGCGCATTGGAAGTTGATGAAGTTGTGTCAGAACTTTTTGACCTTTGATTACAGGCAAAAATAAAAACAACATTAACAGTTCTTATTTTCAGCTGCACAATAGCACTGCGCTCAAACACCATAGCAGCAGCAGTCTCTCCCTCCAACTTGTTCGGGTGTTTCAGGTGGTTCCGCATGCTTCCCCATGCTGCGATATAAACCAGATTAGCCTTACATAACCGACACTAAACAGTATTTCCACAGGTACTTTGTTTTAAAAACTGCCACACAGTGCTTCACTTGATGTTTGCTGCAATCACGTCTCCGAGGCAACCTGAAGTCTAGTCTGTACTTAAAGAGTGAAGTAAACCGCCGTGAGTTTCTTTATATAACATACCAGGCTGATAAAGCTGTTTCTGGTTCTGATTTAGAGATCCTGTCCTGCAGCCACAGCTTCTGTAGAGAGTGTTTGGAGAAGAGCTGGAAGGACAAGGAGGACAAGGAGTGTCCACTCTGTAAGAGGAGACACTCAAAGAAGAGTTTAGCTCCAAACTTTGCTCTGAAGAACCTGTGTGAGAAGTTTCTCCAGCAGAGAGATCAGAGAGCTCCTGAAGATCTTTGCAGTGTGCATGGGCAGAAGCTCCTGCTCTTCTGTCTGGACCATCAGGAGCCAGTGTGTCTGGTCTGCAGAGATTCAGAGAAACATGTTGAGCACAGATTCAGACCCATCGATGAAGCTGCTCCACAGCAGAAGAAGAAGCTTCAGGAGCTCCTGCAGGCCTTAAAGGAGAAGATGAAGCTTCATGAGGAAGTCAGAGTGAAGTTTGATCAAACTCTGAGACACGTGGAGGTCCAGGCCCGACACACAGAGGCTCAGATCAAGGAGACGTTCAAGAAGCTCCACCAGTTTCTGCAGGAGGAAGAGGAGGCCCGGCTGAGAGCTCTGAGGGAGGAAGAGGAGCAGAAGAGCCGGAGGATGAAGGAGCAGATGGAGGCTCTGAGCAGAGAGATAGAAGCTCTTTCACAAACACTCAGAGACACTGAGGAGCAGCTGAAGGCTGGAGACATCTCATTCCTGAACAACTACAAGGCTGCAGTGGAGAGAGTGCAGCAGCGCCCCCTGCTGGAGGATCCACAGCTGCCCTCAGGAGCTCTGATAGACCAGGCCAAACATCTGGGCAATCCTGGCTTCAACATCTGGACCAAGATGAAGGACCTGGTCTCCTACAGTCCCGTCATCCTGGACCCAAACACGGCTTATCCTACACTCATCCTGTCTGAAGATCTGACCTCCATGAGAAAAGGAGAGGACCAGGAGCTTCCTGATAATCCAGAGAGATTTGATAATCCTTTCTGGTCTGTCCTGGGCTCTGAGGGCTTCAGCTCTGGAGCTCACAGCTGGGACGTCCAGGTTGGAGACAATAAATACTGGTACCTGGGTGTGTTAGCAGAGTCTGACCACAGGAAGGGAGACATACGGTCTGGATTATGGGTAGTATGGTTACTTGAAAATACATACACAGAATGGTCACCAAAATATACAAACTCTGTCCTGTCATTAAAGATTCGTCCAAAGAAGATCAGGGTGAGTCTGGACTGGGACAGAGGACGACTGTCCTTCTCTGATCCTGATACTAACACACACATCCACACCTTCACACACACCTTCACTGAGAAACTGTTTCCATACTTTCATACTGTAGCTCCACTGAAGATCTGTCCTCAGGAGGTCTCTGTGACCCTCAAACTGAACTAAAACCTGCTGCTGAAGCTTCTTTCCTCAGGGTCCACCTCGGCTCCTGATCCTCCAAAGGGACAGTCCACTGAGACGGGGAAGGTAGATCTTTATGTTCAGACCTTTGGGAGGACCTGCTGTGGAGTTTTGAGGGTGTAAATCCGTTTGGACCCTGACTGATCAAATCAAAGCTCAGACTTGAATGTCCTTTATTCTGATCTGAACTAAATGATGGAGAGTTCTGCTCAGCTGGAACATCTTTGCTTGGTTCTGGTTTCTTGTTGTTTCTGCTCTGACCTGCAGTCTTTGTCCGTCACAGATTTTCTTTGACTGAAGCTCCTCAGAAATATGGACTTTTCTGTCTCTAAATGTCTTTATTGGACAGACAGAGACAGTGGACAGAGTCAGGTAGGGGGACCTGCTCACTGATATTTGTAGAGATTTTCCTTCTGTGCTCTAGATTCTGATTTTAACTGTCCAGACAAATGCTGCCTCTGTTCAGGTGTAACAAACGAAATGGTGCGTGAGCTGATCTGTGTCTCTGAGTCCTGAAGTTCATCATGTTGGCTGCTGAACGTCTCTCTAAAATGGAGGTTGTCCTAACGAGCAGATCAGCTGTGTTGGTGCTTTATTTTGAGATTTGAAAAGGACATTTGACATCATTGACCTCCACACTTTAATAGCAAAATTAACATACTACAATTTTTCTATACAAGCCATAAACTGGATTAAATCAGATTCATCAAACAGAAAACAGTGTGTCATGGTCAATGGTGTCAAATCACTGCAGTGCCCAGTAGGAGTCCCACAAGGCTCCATACTGGGACCTCATCTTTTCGCTTTACACATTAACTATCTTTGCAATGCTTGCTCTCGTGTTTACTTTCAAATATATGTTGATGATCCTGTAATTTATGATCTTCTCTGAGCAGCCTGGGGAGACCTCTCACTCTGGTGTAATTCTGGGAGATGAGGAATTACAGCATGTTAATGAGTTTAAGTACTTGGGTGTCATCTTGAATTATTTTCCTTCTTTTGAGAACCACATAAAAAATATCCAATATTGTTAATTCAACCTGTCCAATTCTGATCCTCTCACATGTTTACTGCTTAAATAGCTGGTCATTTAAAGGAGTAGCAACTCTCAAGCCCATTAGATAAATAAACTCACATCACCGCTGTAACATCCTTTCAAAGTACAATTTGTTGAAGCGATTGTCCAACTTTTTGTGGTTTCTGTGTCTTGACTCAATCCTGAGTCCACAATTATAGAGTATTCTTTCAACTCTGCATGCAGTAACATGTTAGAGCTCTCCCACCGCTAACTAGCTTAGCTCAAATAGCTGGAAATCAGAGGGAGATATTAGCCTGCTTCTGCCTACAGTCATCAGATTAACTCATCACCAACTCTAAATGGTCCTGTGTGCTTGTTGTGACTTGTTTTTTTACTGTATTATGTGACGATATCTTTGATTGTTTTGTTGCCCTACTTTTGGAGTAGTTTGAGCTCACAATGTAAAGTTGAGTCGAGTCTTTTAAACAACTCTTTGAAGTGCACAATGAAAACTGACTTAAAGTTGTGAGTGGAAGCCAAACTTAAATTTGCAGGCATTTTTCATTTATGATCCACTCACAAAACAAACAGCTCACTCACAAAAATGAATCAGTTCCCATCCTGCACATAAAAGAGTCGTTCAAAAGACTCATTCATGAACTTCACATCACTAGCTCAAACCGCTGTAGAACAGGACTGCTCACGATACGATATGTACTCGATACACGTAAATTGAGTGAATGAGTTTGCTGTTAACAAAATTCCAGACAAGTTTTCTTTTAATACAAGAATGAAAAGAACAAGGAATAGTTATAAATAATTCTACATCTTAAGAAACTTAAATTCAGGTCCTCAAAGATGGTCGACCTAAGTTCAAATTTGGTACATGTGTTTCATCATGTAGCTTGGCTTCTACTGTGAACTGTGCCGTTGTTAATATTACCCAAAGAGTATTGACAACAACTGTCAAACACTGAGGCTGTATTGACTCTTTAGAATCTGTATTTCCAAGAAAGCGGAAGAGTCAACAAAGCAAAGCCTCTGTTTAGGATTAGAAACAGATAATATGATGATAGTAGAAGATTAAATCACATAGTGAGGTAAAAAAAAAAAAAAGGAGTCACAACAAGTACACAGGACCATTAAGAGTTGGTGAAAGGTTTATCTGATGACTGTAGGCAGAGGCAGGCTAACACTTCCCATTGACTTCCAGCCATTCAAGCCATGCTAGTTAGTAGTGTGAGACCTTTATCTGTCTTTAACGTGTTTGAATGGACAGTTGAATGAATGGTGTCTATCTTATTGTGGACTCAGGAGTGAGGCAAGACAACAAAACAACAAAAATGTTTGATAAAACTTTAACCCTTTAACTCTCAGCTCAACTGCTTGGCAGAGGTGAATAAATCCAGAAATATTTAGTGTGTTGAAAACATCAATGTTCATTTCAGTAAAAGTTGTAAGAAAATGAAAATGTAAATGACCCAAGATAACTAATATTTCTTTGAATTGGATTAAAAACCTGGTTTGTCAAACTCAAACTCACATATTTTAAGTCATTTTTCGCTATTTTATATAAAATCATTTCTGCTTTTGTAATTGATTTTGTCCCAAATATTTGTGCCTTTTTATGTCATCACCTAATCAACTGTTAGCTTTTAAAACCTTTAAATCCCACATCAAGAAAATTTCTGTTTCTGTTTTGTTTGAAATCTTCTGTTTCTTGAAAATTTTGACAGTATCAAACATTAACTTGGTTTGTTTTGTTTTTTAAAACATTTAATTTCACTGAATTTATTAATGACCTCTGCCAAACAGTTGAGCTGGTAGTTAAAGGGTTAAACTGTAAAAAAAATTCCAGAAGTTCAAAATTGTTTGAATGTTGTACAGATCACAAGAGCCACAGTTTGAAGAGAGTGTGAGGTTCCTCAGATGAACCAGCTTTGGTCAAAATGTTCTGTGGTTCTGAGGTCCTACATTATGGATCAGTTCTCCACCATCAGTCAGAGAAAGTTCCAGCTTTGTAACTTTTCAGGGTGGTCTGAAGGTGAGGCTCAGGACAAACCAGACCTGTGACCATTTATAAACATCTGTCTTTAATGTGCGTACATAAATCCATCTCTGGATCTAACCTAAGTGCAAACTAACATTCATAATTACATCTATGTATGCTAACCATGAGCAGTGCTGTGTATGAACATGTCTGTTTATGACAAACCTGTGCAGTATCATTGTGGACAAGTGCACAATAATAATTTAGCACATTTACTGCAGTGTGAAACTTGTTAGCACTTTAGCACATTGAACAGCTGTCACATTTTAACACTGAGGGTCTTTTTGTTCTGGTTTGTCTTTAGTAGATCTTCTATAGTGTTGTATGTGTGTTCTGTAAATTAATGTGGAGCTCATGTTTTGTGAACTTGTCATCTGGATGCTGCCTGTTACTGATGTATTATATTTATTTACAGATTGTATTCACCTTATCATGTTCTTTACATCAACCTGCTGTTACTGCAGATGGAAATTAGCCTGTGGTTTATAAAGAAAAAAAACAGTGAGTGATCCTGGGACAGAGAGTCTCAGAGTGAGAGGATTATTTAAGACATGAGCTCCGTCTGATTTATTCATCAACTCTTTATTCCTCCACTGTCACTGTCTGCACATTTTAAATCAATAAAACATCCTGATTTAAAATAAGGTTTGATTTCTTAAATCTGTTCATCATTTTTATTTCTAACAGTCTGGATATTTGAAAATCTACGGTGGCCTGGAGGGGTCAGAAACATTACTTATCAGAGGAGAGACTCAAACCCACAATGACCTCCAAAGAGAAAAGCTGTCTGGATAACAAATAGAAATTAAAATATTTTACCATATTATACTATGTAATTTATTATTTTTATATTGGATTAGACTTGATTACACTAACATATAACATATTAATTTACATTATATTTTACTAGATGTGATCATATTTACTTTGCTGTACTATATTATATGTTAATGTATTTTAACACAAAGGATATGTTGCTTCCAAACAAATAGATGTTTTTGTGTAAATTATGTTATATTCAATTATTTTTAGATAAGATTTTATTAAAAGTTTTGCTTCATTATAGTTATCTTTATTAAATGTTGACCAAGAGCACAAGTTGGTTTATGGTGAATAGATGTAATGTTATCATATTGTTTTGGATTATATCATATTATATTTAATCTGGTATTGTATTAACTTTTTTTTAATTTCATGTTATATCATGCCACATTCAGTTACATATACTGTTTTGTAGGGGTGTAATGATCCATCGATCTGGATCGATTCATCATTTGGGTAAGCAATGATCCAATCACATAGATGTAACTCAAAACAGCGATCAACATCGTCATCTTTAATATACGCCTTTATTTTGAAACCCTGACCAGACATGAGTGTCTGTTTGTGCCCAACCGTGCATCGTTCTGAACTTTCCTCTCAAGTCTCAGCCTATGAGACACATTTGAACTTTAAACTGACTCACACCCCACACCAGATATTTCTCCTGCTTTAAAATGTATTGTGTCGCACCCACGTGTGGCAAGCATAGGTGGGTTTCCTGTTAGCATCACAGAGCTAAACTGAAACCAGACAGATCAGCCAATCAGAAAATAGCTCTGCTGTATCCGGGTAAGATACGGTCGATCTGACAGCAGAGGATGCTGCACACACACAGGAGAGCATTATCACACAAGAGCAGTGAGTTATCTCATCATCTGATTTTGTAGCGCACTGATTAATGAAATTTCATAAAGTTAGAAAGTAAAACAGCGAGAGCTTAGAGTCATTCCTCCTCCACACCGACCATTAAACAGAGAAACAAAGTCTGATCACACTGACATACAAACTGTAGTTATCAGGCATCACAGAAAAACAAAATTATCAATGGTGAGTTAGTTAAGTTAATATTTCAAATGTTGAACATGAACTGTTTTGATTCAATAAAAATAAAAACCACTCATTTTTAGTTTGATAGAGCATGGTCAAATGTTGGAGGACAGTAACAAAAAAATCAAAATTATTCAATAATTTGAATTATAATGTTGCATCATTACTTGATATGATATACAACCATTACAACAATCAGACTCATAAGGTTATTGTGATGGTAAAAAAACACCCTGAATTAAACCAATTATAATTTTAAGAATGATTAGATCATACAGATGGTTATAATCCTCTACAAACTATCAGACCCAAAGGTCAGCACATGTTTCACATTTTTGTAATAAAACTATCAAAGTTGTTTTGTATTTTTTCTTGCTTCAGGTGAAATGTTGCTGATTGGGTTCAGTGAGGACATAATATCGTCTTAAATCGATTGAAGGTTCCTGAATAGTACTGAAATCAAATTGTGGCAGGTTTTGTGATATCGCCAAATATCGTATTGTTGTCCAAAGAATCAATATTGTATCTTCATGAAACTGGTGATTTACACCCCTACGGGATTCTAATAAACTTCATTATATTTTGACCAAAAGGAAAAGCTGTTTGGATAATGGCTGAATTTTATTTTATGATATTGTATAGTATTATATAAATATTTACATTACATTATACTAATATAAATTGTATTATACTATACGTGATAATAGATAATAACTTGTTATATGATTTAACGTAATGTTTTTAATATAATATAATTTAGAACCATGTTGTATGTTATGCTAATAAATTTTAGAGAATTATTTTATATTATGTGACATCATGTTTTATAATAATAATCAACATTATGGTCCTAATTTAAAAATGGTTAACATTCTTAAAATAAAATATAACAACACTCTGGTTTCACCTTGACCTGCTTCACTATTAAATGTAGTTAAACCTGATTTTGACTGTTTTTCTCCAATTGGCCTTCAAGAACTAAATTCTGTTTTCTCCTCCTCTGAACCATCAGCCTGCCTTTTAGACCTGATCCAAACTGAGCTGTTCGACGAGCTCTTTCACTTTCATTTTAGCTGCAATTTAAAGACCACCTCACTATTACACATAAACTGTCCACATGAACCAAAATCTCCAGAGAAAGGCTTCAGAGGAGAAACATGTGGTTCATGGACAGAGGTGACATCATGAGAGAGAGGAGTAGGGCTGAAGCTGAGGGAGTACTCACAGGAGGAGCTGCAGAAACATGGAGGGAGACATCGTTCAGCTGAGGACTGATTTGAACCACCTGACAGGAGAGTTCATCCAAGGAGAGAGTCATGTTGTCCCAAAAGGATTCCCTGATTGGTGACTGCCTCTTTAATTTGCTCAGGCTTCTCTGGATCCATGGGTACAGGCTGGTGGATTACTGTAAAGGAAAGATTCCTCTATTGTGTCAAAGTTGGACCCAAAGCTGAAGACTGAGGCAAACAAAGGTTTGACAGATTTATTAATCATAACTCCAAACAACAGGGGAATGGGACAGTCCAGTGCTGCTGAGGGAGTTAGGTGAGTATTTACAGGTGGGCAGGGTGGAGGCTCCAGGAGACACTGTGAAGAGAAGGAGCAAAGACAGAGGGAAGTATCCAACAGTGATTTAGGTGAAGACACATTCAAAAAACACTCTTCTTTACAGGCAACAACTCCAAAAGGAGGACAAAGGCTTAAAGCCAGAAAATGAGACATGAACAGAAGAAGATACGGCCAACAAACCAACTCAGATATGAGGAAATCCACCAGGGAGGACCAGGAGAATCCAAGGAGCCTTTATACTGCTGGGGATTAGGTGATCATGTGCAGGTGTGTGGCAGCAGAGGAGTGAGGAGAGAGGAAGCCACGCCTCCAGCCAGGTGAGGAGCAGGAAGGGAGGAGAGAGAGACTGAGAGCAGGTGAATCCTCACAATATTCATGTAGAGCAGGTTCACTGTTTGTGGTCACTTCTGGTATTGTAACTGAGATGCTCTGCCAGGTAGCCTAAATAAAGGTGAGTGCATTTCACACAAAGGAACATTTGTTTCTGTTCATTTAGACATTCAGACTTTACTAACATTCAATAAAGGCTTAGTAGATGTTTGATTTTATCCAAGAGGAAAAACAGAACTTCAGAAATTCAAGGAAACATAAAAATGCCTTAAACTTTACACTTCAGATTTTAGTCGACTAAATTTACAGCAGATTTCACTGACTAAAAGGAGCCTAAAATTAAAATAATTCAGATGATTAAATTATGACTAAAACTGAAAATTGTTCAAGGTAAAATGATTAAAAGTAAAACTAAATTAGAAAGTGTTGTCAACATTTAAACGGGGTGACAGCAAATCCATTATGCAGCATTAAGGCTGTCACAGAACTATTTATATGCTGACTTAGAAATCAGAGAGTTTGATTCACACCTGTTCACAAAGTGACGACTCCTCCAGAGCAGTAGGTGTTCCTGTTTGGTCGTTTTGCTGTTGTCTGTCTTTCTGTTTTCAGGTGCAGGTGAAATCTGTGTTGTAATCAGGAGAATGAGCTGCACCTAGGCCCAGTGCAGCTTTCCCTTTAAGAGCCGCCTCCTGGATCAGTATCTGGCTCTCGCACCACAGGACCAGACCACGCTGTGAATTGCGGAGTTGAAATTGTTTGTTTATTGTATTGATTGTTAAACTTGTCGTTTTCACATTAAATTGTTGACTAAACGGCTTAAACCTCATCTTGCCTCCCGTTTTTGTTGCAGCCTTAGAGCCAGGTTGTAACAACAACTTATACTAATCATTGGAATATGGAAATATTATATATGAACACTGCATACGGTAAAAGGACTAGGGCTGTAAAGTCCTAGTCTACTGGTCGACTAATTGGTCGATGCGTGCTCATTTGACCAAAATTCTGATTGGTCAACAAAATGTATCAATTTCTTTATTTTCCCCTGCAGTTCATTTCATCAGGAGAAACGTATCAAGTGAAATGGGGGTATTTTCTGAACACCCCCATTAGTCTTAGAACACCATTTTAATGTATTGATCGTTCATTTCAATATTTTTATTTAAGAATATTTCAATATTCTCGTCAAATAGTCGTTTATTTGTTTTATAACTGCATACGCAGCTGCCCGCTGCTCGCTGCCCGCTGCAACAGTGGCATCACTCACCCAGTCCGCGCTGGATTTTATGCCTCATAGAAACACCCAAATGCAAAAACGACATCACAGAAGGAATTGACAATGTTATTTCTGAGGGTATGAGGCCCATTGGTGTCGTGGAAGGTCAAGAAAAACATTGGAACCTGGATATTCAGTGCCAGCACGCCAGACATGTATACACACGCACTAACGGCAAAATACGAGGGAGGAAAACAGAGAAAGCTTCAGAGTTAATAGATCAAGATAACAGATGTGTACGTCTCTTTGAATGGAGTCCTATATGACAGTGACTGCCCATTTCATTGATGAAGACTGGAAAGGAAAGAGTCTTGTGTTGAGAGAGAAAAAAGGAGAGCCACAAACATGGCTGTGTGACTATATGAAGTTGCTGATGCCTTCAAAGTTCCAGCAGAAAAAGTGTCTGTTGTCGTGAACAACGTGGTTAATATGAAACTCTGTGTGGAAACACGAAAAGAGTCCCATGAATTTCCAGGTTCAATGTTTTCTGGATATTCAGTGCCAGCGCCAGACAATTACACATGCACTAACGGCAAAATACGAGGGCGTAAAAAAATGTTTTTTACTTTAATGACTGATAAAGATAACAGATGTGTACATCTCTTCGAATGGACCCCTATATGACAGTGACTGCCCATTTCATTGATGAAGACTGGAAAGCAAAGAGTCTTGTGTCGAGAGAGAAAAAAAAAAAAAAAAAAGTTCGACTGGTCGATTTTTGGTCGAAAATTGTTGTATTTTAGACCAACAATTTCTTTGGTTGATTACAGCCCTAACAAGTACTTATGCAGGGGTGTCCACACTTTTTACACTTTAACACTTTATGGAAACTAAGTAAAAGTTTTAGGTTTTGGGGATGAGTTATGACCTGTAAAGGGGACTGTGTCACCTTGTGGTATAACCCTGTCAGGGAGAGTCTGACAGAAACATGACGCTTCCTCCTGTAATGCTGCTCTGAAGAAGCTCCGCCCCCTTCACCTCGTCTGACCCGACAACTCAGGAAACAGACTGTTGACTGTTCTTCCTGTTGACACAGAGGAGAAGCTCACACGCTGTCAGATCGACAAAATACTGAAAACAGGACGAGCTCCACACCAGGAGGAGGTCTGTGAACTCTGAGAACTGTGGGAACACCAACACCACCAGCAGGTGCAGACTCCACAGACTGACGGAGAGCTTCAAGGTCCAACCAGAGAGAGAGAGAGAGAGACTCTCAGGGACGGAGCAGCTTCATGTTGTTCTGCTGAGACTCTGTTTCACTCTGATAAAATGGAGTCCAAGTATAAGGAGGTGTGTTTATTTTGTAAGAAGAAGGACAAGCAGTGTCCTCATTGTAAGAGGGGACGGTCAAAGACGTGGTTACCTCCAAACTTTACACTGAAGTACCTGATGTACTTTCTGATTCTGGTTCTGATTGCGAGTTTGTGTCAGATGTTTCTGCAGCAGAGAGCTTCAGAAGATCTCTGCAGACTGCATGGAGAGAAGTTCAAGCTCTTCTGTCTGGACCATCAGGAGCCGGTGTGTCTGGTCTGCAGAGATTCAGAGAAACATGTCGGGCACAGATTCAGACCCATTGATGAAGCTGCTCCACAGCAGAAGAAGAAGCTTCAGGAGCTCCTGCAGCCCTTAAAGGAGAAGATGAAGCTTCATGAAGAAGTCAGAGTGAAGTCTAATCAAACTCTGAGACACGTGGAGGTCCAGGCCC
The DNA here is from genome assembly GCA_036419115.1 of Scarus forsteni. Lineage (NCBI taxonomy): Eukaryota > Metazoa > Chordata > Actinopteri > Labriformes > Labridae > Scarus > Scarus forsteni. Next base: position 22,408,413 of record JAZDUH010000198.1, on the reverse strand, counting down.
GACACACAGAGGCTCAGATCAAGGAGACGTTCAAGAAGCTCCACCAGTTTCTGCAGGAGGAAGAGGAGGCCCAGCTGAGAGCTCTGAGGAAGGAAGAGGAGCAGAAGAGCCGGAGGATGAAGGAGCAGATGGAGGCTCTGAGCAGAGAGATAGAAGCTCTTTCACAAACACTCAGAGACACTGAGGAGCAGCTGAAGGCTGGAGACATCTCATTCCTGAAGAACTACAAGGCTGCAGTGGAGAGAGTGCAGCAGCGCCTCCTGCTGGAGGATCCACAGCTGCCCTCAGGAGCTCTGATAGACCAGGCCAAACATCTGGGCAACCTGGGCTTCAACATCTGGACCAAGATGAAGGACCTGGTCTCCTACAGCCCCGTCATCCTCGACCCAAACACTGCTGATTTATATCTCGTCCTGTCTGAAGATCTGACCTCCATGAGAGAAGGAGAGAAGCAGGAACGTCCTGATAATCCAGAGAGGTTTGATGATTACTGGTCTGTCCTGGGCTCTGAGGGCTTCAGCTTTGGAGCTCACAGCTGGGACGTCCAGGTTGGAGACAAGAAGGACTGGACACTTGGTGTGTCAGCAGAGTCTGTCCAGAGGAAGGGGGAAATAAAGTCTGGATTATGGACAGTATGGTTAAATGCTGATAAATACAAAGCATAGTCTCCACCACATCCAATCTCTGTCCTCTCAATGAAGAATCGTCCAGAGAAGATCAGGGTGAGTCTGGACTGGGACAGTGGTCGACTGTCCTTCTCTGATCCTGATACTAACACACACATCCACACCTTCACACACACCTTCACTGAGAAAATGTTTCCATTTTTTGATGTTAGAGACGATCATCCACTGAAGGTCTGTCCTCAGGAGGTCTCTGTGACCCTCAAACTGAACTAAAACCTGCTGCTGAAGCTTCTTTCCTCAGGGTCCACCTCGGCTCCTGATCCTCCAAAGGGACAGTCCACTGAGACAGGGATGGTGGATCTTTATGTTCAGACCTTTGGGAGGACCTGCTGTGGAGTTTTGAGGGTGTAAATCCGTTTGGACCCTGACTGATCAAATCAAAGCTCAGACTTGAATGTCCTTTATTCTGATCTGAACTAAATGATGGAGAGTTCTGCTCAGCTGGAACGTCAGCTGTCTCTAAATGTCTTTATTGGACAGACAGAGACAGTGGACAGAGTCAGAGAGGGGGACCTGCTGACTGATATTTGTGGAGATTTTCCGTCTATGCTCTAGATTCTGATTTTTAACTGTGCAGACAAATGCTGCCTCTGTTCAGGTGTAACAAACTAAATAGTGTGTGAGCTGATCTGTGTCTCTAAGTCCTGAAGTTCATCATGTTGGCTTCTGAACGTCCCTCTAACGTTCTTTATTTTTTTATTTGAAAAAAACATTTGACATTGTTGACCACCAAATTTTCGTAGCAAAATTACCATACTACAATTTTTCTACACAACCCATAACCTGGATTAAATCCTAGTCATCAAACAGAAAACAGTGTGTCATGGTCAATGATGTCAAATCACTGCAGTGTCCAATAGGAGTCCCACAGGGCTCCATACCAGGACCTCTTCTGTTCTGTCTATGCATTAACGTTCGTTGCAATTCTTGCTCTTGTGTTTACTTTCAAATATATGTTGATGATACTATAATTTATTATGTTCTCTGAGCAGCCTGGGGAGACCTCTCACTCTGGTGTATTTCTGGGAGATGAAGAATTACAACATGTTAATGAGTTTAAGTACATGGATGTAATCTTGAATTCTTCTCCTTCTTTTAAGAACCACTTAAAATATATCCAATATTGTTAAATTCAACCTGTCCAGTTTTAGACAATTATGAAATTCTCTGACTGAGTGCTGCATTAATGTTCCCACATTAACTGATCTTCTCACATATTGATTACTGCTCAACTAGCTGGTCAACTACGGGAGTAGCAACTCTCAAACCAATTAGATAAAAGACTCCCACATCACTGCTGAAACATCCTTTCAAAGTACAATTTGTTGAAGCCATAGTCCAACTTTGTTGTTTTATGTCTTGATTCAATCCTGAGTCCACAACAAGAAGATAGACATTATTCTTTCAACTCTGCAGTAACATGTAAGAGCCCTCCCACTGCTAACTAGCTTAGCTCAAATAGCTGGAAATCAGTGGAAGATATTAGCCTGCTTCTGCCTACAGTCATCAGGTAATCTCATCAGCAACTCTAAACGGTCCTGTGTGCTAATTGTGACCCTTTTTTTTACTGCATAATGTGATGTTATCTTCGATTGTTTTGTTGCCCTACTTTTGTGGTGGTTTGAGCTAGCAATGTAAAGCTGAGTCAAATCTTTTAAATGACTCTTTTGAGTGCTCAGTGAGAACAGATTTGCAGTTGTCAGTGAGCCATTCTTAAATAGCCATACTTAAATTTCAAGCAATTTGCATTTAAGATTTGCTCACAAACGAACAGCTCACTCACAAATATGAATCAATTCCCATCATGCACTTAAAAGAGTCGTTCAAAAGACTCGACTTATTCATGAACTTCACACCACTAGCTCAAACCGCCGTAGAACAGGACTGCTCTCAATATGATATGTACTCCATACACGTAAATTGTGAGCAATGAGTTTGCTATTAACAAAATTCCAGACAACTTTTCTTTTAATACAAGAAGAACAAAACAAGGAAGAGTTATAAATGATTCTACAACTTAGGAAACTTAAATTCAGGTCCTCAAAGATGGTAGACCTAAGTTCAAATTTGGAACATGTACTTCATCATGTAGCTTGGCTTCTACTTTGAACTGTACCGTTGTTAACATTACCCAAAGAGTATTGACAACAACTGTCAAACACTGAGGCTGTATTGATTATTTAGAATCTGTATTTCCAAGGACTGTGTGATGATGTTTTGCTGTATCGATATTTTGAGCACAGGCCTAACATGGAAGAAAGTCAACAAAGCAAAGCCTCTGTTTAGGGTTAGAAACAGATAATATGATGATGGTAGAAGATAACATACCATAGTTAGGTAAAAAGGAGTCACAACAAGCACACGGGACCATTAAGAGTTGGTGCGGAGGACCGTCCTTTCACCATCACCGAGGCTGATGTCCGCCGCTCCTTCCTCCAGATCAACCCCGTAAGGCAGCTGGTCCAGATGGCATACCTGGGCCAGTCTTGAAAGCCTCGCCCACCAGCTGGCGGGGTGTTCACGGGTATATTCAATGAGTCACTCTCCTCAGAACTGTTCCAACTTGTTTTAAGTCCAGCACCATCATTCCCATCCCCAAACAGCAGAAAGTGACCAGTCTCAATGACTGGCGCCCCATAGCCCTAACCCCTATAGCCAGTAAGTGCTTTGAGGGACTGGTGAAAGCACAAATATGTTCCTTGCCCCCCCCCCCTGCAGTTTGCTTATCGCACCAATAGAAGCACAGAGGCGCCATAAACCACGTCCTCTACACTGCACTCTCCCACCTGGAGGGCAGAAACAGATATGTGAGGATGCTATTTGTTGATTACAGCAGCGTTCAACACCATAGTTCCATGTAGGCTCACCGGGAAGCTCTGGGACCTGGGCCTGCCCACAGCCCTGTGTGAACTGATCCTGGACTTCCTGACGGGTCGCCCCAGGTGGTGAGAGGGGCAACTGCATGTCCTCCTCATTGAGCCTGAGTACCGGAGCGCAACAGGGCTGTGTTCTCAGTCCGCTCCTGTACTCTCTGTACACCCATGACTGTGTGGCCTCTCATCCATCCAACACCATCGTGCAATTTGCGGATGACACGGTGGTGGTGCTGCTGATCAACGGGGATGATGAGATACATGCATACAGAGAGGCAGTGGACAACCTGGGGAAGCGCTGTGAGGAGGACCGCCTCCTGATGAACGTCTCCAAGACTAAGGAGGTCATCATTGATTTCAGGAGGGGAAGGGACCCACATCTTCCTCTCACCATCAAAGGAGAAGTGGTGGAGAGGGTGGAGTCCTTTAAGTACCTGGGTGTAAACATTCATGAAAAGCTGAAGTGGGAAGTCCACACAACTGCGGTGGTTGTCAAGGCACGCCTATATGGACTAAGGCGGCTCAAGAAGTTTGGCCTGAGTCCCCACACCACCAGGGCCTTCTACCGTGGAACAATTGAGAGCCTGCTGACAAGCAGTCTCACCAGCTGGTATGGAACCTGCACTGCAAAAGACCACAAGGCCCTTAGTAGGGTGGTGAGCTCAGCCGTGCTGATCACTGGGTGCACACTACCCAGCTTGGAGGAGCTTTATAATCAGCGGTGCCTCAGGAAGTCCCAGAGGATTATTAAGGACCCCACTCACCCTCACAACCATCTGTACAAAGTACTACCCTCAGGGAGGAGATATGAACACATCAAGACCAAGACTGACAGAAGGAAAAGTCATTTTTTTCCTCAGGCCATGAGACTGCTCAACAAATGAACTCTCTGACCTCATGACTGTATATTGCCTTGTGTCCTTAACTGTTTTAATTAGTTTTTTTTTTTTTAACATACCCGCTTTTATCCCTTATTATTTTTATTCCAGTATTATTGTTATGTATTATATTTTAAACCACGGAGCAAAGAACCCAATATAAGTTTTTTACAGTGTATTACTTGTACATTATCTTGTGACAATAAAGCATCTTGAATCTTGAATCTTGGTAAAAGGTTTATCTGATGACTGTAGGCAGAGGCAGGCTAACACTTCCCATTGACTTCGAGCCATTTCAAGCTATGCTAGTTAGTAGTGTGAGACCTTTATCTGTCTTTTACGTGTGATTGAATGGACAGTTGAATGAATGGCATCTATCTTATCATGAACTCAGGAGTGAGGCAAGACACCAAAACAACAAAAATATTGGATGATCACTTTAACCCTTTAGCTCCCAGCTCAACTGCTTGGCAGAGGTGAATAAATCCAGAATATTTAGTGTGTTGAAAACATCATTGTTCATTTCTGTAAATGTTGTAAGAAACAGAAAATGCAAATGACCCAAGATAACTGATATTTTCTTTGAATTGGATTAAAAACCTGGTTTGTCAAATTCAAAATCATATATTTTAAGTTATTTTTTGTTATTTTATTTACAATAATTTCTGCCATTTGTCCCAAATATTTGTGCATTTTTATGTCATCACATAATCAACTGTTAGCGTTTAAAACCTTTAAATCCCACATCAAGAAAATATCTGTTTTTTGTTTTGTTTGAAATCTTCTGTTTCTTGAAATTTTGACAGTATCAAACATTTACTTGATTTGTTTTGTTTGTTTAAAACATTTAATTTCACTGAATTTATTGATGACCTCTGCCAGACAGTTGAGTTGATAGTTAAAGGGTTAAACTTTGAAAACTTCCAGAAGTTCAAAATTGTCTGAATGTTGTTCAGATCACAAGAGCCACAGTTTGAAGAGAGTGTGAGGTTCCCCTCAGATGAACCAGCTTTGGTCAAAATGTTCTGTGGTTCTGAGGTCCTACATTATGGATCAGTTCTCCACCATCAGTCAGAGAAAGTTCCAGCTTTGTAACTTTTCAGGGTGGTCTGAAGGTGAGGCTCAGGACAAACCAGACCTGTGACCATTTATAAACATCTGTCTTTAATGTGCGTACATAAATACATCTCTGGATCTAACCTAAGTGCAAACTAACATTCATAATTACATCTATGTATGCTAACCATGAGCAGTGCTGTGTATGAACATGTCTGTTTATGACAAACCTGTGCAGTATAATTGTGGACAAGTGCACAATAATAATTTAGCACATTTACTGCAGTGTGAAACTTGTTAGCACTTTAGCACATTGGTTTGATTTCTTAAATCTGTTCATCATTTTTATTTTTAATAGTGTGGATATTTGAAAATCTACGGTGGCCTAGAGGGGTCAGAAAATGGCTTAAAAGAGGAGAGACTCAAACCCCCAACGACCCCCAAAGAGAAAAGCTGTTTGGATGATAAAAAGAAATTGAAATATTAAATATGATATAATTTTATCTTTTATTCTATTATATTGGATTAGATGAGATTAAGTTATCAGATGACATTTTATTAATTTACATTATACTTTATTAGATTAGACTTTAGATTTCAGTTTGTTATAATATATATGATTTTGGTGAATTTTAACAAAAATGATGTGCTGCTTCCAAATGAATGGATGTTTTGTTTGAATGCATTATGTTATATTGTGTTATATAAACTTATTTTAGGTTAGGTTTTATTAAATTTTATGCTGCATTGCAGTTTACATCATACAATTTTGAACAAAAACATAGGTTGGGTTAATAGTAAAAAGGTCTTATGTGACCATATTATATTATATGACATGATACAATATATGATATATGTTATTTGATATTATATGATATTGAATTATATTATTTTACATTACATCACATATTATATTATATATCACATTTTATTATATTATTTATATTATATTGTGTTACTATATCATAATATACTTCATTATATTTCGACCCGAAAGGAAAAGCTGTTTGGATAATGGCTGAATGTTATTTTTTTATGATATTGTACAGTCTTATATATGTTTTTACATTACATTATATTTATTTAAATCATATTGTACTATAACTGATAATGGATTATAATACGTTACATAATGTTATGAAATGTTCTTTAATGTTCTTTAATTTTATATCATGTAATTTCATGTTATGCTATTGTATGATATAGCATTATCTATATTATGTAGGATTATGCTAAATAATTATCATCATTAGAGGGCCTTGTTTAAAAATGGTTAAAAAATTTTAAAATTACAGGCAGGCAGTGAGGGGGGGTGTTGTTGGGCTCCCACTTGACCTGTTTTTCCCCAATTTTAATGCACCACTTTACACTTAGAGCTGCACTTAGTCACAGTGAAGGGATAATGTGTCTCTGTCAGGGAAAAAGATACAGAACAACAGGGGGGGACAGAGGGTTTGTCAATAGCCTAGGCTTGGTGTGGCTGGGGGGGTTAGGCTTTACTGGCTATGACTTTTTGTGGGGATGGGTAGTGTTGGCGGGTTTTGGGTGTTGCTGGGCTCTGGTGCCTGCAGGTGGGGGTCTGGGACAGTGCTTGGGAGGCGGGTGGGCCCTGCTGGATTATGTATCCCTTGGTGGGCTGTGGTGCCGGATCCATCGGCTTGTTATTCACTGAGGACCTCCTTGGGGCGTGGGTGGCTGCTCTGTGCAGTTGGTCCGGGGCCTAATTTGGATCTTGGGTGGCGGTCTCCGGCGTTTGTTATGGCCTTGGCTTTTTTGAGGGGCAAGACGTGATCTCAACCCCCCCACTGCACGCCCACATCCCGCCCCACCTGGCCTTGCTGTGGCTGTTTCCCAGAGCCTCAAAGGATGCCTCTGGTGAGCGGAGGGGGGGGGGTCACGGTGGCTGAGTGCTGAGGGAGGGGTTTACTTGGGGCTGAAAGGGCGGGTGATTGGTGAGGACATGCGCTGTCTGCAGGGTTCTGCCCCCCTGCACCCCTGGGAATTGTCCTTGGTGCCGTTTGGGAGGCGGGTCCGTGTCCCCTTGGGTCCTGGGGCTGTCGCTGGGCCTGGTAGCTTTGGGGACCATGTGGTGGGCCTCGGGTGCCCTGGTGTCCCGGGGGCACCTGTGACATCGGTTTCCCCGAGCATGGACATCTACATGGGTATTCGGTGACCACCTCACATTCATGCGTTTACAGATACTCAAGCTCCTGTCAAGACTAACTAACAGAAATGGTTTATCCCGTCAGAACATGCTGAGTTGGGCACTCTAACACATATTCTCATGTCCTGTGTTGCATGCTCCTCCATTTCCTATCCATGTGGGTCCAACCCCTCTACTATCAAGACCCCACATCTCTGGTGTCCCTGGTTTCTTACAGCCTTTACTTCCTGAATGGACTTAGATCAGCACAGCATTTGAACTGCTATCTCAAATTAATAACAGTAGCCATTTGCCTTGTCTTGTCCTATCTGTCACTATTTCCCCTTCTTGGTGTGGCTGCTATAATAATATAATTAAGTCCCCAGACCATAGTTTGGACACCTCTGGCCTAATAGCTCACTGAAGGAACACATCTGAGTTCATTTTTATAAATCACAACTTTTACGTGGAAAGTTATATACACCACGCCACTGTTAAGCCCTGTTTTCTGCATAAGCAAGCTTTATAATGAGGCCCCAGGTCTGCAGGGTTAGTCAGTGATCACTCAGTTCTCTCTCTGAAGACCAGCTGCATTAAAGTCCACCAGAGCTGAGCTCTTCAGTCAGGGGGATTTGAAGAAGGGGGTCCTGGTGTCCCTGGTTTCTGTCGGATCCTGATGGCTGTAGGAGCTTTTGTAGGTCAGACCTCAGACCTCAGCAGCAGGGAGCCGGACAAAGTCCAGAGAGCTTTAGGATCCAGGGAGAGTCTGACAGGAAATGACACTCCTGTGATCCTACTGTGTAGAAGCTCCGCCAATTCACCTTATCTCACCAAACCAGATCTCTGAGAAACCAGATAACTGACTGTGTTTTCTGCTGACTCAGAGGAGACACTCACACTCTGTTAGATCGACTAAAGACTAAAAACAGGAAGAGCTTCACACCAGGAAGCAGGTCCAGACTCCACAGACTGACGGAGAGCTTCAAGGTCCAACCAGAGTGAGAGAGACTCTCAGGGACGGAGCAGCTTCATGTTTCTCTGCTGAGACTCTTGGCCTCCATGTTCGAGGAAGACCTGAGCTGCTCGATCTGCCTCGAGATCTTCAGGTCAGTGATACAGATTCTTTCCCCAGGCTGTTTCCATGCTGAGCTCCTTACTGCAAATGTCTATTCACCGTTTATACAATCATTCACTGCACAAATCATCCTCCTACTGTACATGGGTCTGCACACTTTGTTTCTTAATGTTGGTCACTTGTTTCTTTTTTATCTTGTACATATTGTACACATTTTATTTCTATTATTTACCCCAAATGTAATTAAAAGTTTCATTCCTGCTCTGCAAGTTTCTGCTTCTGTTTATATATGTTTAAACACTGAGTTTATCTAATCAGTATTTAAAGAGTGAAGTAAACCAGCATGAGTTTCTTTATACGTTTAACATACCAGGCAAATAAAGCTGATTCTGGTTCTGATTCTGATTCAGAGATCCTGTGATCCTGTCCTGCAACCACAGCTTCTGTAGAGAGTGTGTGGAGAAGAGCTGGTAGGACAAGGAGGATAAAGAGTGTCCACTCTGCAAGAGGAGACACTCAAAGGTGACTTTACCTACAAACTTTACTCTGAGGAACCTGTGTGAGAAGTTTCTCCAGCAGAGAGATCAGGGAGCTTCAGAAGATCTCTGCAGTCTGCACGCTGAGAAGCTCAAGCTCTTCTGCCTGGTCCATCAGGAGCCGGTGTGTCACATCTGCAGAGATTCAGAGAAACATGTCGGACACACAGTCAGACCCATCAATGAAGCTGCTCCACAGCAGAAGAAGAACCTTCAGGACCTCCTGCAGCCCTTAAAGGAGAAGATGAAGCTTCATAAAGAAGTCAGAGTGAAGTTTGATCAAACTGTGAGACACGTGGAGGTCCAGGCCCGACACACAGAGGCTCAGATCAAGGAGACCTTCAAGAAGCTCCACCAGTTTCTGCAGGAGGAAGAGGAGGCCCGGCTGAGAGCTCTGAGGAAGGAAGAGGAGCAGAAGAGCCGGAGGATGAAGGTGCAGATGGAGGCTCTGAGCAGAGAGAAAGAAGCTCTTTCACAAACACTCAGAGACACTGAGGAGCAGCTGAAGGCTGGAGACATCTCATTCCTGAACAACTACAAGGCTGCAGTGGAGAGAGTGCAGCAGCGCCCCCTGCTGGAGGATCCACAGCTGCCCTCAGGAGCTCTGATAGACCAGGCCAAACATCTGGGCAACCTGGGCTTCAACATCTGGACCAAGATGAAGGACCTGGTCTCCTACAGCCCCGTCATCCTCGACTCAAACACTGCTCATTCAGTACTCATCCTGTCTGAAGATCTGACCTCCATGAGACGAGGAGAGAAGCAGGAAATTCCTGATAATCCAGAGAGATTTCAGAAGATCTGTCCTCAGGAGGTCTCTGTGACCTTCAAACTGAACTAAAACCTGCTGCTGAAGCTTCTTTCCTCAGGGTCCACCTCGGCTCCTGATCCTCCAAAGGGACAGTCCACTGAGACGGGGATGGTGGATCTTTATGTTCAGACCTTTGGGAGGACCTGCTGTGGAGTTTTGAGGGTGTAAATCCGTTTGGACCCTGACTGATCAAATCAAAGCTCAGACTTGAATGTCCTTTATTCTGATCTGAACTAAATGATGGAGAGTTCTGCTCAGCTGGAACATCTTTTTTTTTTTTTATTTAACCTTTATTTAACCAGGAAGTCCCATTGAGATTAAAAAATTTCTCTTTTACAAGAGAGACCTGGCCAAAATAGCAGCCGTACAGAGTCACAGTACATAGAAAATGACACAACACAAACAACAGGTAAAAATAAATAATCAAATACACATTTGGCTTTCAAGAAAAACAACCACATGCCTCTGTCACCACACTCTTAATGATGCTCTTAAATTCATTCAGAGATATCATTGAATCCAGTTTTAGTTCTTTTTGAAGATTATTCCACGACCAAGGGGCATTAAAAGAAAAAGCTGTTTTCCCCAGGTCTGTAAAAACTCTGGGTACAGAGAAGAGCAGCAAGTTAGAGGATCGTAGCTGGTACCCAGTAGAGCTGCTATGCAGAAAGGAACAGAGGTAAGATGGAAGCTTTCCCAGAATTGCTTTATAAATAAAAATCAGCCAGTGTTGTTGTCTGCGAATTGCTAGTGAAGTCCAACCAACCAAATCATAAAGAATACAGTGATGGGTGAGAGATTTTGCGTTGGTTATGAAGCGAAGAGATGCATGATACACTGAATCAAGAGTCCGCAGTGTGGAGGCAGACGCATGCATATAGAGGATATCACCATAATCAATCACAGACAAAAATGTAGCCTCCACAAGTTTTTTCTTGGCATTAAAAGTAAAACAGGATTTATTTCTAAAATAAAAGCCAATCTTCATTTTAAGCTTTTTTACAAGGTTTGTGATATGTACATTAAATGAAAGTTTGCTGTCTATCCAAATACCCAAGTACTTGTAGGAGGTCACATTTTCAATACAGTTTCCTTCAGAAGTAAAAACATTAAAATTATTCACCTGTTGCAAGTTACCTCTTGAGAAGACCATGAACTTTGTTTTTTGAGCATTCAAATCTAACTTTAGATTTTGTAGTGTCGTTTGTAAGGACTGAAATGCTGTCTGAAGCTCTTGCACCGCTTTTGTGATAGCGTTTGCATGGGTGTAGATGACAGTATCATCAGCATAGAGATGTATTTTGGCCTTTATGTCCTTTCCCAGGTCATTTATAAAAATAGAAAACAGAATGGGTCCCAGAATAGATCCCTGGGGGACACCTTTAGTGATCGGAAGACACTCAGATTTATGGCCCTCTGCATAGACACACACACTTCGGCTGGTAAAATAATTCTTTGCTTGGTTCTGGTTTCTTGTTGTTTCTGCTCTGACCTGCACTTTTTTTTAAGTCAATGAAACACATCCTTATTTTTTTAAATGTCAGATTTCTTAAATTTGTTCTCAAAGTGATGGTGGATGGATAATGGATTATTTTATATTATATTGACTTAAGGGATAAGCTGTTTGAAAAATAAACAGATCTTATGATATTCTTCATACATACGTAGAATGAACTGGAACAACACAAACACTGATTGATTGACTGATTGATAAATGTAACAGGATTTATATTGTATATTATTCCACTTGCTTTCTGTGATTTATGTTCCTTTTTGGCATAAATGGCACTGGGGCATCCTCTCTTGGGTTAAGTCTATTTATACAACGGGCAGCCACAATGCATTGTCATTGTATGAGAGATGTGCCCAAGGTGAGTCGCAGACCAAAACAGTTTGTACAATAGCTATGTAGAAACATAAATTTGTCCTCTTGGAGGCTTTTAGGTGTAACAGAGTTGGAAATACTCAGTTTTGATTATCTTCAACATTAATGTGTTCATGTTTTTACGTGACTTTGTCACCGCCTGGTGGTTTGAGTAGTGCAACCGCAGTGTTAAGGGTCCAAGCCGACCACCGTACACGCCTCGGCAAAGAGAGTCTCTCCTGTGCTGAAGGTGGGTGTGTGTGTTGCACTGTAATCAGTGTTTCAATGTTTGATGATTTTCAGATGTAATAGAAAGCTGCAGTAACACGGACTTCAACCATAGACGCGTATGGTACTTGTACTGAGAGTTGTAGAGACTTGGAGATAGAATTAACAACTCTATTTGTGAACTGCTCTTAACCTGCTGCTCAAGCTAATGCTAGCTGGCTTGCTGTGCGTTTATGGCCGTGTTGTTGTGCTCTTGCATTGTTAACTGTGATTTTCATATCTTGTGTTGAAGAAATAAGACCCTGCAGTTGCATTACCCGCTGTATTTAAAACCTGTGCTGATGATTTTGTACACCAGATTAAAGAGGAAGCAAGCAGAGAGCCAATTCTGTGTGGTTGTGGAGTCCTTACTACACCATCCATCAACACAGGACCTGAGAGACATCCAGAGTAGTCCACCAAACAATACAACCGGTTACATAAGCATACAGGGGTTTATGTAGAGGTTAAAGAGATGTATTAAGCGTAGTCTACCATAGTTTTCATGAACTAAACTGTCTATATAATAACCCTGTGCACTTATTACAAGATAACTAGCATTTGTGCTAACTCTGCTATCCTGTTGCATTGTGTTTTGGTATGCCGAGACGAGCGAAGTGTATGATCAGTATCAATCTGTTTGTGCAGATAATAAACGGCAGCGTACAGACAGAGCAGCCTCCTGCTTCTTACTCTTCACACAACACAGAGTCAACTGGGTTTTCTTGAACCAGTCAGCTGCAGCCAAAGTGTGAATGTGCACGGTTACATAAAGATCAATATTTGTTGCTCGGTTTGGTATACAGAGGTATTAAACGGCTTCCTATAGAAGCTAAAACTTTCGGTCTAAATCTGTCTTGATGCTCAAATCTCTAAATGCAGCTCAATAAGCTTCACAGTTCTCCTCAGCCAGCCTACAAACTGTGAAAACTTTAAATATGTCTCTGACAAAAGCCCTGAATCCAAACACTGCTGCAGGTTTGTTGTTCTCTCTGCAGGATCCCTCCAATCCAAAAACTAATCTGGTTTAATCCAAACAGGAATCCAGAAAACCTACACCCATAAATCTAAAATCTAACCACACAACTTTTCATTACTTCTATTTTAGTGCTGTAATATGATCAATTTAACACAGTGGCTAAAGTCCAGATAACAGGCTGGAATATCTGTGGACATGTGCATGGGCGTTTTTATTGTTTTAGAAATGTGACTACAATCACACTGCACCGACATCTTTATCGTCATATTGTAAAAACTGTTAATGTAATGTAAACTCCTTGGCTTTGATCATAGTCTCACCTTTAATTATTTTATTGGTTTTCCTGCATGAGGAAGTTGATATGGCTTAAAGACTGCATGTTGCAACTTGCTATCCATTTTTTATTCAATTTTTCAGGCTCTAATCTGTTTTAAAGGTCCCACCCTGGCCCTGCATTTTCATTTCAGTTTCTTAACTTCCTCATTTTTCCATGGGGCTACTGATGTAGAGGGAGCCTTTTTCAATTTAATTTCAGCAATTAAATTAAGAGCACATTCAAGTTTACTGTTATAATTATCCACAATAAAAAGCTCTGATCCTGTTTCCATGTGGCTTAGTGAACTTTCCTCATACATGGAATTAGAGAAAATTATGTTTAATCTCAAAAGAAACCCCAAAAAACACACCTCTATGATAAATGCTGGTCTGGCTTTAGGAAATATATGGGCAATACCTCATAGTCTGTAATGGGTTGATTAGAAGACATGCTTGATATAAATCAACACTTGGGTGGATATGTGGTAACATGGGAATTGATCATCTTCTGCTTATATTCTCAAATGTTAATTGCATTCTTTGTCTTATCTTTCACCTATGACACCTTTATTTTTGTGCTGTGGTTCCTGTCCGGAGGAGGGACTGGTCATTTTGATTTAATTTGTTTTAATATTCATCCTTTATTATTATTATATAACTTCACTATTATTATTATTATTATTATTGTTATTATTATTATTATTTACTAATTTACCATTTACTTACTTTTTCTCCTGCTGTTTCTTAGTTTTTTTTGGATTGCTGATATATTGGTTTGTTAATCTATTTGATATACCTTGATCCACCTCATTATTATTGTTATCATTTTGTTTATTTCATCTAATGTTTAACCCATTTATGCCCAAATTTCTTTCAAAGTTGTAAAGCATATAATTTTATCAGTTGAGTCCGTTTGAATCATATTATGTAAATCTTCTTTTTTCCATTTTGGGGAGGTTGTAGGTGTGGGCATTGACTAAGGTTAGGAGTTGTGTATCAAGAGAAGTGCACCTCCAACTGTACATCAAATTTGTTTTTAATTTAGTGAAACACAAGCTAATGTTAGCTAAAAAATAAAAATCGCTCAGCAGCCAGCAAAAAGTTATTTATGCGAATAGAATAAAATCCTGTAGACAGTGGCCTTGAATACCTGTGAATTTATTTAGCTTGGAAGAGTATTCTATGAGGACTTAACTGCACCAGTGTACCTCATTCTACAATTTGAACTGAGTAAATTATCAAAATCCTGCAGACAGTGTTTTCCTTTAGTTAGCAACAAGCTATGTGCCCACTGGCAACTTTTGTTGTCAATCACAGAAAAAAGCTCATGAACAAAATATTTATCCTAGGTAAATTTGTTGGGGTGAAGGTTATTCTAGAGACTTGAATGATTAAAAAATTATAAATATGTTTTGGGGGAAAGCTTTAGAAATTTATGAAAATGACCTCTTTCAGAACGATTTGCATCTGACATGTCTCCCACCAGAATAAGGAAGCAGATGACGTCACGTGACAGGAACTACTTGGAAACTATTTTTTATGAACCATAGTCTGTATCTAAGTTGTCTATTAACACATAAGTGGAAAAAAAGTTGCAATAGTACCGTTAAGATTTTTTGTTGTGAGTAGAAAATAACAGTGATACACTTTGACAACAATTACTGCCGGTGGGGCAGAATGGGTTAATATCTCATTTCTATGCTCTCTTTTGTGGACTGAAAATGAAATAAAGAGATTTTTTTTTTTAAATCATCCAAAATAAAACGACAGGGGGCAGGTAGAACAATTGGAGGGTATTTTTCTAAAACACTGATGAAATTTGCAGCCACCCCAGGGGTCAGATGAGGCTTCCTCACAGTTCTCACAGAGGTCTCCCGCTGGATAAAAACAGTGGTATTAAAAATCACACAGAAGAGGTCAGAGACAGCCAAGTCAACAACAGAAGACACACTGGTGGACAGGTCATAGGTGATGACCGGATCCAGGATGTGGGCTCTATTGTGAGTTGGTTGCATGACTTGTTGCTTAAAATCCATATAGTTAAGGATATTTAAAAATTCACTGGAAACAGGGGCTAAAATATTATCTATGTGCAGGTTAAAATCACTGGTTAAAAATTCATACTATGTGATTTGTGTAAATTTGAAAAAAATCTGAAAATTGGGGGGTAAAAGACTAACCTGACATGCCAGATGGACAGTTTCATATGTCCGCCACGGAAATATTTCACAAGTCCATCTGGGTAGCCGCTCTTCTGATTAGCTTTCAGAGGCGGGACCTTCAAAACAATAAGTCGCTGGCGATTGGACGACTGTTTGAACCAAAGAAGAAGAAGATTGGACGACCGTTCTGATTGACACACTCACCACAGGCCAATCAACATCAAGACCCGATATGACGGAGCGTAGCGGCTATAGTTAGCCGTTAGCCGCTAACTTAGCTGCTAACAGCTAACGGCCTTATACTATCCTCTTACACTAAAAATAAACTTCTGAGGAGGGCAGATTTCGCCAAGTTTTACTAAGCATCTATGACAGGAGTCACTACCCGATCCGTGGCTGTATTTCTATGACTGAATCCATCAGCGTATATATCAATATCTTTTTTATACACATCACGGTTCATTAGGAAGTAGCGCGGTTTTAGCGCATCTTAATCGCGCATGTACTGCGCATGCGCATCGGGTAGCCGTCTGCTGGCGTCACGCCTTCTCGTCACTTCCGCTCTTCCCGCAGCTCCCGCCTCTGTTCCCTGATTGGGCCGTTGAAATTTTAGCCGCGTGAATCCACTGGACTACGGTGCACTACAAGATGGGGATCTGAAGGACTTCAGGAACTGAATCAGGCAGATCCCCATCTGCTATGCAAGGTTAGTAAAAGACTGTGGTGGTCTGTAAACTGTCACACATAAAATTGTCAGGTTGATGAAAACAATCGAGTGGTATTCAAACGTGTGTATTGTTCAAATAAAACAGGTTTGCTGGCCAAAGTGTTCATAAAAATTGAAGCACTGCCACCTCCCCTTTTACCACTCCTTGTTGAAAAAGCAAAGTCAAAATTAGGTGGGGAGGCCTCAGTGAGAACAACTGGAGCATCTGTACCCAGCCATGTTTTGGTTAAAAATAGACACTCAAGTTTGTGCTCTAAAATCAGGTTATTTATAATTAAAGACTTGTTCAGCAGAGAGTGGACATTTAACGGGGCCATGTTTATGGTAATTGAGGGCTGATTAACTGGGGGATTTTGTGGTGATAAAGTTTTAGGGACAGATCTGAGATTATTGAAGTTAATGGAAGATTTTTGGGTTTTATGCATAGGCCGCTCTCTGCTGATGATTACTGAGATGTGTAATGAACATGAACTGTCTATTGGAACAAAGGTGGATGATGAAGAGGAGGTTTGTTGAACATAATGTCATGCAGGTTCCAGTGTGCGTTTTATGTTGTGAGAGAGAAGGCAGGATCCAGAGAATGTTGGGATGGAAGAGATCTGTTTTGAACAGTCCAGGTCGATTGAAAAATGCAAGAAAATTGTCAACATATGGGATCTGGTTAGCAGTACAGTATGACTTAAGAAATTTTCGTAAGAAACTCAGGCAGCTTAATTTGTACATTCAAACTTTACTAGCATTTAGTTTAGTGTTATTCGATGTTTTATTTTGTCAAAGTGTAAAACATGACTTTGGAAATTTGAAGACACATTAAAATGGCTTACCCTTTACACTTCATATTGTTGTTGACTAACTTCACAGTATATTTCGTCAACTAAAATGTTGTGAAATTTTACCGACTAAAAATAGAGTAAAAATAGAACAATATAGATCACTAAATTGTGACTAAACCTTAAAATTATTTTTGGTAAAACACTAAAACTGAATTAGAAAGTGCAGTCAACATTAAAACTGGGCGCCAGCAAATCCATCATGCAGCATTGAGCATGGCTAATACTAATCATTGGAATATGGAAATATTATATATTTCACAATCTCAGTCTTAACTTCCAGCCTGCCACATTCCTGCTGTAGCCTAATCAGCTCAACTCACCTCACCTGCACACCTGCTCACACCTGCACCTCATCTGCTGCAATCAGACCTCCTACTTAAACTCCAGCTCAACACACAGTCAGTGTCAGACTGTCTTCCCCTTCATGCTGAGAACTCCAGACCTGTCTCCCGGATTGATCACTCGTTGCTGACAAGTTTCGTTCCTGATTCTGCCTTTAACGCCTGACCCTCAGCTTGACTGCAAGGTATCGACTAGCTTCTGTTCTTCACTCACCTGTTTGCCTGAGTCCCGGCTGTTGATCCTGCCTCCCGTCTACGACACTGAGTTTTCGCCTGCGTATCCTGATCTGTGGTGGCCTGCCTGGTATCTGATCTTCCTGCTTGTCCTCGACTATGAAAATCTGTCTGTGAGTCCTGACCAGTGGTGGCAGCCTGGTTTCTGGCTTTCCAGTGCATCCCTGCTTGCTCAGCAAAGTGTGAGTCCAGTCCAAATCCTCCTGAATGTCTCTGCTCGCCAAGCAAGTGTGTTTCCAGTCAGAGCCTTCCTGAACGCTTCCGTGTCACCCAGCAAAGCGTGAGTCCAGTTCTGGGTTTCTTGAAAGCCTCTGTCGGGCTCCAGTTTAAAGACTTGCGGGTTTGATCCCCGCTCTCACCTCAGCTATTAATCTATAAAGACTGAGTCCTCTTATCAGCTGCTCATCTCCTTTGTGGCCTTGTGGTGAGAGCACCAGACTGACATACAAGGCTCGCGGGTTCGACCCCCACTCTGAACTGTGTTTATTTCAAGAACCTGTCAATGAAGTCTGGTTACTGTGTGCACAACTGCTACTTCACTTCTGGGTCCTTCCTGAAACCGTTTCATATATGGACATTGCATACAGTAGAAGGACTAATGAAGGAGTGTCAAAACTTTCTACATTAAGGGCCACACAAAGAGGAATATGTAGACGACTTAAGCACTTGCTGCACTTCACTTTACGATCTATAAGTAAAAGTTTTAGGGTGTAGGAGTGAGTTGTCACCTGTCAAGGGCCCTTTTAACCTCAGGCCATCACCTCATCAGGGTGAGCCTCCAGGGAGAGTCTGACAGGAATTTGACACACCCTCCTGTGATGTGGCTCTGATGAAGCTCCGCCCCCTTCACCACAACTCACCTGGTAAACCAGTAAGACTGGTGTTCCTTTTGACTCAGAGGAGACGCTCACATGCAGTCAGATTGACTAAAGACTAAAAACAGGACGAGCTCCACACCAGGAGGAGATCTGGGAACTCTGAGAACTGTGGGAACACCAACACCTCCAGCAGGTTCAGACTCCACAGACTGACGGAGAGCTTCAAGGTCCAACCAGAGTGAGAGAGACTCTCAGGGACGGAGCAGCTTCATGTTCTACTGAGACTCTGATTCAGTCTCAGACAAAATGGCCTCCAACATGGAGGATGACCTGAGCTGCTCGATCTGCCTCGAGATCTTCAGGTAAGGAAAACAGATTCTTCCCCCAGGCTGTTTCCATGTTGAACTCTTGACTGCAAATGTCCTTCTGTTTACCATATAAATGATCATTTGCCGCACACATCATCCTCAGGTCTCTGGAGACAGAGGCAGAGATGCAAAATGGAGAAAGAAAAATTAAATAATGTAGTTATGTAACTTAAAATCAAAACCTTTCTAGAGGAGAATGTATCAGGAGAAGCTGCAGGTGAAAGAGCTCAGACCTGATCAGCCGAACATCCGAATTGATCAGCAGTCCAAAGAGAGAAAGACAGTACTCTCGGTTTGACACTTCTAGCTTTTTTTACACAGGTAAACGACCTCCTCCATGATGTACTAAAAGCACAAAACAGAGGGTTTGACTCATCCCTCTTTTTCCACTCCATCACAATGACAGACAGCCTCCAAATCTTTCCATCATTCATCCAAAAACTCAGTCAGCTGACTCATAGCCATCTCTAAATTGTATTAAACTGGTGCATTGACTGGCTTGTGACACTACCTCAGGCGATGCAAAATATTATGCAGGATCTTAAATTTGATCAATACAATTTGAAGGCCTTAAAAACTCTTAAATTTGTCCATTTTCTTAATCTAGGCTTTAAAGTATATATTTTGTTAGGTCTTTCATTATGTTTATAAATTTACTACTTCGATTTTTGCCCCTTTTTATTAATTTAGTTGTTAAACAACTTAAAATAACATTAAAACAGAAAAAAAGCAATCTGAAAAACTAAAAGGTAAAAAAGTAAAACCCAGTTAAAGGTAAGAAAGTACAAAAACTCTGACACTCACTTCATTGTACACATTACATTTGTCCTTGATTGGCTGTTCTGTGGCAATAAATTCAGAAATTAAATAAAACAGAAATTCTGTGACTGAAATTTTCCTCACTGTCTCTGACACTGAAAAGGAATAAATAAAAATTACTGAAATTTTACTATTAAAGATCAGACATTGCTTTTGAATGAGGCAGCACATTTCATTTCAGAAAGCCTTGATAGTTTTGAGATATCATTGTATAACTCTCTACAGCTCTCTCCTTAGCTTTCTGTGGTCCACACCATGATACCAAACAGCACAGTGACCACTTTTCAGCCTTTAAATAGGCAGACTGACTGATTACAAGCTTGAAGACACCTGTGATGATAATTACTGGACACACCTTAGTTTAACATGTCCCTATGGCAACATCATTTTCAGTCTTTACTAGGGGTACCTTCATTTTTGTCCAGGCCAGCTGATTCTGATTCTGCTTCTGTTTCTGATTCAGAGATCCTGTGATCCTGTCCTGCAACCACAGCTTCTGTAGAGAGTGTGTGGAGAAGAGCTGGAGGAACAAGGAGGCCAAGGATTGTCCACTCTGTAATATGAGACACTCAAAGGAGATTTTACCTCCAAACTTCACTCTGAGGAGCCTGTGTGAGAAGTTTCTCCAGCAGAGAGATCAGGGAGCTTCAGAAGATCACTGCAGTCTGCACAAAGAGAAGCTCAAGCTCTTCTGCCTGGACCATCAGGAGCCGGTGTGCAGCATCTGCAGAGATTCAGAGAAACATGCAGAGCACAGATTCAGACCCATCGATGAAGCTGCTCCACAGCAGAAGAAGAACCTTCAGGAGCTCCTGCAGCCCTTAAAGGAGAAGATGAAGCTTCATGAAGAAGTCAGAGTGAAGTTTGATCAAACTCTGAGACACGTGGAGGTCCAGGCCCGACACACAGAGGCTCAGATCAAGGAGACGTTCAAGAAGCTCCACCAGTTTCTGCAGGAGGAAGAGGAGGCCCGGCTGAGAGCTCTGAGGGAGGAAGAGGAGCAGAAGAGCCGGAGGATGAAGGAGCAGATGGAGGCTCTGAGCAGAGAGATAGAAGCTCTTTCACAAACACTCAGAGACACTGAGGAGCAGCTGAAGGCTGGAGACATCTCATTCCTGAAGAACTACAAGGCTGCAGTGGAGAGAGTGCAGCAGCGCCCCCTGCTGGAGGATCCACAGCTGCCCTCAGGAGCTCTGATAGACCAGGCCAAACATCTGGGCAACCTGGGCTTCAACATCTGGACCAAGATGAAGGACCTGGTCTCCTACAGCCCCGTCATCCTGGACCCAAACACGGCTAATTCAGACCTCGTCCTGGCTGAAGATCTGACCTCCGTGAGACGAGGAGAGGAGCAGAAGCTTCCTGATAATCCAGAGAGGTTTGATATATTCCCCTGTGTCCTGGGCTCTGAGGGCTTCAGCTCTGGAGCTCACAGCTGGGACGTCCAGGTTGGAAACATTAAATTCTGGGAACTGGGTGTGTCAGCAGAGTCTGTCCAAAGAAAGAGAGGCAAATATTCTGAGTTATGGAGAGTAGAGGTCAGAGGTAATAAATGCAAAGCAAGGTCACCAGGACATCCAGACTCTGTCCTCTCAGTGAAGACGCATCCAGAGAAGATCAGGGTGAGTCTGGACTGGGACAGAGGACGACTGTCCTTCTCTGATCCTGATACTAACACACACATCCACACCTTCACACACACCTTCACTGAGAGAATGTTTCCATACCTTTGTACTTACAGCTCACTGAAGGTCTGTCCTCAGGAGGTCTCTGTGACCTCAGGGTCCACCTCAGCTTCTGATCCTCCAAAAGAACAGTCCACTCTAATGGAGAAGGTCCTCAAGGATCCTCATGTTGAGAACTTTTGGAGGACCTGCTGTTTAGTTTTAATAACCATAATAATTGCTCTATTTGTAGGGTGCTCTTAAAACAGAGGTTTACAAAGTACTTTGACAAACAGGAACATACAGACAGAGTAAAGAGGGAAATTACAACTCAAAAAACTCAATTTAAATCAAAGAACACTTCAGACAAACACAAAAGGCAAAATAGACACTTTCACAAACGAACCTGTGGAGTTTTGAGGGTGTAAATCCGTTTGGACCCTGACTGATCAAATCAAAGCTCAGACTTGAATGTCCTTTATTCTGATCTGAACTAAATGATGGAGAGTTCTGCTCAGCTGGAACATCTTTGCTTGGTTCTGGTTTCTTGTTGTTTCTGCTCTGACCTGCAGTCTTTGTCCGTCACAGATTTTCTTTGACTGAAGCTCCGTCCTCAGAAATATGGACTTTTCTGTCTCTAAATGTCTTTATTGGACAGACAGAGACAGTGGACAGAGTCAGAGAGGGGGACCTGCTCACTGATATTTGTAGAGATTTTCCTTCTGTGCTCTAGATTCTGATTTTTAACTGTCCAGACAAATGCTGCCTCTGTTCAGGTGTAACAAACTAAATGGTGTGTGAGCTGATCTGTGTCTCTAAGTCCTGAAGTTCATCATGTTGGCTGCTGAACGTCTCTCTAAAATGGAGGTTGTCCTAACGAGTGGATCAGCTGTGTTGGTGCTTTATTTTTAGACTTGAAAAGGACATTTGATATCATTGACCACCACACTTTAATAGCAAAATAAATATACTACATTTTTTCTGTACAATCCATAACCTGGATTAAATCAAATCCATCAAACAGAAAACAGTGTGTCATGGTCAACGGTGTCAAATCACTGCAGGGCCCAGTAGGAGTCCCACAAGGCTCCATACTGGGACCTCATCTTTTCGCTTTACACATTAACTATCTTTGCAATGCTTGCTCTCGTGTGTATTTTCAAATATATGTTGATGATACTGTAATTTTTTATCTTCTCTAGGCAGCCTGGGGAGACCTCTCACTCTGGTGTATTTCTGGGAGTTGAGGAATTACAGCATGTTAATGAGTTTAAGTTCTTGGGCGTCATCTTGAATTCCTTTCCTTCTTTTGAGAACCACATAAAAACATATCCAATATTGTTAAATTCAACCTGTCCAATTCTGATCCTCTCACATGTTTACAGCTTAAATAGCTGGTCATTTAAAGGAGTAACAACTCTCAAACCCATTAGATAAATAAACTCATATCACTGCTGTAACATCCTTTCAAAGTAAAATTTGTTGAAGCGATCGTCCAACTTTTTGTTGTTTTCATGTCTTGACTCAATCCTGAGTCCTCTACAAGAAGATCAACATTATTCTTTCAACTTTGCATGCAGTAACATGTAAGAGCTCTCCCACTGCTAACTAGCTTAGCTCAAATAGCTGGAAATCAGTGGGAAATACTAGCCTGCTTCTGCCTACAATCATTAGATTAACTCATCACCAACTCTAAATGGTCCTGTGTGCTTGTTGTAACTTTTTTTTTTACTGCATTAAACAATATTATCTTTGATTGTTTTGTTGCCCTACTTTTGGAGTGGTTTGAGCTCGTAATGTAAATTTGAGTCTAGTCTTTGAAACAACTCTTTTAAGTGTACAATGAGACCTGATTTGCAGTTGTGAGTGAGCTGTTCATTTGGGAGCCATTCAGGCAATTTGTATTTAAGAATGGCTGACAAACGAACAGCTCACTCACAAATATGAATCAGTTCCCATTGTGCACTTAAAAGAGTCGTTCAAAAGACTCGACTCATTCATGAACTTCACATCACGAGCTCAAACCACCGCAGAACAGGACTGCTCACGATATGATATGAACTCGATACACGTAAATTGTGAGCAAAAAGTTTGCTATTAACAAAATTCCAGACAACTTTTCTTTTAATACAAGAAGAATAAAACAAGGAAGAGTTATAAATGATTCTACAACTTCACATAAATTCAGGTCTTCAAAGTTGGTAGACCTAAGTTCAAATTTAGAGCATGTGCTTCATCATGCAGCTTGGCTTCTACTTTGAACTGTGCTGTTGTTAACACTACTCAAAGAGTATTAACAACAACTGTCAAACACTGAGGCTGTATTGACTCTTTAGAATCTATACTCCTAAGGAGTGCCTGATGATATTTTGCAGCATCGATATTTTGAACACAGGCCTACTGCGGAAGTAAGTCAACAAAGCAAAGCCTCTGTTTATGGTTAGAAACAGATAATATGATGATAGTAGAAGATAACATAACATAGCAAGGTAAAAATGAGTCACAACAAGCACACAGGACCGTTGAGGGTCGGTGAAAGTTTTATCTGATGACTGTAGGCAGAGGCAGGCTAACACTTCCCACTGACTTCAAGTCATTTAACTTAAGCTAGTTAGCAGTAGGTGACCTTTGTCTGTCTTTTACGTGTTAAATCTGTTTTCAGGGTGGTCTGAGGGCGAGGCTCAGGACAAACCAGACCTGTGAGCATTTATAAACATCTGTCTTTAATGTGCGTACATAAATACATCTCTGGATCTAACCTAAGTGCAAACTAACATTCATAATTACATCTATGTATGCTAACCATGAGCAGTGCTGTGTATGAACATGTCTGTTTATGACAAACCTGTGCAGTATAATTGTGGACAAGTGCACAATAATAATTTAGCACATTTACTGCAGTGTGAAACTTGTTAGCACTTTAGCACATTGAACAGCTGTCACATTTTAACACTGAGGGTCTTTTTGTTCTGGTTTGTCTTTAGTAGATCTTCTATAGTGTTGTATGTGTGTTCTGTAAATTAATGTGGAGCTCATGTTTTGTGAACTTGTCATCTGGCTGCTGCCTGTTACTGATGTATTATATTTATTTTCAGATTGTATTCACCTTATCATGTTCTTTACATCAACCTGCTGTTACTGCAGATGGAAATTAGCCTGTGGTTTATAAAGAAAAAAGTGATCCTGGGACAGAGAGTCTCAGAGTGAGAGGATTATTTAAGACATGAGCTCCGTCTGATTTATTCATCAACTCTTTATTCCTCCACTGTCACTGTCTGAACATTTTTAATCAATAAAACACATCCTGATTTAAAATAAGGTTTGATTTCTTTAATCTGTTCATCATTTTTATTTTTAACAGTCTGGATATTTGAAAATCTACGGTGGCCTGGAGGGGTCAGAAAAATGACTTATCAGAGGAGAGACTCAAACCCACAACGACCCCCAAAGAGAAAAGCTGTCTGGATAATAAATAGAAATTAAAATATTTTACCATATTATACTATGTAATTTATTATTTTTATATTGGATTAGACTTGATTACACTATCATATAACATATTAATTTACATTATATTTTATTAGATGTGATCATATTTACTTTGCTGTACTATATTATATGTTAATGTATTTTAACACAAAGGATATGTTGCTTCCAAACAAATAGATGTTGTTTTTGTGTAAATTATGTTAAATTTTTTTATATTCAATTATTTTTAGATAAGATTCTATTAAAAGTTTTGCTTCATTATAGTTATCTTTATTAAATTTTGACCAAGAGCACAAGTTGGTTTATGGTGAATAGATGTAATGTTGTCATATTGTTTTGGATGATATCATATTATATTTAATCTGGTACTGTATCAACTTTTTTTTAATTTCATGTTATATCATGCCACATTCAATTACATATACTGTTTTGTAGGGGTGTAATGATCCATCGATCTGGATCGATTCATCATTTGGTTCAGCAATGATCCAATCACATAGATGTAACTCAAAACAGCGATCAACATCGTCATCTTTAATATACGCCTTTATTTTGAAACCCTGACCAGACATGAGTGTCTGTTTCCACCCAACCGTGCATCGTTCTGAACTTTCCTCTGAAGTCTCACAGTCAGCCTATGAGACACATTTGAACTTTAAACTGACTCACACCCCACACCAGATATTTCTCCTGCTTTAAAATGTATTGTGTAGCACCCACGTGTGGCAAGCATGGGTGGGTTTCCTGTTAGCATCACAGAGCTAAACTGAAACCAGACAGATCAGCCAATCAGAAAATAGCTCTGCTGTATCCGGGTAAGATACGGTCGATCTGACAGCAGAGGATGCTGCACACACACAGGAGAGCATTATCACACAAGAGCAGTGAGTTATCTCATCATCTGATTTTGTAGCGCACTGATTAATGAAATTTCATAAAGTTATAAAGTAAAACAGCGAGAGCTTAGAGTCATTCTTCCTCCACACCGACCATTAAACAGAGAAACAAAGTCTGATCACACTGACATACAAACTGTAGTTATCAGGCATCACAGAAAAACAAAATTATCAATGGTGAGTTAGTTAAGTTAATATTTCAAATGTTGAACATGAACTGTTTTGATTCAATAAAAATAAAAACCACTCATTTTTAGTTTGATAGAGCATGGTCAAATGTTGGAGGACAGTAACAAAAAAATCAAAATAATTCAGTAATTTGAATTATAATGTTGCATCATTACTTGATATGATATACAACCATTACAACAATCAGACTCATAAGGTTATTGTGATGGTAAAAAACACCCTGAATTAAACCAATTATAATTTTAAGAATGATTGGATCATACAGATGGTTATAATCCTCTACAAACTATCAGACCCAAAGGTCAGCACATGTTTCACATTTTTGTAATAAAACTATCAAAGTTGCTTTGTATTTTTTCTTGCTTCAGGAGAAATGTTGCTGATTGGGTTCAGTGAGGACATAACATCGTCTTAAATCGATTGAAGGTTCCTGAATAGTACTGAAATCAAATTGTGGCAGGTTTTGTGATATCGCCAAATATCATATTGTTGTCCAAAGAATCAATATCATATTTTATCGTCATGAAACTGGTGATTTACACCCCTACTGGATTCCAATAACCTTCATTATATTTTGAACAAAAGGAAAATTTGTTTGGATAATGGCTGAATTTTATTTTATGATATTGTATAGTATTATATAAATTGTATTATACTATACGTGATAATAGATAATAACTTGTTATATGATTTTACGTAATGTTTTTAATATGATATAATTTAAAACCATGTTGTATGTTATGCTATTAAATTTTAGAGAATTATTTTATATTATGTGACATCATGTTTTATAATAATAATCAACATTATGGTCCTAATTTAAAAATGGTTAACATTCTTAAAATAAAATATAACAACACTCTGGTTTCACCTTGACTTACTTCACTATTAAATGTAGTTAAACCTGATTTTGACTGTTTTTCTCCAATTGGCCTTCAAGAACTAAATTCTGTTTTCTCCTCCTCTGAACCATCAGCCTGCCTTTTAGACCTGATCCAAACTAAGCTGTTCAACGAGCTCTTTCACTTTCATTTTAGCTGCACTTTAAAGACCAACTCACTATTACAGATAAACTGTCCACATGAACCAAAATCTCCAGAGAAAGGCTTCAGAGGAGAAACATGTGGTTCATGGACAGAGGTGACATCATGAGAGAGAGGAGTAGGGCTGAAGCTGAGGGAGTACTCACAGGAGAAGCTGCAGAAACATGGAGGGAGACATCATTCAGCTGAGGACTGATTTGAACCACCTGACAGGAGAGTTCATCCAAGGAGAGAGTCAAGTTTTCCCAAAAGGATTCCCTGATTGGTGACTGCCTCTTTAATTTGCTCAGGCTTCTCTGGATCCATGGGTACAGGCTGGTGGATTACTGTAAAGGAAAGATTCCTCTATTGTGTCAAAGTTGGACCCAAAGCTGAAGACTGAGGCAAACAAAGGTTTGACAGAGATTTATTAATCATAACTCCAAACAACAGGGGAATGGGACAGTCCAGTGCTGCTGAGGGAGTTAGGTGAGTATTTACAGGTGGGCAGGGTGGAGGCTCCAGGAGACACTGTGAAGAGAAGGAGCAAAGACAGAGGGAAGTATCCAACAGTGATTTAGGTGAAGACACATTCAAAAAACACTCTTCTTTACAGGCAACAACTCCAAAAGGAGGACAAAGGCTTAAAGCCAGAAAATGAGACATGAACAGAAGAAGATACGGCCAACAAACCAACTCAGATATGAGGAAATCCACCAGGGAGGACCAGGAGAATCCAAGGAGCCTTTATACTGCTGGGGATTAGGTGATCATGTGCAGGTGTGTGGCAGCAGAGGAGTGAGGAGAGAGGAAGCCACGCCTCCAGCCAGGTGAGGGGCAGGAAGGGAGGAGAGAGAGACTGAGAGCAGGTGAATCCTCACAATATTCATGTAGAGCAGGTTCACTGTTTGTGGTCACTTCTGGTATTGTAACTGAGATGCTCTGCCAGGTAGCCTAAATAAAGGTGACTGCATTTACACAAAGGAACATTTGTTTCTGTTCATTTAGACATTCAGACTTTACTAACATTCAATAAAGGCTTAGTAGATGTTTGATTTTATCCAAGAGGAAAACAGGACTTCAGAAATTCAAGGAAACATAAAATTGCCTTAAACTTTACACTTCAGATTTTAGTCAACTTTATTTACAGCAGATTTAATCAACTAAAATTGGACAAAAAAATAAAACAATTTAGATGAAGCAATTATGGCTAAAACTAAAATTATTTAACCCTTTAACTCCCAGCTCAACTGTTTGACAGAGATCAATAAATTCAGGAATATATTATGTGTTAAATAAAAAAACAATAACTGTTTGTTTTTGTCAAATTTCTAGAAGACTGAAAAACTGCAAACAAGCCAAAACACTTGATATAAAGGTTTAAAAATCAAAAATTTAGTATTATTATTACCTTCATTATTATTTTGAATGCTTAAACATTTACTGATACTATTGTTTAAATATATTTTTTGTATTCATAAAAATATTTTTTGTTTGTCAAGCTCAAAATCATCTATTCAAGATACTTTTGCTATATTATTTATAAACATTTCTGCCTTTTCTAACTGATTTTGTCCCAAATGTTTGTGCATTTTATGTCATCATGCCGTAAACTGTTAAACTGACTTCTCTGTTTCCTGAAGTTTCAACAGAATCAAATAATGATTTGATTTGTTCTGTTCTTTAAAACATTAAATACCCCTGAATTTATTGATCACCTCTGCCAAACAGTTGAGCTGGTAGTTAAAGGGTTAAAGCAAAAGACTAAAACTAAATTAGAAAGTGTTGTCAACATTTAAACTGAGTGACAGCAAATCCATTGTGCAGCATTAAGGCTGTCACAGAACTATTTATATGCCTACTTATTAATCAGAGTGTTTGTTTCACACCTGTTCACAACTACTTATCATTAGAATATGGAAATATTATATATGAACACTGAATACAGTAGAAGGACTAATGCAGGGGGGTCCAGACTTTTTACACTTTATGGTAACTAAGTCAAAGTTTTAGGTTTTGGGGATGAGTTAGAGTCTGACAGGAACATGACGCTTCGTCCTGTGATGCTGCTCTGAAGAAGCTCCGCCCCCTTCCCCTTATCTGACCCGACAATTCAGGAAACAGGCTGTTCTTCCTGCTGACTCAGAGGAGACGCTCACACACTGTCAGATCGACTAAAGACTAAAAACAGGACGAGCTCCACACCAGGAGGAGGTCTGGGAACTCTGAGAACTGTGGGAACACCAACACCTCCAGCAGGTCCAGACTCCACAGACTGACGGAGAGCTTCAAGGTCCAACCAGAGTGAGAGAGACTCTCAGGGACGGAGCAGCTTCATGTTTCTCTGCTGAGACTCTGATTCACTCTCAGACAGAATTGCGTCCAAATTTAAGATGGAGTGTTTATTTTGTAAGAGGAAGGACAGGCAGTGTCCACGTTGTAAGAGGAGACCATCAAAGACGTGGTTACCTCCGAACTTTACAGTGAAGTACCTGTTGTACTTTCTGATCCTGATTCTGACTGCGATTTTGTGTCAGATGTTTCTGCAGCAGAGAGCTTCAGAAGATCTCCGGCAGAGAGATCAGAGAGCTTCAGAAGATCTCCAGCAGAGAGATCAGAGAGTTTCAGAAGATCTCCAGCAGAGAGATCAGAGAGCTTCAGAAGATCTCTGCAGTCTGCACGGGGAGAAGCTCAAGCTCTTCTGCCTGGACCATCAGGAGCCAGTGTGTCACATCTGCAGAGATTCAGGAGAACATGTCGGGCACACAGTCAGACCCATCGATGAAGCTGCTCCACAGCAGAAGAAGAAGCTTCAGGAGCTCCTGCAGCCCTTAAAGGAGAAGATGAAGCTTCATGAAGAAGTCAGAGTGAAGTTTGATCAAACTCTGAGACACGTGGAGGTCCAGGCCCGACACACAGAGGCTCAGATCAAGGAGACGTTCAAGAAGCTCCACCAGTTTCTGCAGGAGGAAGAGGAGGCCCGGCTGAGAGCTCTGAGGGAGGAAGAGGAGCAGAAGAGCCGGAGGATGAAGGAGCAGATGGAGGCTCTGAGCAGAGAGATAGAAGCTCTTTCACAAACACTCAGAGACACTGAGGAGCAGCTGAAGGCTGGAGACATCTCATTCTTGAAGAACTACAAGGCTGCAGTGGAGAGAGTGCAGCAGCGCCCCCTGCTGGAGGATCCACAGCTGCCCTCAGGAGCTCTGATAGACCAGGCCAAACATCTGGGCAACCTGGGCTTCAACATCTGGACCAAGATGAAGGACCTGGTCTCCTACAGCCCCGTCATCCTCGACCCAAACACTGCTCATTCAGTACTGGTCCTGTCTGAAGATTTGACCTCCTTGAGATATGGAGAGAAGCAGCAGCTTCCTGATAATCCAGAGAGGTTTGATTATTACTCCTCTGTCCTGGGCTCTGAGGGTTTCAGCTCTGGAGCTCACAGCTGGGACGTCCAGGTTGGAGACAGTAAGCGCTGGACACTGGGTGTTTCAGCAGAGTCTGCCCCAAGGAAGGGAAACAAACTGTCTGGGTTATGGGCAGTATGGTTAGATGGTGATAAATACACAGCATGGTCACCACCACTTCCATCCTCTGTCCTCTCAGTGAAGATTCGTCCAGAGAAGATCAGGGTGAGTCTGGACTGGAACAGAGGACAACTGTCCTTCTCTGATCCTGATACTAACACACACATCCACACCTTCACACACACCTTCACTGAGAGAATGTTTCCATTCTTTAGTATTGCAGATCCTCTGAAGGTCTGTCCTCAGGAGGTCTCTGTGGCCTTCAAACTGAACTAAAACCTGCTGCTGAAGCTTCTTTCCTCAGGGTCCACCTCGGCTCCTGATCCTCCAAAGGGACAGTCCACTGAGACGGGGATGGTGGATCTTTATGTTCAGACCTTTGGGAGGACCTGCTGTGGAGTTTTGAGGGTGTAAATCCGTTTGGACCCTGACTGATCAAATCAAAGCTCAGACTTGAATGTCCTTTATTCTGATCTGAACTAAATGATGGAGAGTTCTGCTCAGCTGGAACATCTTTGCTTGGTTCTGGTTTCTTGTTGTTTCTGCTCTGACCTGCAGTCTTTGTCCGTCACAGATTTTCTTTGACTGAAGCTCCGTCCTCAGAAATATGGACTTTTCTGTCTCTAAATGTCTTTATTGGACAGACAGAGACAGTGGACAGAGTCAGAGAGGGGGACCTGCTGACTGATATTTGTAGAGATTTTCCTTCTGTGCTCTAGATTCTGATTTTAACTGTCCAGACAAATGCTGCCTCTGTTCAGGTGTAACAAACTAAATGGTGTGTGAGCTGATCTGTGTCTCTAAGTCCTGAAGTTCATCATGTTGGCTGCTGAACGTCCCTCTGAAATGGAGGTTGTCCTAACGAGTGGATCAGCTGTGTTGGTGCTTTATTTTTAGCACATTTTTTGAAATCATTGACCACCACACTTTAATAGCAAAATTAACATATCACATTTTTTCTAGACAAGCCATGATCTGGATTAAATCATATTCATCAAACAGAAGACAGTGTGTCATGGTCAATGATGTCAAATCACTTTAGTGCCCAGTAGGAGTCCCACAAGGCTCCATACTGGGACCTCATCTGTTCGCTTTATACATTAAGGATCTTTGTGCTTGCTCTTGTGTTCATTTTCAAATAGAAGTGAATGATACTGTAAGTTTTGATGTTCTCTAAGCAGCCTGGAGAGACCTCTCACTCTGGTGTATTTCTGGGAGATGAGGAATTACAGCATTTAAAATGATTTTAAGAACTTGGGTGTCACCTTGTTTTATCCTCTTGTTAACATCCTTTCAAAGTACAATTTGTTGAAGCCACAGTCCAACTTTTTGTTGTTTTTTGTGTCTTTATACAATCCAGAGTCCACAACAAGAAGATAGACATTATTCTTTTAACTCTACATGCAGTAACATGTAAGAGCTCTCCCACCGCTAACTAGCTTAGACCAAATTCCTGGAAATCAGAGGGCTATATTGGCCTGCTTCTGCCTACAGTCATCAGATAAACTGATCAGCAACTGTAAATCGTCCTGTGTGCTTCTTGTGACTCTTTCTTTACTGCATTATGTGTCGTTATCTTCTACTATCACGATTCCTTTTTTCCATTTTTAATCAATAAAACACATCCTGATTCAAAATAAGGTTTGATTTCTTAAATCTGTTCATCATTTTTATTTCTAACATTGTGGATATTTGAAAATCTACGGTCGCCTGGAGGGGTCAGAAAAATTACTTAAAGAGGAAATTAATATAATAAATAAAAGGAAAATAGAAATTAAAATATTAAATAATATTATATTATTTTACCTTTTATTATGATACTTTGGATTAGTCAAGATTACATTATCATTTTACATTAATGTACATTATACTTCATGACATTTGATAATGTAAGATTTTATATTGTTATACTATATTAGATGTTAAAGTATTTTAACCAAAAGGATACGTTTTTCCAAAAAAATGGATGTTGTGTTTGTGTAAATTAATTTGTACTGTGTCATATTAAATTAGATTTATTTAAATGTTTTGCTGCATTATCGTTTACTTCATACAATTTTGACCAAAAACATAACTTGGTTTGATAGTCATCAGATGTTATGTGATCATATTGTATTGCATTTTATCATATTACATTAATATATTATATTATATTGAATTTTCTATTATATTAAATTATAATGTATGTGGTACTGCATCACATTTTTATTATATTTTATCATATTACATTATATAACTTTTAATCATATACTTTATCATATATTATATTATGTAATATAATATTATATATTATTTATATTATATTATATCATATATTATATTCATATCAAACTTGGTCCTTAGCTCAGCTAGAACATCAAAGAAGCCATTCCTACTGCCTTAAGCTCAATGAATTGGCCAACTGATAACTGTGATATTAGTTTTAGCCCTACTCAGCTGGATCAGCTTGTTGATGACTCAGACAGTCTACTAAGATCCACTTTGGACTCAATTGCCCCACTGAAACAAAAAAGAATTAAACGTCAGAGGACAGCTCCTTGGTTTAACTCAGAAACTCGTACACTTAAACAAACAACCAGTAAATTAGAGAGAATGTGGCGCTCTGATAAAAGACAAGAGTCACGTATACTTTGGCGAGAGAGTCATAATAACTACATGAGAGCCTTAAAACATGCTCGAGCTGCCTACTACTCCTCACTTATTGAAGAAAATAGAAACAACCCCAGATATCTCTTCAGCACTGTAGCCAGGCTGACACAGAGTCAGAGCTCTATTGAGCCTGTGATTCCTCTAGCCCTGGGCTGTGAGGACTTTATGAACTTTTTCAATGATAAAATTCTGAAAATTAGAGATAAAATTAGCAACTCTCTATCTCCAGCTGAACCTGTCGTACCTCTAAATGTAGTAGTAGTTAGACCTGAGTTAGACAGTTTCTCTATGATTAGCCTTCAGGAGCTAAATTCTCTCGTCTCTTCCTCTAAATCATCAACCTGCCTTTTAGACCCGATTCCAACTAAACTGTTCAAGGAGGTCTTTCCCCTAGTTTGTCCATTGTTGCTGGAGACCGTAAATATATCTCTATCAACAGGCTATGTACCACAGTCTTTTAAAACAGCAGTAATCAAACCCCTCCTTAAAAAACCTAACCTCGATTCAGGAACATTAGCTTACTACAGGCCTATTTCTAACCTTCCATTTGCCTCAAAGATCCTGGAGAAAGTAGTAGCTGATCAGCTAGGTGACTTCCTTCAAGACAATAGCCTGCTTGAGGACTTTCAGTCAGGATTTAGAGCTCATCACAGCACAGAGACTGCTCTAGTTAAAGTAACCAATGATCTACTCTCAGCTTCAGATAAAGGACTGCTCTCTGTTCTTGTTTTGTTAGATCTTAGTGCAGCTTTCGACACCATTGATCATGATGTTCTTATACAGAGATTAGAGATGTTACTTGGGATTACAGGGACTGCCTTAAATTGGTTTAAGTCCTACTTATCTAATAGATATCACTTTGTACTCGGGAACAACAAGTCCTCTGTGTACACTAAAGTAAGTTACGGGGTTCCTCAAGGTTCAGTGCTAGGTCCAATTCTCTTCTCTATACATATGCTTCCCCTTGGTAATATCATGAGGAAATACTCTGTTAATTTTCACTGCTACGCTGATGATACACAGTTTTATGTATCACTAAAGCCAGGTGAGACAAACCAGTTAGACAAACTAGATGCCTGTTTAAAGGACATCAGAACCTGGAAGGCCAGAAATTTTTTTCTTCTTAACTCAGACAAGACAGAGGTTATTTTGCTGGGCCCTCGACACCTTAGAGAATCCTTTTCTAGTGATTTAACTGCCATAGATGGCATTAGTCTGGCACCAAGCACAACTGTTAGAAATCTAGGAGTGCTATTTGATCAGGATTTATCCTTTAACTCTCACATAAAGCAAATTTCAAAAACAGCCTTTTTTCATCTTTGTAGCATCGCTAAAATCAGGCCTATCCTGTCCCAAAGCGATGCTGAAAAGCTAGTCCATGCTTTTGTTACCTCTAGACTGGACTATTGTAATTCTCTGCTTTCAGGCTGTCCCAACAAGTCACTTAAGACGCTTCAGCTGGTCCAAAATGCTGCAGCACGTGTGCTGACTAGAACTAGGAGAAGAGACCACATTACTCCTGTTTTAGCTTCTCTGCATTGGCTTCCCATTAAATATAGAATAGAATTCAACATTCTTCTCCTCACCTATAAAGCTCTCAGTGGACAGGCACCAGTCTATCTTAAAGAGCTTGTAGTGCCGTACAACCCCTCTAGAACATTACGCTCCCAAAATGCCGGCCTACTTGTGGTACCATTAATCTCCAAAAGTAGTATGGGAGGTAGAGCCTTCAGTTATCAGGCTCCTCTTCTCTGGAACAATTTACTAACCACAGTTCGGGAGTCTGACACTCTCTCTATCTTTAAGGTTAGACTTAAAACATTCCTCTTTGATAAAGCTTTCAGTTAGGGACCAGCTCATAGTTTATAAATAAATAAATAAATTAGTTCATAAATTAAACTCATAGGTTAGATGTAACAGGTCTAGACTGCCGGGGGGGGGG
Source organism: Scarus forsteni (assembly GCA_036419115.1). Taxonomy (NCBI): domain Eukaryota; kingdom Metazoa; phylum Chordata; class Actinopteri; order Labriformes; family Labridae; genus Scarus; species Scarus forsteni. The sequence continues at coordinate 22,373,250 of JAZDUH010000198.1, read as the reverse complement.
GGGGGGGGACATTGCGCTCTATCCCTCTCTCTCTCTCTCTCTCCACATCTGCTTTTGCCCCTTTTGTTTGCTCCTGTACTCGTCTCTGGCTCTGGTCTTGTAGGTGGCCTGGGATCCCCCGTGGAGACTGCCTGCTGCTGTGGAGTCATGAAGCCTCAAAACTACAATTATAAACATGACACATAGTTGGCCATTTTATTAGGAACACTCCATCCCCATTATCATTATAGCTGTTCATGTAGTTATTAGCATGATCTCCATATCCGTGATCGATACACCTACAGTATCTATTTTTTATTACCACATAGTCATGAAGTCCCTCTTGAAAATGGGATGTCACATCTCAAGAGGCCTTTAACACATTTATATTTAATGGAGACAAATACGGTAGGGATGACCTTGTGGTCTGGGCACCCATGAGTTCGTCACTACCATAAATTCTTATTTTCAGTAAGAATATCTAAGATTATACTTCTATAAAATGATCACCACAACCATTCAGACATGAGGACCCTCTTGAAAATGAGATGTAGCATCTCAAGATGCTAACCTCTAATAAATCAGACGACAGGTCTATGGTTCATGAACCTGTCCCTAACTTTAGTTCTTATTCTAGTCCACTTGTCTCCTCTTACCTCCCTTCCTTCACCCTCACACCAACACAGCATGGTGTGGATTTGCTGTTCATCATGAGACTGGGATCCACATTCAAGATTTCCTGCTGCTTAACAGAAGGTTTTTTCTTGCCGCCATGATGGAGGGATTCATGATTGGCTATATGGATTCATGTTGGGTGTTGGATGTATGTATTTGTATATATATGTATATGTGTATTTTGTATGTATATATGTATCTATGCATATATGTGTATCCATAAAATGAAGAGCTTTATGCTCTATTGTAAAGTGTCTTGAGATAACACTTGTTATGAATTGACGCTATACAAATAAAGATTGATTAGTCAGTGATAACTCAGTTCTCTCTCTGAAGACCATCTGAGCTGCATTAGAGTCCACCAGAGCTGAGCTCTTCAGTCAGGGGGATTTGAAGAAGGGGATCCTGGTGTCCCTGGTTTCTGTCTGATCCTGATGGCTGTAGGAGCTTTTGTAGGTCAGAACTCAGACCTCAGCAGCAGGGAGCAGGACAAGTCCAGAGAGCTTTAAGGTCCAGAGAGAGTCTGACAGGGACATGACGCTCCCTCCTGCGATCCTACTCTGAAGAAGCTCCGCCCCCTTCACCGTATCTCACCTGACAAACCAGAAAGGCTGGTGTTCCTTTTGACTCAGAGGAGACGCTCACACACTGTCAGATCGACTAACGACAAAAAACAGGATGAGCTCCACACCAGGAGGAGGTCTGTAAACTCTGAGAACTGTGGGAACACCAACACCTCCAGCAGGTCCAGACTCCACAGACTGACGGAGAGCTTCAAGGTCCAACCAGAGTGAGAGAGACTCTCAGGGACGGAGCAGCTTCATGTTCTTCTGAGACTCTGATTCACTCTCAGACAAAATGGCATCCACGTTTGAGGAGGACCTGAGCTGCTCCGTCTGCCTCGAGATCTTCAGGTAAGCAAAACAGATTGTTCCCCCAGGCTGATTCCACAATGAACTCCTAACTTCAAATGACTCTTTGCCATATATACAACCATTCACTGCACATATCATCCTGCTTTTGTTCATGCACCTGTGAACTTTGCTTCTTGTTTCTTCGTGTGTGTTTTTGTTCATCTTGTAATTATTGTAAATCTTTTATTCAAATTCTTTACCTTAATTTTATTATTATTTAAAAGCTTGATTCTGCTTCTGTTCTGATTATATATGTTTATACTCTCTGTGTTTATTTAATCTGTACTTAAGGAGTGAAGTGTACCAGCGTGAGTTTCTTTATATGTTTAACACACCAGGCTGATAAAGCTGATTCTGATTCTGGTTCTGATTCAGAGATCCTGTGATCCTGTCCTGCAGCCACAGCTTCTGTAGAGAGTGTGTGGAGAAGAGCTGGAAGGACAAGGAGGACAAGGAGTGTCCACTCTGTAAGAGGAGACACTCAAAGGACTTTTTACCTCCAAACTTTACTCTGAAGAACCTGTGTGAAAAGTTTCTCCAGCAGAGAGATCAGAGAGCTTCAGAAGATTTCTGCAGTCTGCACGCTGAGAAGCTCAAGCTCTTCTGTCTGAACCATCAGGAGCCGGTGTGTCTGGTCTGCAGAGATTCAGGAGAACATGTCAGACACAGATTCACACCCATCAATGAAGTTGCTCCACAGCAGAAGAAGAACCTTCAGGAGCTCCTGCTGTCCTTAAAGGAGAAGATGAAGCTTCATGAAGAAGTCAGAGTGAAGTTTGATCAAACTCTGAGACACGTGGAGGTCCAGGCCCGACACACAGAGGCTCAGATCAAGGAGACGTTCAAGAAGCTCCACCAGTTTCTGCAGGAGGAAGAGGAGGCCCGGCTGAGAGCTCTGAGGGAGGAAGAGGAGCAGAAGAGCCGGAGGATGAAGGAGCAGATGGAGGCTCTGAGCAGAGAGATAGAAGCTCTTTCACAAACACTCAGAGACACTGAGGAGCAGCTGAAGGCTGGAGACATCTCATTCCTGAAGAACTACAAGGCTGCAGTGGAGAGAGTGCAGCAGCGCCCCCTGCTGGAGGATCCACAGCTGCCCTCAGGAGCTCTGATAGACCAGGCCAAACATCTGGGCAACCTGGGCTTCAACATCTGGACCAAGATGAAGGACCTGGTCTCCTACAGCCCCGTCATCCTCGACCCAAACACGGCTCGATCATATCTCATCCTGTCAGAAGATCTGACCTCCATCAGACGAGAAGAGAAGTATAGGGAGCTTCCTGATAATCCAGAGAGGTTTGATGTTTACTGTTCCGTCCTGGGCTCTGAGGGTTTCAGCTCTGGAGCTCACAGCTGGGACGTCCAGGTTGGAGACAGTAAATACTGGGGGTTGGGTGTGTTAACAGAGTCTGTGCAGAGGAAGGGAGACAAACTGTCTGGATTATGGAGAGTATGTTTATATGATGGTGAATACAGAGCTCGGTCACCAACACATCCACGCTCTGTCCTCTCAGTGAAGAATCGTCCAGAGAAGATCAGGGTGAGTCTGGACTGGGACAGAGGACAACTGTCCTTCTCTGATCCTGATACTAACACACACATCCACACCTTCACACACACCTTCACTGAGAAAATGTTTCCATATTTTGATGTTAGAGACGATCATCCACTGAAGGTCTGTCCTCAGGAGGTCTCTGTGGCCTTCAAACTGAACTAAAACCTGCTGCTGAAGCTTCTTTCCTCAGGGTCCACCTCGGCTCCTGATCCTCCAAAGGGACAGTCCACTGAGACGGGGATGGTGGATCTTTATGTTCAGACCTTTGGGAGGACCTGCTGTGGAGTTTTGAGGGTGTAAATCCGTTTGGACCCTGACTGATCAAATCAAAGCTCAGACTTGAATGTCCTTTATTCTGATCTGAACTAAATGATGGAGAGTTATTTTTGTATTAATATGTTTATTTGGGAGTATTGCATAGACATTAATTAGACATTAATGAAATGATTACATTAACAGCTGACAGACTGACAATTCCATATACACATAAATATATATATATAAAATAAAAATAACATAAAAAATATATATAAAAATAAATCTTTTGTCTGTTGCATCAAATACACAGAATAAAGAGGGATAGTCCATGTCATTTCTTACATCATCAGATTGTGCTCCCATTAAAGTTTTTTTTTTTCAAACTTTATATAATGAACATAAATATAGTACAAAAAACAAAATAAAAAAAAAAGTGAAAAGAAGGAAAGAAAGAGGGACCGCAGGAAAAAGTAGATAATAGAAAGAATAGAGACAGGAAGTGATTAGTTGAAGGAGAGAAAGAGAGAGAGCGTGAGAGAGCGTGAGGGGGGGTTTATGTGATTAATAGTTATGTAAAGAATTAAAGTAGGTCATAAAAGAATCCCATTTCTTTTGAAAAATACTCATATTGCCTCTGATAGAGTATCTGATTTTTTCCAATTTCAAAAATGCCATCACTTCTCCAAGCCACTGAGTACTGGATGGAGCTATAGTAGATTTCCAATGCAAAAGAAGGTGACGCCTTGCAATCAAGGAAGTAAAAGCTAAGACCTCTAAATACCTGTGACTAAGTTGAGTATAATTTTCTAGGACACCAAAAATAGCAGTATGAAAAGAAAAATTTACAGAGGTTGGAAGTATTTTTGAAATCAAATCAAAATATCTTTTCCAAAAATTATTCAGACAGGGGCAATAAAAAAACTAAATTACAGGGTGAATAATGACATTTATCACAGCAGTCTGTGACATCAGGATAGATTTGAGATAATCTAGTTTTAGAGTAATGGATTCTGAACAGCACTTTAAATTGTATAAGTGTGAGTCTTGCACATGTCGAGGTTGTATGCAGTGTGTCCAGAACTGTATTCCACCAATCATCCTCAAATATCAGCCCAAGTTCATCCTCCCAAGCCCTCTTTATTCTAGTAATGTGGGTATTATCAGAAGATAGTATATGTTTATAGATCTTGGAGATTTGTGATTTTTTGAAAGGATCAAATTGTAAGAGTTCTTCACATATTTGAGTTGGAGGTATTTCTGGGAAAACAGGGAATAATGATTTTACACAATTCCTTATTTGAAAATAACGAAAAAGGTGAGAGGATGGAAGGTGGAATCTAGTAGATAAATCAGAGAAACTACTGAAAGCATTATTTATGTAAAAGTCTTTAAAAGATTTTAGCCCTTTATTATACCAGATTGAGAAAGATGGATCAGAGAATGAAGGTTTAAATAAATGATTTGTCAATATGGGAGTCAAAATCGAAGGAGAGATGAATTTAAACTGATTTCTGAACTGAAACCAAATTCTCAAAGCAGACTGAACCACAGGGTTGTGTGTAAAACGTGGAACATGACTGTGATTCTAACTTGCACCAGAGCAAATCTGCTGATGCATACCAATAAGAGACCTTGTTGACATGTGCAGCCCAATAATACAATTGAAAATTCGGTAAGGATAAACCACCATTAAATTTACATCTTTGAAGTACATTTTTACTAATCCTGGGTGTTTTACCACACCATAAAAAGCCTAATATTATCTGCTTAATAGTTTAAAAAAAGTTTTTGTTCAAAAAAACGGGGAGACATTTAAACAAGAATAAAAACTTAGGTAAAATGTTCATTTTAATAGTATTGATCCTACCAATAAGTGATAGGGGTGAACTCTCCCATCTTTGAAGGTCCTCTTTAAGATTGGACATCAAAGGAGAAAAGTTAGCAGAAATGAGATCAGATAATGTTCTGGTTACTTTTATCCCCAGATATTTGAAACCAGCTGGGCTAATTTTAAATGGAATATCAGATTGTTTAAGTTGAAGTGCTAACTCATTTACTGGGTAACATTCACTTTTTGAGACATTGATTTTATAGCCTGAAAAAGACCCGTATCTTTTTAGAAGGGTTTGGATATTAGGAATTGATTTCATTGGTTCAAAAACAAATTATAATAAATCATCAGCATAAAGTGATAATTTAAATTCCATTTTCGACCTTAATATCCCAGTATATATAGAAGAAGATCTAAGATATATTGATAGAGGCTCAATTGCAAATAAGAGAGCAGAGAGTGGGCAGCCTTGACGATTACTGCGAGACAGAGAGAAAAATTTTGAATGGATACCGTTGGTGTGAATACTGGCTTGTGGAGAAGCATAAAGTAGGCGAATCCATGAAATAAACACCTCACCCAGCCCAAACCTCTTCAGTACCTCAAACAGATAATCATATTCCACTCTATCAAGTGCTTTTTCACTATCAACTGCAATAACTACTTCTGGGGTGATAGTGGAAGGTTTAGAATAAATAATATTTAAGAGGGAACAGACATTATAGAACAGCTGTCATCCTTTGATAAACCCAGTCTGTTCTTTTGAGATAATGGATGGTAGAATATTGTCTAAATGAAGAGCAAGAGCTCTAGCAAGTATCTTAGCATCAACGTTTATCAAAGAAATGTCTGTAAGAAGTGCATAAATCAGGATCCTTATCTTTTTTCAACAACAACTTTATAGAAGCTTGACGTAAGGTGGGAGGGAGATTTTTAGATTTGAGTGATTCGGTATATACAGAATGCAATATTGGAGCTAGTTTATTCTTGAATTTTTTGAAAAATTCAACGGGAAATCCGTTGTAGGTACCAGATCTGCTGGGGCTGCCAGATCGGCTCGGGGCCTGTGCCTACCGATGTCGTCACGCGATATGATTGGCTAGAAATAGGCAAAATGACGTAGAAGATTGTGATTGGTTCAGAGTAGGTTTAGAATAGTATTGTGTGACGGCGTATTAGGGCCACTTAAAAGAAATAACCAGTTGAAGAATAAACATCACACGCACAATACAGTATTAAGAATGAGGAGAGGCTGAAAATTAAAGGTACTACAGAGGAAAAATACAAAACATAACGGTAAAATGCAAGACTTGTCTGTAATTTACGCTAATAATGCCACAGATTGACGTAACACCACCGTCCGGCCGTTACGAACTCTTAACGGAAAAACAACCATAACTGACCTTTTTACAATTTTACAACTTATTACGTGTTGAAAAGGTAAAGATAATAAGCAGTGACTCATATATTTATTTTCGTGTACTCCCGTTTTTGAAGCCTCGCTTCCGCCGCATTGCATTGTGGGTAACAGTAGGCGAAGCAGGCTGGTCTGATGCATACTGTGAATTTTTTCCCGAATCAATACGCACTTCTAGAATAGTATGTGAATTCTAAAATGGCCAGAGGTTCGAGGTGAATTGAACGAACACAGAAATAAAGTAAACTGTGACGGTCTTTTAACCAAGCACAGCGTGACAGCGTGACAGCGTGACAGCGTGACAGCGTGACGTCATTGATAGGCGCAGGGCCCCGAGCCGATCTGGCAGCTCGAGCAGATCTGGTACCTACACCGTCAGGGCCAGGAGCCTTATTACTCTGCATTTTATTAATGGCACCAACAATTTCCTCCGTAGTTAACGATGAATTGAGACCTATGGCAGCATCAGGATCAATAGTGGGAAAGTTAAGTCCGTCTATAAAGGAATGCATCTCTGTAGAATCAGATGGAGCATCTGATTTGTATAGGGATGAATAAAATTCAGAAAATATTTAATTAATAGTAAAGGGGTCTGTGTGTAATTTCCCTGTTGAATCTTTGATATGAGGGATATTTTGTGAGGCTGATTTGCGACGTAGCTGATGAGCCAAAAGTCGACCTGCTTTATCCCCGTGCTCATAATATGTAGCACGAGAGTGTAAAAGAAGACGCTCAGCTTCTGCTGTTGTAATGAGATCAAACTCTGTCTGTAGAGAAATTCGTCTTTTCAATAGATTTGGAGAGGGGGAAGAAGCAATTTGTTGATCCACGTTCTTTATAGCATTGGAAAGATTTTGTATTTTGGATTGACAGGATTTTTTTAAGTTCGCAGAAAAGGAGATAATTTGACCGCGTAAATAGGCTTTCATTGATTCCCATAGAAGGGAGCAAGAGATAGGCTCAGATTTACTTCGATTATTTGCAATAAAGTCATCAATTGCAGCTGAAATAAATTTAACAAAATTATCATCAGATAAAAGCAAACTATTGAATCTCCACATTGATGAATAGCGAGGTTTGGGAGCAATCTTCATATCCATCGTAAGAGGAGCATGATCGGAGATAACAATAGGATGATAGTTAACAGATGTTACTCTTGATATTAATCTGGAATCGATAAAAAAATAATCGATCCTGCTAAATGATTTATGAACATGTGAATTAAAGGAATATTCCTTAGTCTGAGGGTTAAGAGTTCTCCAAGGATCAATGCAACCATTATTATCATAAAATCGGAGAGAGTTTTAGACATTAACGATGTGCTCATATTGAACGATCTAAATAAGGGGAGATGACTAAATTTGCATCTCTACCAAAAATGAGAAATGTATCATTCGATAAAGGAAGTTGTTCAAACAATTTATTCATAAATTGGGGACAGTCGAAATTAGGAGCATATTTATTGGATTGGGAACACCAATCCATAGCGTAGACCTGGCCTGTTCATCTCTCGTAGCTGGCGTCTGACATCCTTGAAAGCTGCCCTGGCACGAGCTGTCTTCATGGTGAAGTCAGGGAAGATTGAAATGGTCATACCCTGGATCCTGATCCGTTGCTGCTTCTTGGCTCGGTTTAGAATGTCCACACAGTCCTTGTAATAGTGTAGATGCACCACAATGGGACGAGGAGGTTCGTTTTGTCTGAGCTTAGATCTGAGAGTGCGGTGCCAGCGATCAATGAGGGGATCAAGTTTGAGGGCTTCTTTAAGTAGAGAGGCAACCCCTTCAGAGGTAGAGGCCGCTGTCGTATCCTCCGGTACACCCACAATTCGTACATTATTACGTCTGGACGGTGCTTCAAGATCTTCACACGAGTTTTCAAGCTTTAACAGATCAGCCGATAGCTGTTCTACCTTCGTTTGGAGAGGAGAAACATCATCCGAGCAAGTCGTCAGAGCGGTCTCCATCTCATTAACAGTGTGCTTCATGGCGTGTACATCAGACTGGGCGCTAGCGATGCTGCTAGTTAGCTCCGTTTTTATTGCGTTTAGCTCTGACTTCATGAAAGTTAAGTTCTCACCTAGGGCCGCCTGTAGCTCAGTCTTGAAGATAGCAGACATTTCTTCACGTAGCGATGATATTAATTCAGTTTTAAATTCATCGCGAGTTGTTATGTCTGTTAGCATACTAGCATCGGATGCCGGCGAAGATGGAGAGTCACTGCTACAGGGCGAGGCTTCAGCTTGCGATGTAGGCCGCGGTGATTGTGCAGGGCAGTCTGTCTCCCGTCTACGTTGTTTCTGGTTTTTCACCATTCTGGATGACTAAAAAACAACTTTGAGTCTTTTAAGCCAAATAATAATACCACATTAATTCTCTGGGTGCACTTATTATAACACTCAGGGGTGATATGCGGGAGCAACGAGAGAGTGCGTCCTACTCCATTGCCTGTTAGACCGGAAGTCAATGATGGAGAGTTCTGCTCAGCTGGAACATCTTTGCTTGGTTCTGGTTTCTTGTTGTTTCTGCCTTGACCTGCAGTCTTTGTCCGTCACAGATTTTCTTTGACTGAAGCTCCGTCCTCAGAAATATGGACTTTTCTGTCTCTAAATGTCTTTATTGGACAGACAGAGACAGTGGACAGAGTCAGAGAGGGGGACCTGCTCACTGATATTTGTAGAGATTTTCCTTCTGTGCTCTAGATTCTGATTTTAACTGTCCAGACAAATGCTGCCTCTGTTCAGGTGTAACAAACTAAATGGTGTGTGAGCTGATCTGTGTCTCTAAGTCCTGAAGTTCATCATGGTGGCTGCTGAACGTCTCTCTAAAATGGAGGTTGTCCTAACGAGCAGATCAGCTGTGTTGGTGCTTTATTTTTAGATTTAAAAAGGACATTTGAAATCATTGACCAACACACTTTAATAGCAAAATTAACATACTACAATTTTTCTATACAAGCCATAAGCTGGATTAAATCAGATTCATCAAACAGAAAACAGTGTGTCATGGTCAATGGTGTCACATCACTGCAGGGCCCATTAGGAGTCCCACAAGGCTCCATACTGGGACCCCGTTTGTTCACTTTATACATTAACCATCTTTGCAATGCTTGCTCTCGTGTTTACTTTCAAATGTATGTTAATGATAATGTAATTTTTGATGCTCTCTACGCAGCCTGGGGAGACCTCTCACTCTGGTGTATTTCTGGGAGATGAAGAATTACAGCATGTTAATGAGTTTAAGTACTTGGGTGTCATCTTGAATTCTTTTCCTTCCTTTTAGAACCACATAAAAACATATCCTATATTGTTAAATTCAACCTGTCCAATTCTGATCCTCTCACATGTTTACTGCTTAATTAGCTGGTCATTTAAAGGAGTAGCAACTCTCAAACCCATTAGATAAATAAACTCACATCACTGCTGTAACATCCTTTCAAAGTAAAATTTGTTGAAGCAATCGTCCAACTTTTTGTTGTTTTTGTGTCTTGACTCCTGAGTCCACAATTAGAGAGTATTCTTTCAACTCTGCAGTAACATGTAAGAGCTCTCCCACTGCTAACTAGCTTAGCTCAAATAGCTGGAAATCAGTGGAAGATATTAGCCTGCTTCTGCCTACAGTCATCAGATTAACTCATCATCAACTCTAAATGGTCCTGTGTGCTTGTTGTGACTTGTTTTTTACTGCACTAAACGATATTATCTTTGAATGTTTTGTTGCCCGACTTTTGGAGTAGCTTGAGCTCACAATGTAAAGTTGAGTCGAGTCTTTTAAACGACTCTTTTAAGTGCACAATGAGAACTGATTTGCAGTTGTGAGTGAGTTGTTCATTTGGGAGCCATACTTAAATTTGCAGGCAATTTTCATTTAAGAATGGCTCACAAACAAACAGCTCACTCACAAATATGAACCAGGTCTCATTGTACATTTGAAAGAGTCGTTCAAAAGACTCGACTCATTCATGAACTTCACATCACTAGCTCAGACCACCGCAGAACAGGACTGCTCACAATACAATATGTACTCAATACATGTGAATTGTGAGCAATGAGTTTGCTACTAACAAAATTCCAGACAAGTTTTCTTTTAATACAAGAGGAATAAAACAAGGAATGGTTATAAATGATTCTACATCCTAAGAAACTTAAATTCAGGTCCTCAAAGATGGTAGACCTAAGTTCAAATTTGGAGCATGAGCTTCATCATGTAGTTTGGCTTCTACTTTGAACTGTGTGGTTGTTAACATTACCCAAAGAGTATTGACAACAACTGTCAAACACCGAGGCTGTATTGACTCTTTAGAATCTGTATTCCTAAGGAGTGTGTGATGATATTTTGAGCACAGGCCTACTGTGGAAGTAGGTCAACAAAGCAAAGCCTCTGTTCAGGATTAGAAGATAGTACAATGATAGTAGAAGATTACAGAACATAGGGAGGTACAAAGAACGAGTCACAACAAGCACACAGGACAGTTGAGAGTTGCTGAAGAGTAAAGGCAGAGGCAGGCTAACACTTCCCATTGACTTCCAGCCATTCGAGCTTAGCTAATTAGCAGTGGCTGACCTTTGTCTGTCTTTTACGTGTTACTGCACACACAGTTGAATGAATGGTGTCTATCTTCTGATCGTGGACTCAGGAGTGAGGCAAGACACCAAAACAACAAAAATGTTGGACGATCACTTGAAGCTGTGGAAACTTCCAGAAGTTCAAAATTGTTTGAATGTTGCATAAATCACAAGGGCCACAGTTTGAAGAGAGTGTGAGGTTCCCCTCAGATGAACCAGCTTTGGTCAAAATGTTCTGTCGTTCTGAGGTCCTACATTATGGATCAGTTCTCCACCATCAGTCAGAGAAAGTTCCAGCTTTGTAACTTTTCAGGGTGGTCTGAAGGTGAGGCTCAGGACAAACCAGACCTGTGAGCATTTATAAATGTAACCCCGGGATAAATCCCAGTTAGAATAAAATAACTCTTAGAGTATATCACTTTAAGAAAAGTCTATAGTTTGTGTGAAATACACGTCCCTCAACACGAGGTATGACAAACTATCATGTTAGCTTAAGGACGTATCCTTTTTGTTTGCCTGCTTCTAATTGGCCAGTTTAGAGAGAGGCCTTTGTTTTCTTTAATTGTAATTGGCCGAGAGAGAGGGAGGAGAGGGGAGAGAGTGATGAAGGAATGGCGGAGTCTGCCTTTCCCCGTTGCAGTGTGTGTTAATTTTCCTTTTGTATAGTATGGCTATTCGCTAATAACTGTCTAACAAAGGTTGCTTTAAGTTAAAATATGCCTAACCCCTTGAAAGTGTAAAGTGTGGGACGGCTGAAAGTTATTTATGGACTGTACCCTGAAGACTAACTGTAGCTCCGTAGGCTACTAGCCTGTTAGCATGCTTGCCCGTACTGAGTAAGCGCGATATACGGATTGTTGCGCCTTTACTGCTCAACGTCAAGAGGGATACCCGCTGTTTCCCTCCCTTGTCCTTTGGACTACACCACCGCCGACGCCGCTGCCGAGCCGAGGGCTGGACATCACAGCTGCCGAGCCGAGGTGTGGAGGACGCCGCCGCCGTAGCCGAGCCGAGGTGTGGAGGACGCCGCCGCCGAGCCGAGCCGAGGTGGGGAGGACGTCGCCGCCGCTGCTACCGAGCCGGGGTGGGACAACGCTGCCGCCGAGCCGAGGTGTGGGAGACGCCGTGGACACCGCCGCTGCTGAGCCGAGTTGAAGTGGAATGTGGATGTTTCTTCAGGGGTACTGAGCCTGGTTCCTGACCCCGTTTCTTCGTTCGTCATATTCACAGTCATAGTAAGGAGACCGTTCAATCGCCCACTTGACACTGGTGAGTGAACGCAGACCTGTTCTTAAGGCTGCCTACGTTTCTACATTGCATCGCACTCAAGCATCATTCAGGCCTGCAATGAGGGTTTTTGTTTACGTTATTTGCTGGCTTTTGTGTTATTTTCTGTGGGCCCACTGGTTGTGTATTAATAACCTATTTGTTATATTGGGGAGTTAAATTTAAAGTTTTACTGTGGTGAAACGGGAAATATATATATCCAAACTAAGATACTTGTTTACCCTATTTTTGTTACTTTTATAAGGACATTAAGAGAGGTTATAGGACCATAATTTGTGACCTAACTAAGATTTTCAGGGCATAAGGTGCCCTTGTCTTTTGTATTGATTTGGTTTGGACTTTAAAGGAAGGCTTTGCCATTTCCCTTTAGGGAACAAGGTTAATTAAAACTCTCAGGAGTGTCAAGTTTAAGTTTATTTCATTATTTATTTCATTTTGTTTAGAAGGCACAAATAGATTGACTTTGTCAATAAATAACCCTGAAATTCATATTTTCTTGTGATCAGTTTCTAGAATAAGAACAGTTAAGAGGTTATTTTATTTTGCATTGTGAAGAGGTTAAAACAATCTGTTACATTGTATCTGCATTTCATCTGTCGTGAAAGTTAAAGGCACTTAAGTAGGCTAAGCCACTAGGCACATAAACTCTTAAGAACAACACAAAGGACAAAATAACCATTAGGTTTAAGCTAAAGAACCCAGGGCGCTGTATCTGAGGCTAGTGATACATAGGAAGCGCTACATAAATGGAGGCACCGCTGGGATATTTGCAAATTAAAAGAGTTTAGCCAGTATAGCCTGCCTTAAAGTGAATCCTTATTGAGATTTTAGTTGAACCCACTCAGAATTAAGACTTTTAAAGTGATTTCAATAACAGTAAAGTGTTATTATAGCACTTCATAAACCTAGTGAAGAAGAAAAAAAAAGAAGAGAAATATGTCACTACTTAAAAACTGGTGTAAGGGGGAGGGATTAGACCTAGCCCACGCCTTAATAGTGAAGCAAGCCCCTTTAGAGGCCACAGTTGAGACCATTGAAGAGACCCTTAGAACCATTAAAGCACTTGGGAGAGTTAAGGTCAGAGGACGAATGTTTGACCCCCAAACCCAATTATTAATGGTATTATGTGAGTGTAGTGAAAAAGTAAACCCCAAAGCCATTCCACTTGATGTGCCTTCTGTTGATGGAGGTGAACTGTGGACCCTGCATGAACCTACCGATGGAGAAGACGCCATCACAGGTAATGATGGAAGAGACCTATCTCACGCACAAGAAAACAGCTCCATTCCCACAGGAGAGACAACTGAACCTGAAACATTGCTCACTGACACTGCATCAGGGAACTCTGCTGAGTCCATCATACGAGCAGTGGGAGACCTGCTTGCCAAAACAATGAAACCTGCTCCAGAAAGTAATGTTTTCAGACGTCTGCGGGCGTATTCTGGCATAACACCTACACCTGCTGGAGAGGAGAATTTGGACACCTGGATGGAGCAGGCACGGTTGATGGTGGATGAATGTGACTGTTCTACACGGGAGAAGCGAAAGAGGATTGTGGAGAGCCTGAAAGGACCAGCCCTAGAGATAGCCCAAGCTGTAAGAGCTAATGACCCTGATGCTACACCTGAGGAATATATTGAGGCCCTTGACAGAGCTTTTGGGACCTCTGAAACAGCTGAGGACCTCTACTTTTCATTTCGAGCCCTGCGTCAAAGCTTTGGCGAGAGACTTTCCGACTTTTTGAGGAGGATAGAGCGACTGTTAACCAAAGTGGTACAGAGAGGAGGGCTACCTGCTGGCCAAAGAGACAGTGCACGCGTGGAACAACTACTTCGGGGAGCCACTGAGTCAGATTTAATGCTCCTACAGTTACGTTTGAGGGAGAGGAAGAGCAACCCACCCTCTTTCCTGACACTGTTAAATGAAATTAGAGAAGAAGAGGATCAACAGTCAGTAAGAAGAAAAGCTGCACCTAGCTCAGTCAAACCTGTGGTTAGACAAGTCAGAGTAGAGGATGAAGTTAAGGTAACAGATCCTGAAGTTAAAGACTTGAGAGCCCAAATTGCAATGCTGCAGTCCCAAGTGTTAGAACTGGCCGCTGTGCAGTCAAAAGCCACCATTATGAACAAACCCCTGAAAGCAGCACCGATAGAGAAAGGCGCTAAGACCAAGTCTGATCCTGAGGTTCAAACCCTGAAGAAACAAGTTGAGGACATGCAAAGTCAGCTTGGTATTATGACTGTGACGCACACTGAGAAACCACCACCAAAAGAGTCTAGGTGGAGAGCAGCTTCCAGAGAGAATAAAGAAAAAATCAATGTCCCCAATAGGCTTAGTAACAAACCACCACCCCAAGGAAGCAATGATGAAGATTTCTTTTGTTATCGATGTGGGGAAGACCGACATGTAGCTACCCGTTGTACTGCCCCAGAGAATTCTGCCAAAGTCATACAAAAACTGGTTCGTTCTCTCAGGAGACACAAAGAAAACAATAAGGACCAACCACACCACGATAAAGAGACTCGAGACACCAACTGTTCTGTCAAACGAAGTGCAGTAGAGGGCAAAGACACTGTACACCTACCTGAAGGGTTAGTGGGTGGGACTTCACTGAGTGAGGTAATCATTGAGGGTCACCCGCTTGCAGCTCTGATGGATGGTGGCTCCACTGTCTCCATTGTATTTGAAAGTTGGTATGAAGAACATCTGTCCCACCTGCCTCTCAACCCCATTTCCAGTTTGGCCCTTTGGGGTCTCAGTGAGTCCTGCTATCCCTATAAAGGGTATATAGCAATGAATGTCCAGTTCCTGGAGGATGGACCTAACCCTGAACCAAAAACTGTGTTGGCACTGGTGTGTCCAGATCCCAATGGTCCCGATCAACCACCCGTACTCTTTGGGACCAATGCTAGGAAGTTTCGCCATGAGCCAAAAACTCCAAATGGACAAAAATGTAATGGACCAGCCCAGACATGGCGTGTGTGCACACAGTCACCTGTTGACCTAAAACCTCTAACTGGACCTGTGGATGATGGTATTGGACAAATAAGATGGATGGGTCCCGGACCGCTTAAAATTCCCCCTGGTGGTTCTGTGTTTGCTGCCTGCAAAGTCACTGCCAAAGAATCAATGGATAAAAATGTATTAGTGGTTGAAGCCCCTGTCCAACACCCTCTTCCGACTGGAGTCCTAGTACCCCCATGCGTCCTCCTACCCTCTGATATGGATGTGAACAACTTTTCAGTATTACTGAGGAATGAGTCACTGAAAGCTAAGTCCATCCCTAAGGGCACTGTCATTGCCCATGTCCACAAAGCTGAAGTAGTCACCGAGCTACAACGAGATGAGAGGTCTGCTGCAACACTAGATCCTGGATTGTTCAACTTTGGAGAGTCCCCCATCCCTAGTGTTTGGAAAGAACGACTTGCACGCAAGTTAGCGGAAAGAGCCGACGTCTTTTCCCTTGGAGAGTGGGATGTGGGGTTGGCAAAAGGTGTTGAACATACCATCCGCATCAGTGACCCTCGACCTTTCAGAGAACGTTCCAGACGACTTGCGCCAGCCGATATCGATGATGTGAGGCGCCACCTACAAAAACTACTTGCAGCAGGAATAATTAAAGAATCACGAAGCCCATATGCTTCGCCCATTGTTGTGGCCAGAAAAAAGAATGGCTCCATCCGGATGTGTATTGATTACCGGACCCTGAATGCTCGCACCATCCCTGATCAGTACACAGTCCCCAGAATCGACGACGCCCTCGACTGCATGACAGGCAGCCGTTGGTTTTCAGTGTTGGACTTGAGAAACGGTTACTACCAAATCCCGATGGCCAAAGACGACAAGGAGAAGACAGCCTTCATATGTCCCTTGGGGTTTTTTCAGTTTTAGTGGATGCCCCAAGGCATCACAGGAGCCCCTGCCACATTTCAACGCCTAATGGAGAAGGCTGTTGGGGATATGAACCTGCTCCAGTGTTTGGTGTATCTCGACGACCTGATAGTGTTTGGAAGGACTTTGGAAGAGCACGAGGAACGCCTCCTTAAAGTGCTTGATCGCCTACAAGAGTATGGGTTGAAAGTGTCCATCGATAAATGTCAGTTCTGCCAGCCCCAGGTCAAGTACGTTGGCCACATCGTATCAGCTGCAGGTGTAGCCACCGACCCCGAAAAGGTCAGAGCAGTTGCTCACTGGGAACAGCCAACAGATCTTAAAACCCTGCAGTCTTTCCTGGGTTTCTGTGGCTACTATAGACGATTCATTGCCAACTACTCAGCCATCGTAAGACCTCTGACAGACCTCACTAAAGGCTACCAGCCAACCCATCATGTCAAGAAAGCAGCATCTCAGATGGCCAGCTATTACAAGAAATCTGAGCCGTTTGGAGATCGGTGGACCCCTGCCTGCACCGCTGCCTTCCAAAAGATAATCCACTGTCTCACACAGGCTCCTGTCCTGGCCTTCGCTGACCCAACAAAGCCCTATGTCCTACACGTTGATGCTAGCTTTGATGGTTTGGGTGCAGTACTGAATCAAGAGTACCCAGAGGGGTTGCGCCCTGTAGCCTTTGCCAGTCGAAAGCTAAGAAACTCTGAAAGAAACTACCCTGTCCATCAACTTGAGTTTCTGGCATTGAAATGGGCCGTGGTCGACAAGTTCCACGATTACCTATACGGTGCCAAGTTCACAGTCAGAACCGATAACAATCCACTGACATATATTCTCACGACTGCCAAACTCAACGCCACGGGGCATCGTTGGCTGGCAGCTCTGGCTACCTATGATTTTGGCATCCAGTATAGGCCAGGTAGAGAGAATGTGGATGCAGACCTGCTCTCCAGGAACCCAAGTGGTGGAGGCGAAGAATGGATACCCCCATCAGGAGTGAAAGCCCTTTGCAAAAGAGTGATTGTCATTGCGTCCCCAGACCCTCCAAGTCGGTGTGCAGATCAGCTTGGTGTTTCCCCCTCAGCTATCCCAGACATGTACGCCTACCCAGTTTGGTTGAATGAGAGTCCTGTGGAAAAGCTCAGTCCCAGGGATGTGCTAAGGGATCAGGATTTGGATGACCTGATTGGGCAAATCAAGCAGGAAATAAGAGCAAAACGCTGGCCCTGTCCCCTTCAGAGTACCCATGCCGAGGCAGCCATCTTTCAGAGAGAAGGAGACAAGCTACAGTTGCAGAGGGACCTTCTCTACCGGAGGGTAGTGAGGTCATCTGGGAAAGAGACATTTCAGTTAGTGCTCCCAGAAAAGCACCGGGGCCTCGTGCTACAGTCTTTACATGATGACTTTGGTCATCTTGGCATCGAAAAAACCACTGAGTTAGTACGCAACAGATTCTACTGGCCACGAATGGCCAGCGACATTGAGCGGTACATCAAAACATGTGGGAGATGTGTGGCTCAAAAGACCTTGCCCCCCAAGGCCACTCCGTTGCATCAGATCACCAGCCGGGGTCCAATGGACTTAGTCTGTATTGATTTCCTGTCCATTGAGCCCGATTCCCGAGGAGTCGCCAATGTTTTAGTGGTCACTGACCATTTCACACGTTATGCCCAGGCATTCCCCACAAACAATCAGAAGTCTCCAACAGTAGCCAAAGTGCTGTTGGAGAAGTTCTTTGTCCATTATGGTCTTCCTGCACGTATACATTCTGACCAAGGGCGAGACTTTGAGAGTCGGTTGATAAAAGAGCTCCTGACCATGTTAGGGATAAAGAAGTCAAGAACCACTCCTTATCACCCGCAAGGGGATCCGCAGCCAGAACGCTTCAACCGTACCCTCCTTTCCATGCTAGGGACTCTCAGTCCAACACACAAACAGAGATGGAGTCAACACGTGGCCTTTATGGTTCACGCCTACAACTGCACCCGTAACGAAGCGACAGGGTACTCACCCTATTTCCTCATGTTTGGCCGAGAAGCCCGTCTGCCCATTGATGTGTGCTTTGGCCTTCCTATAGATGGAACAGATGCCACAACGCACCTCCAGTATGTTGAAAAACTAAGGGAAGAGTTGCGACATGCCTATAACCTAGCTTCGGAAGCTTCTCACAAGAACCATCTTAAAAACAAGCGAGGTTATGACAATAGAGTCCGAGTCCACAACCTGCAAGACGGTGACCGGGTGCTTGTTCGAGCCTTGGGGATTCCAGGGAAACACAAGTTGAAAGAAAGATGGAACTTGCAGCCCTATGTGGTCGTGGGAAAGCTTCCCAATCTACCTGTTTATTGGGTGAAGCCTGAAGAAGGGAGAGGTGTCATAAAAACCCTTCACCGAGACCATCTCCTTCCTGTAGGATTTCTGGTGAGGCTGCCTGGAACTCGAGAGGAGAGACAGTCACCTCAGAGGCCCTCAACAAGAGCCCCATGCACCCCCACTCTGACACAACCGAAACTGGATAAGGGACCAGTGACTGGTGACCTAGAGCAAAGTGGTTCTGAGTCTGAAGAGGAGGACCCTCATGATCCTTCTGGAGGGATCACCTATGCTAACTGGTCCATGTTGCCTCCTTCTGTTCAACAGTTGACTCACACTGATGATAGTCCCAATGCAGTCTGGGTGGAGAGAAGCAGTGTCCCTGGTGCTCATCCCAACGAAGAACTGTCTGACCCCCCTCCTGCAGCAGAGGAGGAAGCTGCTAGTGTTATACCACCGTCAGAGGACCCTGTGGCGGACACAGGACTGGATGTGGGAGACGTCCCAACAACTAGTGAGGCTGATGATGGGGTAGATCCTAAAGGCACCCCAATTGCTAAACGAGCTGTCAAGCCAGTCCTTCGTTTGAGTTATGATGAACCAGGGGAGCCCACTGACAAGCCCATTGTCATTGTGCATCGTGGGATGAAGATATGCATCACCAGCGACATGGGAGATGTCATCTCTGGGTCCCCTACACCTTCTTATAGTTTCCCAGTCAAGTGTGCCAAGTGCAACAGGAGTGGAACCAGCAGAAAGAGCCTTGCAGGTCTCACTATCATGCCCCAATCCACTAGAGAGTAAAGTCTAATGAGGACATCTAGACAATTAGAAGGGGGAGGGTGTAACCCCGGGATAAATCCCAGTTAGAATAAAATAACTCTTAGAGTATATCACTTTAAGAAAAGTCTATAGTTTGTGTGAAATACACATCCCTCAACACGAGGTATGACAAACTATCATGTTAGCTTAAGGACGTATCCTTTTTGTTTGCCTGCTTCTAATTGGCCAGTTTAGAGAGAGGCCTTTGTTTTCTTTAATTGTAATTGGCCGAGAGAGAGGGAGGAGAGGGGAGAGAGTGATGAAGGAATGGCGGAGTCTGCCTTTCCCCGTTGCAGTGTGTGTTAATTTTCCTTTTGTATAGTATGGCTATTCGCTAATAACTGTCTAACAAAGGTTGCTTTAAGTTAAAATATGCCTAACCCCTTGAAAGTGTAAAGTGTGGGACGGCTGAAAGTTATTTATGGACTGTACCCTGAAGACTAACTGTAGCTCCGTAGGCTACTAGCCTGTTAGCATGCTTGCCCGTACTGAGTAAGCGCTTCGGATATACGGATTGTTGCGCCTTTACTGCTCAACGTCAAGAGGGATACCCGCTGTTTCCCTCCCTTGTCCTTTGGACTACACCACCGCCGACGCCGCTGCCGAGCCGAGGGCTGGACATCACAGCTGCCGAGCCGAGGTGTGGAGGACGCCGCCGCCGTAGCCGAGCCGAGGTGTGGAGGACGCCGCCGCCGCCGTAGCCGAGCCGAGGTGTGGAGGACGCCGCCGCTGCTGCCGAGCCGGGGTGGGACAACGCTGCCGCCGAGCCGAGGTGTGGGAGACGCCGTGGACACCGCCGCTGCTGAGCCGAGTTGAAGTGGAATGTGGATGTTTCTTCAGGGGTACTGAGCCTGGTTCCTGACCCCGTTTCTTCGTTCGTCATATTCACAGTCACAGTAAGGAGACCGTTCAATCGCCCACTTGACACTGGTGAGTGAACGCAGCCCTGTTCTCAAGGCTGCCTACGTTTCTACATTGCATCGCACTCAAGCATCATTCAGGCCTGCAACGAGGGTTTTTGTTTACGTTATTTGCCGGCTTTTGTGTTATTTTCTGTGGGCCCACTGGTTGTGTATTAATAACCTATTTGTTATATTGGGGAGTTAAATTTAAAGTTTTACTGTGGTGAAACGGGAAATATATATATCCAAACTAAGATACTTGTTTACCCTATTTTTGTTACTTTTATAAGGACATTAAGAGAGGTTATAGGACCATAATTTGTGACCTAACTAAGATTTTCAGGGCATAAGGTGCCCTTGTCTTTTGTATTGATTTGGTTTGGACTTTAAAGGAAGGCTTTGCCATTTCCCTTTAGGGAACAAGGTTAATTAAAACTCTCAGGAGTGTCAAGTTTAAGTTTATTTCATTATTTATTTCATTTTGTTTAGAAGGCACAAATAGATTGACTTTGTCAATAAATAACCCTGAAATTCATATTTTCTTGTGATCAGTTTCTAGAATAAGAACAGTTAAGAGGTTATTTTATTTTGCATTGTGAAGAGGTTAAAACAATCTGTTACATTGTATCTGCATTTCATCTGTCGTGAAAGTTAAAGGCACTTAAGTAGGCTAAGCCACTAGGCACATAAACTCTTAAGAACAACACAAAGGACAAAATAACCATTAGGTTTAAGCTAAAGAACCCAGGGCGCTGTATCTGAGGCTAGTGATACATAGGAAGCGCTACATAAACATCTGTCTTTAATGTGCGTACATAAATACATCTGTGGATCTAACCTAAGTGCAAACTAACATTCATAATTACATCTATGTATGCTAACCATGAGCAGTGCTGTGTATGAACATGTCTGTTTATGACAAACCTGTGCAGTATAATTGTGGACAAGTGCACAATAATAATTTAGCACATTTACTGCAGTGTGAAACTTGTTAGCACTTTAGCACATTGAACAGCTGTCACATTTTAACACTGATGGTCTTTTTGTTCTGGTTTGTCTTTAGTAGATCTTCTATAGTGTTGTATGTGTGTTCTGTAAATTAATGTGGAGCTCATGTTTTGTGAACTTGTCATCTGGCTGCTGCCTGTTACTGCCTCCAGCCAGGTGAGAAGCAGGAAGGGAGGAGAGAGAGACTGAGAGCAGGTGAATCCTCACAATATTCATGTAGAGCAGGTTCACTGTTTGTGGTCACTTCTGGTATTGTAACTGAGATGCTCTGCCAGGTAGCCTAAATAAAGGAGACTGCATTTCACACAAAGGAACATTTGTTTCTGTTCATTTAGACATTCAGACTTTACTAACATTCAATAAAGGCTTAGTAGATGTTTGATTTTATCACAGAGGAAAACAGGACTTCACAATTTCAAGGAAACATAAAAATGTCTTACCCTTTATGGTTTAGGTTTTAGTCGACTGAATTATCAGCAGATTTAATCAACTAAAACTGGGCAAAAAAATAAAACAATTTAAATGAACCAATTATGTCTGAAATGAAAAATATTAAACCCTTTAACTCCCAGCTCAACTGTTTGACAGAGATCAATAAATTCAGGAATATATTATGTGTTAAATAAAAAAAACAGTAACTGTTTGTTTTTGTCAAAGTTCTAGAAGACAGAAAAAACTGCAAACAAGCCAAAACAACTGATATAAAGGTTTAAAAATCAAAAAGTTAATACTATTTATACCATCATTTTAATTTTAAGTGCTTACCCATTTACTGACACTATGATTTAAATATACTTTTTTTATTCATCAAAAAATTTTTTGTGTTTGTCAAACTCAAAATTATCAATTTAAGAAATTTTTTACTATATTATTCACAAACATTTCTGCCTTTTCTAACTGATTTTGTCCCAAATGTTTGTGTATTTTCAGTCATCATGCAGTAAACTGTTAGCTTTGAAAACCCACACAAGGAATATATCTGTTTTTTGGCTTGTTTGTGGACTTCTCTGTTTCCTGAAGTGTTAACAGAATCAAACAATGATTTGATTTGTTCTGTTCTTTAAAACATTAAATACCCCTGAATTTATTGATCACCTCTGCCAAACAGTTGAGCTGGTAGTTAAAGGGTTAAAGCAAAAGACTAAAACTAAATTAGAAAGTGTTGTCAACATTAAAACTGAGTGCCAGCAAATCCATTGTGCAGCATTAAGGCTGTCACAGAACTATTTATATGCTGACTAATGGCCCTTTTCCACTAGCCCTACTCTACTCTACTCGCCTTGTGCTGCTTTTCCATTAGCCCCAGTCGCCTGCCCAACGGCATGCAGTGTTGCTGTAAACAGCTGAGCGGCACTGCGATGACGTCATTTTGAGCGCAACACAACAATCTGTGTCTTTTTCTCACAAAAAGAGTAATAAAGGAAAGCAGAAGAAGGTTGCAGGTGGTAAGAAGAAATACCCCTTGAGAAGCACAGGAGAGTTTTGGAAGCTATACAACAGAATGAAGCCGAGGACGAGAGCAATCAAGCTGCAAAGAAAAAACGTATGAGTGTAAGCTAACGGTAGCTACCGCTAGCATGCTAGGTCGTCGCGCTCGTTACTTATCGATGACGACATCGTCTGACCAATCAGTAGCCGGCAGTCGGTGACATCATCCTTTTGTATAGACACAGCTCATTTAGAACCAGAGCGGAGTAGATACTAAACTAGCTTGTTTAGGAGGTACCAGGCTAGTGGAAACACGCTGCTAATCGAGTAGAGCCGAGCAGAGTAGACGTGCTAGTGGAAAAAGGCCATAAGAAATCAGAGTGTTTGTTTCACATCTATTCACAACAAATACTAATCATTAGAATATGGAAATATTATATATGAACATTGAATACAGTAGAAGGCCTAATGCAGGGGTGTCCCAATTTTTTACATTGAGGGCTGCATAAAGAGGAATTCATTGACAGCTGAACCACTTGATGCACCTCACTTTACGGTATTTAAGTAAAAGATTTAGGGTATAGGGGAAAGTTATCACCTGTGAAGGGGCCCTTGTAACCCCAGGCTATCACCTCATCAGGGAGAGAATGACCTTCTGAACAGCAGAGATGGGAGACACTGTCGGGTTATCTTCACTGTCAGACACAAAAGAGTAAACTGCAAGAATGTTGGTGCCTGAAGATGAATATTGCAATATACTTTGTAAATAAGACCTTTTGACAAATTAAATATGACAAAAACTCTGTATGATTGATGGTATTTGCTGCTGTTATCAAAATGTCTTTATTTGGGGCTCGGGCTTTGCAACGAGCCACTCTCTCCATAGCTTTGTATTCTACATGTATTCTACATGTATTCCACATGTATTCTTCCGTGCGTTTATTGTCAGTTTTTTTTTCTTCATCTTGCGGCCACTTTTTTGATTCGCATCTAGTCCTAGGGCTTTGAGAGAACCCCCACAATTTATATATCAAAACGTGCGGCTCGGTCCCGATCGGTGTGCTATGACTTTTATAAGAATTTCGCGAAAAAATGGCCGAGTTATTCGCGAAAAACCTGCGAAAAAAGTCCCATTGAAAATGAATGGAAAATCTCCTGAACACACCAAAAAATCACAGTTTTTCTAAGCACGACGGCAAAGCCGTCGTGACAGCTACAGAGCTCATTCGAACGTTAAAACGTAGCTGTATGTCTCCTCTGTCCAGGACTGAAAACGGTAAGCCCTACGGGCTTACCGTTTTCAGTCAGCGAGCCCTCAAATCTCCCTTGCGTCGGCCCAAAATCTCAGATCAGAGTGCAGATTTCGAAATAACAGAGTGTGAGAGCAGGCAGTCATCACTCGAAAAAATCCCCGAACAACTTGCGATATCGGCAAAACGGTACATAGAACCCGAATAATTTTTTCAGAAAAACAGATCTGAGACTCTTGTGCCTCATATAAAAGAAAAAGGGAAGCCTTAACTCATCTTGTTTTTAAATGAGACCCAGCTGTTCGGTCCAAAGTCCATTACTCGCTCTCATCTACTTCCATTATAAATTGACATGTAGTCCTCATGAGGGACAAGTTGTTTGTAAATCACGATAACTCTGTCATTTCTCACACTATCTTCATCAAAATTACATAATCACGATCCCAAGACTCTCCCGACGCTTACGATATCCTTAAATTAAAAATAGGTCCAATGGTGACGAAGATACAAGCCGCTGTTTGACACTGTCAGAAGTCATCATATTGTGATCACTTTAGACAGCCAAAGTGTTTGCCTCAGGCAGCACCTGCACCTGTAACCATGACAACGGAGCCTTAATGATCACTTGGCTAACTGCCAGGTCCTTCTCGGGGCTCAGTTAATCAGGCCACACAGGACCAACTAGAAAACAAAATTGATTCGCCATACATTCACTTAGAGGAATCATTCAAGTTTTAAAACGCAGCTGTATGTCTCCTCTCTAAACTGCTGTGTCGATCAGAAATCCACAGATTTTCAGTGAGATCCTTATCTGATCATCAGATCTTGAGTGAGAGAGCAGGCAGTCACCACTTAAAAAATCCCCGAACAACTTGCCGTAACGGGAAAACGGTACATCAGACCAGAATAATTTTTTCAGAAAAACGGATCTGCGAGTCTTGGGCCTCTTTTAAAGCAAAATGTGAAGCCCTAACTTATTGTTAAAATAAATGATAGCCAGGTGTTTGCTCCAAAGTACATCAATTTGTACCATAGAGGTCCATTCAAAGCTGAGAACTCGTGAATATTTTGGACAGGCTGTTAGTAAACCGCGATAACTCTGTGATTTCTCACACTATCTTCATAAAAATTACATATTCATGATCCCAAGACTTGCCCGACGCTCACAAGGTGCTCATAAATCCCATATCTTCAACAATTTTTGAAATATCAGCCAAAGTTCGACACCATTGAAGACCAAGAAAAAGCATTACAGACAGTCATTGTAATTGAAGCCCCTGTGTAACTGATAACAATCTATCTCTCCTTTTGAAGTTGATACATTAATCTGCTGTTTGATCTCTGTGGTCTGTGTGTGTGTGTGAGTGTGTGTTTGTTCTTATAACATTACATGGACCTAGACTTTAAACAGCACCGAAATTAGGGGACCCATTGTATTAATGAGGACACTTACTATAAATGTATCGTATGTTTCCCTAAATACAAACTTGGGTGTGTGAATTTGACACTGAAGCCTTAACAACATGCCCACTTTTAAAGTGTTTGTGGACATTAGTCTCTTTAGTCTGTGTGTGTGAGATTGTGCTTGTACTTATGATATTAAGAGGACCTTGACTTTACACAACGCCAGTATTTGGGGACACATAGTATCAATGGGTACACATAAAATAAATGTATGTTATGTCCCCTAAATATTCCAGTGCTGGCTTACATTAATAGTGTCTATGTGTGTGAATGAAAGACACTGAAGCCTTTACAGCTAGCCAACTTATAAAGTGTTTGTGGACATTAGTCTCTGTGGTCTGTGTGTGTGTGTGTTTGTACTTATGACATCACAGGGACCCACACTGACGTTGGGGGACACATAATATTAACCCCACTAGGTATATCAAGAACACAGCTCAAGGTCAGGTGCCAGGTGATGGTGATCAGTTTATCAGGCCACACATGACTTAAACACATGAATAAAGTCTCATGCCATCCAGAACTAAATCCCGGCAGCGGCCCGAGCCCCACTCACGATTCCCGCGGGAATTGTCTAGTTCATTCTACTGTTTCAGAGGCCAAATCAAAATGGGCAGCATTAAGTCCCTGGACCATAGTTTGGACTCCTCTGGCCTAATGACTCACTGAAGGAGCACATTTAAGTTCATTTTCATAAATCACAACCTTTGCGTGGGAAGTGACGTACGCCACTTTCAAGCGCTGTTTTTTGCATAAACAAGCTTTAAAAATGAGGCCCAGCCAGTGTTTGGGAAGTTACCTTTAAAAGAAGTGTTTGCTTGTTACTCGTTATTTCTTTAAAAAAAGTAACGTTACTTTACTTAGTTACCCTCTATGAAGAGTAACTTTTACGTTACTTTTACATTCTCAGCCTTAGACAGAACCCCATATCTGTTCCTGAATGTGAAGGCCTAAAAGTTCTACTGCAGGGAATAAAAAGTTATTTCTTCTTGCTCTTTATTTTACTAAATCATGTCACATACCCTGTGGAATCAGAGCTACTGTCCAGTGTTTCCACATTTTGCTTCTGAAATAAGCAACCTGGTTGATAAAGACAAGCCCAAAATAAGCAACCTCAAGCTATGTCCTTCCCTAATGTGAAGCATTAGTGAAGCATCTATTCAAGAAAAGAAGGTCGCTTATAATGTGCATGAGTGTGTTTGGGGGCGTGCACGATAACCAGGAAACGAGGAAGAGGACAAACTGCCTACTGCAGTCATGTTTTGTTTTATTGTTAGGAGCTGTAAGATAATCAGGGGGATTCACACAGACAGAAAAGCCCCAAGAAGAAACTTTACGTTTAGAAACAAGCCCAAAAAAACGCAACCTGTAGCTGTGACTCATGAGATATGCGGCCCTTAGAAGCTTATAACGAGCCGACTTGGCAACGCTGCTCATGTTTATTGTGGGCGATTGTGAAGGCAGCTTCAGTGTCAGATCTGTCTGTGGGAAAAAATAACATCACGCCACATTAAAAAAGGAATTACGTTTCGTTACTTAATTTTCAGTCGTAGTGCGTTACTTTACTTTTTACCCAACAAAGTAGTTACTTTACTGTATCGCATTACTTTTTAAACGCATTACTTTGAGCACAACACAGGTCCCAGGTCTGCAGGGTTAGTCAGTGATAACTCAGTTCTCTCTGAAGACCATCTGAGCTGCATTAAAGTCCACCAGAGCTGAGCTCTTCAGTCAGGGGGATTTGAAGAAGGGGGTCCTGCTGTCCCTGGTTTCTGTCTGATCCTGATGGCTGTAGGAGATTTTGTAGGTCAGATCTCAGACCTCAGCAGCAGGGAGCAGGACAAAGTCCAGGAGCTTTATGGTCCAGGGAGAGTCTGACAGGAACATGACGCTCCCTCCTGTGATCCTGCTGTGAAGAAGCTCCGCCCACTTCACCTTATTACACCTGACAAACCAGATAGACTGTTCTTCCTGCTGACTCAGAGGAGACGCTCACACACTGTCAGATCGACTAAAGACTAAAAACAGGACGAGCTCCACACCAGGAGGAGGTCTAAGAACTGTGGGAACACCAACACCACCAGCAGGTCCAGACTCCACAGACTGACGGAGAGCTTCAAGGTCCAACCAGAGAGAGAGAGACTCTCAGGGACGGAGCAGCTTCCTGTTTCTCTGCTGAGACTCTGATTCACTCTCAGATAAAATGGCTTCCACGTTTGAGGAAGACCTGAGCTGCTCCGTCTGCCTCGAGATCTTCAGGTAAGCAATGCAGAGCACTGCACACTAAAACCACCAGGCACAAGAACAGATTCTTCTCCCAGGCTGGTTCCATGCTGAACTCTAAACCCTTTAAACCTTAAAAATGTCTATTTACTGTTTATACGGTCATTCACTGCACATATCATCTTACTGTGCATGCACCTGTACACTTTGGGTCTTGTTGCTTGTCACTTGTCTTTTTTTTTATCTTGTAAATACCGTACTACTTTATTCGTATTCTTTACCTTCATTTTTATTTAAAAGTTTAATTCCTGCTTTGCGAGTTTCTGCTTCTGTTAATGTATATACACACCGTGTTAAAGGACAAGTTTGGTTTCTACAGCTTTCACATTGTTTATAGAATGAAGTAGAACAATATACTCACCCAGAAGGCTTTCCTGATCCAAACAGTGCTTCAGGAGATATTTAGATCCAAAATCGAGCGGCGGACATCTGTATAATGGTAGGGCATAGGGCATACAGCGCCGCTCCTAAAACTGCATTAATCGTCCAAAAACTCATTAGTTTCACCAATATTTCATCATGGTCCGCTCACGCTACTCCTCCATTACAGTCTGTGATGCTCCAGACATGTTTTTGTGGCTGTACTGACCTCTGAACTGAAGAAGAAGAATGTTTGCCTTCGCACATGCGCAGTACTCTCTGGAGTGCTGCCTCCGCGTCCTCCTTTCGATGAGCTCCTCATCTGTAAACTCTGGCTCGAAACTGTAAGGACACCCATCATATTCAAAGTTCTCCTCCACAACATCTTCATCCCATAAATATTCGGCCATTTTGCACAAAACTGGAAGAAGAAAGTCGTTGTGTAGCCGGCGGTCTTTCCCTGAAACAATGAGCCGCACTGCGCATGCGCGGAGGCAAATGTTCTTCTTCTTCAGTTCAGAGGTCAGCACAGTCACAAAAACATGTCTGGGGTGACATAGACTGTAATGGAGGAGTAGCCCAAGTGGACCATGATGAAATATTGGTGAAACTAAAGAATTTTTGGGTGATTAAAGCAGTTTTAGGAGCGGCGCTATACATGCCCCATGTGCTACCATTATATGGATGTCCGCCGCTCGATTTTGGATCTAAATATCTCCTGAAGCACTGTTTGGATCAGGAAAGCCTTCTGGATGAGTATATTGTTCTACTTCATTCTATAAACAATGTGAAAGCTGTAGAAACCAAACTTTTCCTTTCATGTAGTCTGTACTTAGACATTGAAATAAACCTGCTGAGTTTCTACATATGTCTAACATAGCAGGTCAATAAATCTATTTCTGATTCTGGTTCTGATTCAGAGATCCTGTGATCCTGTCCTGCAACCACAGCTTCTGTAGAGAGTGTGTGGAGAAGAGTTGGAAGGACAAGGAGGACAAGGAGTGTCCACTCTGTAAGAGGAGACACTCAAAGGAGATTTTACCTCCAAACTTTACTCTCAGGAACCTGTGTGAGAAGTTTCTCCAGCAGAGAGTTCAGAAAGCTTCAGAAGATCTCTGCATTTTGCATGGAGAGAAGCTCAAGCTCTTCTGCCTGGACCATCAGGAGCCGGTGTGCAGCATCTGTAGAGATTCAGAGAAACATGTCGGGCACAGATTCAGACCCATTGATGAAGCTGCTCCACAGCTGAAGAAGAACCTTCAGGAGCTCCTGCAGCCCTTAAAGGAGAAGATGAAGCTTCATGAAGAAGTCAGAGTGAAGTTTGATCAAACTCTGAGACACGTGGAGGTCCAGGCCCAACACACAGAGGCTCAGATCAAGGAGACGTTCAAGAAGCTCCACCAGTTTCTGCAGGAGGAAGAGGAGGCCCGGCTGAGAGCTCTGAGGGAGGAAGAGGAGCAGAAGAGCCGGAGGATGAAGGAGCAGATGGAGGCTCTGAGCAGAGAGATAGAAGCTCTTTCACAAACACTCAGAGACACTGAGGAGCAGCTGAAGGCTGGAGACATCTCATTCCTGAACAACTACAAGGCTGCAGTGGAGAGAGTGCAGCAGCGCCCCCTGCTGGAGGATCCACAGCTGCCCTCAGGAGCTCTGATAGACCAGGCCAAACATCTGGGCAACCTGGGCTTCAACATCTGGACCAAGATGAAGGACCTGGTCTCCTACAGCCCCGTCATCCTCGACCCAAACACAGCTCGTTTAGACCTCATCCTGTCAGAAGATCTGACCTCCATGAGACGAGAAGTGGAGTATAGGGAGCTTCCTGATAATCCAGAGAGATTAGATTATTACTGCTCTGTCCTGGGCTCTGAGGGCTTCAGCTCTGGAGCTCACAGCTGGGACGTCCAGGTTGGAGACAGTAAATACTGGTACCTGGGTGTGTTAGCAGAGTCTGTCCAGAGGAAGGAAGACATATTATCTGAAGTATGGAGAGTAAGGTTTTATGATGATGAATACAGTGAGTGGTCACCAACACATCCAGCCTCTGTCCTCTCAGTGAAGAAGTGTCCAGAGAAGATCAGGGTGAGTCTGGACTGGGACAGAGGACAACTGTCCTTCTCTGATCCTGATACTAACACACACATCCACACCTTCACACACACCTTCGCTGAGAGAATGTTTCCATTCTTTTATACTTATGATCCTCTGAAGATCTGTCCTCAGGAGGTCTCTGTGGCCTTCAAACTGAACTAAAACCTGCTGCTGAAGCTTCTTTCCTCAGGGTCCACCTCGGCTCCTGATCCTCCAAAGGGACAGTCCACTGAGACGGGGATGGTGGATCTTTATGTTCAGACCTTTGGGAGGACCTGCTGTGGAGTTTTGAGGGTGTAAATCCGTTTGGACCCTGACTGATCAAATCAAAGCTCAGACTTGAATGTCCTTTATTCTGATCTGAACTAAATGATGGAGAGTTCTGCTCAGCTGGAACATCTTTGCTTGGTTGTGGGTTCTTGTTGTTTCTGCTCTGACCTGCACATTTTTTTAATCAATGAAACACATCCTTATATTTTTAAATGTCATACTTCTTAAATCTGTTCCCTAAGTGGGGTGCTGGTTTGGTGGAGTGGTTAGCAACCAGGCACCCCATGTACTTGCTTCTGCCGGTCCAGGTTCGAATCCCGCCTGTGACCAGTTTGCAGAGTGTCTTCCCCTACTCTCTCACCCCTTTCACAAGCCTATCCACTGTCTCTCTCCTATCAATAAAGGCACAAAATGCCCAAAAAATACATTAAAAAAAAATCTATTCCCAAAGCGATGGCGGTTTGGATAATGGATTATATTATTTGATATTATAATGACTTAAAGGTCCAGTGTGTATTATTAAATGCTAAACGAAAAAAATATAAAACAACAGACTTGGTAAAAATGGAATATATTATTTTAAATTATATTTAAAGTAGTTTCTAATCAGCCTTAAATAATGAATGTTTTGTTTTCGTTACCTTAGAAAAAGTCATTTATATCAATCTAGGAGCGGGTCGCCCGTTTATGGGGGCCTCCATCTTGTGTCACCATCTTCTCCACCGTAACCCAGAACGGACAAAAATACGCTTTCGCGTTTTTTTTCCACCCCTACCGGAAATGCACAGTTGTGAAATAGACGAAGAAGAAGAGAGTGGTTACCAAGCAGCTGTGCTAATACAAACAAACATGGAGGACCACACGTACAATTTACCATCATTGGAGCGTGAATCATTGTCAAAGAAACAAAAACGGGATGAAGCCAAACGCAATCAGGACAGGATGAGACAGAAAAAACAGGGTCAACATCGGCGCTGCCTTTCCCAGATGGAAGTCCCTGAAGGATAAGTTTGCAGACAGACGCAGAAGTTGCCTGTTTTTTGCTGGACAGGTAAGACTAAGTGTTGAATTGTACTCTTATATGGAGCCGAATTTATTTGTTTACTTTCGGGAGAAGTCGGAGTAAGACGCAGAGAATGTATCTGCTATGAGAGGCTTATTTCACGGCCACAAGCAACTTTCTGTGGACAGAAAACATAGGCTGATAACTGAGCTATATAGCGCTGCTGATGAGACAAAGAGAAAGATTTTCACAGTACTCCTTAATTTTATTGTTTATTTTATAATTTGTCATTTAGGAGCACATGTACACATTGGTACGGTGTATATTTTAGGACATCCTCGGTCTCTGGAAAACCTCTGTGTCATTTCTCAGACCAAACGACATCAGAAAAACCCCCCTCAATAAAACCTCCGTCAGATAATACGGCCTCAGGCTTCAAAATGAAAGTCATCAGACAAAATACTGGAGAAATGGATTCAAATAAAAAACAGCCTCAGGTCGTAACAATATCAGAATCATCATAATATCATACATGTCAAGTCATCTTGAGACGGCATTCAGCTAAAAATCAGCCACTAGAAAACTTCCCATTTTCAAAATAAAAGCTTTCTTCATTATCTCCTATTAGTTCTTTAACGCTTTTGTAAATTACGCTCTTGTTTTGGAGCCGACCGGAAGTTTCTTCGATAGCATAATGGGGCCATAATGGCCATAATGGGGCTTAACAGAATGTCCGAAATACCGAAATGAAATTTGTATCCGTGCGTTTTATGGCTCAAATGACCACATTTTGGTATTCTACATGGTGACTTTCTCGCCTAAAATACTCTCTGAACTTTCAAATATGGTGAATCAACAGAGATATTTGATAGCTTGGTAGCTGGAAACACTCGTTGCCGACGCCATGTTGAAAAAAGGCTTTTAGTGCTTGGAGGGCCACCGTAGCTCAGGAGTTCTCCCAAAGGGAGGGGGGATCTCCGGAGTGCTGCAATCTCAAACCTCACCTTTAGATGTCGCTAAAAACTACACACTGGACCTTTAAGGCAGGCATGTCCAAAGTCTGGCCTGGGGGCCAATTGCGGCCCATGTTCAAATTTTCACTGGCCCGCAGTCTCTGTTATAAAATCAACTGTATGCAGCCCATGTGCACCGTTGACAGCTTTATAAAATACTTGTGTACAAAAAGCCTATTTTACATTTCCCCAGAAGATGGCAGTAAAAGTACCTTTTGTCATAATTTCAGCCCATCCCATTTCAAACATGGCGACTGTAGCTAAAAAGAGAATGGTTGACAGTGAGTGCCGCCGATTCCGGAACAAGTGGAAATTGGAGTATTTTTTCACCAAAATATGAAACAACTGTGTCTGCCTAATTTGCCACAAGACTAGCTGTTTTCAAGGAATTCAATGTCAAGCAGCACTACCAGACAAAACATGCTAACTACGACAAGCTGACTGGGGACGAACGTGGCGAAAAATTCAATCAATTGGAAGCCTGTTTGAATTGAAGATGTTTCATTAGGTAATAAGAGACAATTAGAGAAAAAAGCTGAACCCCCCCACACATTTTCACCTAATCAAATCTGGCCCTCGTGTCAAAAAGTTTGGACATCCCTGACTTAAAGGATAAGCTGTTTGGATAATCAACAGATCTTATGGTATTCTTCATACATACATAGAATGAACTGGAGCAATACAAATACTGATTGATTGATTGACTGACTGATAAATGTAGCAGGATTTATATTTTATATTATTCCACTTGCTTTCTGGGATTTATGTTCCTTTTTGGCATAACTGGCTCTAGGGTGTCCTCTCTTGGGTTAAGTCTATGTATACAACAGGCAGCTGCAATGCATTTCCATTGCATGAGAGATGTGCCCGAGGTGAGTTGCAGACCAAAACAGCTTGTACAATAACTATGTAGAAACATAAATTTCTCCTCTTGTAGGCTTTTAGGTGTAACAGAGTTGGAAATATTCTGTGTTGAATTTCTTCAAAATTAATGTGTTCACATTTTTATGTGACTTTGTCACCGCCTGGTGGTTTGAGTTGTGCGACCGCCGTGTTAAGGGTCCAAGCCGACCACCGTACACGCCTCGGCAAAGAGAGTTTCTCCTGCGCTGGAGGTGGGTGCGTGTGTGTTGCGCTGCTCTCTACCGGCTGCTCAAGCTAATGCTAGCTGGCTTGCTGTGCATTTATGGCCACGTTGTTTTGCTCTTGCGTTAACTGTGATTTTCATATCTTGTGTTGAACAAATAAGACCCTGCAGTTGCATTACACACTGTATTTAAAACCTGTGCTGATGATTTTGTACACCAGGTAGGCATTGTTTATGTTATGTTCTGTCACATTTATGATATATCCTAAATTTATGAAAACTTTGCTGAAAACCTAAAAAACAGCTCTTTGGTTGAACTAAAATTAAAACTATATGATCACAAATGAAAATATGTTATAGATATATTATTATATGATGTATTATTGTAACAAGAAAAAGAGAATCTCTCCTCCGCTGAAGAAAAGACCCTGCAGTTGCATTACACGCTGTATTAAAAACCTGTGCTCATGATTTTGTACACCAGATTAAAGAGGAAGCAAGCAGAGAGCCAATTCTGTGTGGTTGTGGAGTCCTTACTACACCATCCATCAACACCAGGATCTTAGAGATATCCAGAGTAGTCCACCAAACAACACAACCAGTTACATAAGCATACAGGGGTTTATGTAGAGGTTAAAGAGATGTATTAAGCGTAGTGTACTGTAGTTTTCATGAACTAAACTGTCTATATAATAACCCTGTTCACTTATTACAAGGTAACTAGCATTGTGCTAACTCTGCTATCCTGTTGTAGTGTGCTTCAGTATGCTGAGATGAGCCAAGTGTATGACCAGTATCAATCTGTTTCTACAGATAATAAACAGGACATACAGACAGAGCAGCCTCCTGCTTCTTACTCTTCACACAACCCAGAGTTAACGGGGTTTTCTTGAACCAGCCAGCTGCAACCAAAGTGCAACTGCACACGGTCACATAAAGATCAATAATTGTTGCTTGGTTTAATATACAGAGGTATTAAACAGCTTCCTGTAGAAGCTAAAACTTTAGATCTAAATCTGTCCTGATGCTCAAGTCTCTAAATCCAGCTCAGTTAGCTTCACAGCTCTCCTCAGCCAGCCTACAAACTGTGAAAACTTTAAATATGTCTCTGACAAAAGGCCTGAATCCAAACACTGCTGCAGGTTTGTTGTTCTCTCTGCAGGTTCTCTCCAATCCAGAAACTAATCTGGTTTAATCCCAACAGGAATCCAGAAAACTCACGCCCATAAATCTAAAATCTGACCACACAACTTTTCATTACTTCCATATTAGTGCTGTAATATGATCGATTTAACACAGTGGCTAAAGTCCACATAACAGGCTGGAATATCTGTGGACATGTGCATTGGTGTTTTTATTGTTTTAGAAATGTGACTACAATCACACTGCACCGACATCTTTATCGTCATATTGTAAAAACTGTTAATGTAATGTAAACTCCTTGGCTTTGATCATCGTCTCACCTTTAATTATTTTATTGGTTTTCCTGCATGAGGAAGTTGATATGACTTAAAGACTGCATGTTGCAACTTGCTATCCATTTTTTTATTCAATTTTTCAGGCTCTAATCTGTTTTAAAGGTCCCACCCTGGCCCTGCATTTTCATTTCAGTTTCTTAACTTCCTCATTTTTCCATGGGGTTACTGACGTAGATTTAGCCTTTTTCAATTTAATTTCAGCAATTAAATTAAGAGCACATTCAAGTTTACTGTTATAATTATCCACAATAAAAAGCTCTGATCCTGTTTCCATGTGGCTTAGTGAACTTTCCTCTTACATGGCATTAGAGAAAATTATGTTTAATCTCAAAAGAAAACCCCCCAAAAATCTCACTTCCATGATAAATGCTGGTCTGGCTTTAGGAAATATATGGGCAATACCTCATAGTCTGTAATGGGCTGATTAGAAGACATGCTTGATATAAATCAACACTTGGATGTATATGTGATAACATGGATTTGATCATCTTCTGCTTATATTCTCAAATGTTAATTGCATTCTTTTGTCTTATCTTTTCACCTATGACACCTTTATTTTTGTGCTGTGGTTCCTGTCCGGAGGAGGGACTGGTCATTTTAATTTAATTTGTTTTAATATTCATCCTTTATTATTATTATATAACTTCACTATTATTATTATTATTATTATTATTATTATTTACTAATTTACCATTTACTTACTTTTTCTCCTGCTGTTTCTTAGTTTTTTTTGGATTGCTGATATATTGGTTTGTTAATCTATTTGATATACCTTGATCCACCTCATTATTATTGTTATCATTTTGTTTATTTCATCTAATGTTTAACCCATTTATGCCCAAATTTCTTTCAAAGTTGTAAAGCATATAATTTTATCAGTTGAGTCCGTTTGAATCATATTATGTAAATCTTCTTTTTTCCATTTTGGGGAGGTTGTAGGTGTGGGCATTGACTAAGGTTAGGAGTTGTGTATCGAGAGAAGTGCACCTCCAACTGTACATCAAATTTGTTTTTAATTTAGTGAAACACAAGCTAATGTTAGCTAAAAAATAAAAATCGCTCAGCAGCCAGCAAAAAGTTATTTATGCGAATATAATAAAATCCTGTAGACACCGGCCTTGAATACCTGTGAATTTATTTAGCTTGGAAGAGTATTCTAAGAGGACCTAACTGCACCAGTGTACCTCATTCTACAATTTGAAATAAGTAAATTATCAAAATCCTGCAGACAGTGTTTTCCTTTAGTTAGCAACAAGCTATGTGCCCACTGGCAACTTTTGTTGTCAATCACAGAA
Organism: Scarus forsteni; assembly: GCA_036419115.1. Taxonomy (NCBI): domain Eukaryota; kingdom Metazoa; phylum Chordata; class Actinopteri; order Labriformes; family Labridae; genus Scarus; species Scarus forsteni. Next base: position 22,336,818 of record JAZDUH010000198.1, on the reverse strand, counting down.
AAAAGCTCATGAACAAAATATTTATCCTAGGTAAATTTGTTGGGGTGAAGGTTATTCTAGAGACTTGAATGATTAAAAAATTATAAATATGTTTTGGGGGAAAGCTTTAGAAATTTATGAAAATGACCTCTTTCAGGACGATCATGTCTCCCGCCAGAAGAAGGAAGCAGATGACGTCATGTGACAGGAACTACTTGGAAACTATTTTTTATGAACCAAAATCTTTATCTAAGTTGTCTATTAACACATAAGTGGAAAAAAGTTGCAATAGTACCATTAAGATGTTTTGTTGTGAGTAGAAAATAACAGTGATACACTTTGACAACAGTTGTTGCCAGTGGGGCAGAATGGGTTAATATCTCATTTCTATGCTCTCTTTTGTGGACTGAAAATGAAATAGAGATTTTTTTTTTTTTAAATCATCCAAAATAAAACCACAGGGGGCAGGTAGAACAATTGGAGGGTCATCTTCTAAAACACTGATGAAATTTGCAGCCACCCCAGGGGTCAGATGAGGCTTCCTCACAGTTCTCACAGAGGTCTCCTGTTGGATAAAAACAGTGATATTAAAAATCACACAGAAGAGGTCAGAGACAGCCAGGCCAACAACAGAAGACACACTGGTGGACAGGTCATAGGTGATGACCAGGTCCAGAATGTGGTCTCAATTGTGAGTTGGTTGCATGATTTGTTGCTTAAAATCCATATAGTTAAGGATATTTAAAAATTCACTGGAAACAGGGGCTAAAATATTATCTATGTGCAGGTTAAAATCACTGGTTAAAAATTCATACTATGTGATTTGTGTAAATTTGAAAAAAATCTGAAAATTGGGGGATAAAAAGACTAGTGGTTTAAGATTGTCAGGTTGATGAAAACAATGGAGTGGTGTTCAAAACTTGTGTATTGTTCAAATGAAACAGGTTTGGTGGCCAAAGTGTTCATAATAACTGAAGCAGTGCCACCTCCCCTTTTACCACTCCTTGTTGAAAAAGCAAAGTTAAAATTAGGTGGGGAGGCCTCAGTGAGAACAACTGGAGCATCTGTACCCAGCCATGTTTTGGTTAAAAATAGACACTCAAGTTTGTGCTCTAAAATCAGGTTATTTACAATAAAAGACTTGTTCAGCAGAGAGCGGACATTTAACAGGGCCATGTTTATCGTAATTGGGGCTGATCAGCTGGAGGATTTTGTGGTGATAAAGTTTTAGGGACAGATCTGAGATTATTGAAGTTAATGGAAGATTTGTGGGTTTGATGCATCGGCTGTCTCTGCTAAAGATTACTGAGATGTGTAATGAACATGAACTGTCTATTGCACAGGTGTCAAACTGATCCAGTAAAGGGCCACTGTGGCTGCAGGTTTTCTTTCCAACCCAGCAAGAACACACCTGATCCAACAAATCAACCGAGCAAAGACAATCCAGTTGATTGAGTAATTAGCATCAGGTGTGTTCTTGCTTGGTTGGAATGAAAACCTGCAGCCACAGTGGCCCTTTACTGGATCAGTTTGACACCCCTGTATTGGAACAAAGGTGGATGATGAAGAGGAGGTGTGTTGAACATAATGTCATGCAGGTTCCAGTGTGAGTTTTATGTTGTGAGAGAGAAGGCAGGATCCAGAGAATGTTGGAATGGAGGTGACCTGTTTTGAACAGTCCAAGTCGATTGAAAAATGCAAGAAAATTGTCAACATATGGGATCTGGTTGGCAGTACAGTATGATTTAAGAAATTTTCGTAAGAAACTCAGGCAGCTTAATTTGTACATTCAGGCTTTACTAGTATTTAGTTATGTGTTATTTGATGTTTTATTTTGTCAAAGTTTAAAACATGATTTCGGAAATCCAAGGACATATAAAATATTCCTTACTCTTTACACTTCATATTGTTGTTGACTGCCTTCACAGTATATTGCATCAACTAAAATGTTGTGAAAGTTTACCAACTAAAACTAGACTAAAAATAGAACAATATCAATCACTAAATTGTGACTAAACCTTAAAATTATTTTTGGTAAAACACTAAAACTGAATTAGAAAGTGCAGTCAACATTAAAACTGAGCACCAGCAAATCCATCATGCAGCATTGAGCATGGCTAATACTAATCATTGGAATATGGAAATATTATATATTTCACAATCTCAGTCTTAACCTCCAGCCTGCCACATTCCTGCTGTAGCCTAATCAGCTCAACTCACCTCACCTGCACTCCTGCTCACACCTGCACCTCATCTGCTGCAATCAGACCACCTACTTAAACCCCAGCTCCACACACAGTCAGTGTTAGACTGTCTTCCCCTTCATGCTGAGAACTCCAGACCTGTCTTCCTGATTGATCACCTGTTGCCGACAAGTTTCGTTCCTGATTCTGCCTTTAACGCCTGACCCTTGGGCTTAACTGCAAGGTATCGACTAGCTTCTGTTCTTCACTCACCTGTTTGCCTGAGTCCCGGCTGTTGATCCTGCCTCCCGTCTACAACGCTGAGTTTTCGCCTGTGTATCCTGATCTGTGGTGGCCTGCCTGGTATCTGATCTTCCTGCTTGTCCTCGACTATGAGAATCCGTCTGTGAGTTCTGACCAGTGGTGGCAGCCTGGTTTCTGGCTTTCCGGTGCATCCCTGCTTGCCCAGCAAAGTGTGAGTCCACTCCAAATCCTCCTGAACGCCTCTGCTCTCCAGGCAAGAGTGAATCCATTCCCAGCCCTTCTGAACGTCTCTGCTCGCCAAGCAAGTGTAAGTCCACTCCGCGTTTTCCTGAACGCCTCTGCCAGCCAAGCAAGTGCGTTTCCAGTCAGAGCCTTCCTGAATGCTTCCGTGTCACCCAGCAAAGCTTGACTCCAGTTCTGGGTTTCCTGAAAGCCTCTGTCGGCTCCAGTTCAAAGGGTTTGATCCCTGCTCTCACCTCAGCGATTAAACTATAAAGACTGAGTCCTCTTATTGGCTGCTCATCTCCTTTGTGGCCTAGTGGTGAGAGCACCAGACTGACATACAAGGCTCGCGGGTTCGACCCCCACTCTGAACTGTGTTTTCAAGAACCTGTCAATGAAGTCTGGTTACTGTGTGCACAACTGCTACTTCACTTCTGGGTGATTCCTGAAACCGTGTCATATATGGACATTGCATACAGTAGAAGGACTAATGAAGGAGTGTCCAAACTTTCTACATTAAGGGCCACACAAAGAGGAATATGTACTTGCTGCACTTCACTTTACGATCTATGAGTAAAAGTTTTAGGGTGTAGGAGTGAGTTATCACCTGTCAAGGGCCCTTTTAACCTCAGGCCATCACCTCATCAGGGTGAGCCTCCAGGGAGAGTCTGACAGGAATTTGACACACCCTCCTGTGATGTGGCTCTGATGAAGCTCCGCCCCCTTCACCACAACTCACCTGGTAAACCAGTTTGACTGTTCTTCCTGCTGACTCAGAGGAGACGCTCACACGCTGTCAGATAGACTAAGGACTTAAAATAGGACGAGCTCCGCACCAGGAGGAGGTCTGGGAACTCTGAGAACTGTGGGAACACCAACACCTCCAGCAGGTCCAGACTCCACAGACTGACGGAGAGCTTCAAGGTCCAACCAGAGTGAGAGAGACTCTCAGGGACGGAGCAGCTTCTTGTTGTTCTGCTGAGACTCTGATTCACTCTCACACAAAATGGCCTCCAACATGGAGGATGACTTGAGCTGCTCGATCTGCCTCGAGATCTTCAGGTAAGCAAAACAGATTCTTCCCCAAGGCTGTTTCCATGTTGAACTCTTGACTGCAAATGTCCGTCTGTTTACCATATTAATGATCATTTGCCGCACACATCATCCTCAGGTCTCTGGAGACAGAGGCAGATATGCAAAATGGAGAAAGAAAAATTAAATAATGTAGTTATGTAACTTAAAATCAAAACCTTTCTAGAGGAGAATGTATCAGGAGAAGCTGCAGGTGAAAGAGCTCAGACCTGATCAGCCGAACATCCGAATTGATCAGCAGTCCAAAGAGAAAAAGACAGTACTCTCGGTTTGACACTTCTAGCTTTTTTTACACAGGTAAAGGACCTCCTCCATGATGTACTAAAAGCACAAAACAGAGGGTTTGACTCATCCCTCTTTTTCCACTCCATCACAATGACAGACAGCCTCCAAATCTTTCCATCATTCATCCAAAAACTCAGTCAGCTGACTCATAGCCATCTCTAAATTGTATTAAACTGGTGCATTGGCTTGTGACACTACCTCAGGCAATGCAAAATATTATGAAGGATCTTAAATTTGATCATTACAATTTGAAGGCCTTAAAAACTCTTAAATTTGTCCATTTTGTTAATCTAGGCTTTAAATTATATTTTGTTAGGTCTTTCATTATGTTTATAAATTTACTACTTCCATTTTTGCCCCTTTTTATTTATTTACTTCTTAAGCAACTTAACATTTAAACAGAAAAAAAGCAATCTGAAAAACTAAAAGGTAAAAAAGTAAAACCCAGTTAAAGGTAAGAAAGTACAATAACTCTGACACTCACTTCATTGTACACATTACATTTGTCCTTGATTGGATGTTCTGTGGCAATAAATTTGGTGAATTTGAAAGAAATTATGTGACTAAAACTTTCCTCACTGTCTTTGACACTGAAAAGGAATAAAGAAAAATACTGACATTTAGCTATTAAAGATCAGACATTGCTTTTGAATGAGGCAGCACATTTCATTTCAGAAAGCCTTGATAGTTTTGAGATATCATTGTATAACTCTCTACAGCTCTCTCCTTAGCTTTCTGTGGTCCACACCATGATACCAAACAGCACAGTGACCACTTTTCAGCCTTTAAATAGGCAGACTGACTGATTACAAGCTTGAAGACACCTGTGATGATAATTAATGGACTCACCTTAGTTTAACATGTCCCTATTGCAACATCATTTTCAGTCTTTACTAGGGGTACCTTCATTTTTGTCCAGGCCAGCTGATTCTGATTCTGCTTCTGGTTCGTCTTCAGAGATCCTGTGATCCTGTCCTGTAACCACAGCTTCTGTAGAGAGTGTGTGGAGAAGAGCTGGAAGGACAAGAAGAACAAGGAGTGTCCACTCTGTAATATGAGACACCCAAAGGAGATTTTACCTCCAAACTTTACTCTGAGGAGCCTGTGTGAGAAGTTTCTCCAGCAGAGAGATCAGGGAGCTCCAGAAGATCACTGCAGTCTGCACAAAGAGAAGTTCAAGCTCTTCTGTCTGAACCATCAGGAGCCGGTGTGCAGCATCTGCAGAGATTCAGAGAAACATGTCGGACACAGATTCAGACCCATCGATGAAGCTGCTCCACAGCAGAAGAAGAACCTTCAGGAGCTCCTGCAGCCCTTAAAGGAGAAGATGAAGCTTCATGAAGAAGTCAGAGTGAAGTGTGATCAAACTCGGAGACACGTGGAGGTCCAGGCCCGACACACAGAGGCTCAGATCAAGGAGACGTTCAAGAAGCTCCACCAGTTTCTGCAGGAGGAAGAGGAGGCCCGGCTGAGAGCTCTGAGGGAGGAAGAGGAGCAGAAGAGCCGGAGGATGAAGGAGCAGATGGAGGCTCTGAGCAGAGAGATAGAAGCTCTTTCACAAACACTCAGAGACACTGAGGAGCAGCTGAAGGCTGGAGACATCTCATTCCTGAAGAACTACAAGGCTGCAGTGGAGAGAGTGCAGCAGCGCCCCCTGCTGGAGGATCCACAGCTGCCCTCAGGAGCTCTGATAGACCAGGCCAAACATCTGGGCAACCTGGGCTTCAACATCTGGACCAAGATGAAGGACCTGGTCTCCTACAGCCCAGTCATCCTGGACCCAAACACGGCTCGATCAAACCTCATCCTGTCTGAAGATCTGACCTCCATGAGACGAGGAGAGGAGCAGGAACTTCCTGATAATCCAGAGAGGATTGATATTTTCCCCTCTGTCCTGGGCTCTGAGGGCTTCAGCTCTGGAGCTCACAGCTGGGACGTCCAGGTTGGAGACAGTAAATTCTGGGACCTGGGTGTGTTAGTAAAGTCTGTACAGAGAAAGAGAGGCAAATATTCTGAGTTATGGAGAGTAGAGGTCAGAGGTAATGAATACAGAGCACAGTCACCAGGACATCCAGACTCTGTCCTCTCAGTGAAGAATCGTCCAGAGAAGATCAGGGTGAGTCTGGACTGGGACAGAGGACGACTGTCCTTCTCTGATCCTGATACTAACACACACATCCACACCTTCAAACACACCTTCACTGAGAGACTGTTTCCATACTTTTGTACTTACGACTCACTGAAGGTCTGTCCTCAGGAGGTCTCTGTGACCTCAGGGCCCACCTTGGCTCCTGATCCTCCAAAAAAACAGTTCACTCAGATGGGGAAGGTCCTCAAGGGTCCTCATGTTGAGAACTTTTGGAGGACCTGCTGTTTAGTTTTAATAACAATAATAATTGCTCTATTTGTAGGGGGCTCTTAAAACAGAGGTTTACAAAGTACTTTGACAAACAGGAACATACAGACAGAGTAAAGAGGGAAATTACAACTCAAAAACTCAATTTAAATCAAACACATGTTCAGACAAACACAAAAGGAAAAAACGACACTTTCACAAAAGCAGCTGAGGGTTTTGAGGGTGTAAATCCGTTTGGACCCTGACTGATCAAATCAAAGCTCAGACTTGAATGTCCTTTATTCTGATCTGAACTAAATGATGGAGAGTTCTGCTCAGCTGGAACATCTTTGCTTGGTTCTGGTTTCTTGTTGTTTCTGCTCTGACCTGCAGTCTTTGTCCGTCACAGATTTTCTTTGACTGAAGCTCCGTCCTCAGAAATCTGGACTTTTCTGTCTCTAAATGTCTTTATTGGACAGACAGAGACAGTGGACAGAGTCAGAGAGGGGGACCTGCTCACTGATATTTGTAGAGATTTTCCTTCTGTGCTCTAGATTCTGATTTTTAACTGTCCAGACAACTGCTGCCTCTGTTCAGGTGTAACAAACTAAATGGTGTGTGAGCTGATCTGTGTCTCTAAGTCCTGAAGTTCATCATGTTGGCTGCTGAACGTCTCTCTAAAATGGAGGTTGTCCTAACGAGTGGATCAGCTGTGTTGGTGCTTTTTTTTTAGACCTGAAAAGGACATTTGACATTATTGACCACCACACTTTAATAGCAAAATAAATAAACATTTTTTCTATCCAACCCATGACCTGGATTAAATCAGATTCATCAAACAGAAAACAGTGTGTCATGGTCAACGGCGTCAAAGCCCAGTAGGAGTCCCACAAGGCTCCATACTGGGCCCTCATCTTTTCGCTTTATACATTAACCATCTTTGCAATGCTTGCTCTCATGTTTACTTTCAAATATATTTTAATGATAATGTAATTTTTGATCTTCTCTACGCAGCCTGGGGAGACCTCTCACTCTGGTGTATTTCTGGGAGATGAAGAATTACAGCATGTTAATGAGTTTAAGTACTTGGGTGTCATCTTGAATTCTTTTCCTTCTTTTGAGAACCACGTAAAAACATATCCAATTTTGTTAAATTCAACCTGTCCAATTCTGATCCTCTCGCATGTTTACTGCTTAAATAGCTGGTCATTTAAAGGAGTAGCAACTCTCAAACCCATTAGATAAATAAACCCACATCACTGCTGTAACATCCTTTCAAATTACAATTTGTTGAAGCGATCGTCCAACTTTTTGTTGTTTTTGTGTCTTGACTCAATCCTGAGTCCACAATTAGAGAGTATTCTTTCAACTCTGCATGCAGGAACATGTAAGAGCTCTCCCACCGCTAACTAGCTTAGCTCAAATAGCTGGAAATCAGTGGGAAATATTAGTCTGCTTCTGCTTACAGTCATCAGATTAACTCATCACCAACTCTAAACGGTGCTGTGTGCTTGTTGTGACTTGTTTTTTACTGCATTATGTGACGTTATCTTGGATTGTTTTCTTGCACTACTTTTTGAGCTCACAATGTAAAGTTGAGTCGAGTCTTTTAAACGACTCTTTTAAGTGCACAATGAGATCTGATTTGCAGTTGTGAGTGAGTCGTTCATTTGTGAGCCAAACTTAAATTTCAGGCAATTCTTTTAAGATTAAGATCGCTCACAAACGAAAAGCTCACTCACAAATAGGCCTATGAATCACTTTCCATTGTGCACTTAAAAGAGTCGTTCAAAAGACTCGACTCATTCATGAACTTCACATCACTAGCTCAGCGCACCGCAGAACAGGGCTGGGTCATGATAGGATATGTACTTGATACACGTAAATTGTGAACAATAACTTTACTATTAACAAAATTCCAGACAACTTTTCTTTTAATACAAGAAGAATAAAACAAGAAAGAGTTTTATCTCATTCTACAACTTAAGAAACTCAAATTCAGGTCCTCAAAGATGGTAGACCTAAGTTCATATTTGGTACATGTGCTTCATCATGTAGCTTGGCTTCTACTTTGAACTGTGCCGTTGTTAACATTGCCCAAAGATTATTGACAACAACTGTCAAACACTGAGGCTGTATTGACTCTTTAGAATCTGTATTCCTAAGGAGTGTGTGATGATATTTTGCCGTATCCATATTTAGAGCACAGGCTTACTGTGGAAGTAAGCCAGCAAAACTAAATCTCCCTTTAGGATTAGAAGAAGATAATATGATGATAGTAGAAGATAAAATAGCATAGTCAGGTAAAAAGGAGTCACAACAAGCACACAGGACTGTTGCAAGTTGCTAAAGAGTTCATCTGATGACTGTAGGCAGAGGCAGGGTAACACTTCCCACCAGCTTCCAGTCATTTGAGCGAAGCTAGTTAGCAGTGGGTGACCTTTGTCTTTTACTTGTCACTGCACGCACAGTTGAATGAATGGTGTCTATCTTCTGATCGTGGACTCAGGAGTGAGGCAAGACACCAAACAACAAAAATGTTCGACTATCACTTGAAGCTGTGAAAACTTCCAGAAGGTCAAAATTGTCTGAATGTTGTAGAGATCACAAGAGCCACAGTTTGAAGAGAGTGTGAGGTTCCCCTCAGATGAACCAGCTTTGGTCAAAATGTTCTGTTGTTCTGAGGTCCTACATTATGGATCAGTTCTCCACCATCAGTCAGAGAAAGTTCCAGCTTTGTAACTTTTCAGGGTGGTCTGAAGGTGAGGCTCAGGACAAACCAGACCTGTGAGCATTTATAAACATCTGTCTTTAATGTGCGTACATAAATACATCTCTGGATCTAACCTAAGTGCAAACTAACATTCATAATTACATCTATGTATGCTAACCATGAGCAGTGCTGTGTATGAACATGTCTGTTTATGACAAACCTGTGCAGTATAGTTGTGGACAAGTGCACAATAATAATTTAGCACATTTACTGCAGTGTGAAACTTGTTAGCACTTTAGCACATTGAACAGCTGTCACATTTTAACACTGAGGGTCTTTTTGTTCTGGTTTGTCTTTAGTAGATCTTCTATAGTGTTGTATGTGTGTTCTGTAAATTAATGTGGAGCTCATGTTTTGTCAACTTGTCATCTGGCTGCTGCCTGTTACTGATGTATTATATTTATTTTCAGATTGTATTCACCTTATCATGTTCTTTACATCAACCTGCTGTTACTGCAGATGGAAATTAGCCTGTGGTTTATAAAGAAAAAAACAGTGAGTGATCCTGGGACAGAGAGTCTCAGAGTGAGAGGATTATTTAAGACATGAGCTCCGTCTGATTTATTCATCAACTCTTTATTCCTCCACTGTCACTGTCTGCACATCTTTAATCAATAAAACACATCCTGATTTAAAATAAGGTTTGATTTCTTAAATCTGTTCATCATTTTTATTTTTAACAGTGTGGATATTTGAAAATCTACGGTGGCCTGGAGGGGTCAGAAAAATGACTTAAAAGAGGAAATTAATATAATAAATTAAAGGAAAGTAGAAATTAAAATATTCAATAATATTCTATTATTTTATCTGTTATATTATTTTGGATTAGTCAAAATTACATTATCATTTTATATTATATGAATGTAAATTATACTTTCTTTCTGTTGATAATGTTAGATTTTATATTGTTACACTATATTCAATGTCAATGTATTTTAAGCAAAAGGATACGCTGTTTCCAAAAAAAATGGATGTTGTGTTTGTGTAAATCATGTTGTACTGAATCATATTAAATTATTTGGATTAGATTTACTTAAATGTTTTGCTGCATTATCGTTTACTTTATACAATTTTGACTAAAAAACATAACTTGGTTTAATAGTCATTAGATGTTATGTGATCATATTGTTTAGATTAGATTAGATCAACTTTATTGTCCTTTGCAGGAAATTTGTCTTAGACAGCAGTACCACCGGCCAAGGATGCAGTATTATAAATAACAAAACACTAGACAACATACAACAGTAACATAAGCAGAGGTCGGCGGCAAGAGTTTCATGGCCAGAGTTATTGCACAAGGATGTTAAAGTGCAGTGCTCGTCACAATACGCAGTGAAGATAAGCAGAAACAAGTTAAAAACCGAGTTATGTCGATAAGAACAAAACATGGGTAAAAGCCGGATATAACAGCTAAAGAACAAGTAGAAGCAGATAATAAGTAAAATATGTAGAAACAAGTTAAAGAATTAAATAACAAGTAGAGAAATAAAACCATGGATAAAAGTGGAATAATCATAACAGGTCAATGACTGGTGGCAATAAGTAGGCTGACAAAAACATATTCATATACAAGCATTATATATCAGTTCAAAGAAAGAATTAATTAGATTGCTTGTTAAGCAGAGAGATGGATGTTGGGAGAAAAGAGAGCTTATAGCGATTGGTTTTGTGTTTGCTTGCTCTGTATCGTCTCCCTGAAGGCAGAAGTTCATATTCCCGAGAAAGAATATGGGAAGGATCATTCAGAATTTTCTGTGCCTGGTTTATGACGACACTATCAAAGACAGACTGGAGAGAAGGGTGGTCTTTCTGACCTATCACCTTCATAGCTGATTTTATCAGTCCACTGATTTTTGATTTACTTTGGATGGATAATGTGCCAAACCAAGCTGCCAATCCATATCTCAGAAGACTTTCGGAGATGGCATTATAGAAAACCAACATGATTTCACTCCTGACACCAAACAGTCTTAGCCTGCGAAGGAAATGGAGTCTTTGAGATAATTTGTTGCAGAGGAAGTCAACATGATCTGTCCATTTTAAAAAATTGTCCATGACAATACCAAGATATTTGTAAGAGGCAACCCGATCAATAACACTGCTTCCAATTTCCACAGAGTCATGTTTATGCATTCTCGGGTCAAAAACCATCTCTTTAGTTTTTGTTGTATTTAAGATTAGATTGTTTCTCTCACACCAGTCCTTAAAACAAGTTATCTCATTAAAATACACAGAGGGGCAGTCACGAGCATGCAAAAGACTCAAGATGATGGTATCATCTGAAAATTTGATAATGAAGTTATTTGGTTGTCTGCTTCTGCATTCATTGGTAAACAACGTGAATAAAAAGGGGGAACTCACAGCTCCTTGTGGGACCCCTGTTCCACAAGGAGCATTTTATCATATTATGTTATATTACATTATTATATTATATTACATTATTATATTATATTATATTATATTATATTATATTATATTATATATTTTTTTATTGTGTTATGTTAAATTAAAATATAATGTCTGTGGTACTGCATTACATTTTTATATATTTTATATCAAATTTCATTATATAATTTTTTTATAATTTTTTATCATATTATAATATGTAGAATAATATTATATTATATTATTCATATTTAATCAAATTATATGATATTATATTATATTATATCATATCATATTATATAATATAACATATATCAGATTATATGAGGTAATGTATTAAATATTTTATTACATCATAAATATTATATCATATTATATTACATTATATTATATCATATCAGATTATATTATATAATATTATAATATATCATATTATATTATATTATATTATATGTGGTAAGGTATTAAATATTTTACTATATCGAAAATATATTATATTATGCCACATTCAATTATATATACTGTATTATAATATACTTTATTATATTTTGAACAAAAGGAAAAGCTGTTTGGATCATTATCCAATGTTGTTTTATTGTATGATATTGTATAGTGTTATATATTTATTTGCATTACATATTAATGAAAATCATATTATATATGATGTGATATGGGATTATAATTTGTTATATAATGCTGTGTTTTGTTGTTTTAATATAATATATTATATAAATTCATTTTGTTTCATGCTATGTTACTATATTTTATAGTTATTTTTTATCAAATAACAATTTGTTATATAATCATCATCATTAGCAGACCTTGTTTGAAAATGGTTTAAATTCTTGAAATTAAATATAATTAGCAGCACTCTGGTTTCACCTCGACCTACTTCACTATTAAATGTAGTTAAACCTGATTTTGACTGTTTTTCTCCAATTGGCCTTCAAGAACTAAATTCTGTTTTCTCCTCCTCTGAACCATCAGCCTGCCTTTTAGACCTGATCCAGACTAAGCTGTTCAACGAGCTCTTTCACTTTCATTTTAGCTGAATTTTAAAGACCACCTCACTATTACAGATAAAGTGTCCACATGAACCAAAATCTCCAGAGAAAGGCTTCGGAGGAGAAACATGTGGTTCATGGACAGAGGTGACATGATGAGAGAGGAGTAGGGCTGAAGCTGAGGGAGTACTCACAGGAGGAGCTGCAGAAACATGGAGGGAGACATCGTTCAGCTGAGGACTGATTTGAACCACCTGACAGGAGAGTTCACCCAAGGAGAGAGTCAAGTTTTCCCAAAAGGATTCCCTGATTGGTGATGGCCTCTTTAATTTGCTCAGGCTTCTCTGGATCCATGGGTACAGGCTGGTGGATTACTGTAAAGGAAAGATTCCTCTATTGTGTAAAAGTTGGACCCAAAGCTGAAGACTGAGGCAAACAAAGGTTTGACAGAGATTTATTAATCATAACTCCAAACAACAGGGGAATGGGACAGTCCAGTGCTGCTGAGGGAGTTAGGTGAGTATTTACAGGTGGGCAGGGTGGAGGCTCCAGGAGACACTGTGAAGAGAAGGAGCAAAGACAGAGGGAAGTATCCAACAGTGATTTAGGTGAAGACACATTCAAAAAACACTCTTCTTTACAGGCAACAACTCCAAAAGGAGGACAAAGGCTTGAAGCCAGAAAATGAGACATGAACAGAAGAAGATACGGCCAACAAACCAACTCAGATATGAGGAAATCCACCAGGGAGGACCAGGAGAATCCAAGGAGCCTTTATACTGCTGGGGATTAGGTGATCATGTGCAGGTGTGTGGCAGCAGAGGAGTGAGGAGAGAGGAAGCCACGCCTCCAGCCAGGTGAGGAGCAGGAAGGGAGGAGAGAGAGACTGAGAGCAGGTGAATCCTCACAATATTCATGTAGAGCAGGTTCACTGTTTGTGGTCACTTCTGGTATTGTAACTGAGATGCTCTGCCAGGTAGCCTGGCTGGTTTTATCCAAGAGGAAAACAGGACTGCAGAAATTTAAGGAAACATAAAAATGCCTTACCCTTTAAACTTCAGATTTTAGTCGACAAAATTTACAGCAAATTGCACTGACTAAAAAGTCTCAAATTAAAATAATTTGGATGACTAAATTATGACTAAAACTGAAAATAATTTAAGACAAAATGACTAAGACTAAAGCTAAATTAGAAAGTGCAGTCAACATCAAAACTGAGTGAGAGCAAATCCATTGTGCAGCATTAAGGCTGTCACAGCATTATTTATATGCTAACTTAGAAATCAGAGTGTTTGTTTCACACCTGTTCTAATACTAATACTAATTATTAGATATGGAAATATTATACTTGAGGACTTTATCAGCTTCTTTAATGGCAAACGTAGCAACTCCCTGTCTTCAACTGAACCTGTTATACCATTAAATGTAGTCAGACCTGAGTTAGACTGTTTCTCCACAATTAGCCTTCAGGAGCTACATTCTCTGGTCTCCTCCTCTAAACCATTAACCTGCCTTTAGACCTGATCCCATGTAAGCTGTTCAAGGAGGTCTTTCCCTTAGTTTGTCCATCCTTACCTGAGACAATAAATATCAACAGTCTACGTACCACAGTCTTTTAAAACAGCAGTAATCAAACCCCTCCTTAAAAAACCTAACCTCGATTCAGGAACATTAGCTAACTACAGGACTATTTCTAACCTTCCATTTACCTCAAAGATCCTGGAGAAAGTAGTAGCTGATCAGCTAGGTGACTTCCTTCAAGACAATAGCCTGCTTGAGGACTTTCAGTCAGGATTTAGAGCTCATCACAGCACAGAGACTGCTCTAGTTAAAGTAACCAATGATCTACTCTCAGCTTCAGATAAAGGACTTCTCTCTGTTCTTGTTTTGTTAGATCTTAGTGCTGCTTTCGACACCATTGATCATGATGTTCTTATACAGAGATTAGAGATGTTACTTGGGATTACAGGGACTGCCTTAAATTGGTTTAAGTCCTACTTATCTAATAGATATCACTTTGTACTCGGGAACAACAAGTCCTCTGTGTACACTAAAGTAAGTTATGGGGTTCCTCAAGGTTCGGTGCTAGGTCCAATTCTCTTCTCTATATATATGCTTCCCCTTGGTAATATCATGAGGAAATACTCTGTTAATTTTCACTGCTACGCTGATGATACACAGCTTTATGTATCACTAAAGCCAGGTGAGACAAACCAGTTAGACAAACTAGATGCCTGTTTAAAGGACATCAGAACCTGGAAGGCCAGAAATTTTCTTCTTCTTAACTCAGACAAGACAGAGGTTATTGTGCTGGGCCCTCGACACCTTAGACAATCCTTTTCTAGTGATTTAACTGCCATAGATGGCATTAGTCTGGCACCAAGCACAACTGTTAGAAATCTAGGAGTATTATTTGATCAGGATTTATCCTTTAACTCTCACATAAAGCAAATTTCAAAAACAGCCTTTTTTCATCTTCGTAGCATCGCTAAAATCAGGCCTATCCTGTCCCAAAGCGATGCTGAAAAGCTAGTCCATGCTTTTGTTACCTCTAGACTGGACTATTGTAATTCTCTGCTTTCAGGCTGTCCCAACAAGTCACTTAAGACGCTTCAGCTGGTCCAAAATGCTGCAGCACGTGTGCTGACTAGAACTAGGAGAAGAGACCATATTACTCCTGTTTTAGCTTCTCTGCATTGGCTTCCCATTAAATACAGAATAGAATTTAAGATTCTTCTCCTCACCTATAAAGCTCTCAGTGGACAGGTACCAGTCTATCTTAAAGAGCTTGTAGTGCCGTACAACCCCTCTAGAACATTACGCTCCCAAAATGCCGGCCTACTTGTGGTACCATTAATCTCCAAAAGTAGTATGGGAGGTAGAGCCTTCAGTTATCAGGCTCCTCTTCTCTGGAACAATTTACCAACCACAGTTCGGGAGTCTGACACTCTCTCTACCTTTAAGGTTAGACTTAAAACTTTCCTCTTTGATAAAGCTTTCAGTTAGGGACCAGCTCATAGTTTATAAATAAATAAATAAATTAGTTCATAAATTAAACTCATAGTTTAGATGTAACAGGTCTAGACTGCCGGGGGGGGGGGGGGGGGACATTCTCTCTCTCTCTCTCTGCATCTGCTTTTGGCCCTTTTGTTTGCTCCTGTACTCGTCTCTGGCTCTTGTCTTGTAGGTGGTCTGGGATCCTTGGTGGAGACTGCCTGCCGCTGTGGAGTCATGAAGCCTCAAAACTACAATTATAAACATGACACATAGTTGGCCATTTTATTAGGAACACTCCATTCTCATTATCATTATAGCTGTTCATGTAGTTATTAGCATGATCTCCATATCCATGATCGATACACCTACAGTATCTATTTTTTATTACCACATAGTCATGAAGTCCCTCTTGAAAATGGGATGTCACATCTCAAGAGGTCTTTAACACATTTATATTTAATGGAGACAAATACGGTAGGGATGCACTTGTGGTCTGGGCACCCATGAGTTCGTCACTACCATAAATTCTTATTTTCAGTAAGAATATCTAAGATTATACTTCTATAAAATGATCACCAGAACCATTCAGACATGAGGACCCTCTTGAAAATGAGATGTAGCATCTCAACAGGCTAACCTCTAATAAATCAGACGACAGGTTGATGGTACATGAACCTGTCCCTAATTTCAGTTCTTACTTTAGTCCACTTGTCTCCTCTTACCTCCCTTCTTTCGCCCTCACACCAACACAGCATGGTGTGGATTTGCTGTTCATCATGAGACTGGGATCCACATTCAAGATTTCCTGCTGCTTAACAGAAGGTTTTTTCTTGCCGCCATGATGGAGGGATTCATGATGGCTATTTGGATTCATGTTGGTGTTGGATGAATATATTTTCATATATATGTATATGTGTATTTTGTATGTATATATGTATCTATGCATATATGTGTATCCATAAAATGAAGAGCTTAATGCTCTATTGTAAAGTGTCTTGAGATAACACTTGTTATGAATTGGCGCTATACACATAAAGATTGATTAGTCAGTGATAACTCAGTTCTCTCTCTGAAGACCATCTGAGCTGCATTAAAGTCCACCAGAGCTGAGCTCTTCAGTCAGGGGGATTTGAAGAAGGGGATCCTGGTGTCCCTGGTTTCTGTCTGATCCTGATGGCTGTAGGAGCTTTTGTAGGTCAGAACTCAGACCTCAGCAGCAGGGAGCAGGACAAGTCCAGAGAGCTTTAAGGTCCAGAGAGAGTCTGACAGGGACATGACGCTCCCTCCTGTGATCCTACTCTGAAGAAGCTCCGCCCCCTTCACCGTATCTCACCTGACAAACCAGAAAGGCTGGTGTTCCTTTTGACTCAGAGGAGACGCTCACACACTGTCAGATCGACTAAAGACTAAAAACAGGACGAGCTCCACACCAGGAGGAGGTCTGTAAACTCTGAGAACTGTGGGAACACCAACACCTCCAGCAGGTCCAGACTCCACAGACTGACGGAGAGCTTCAAGGTCCAACCAGACTGAGAGAGACTCTCAGGGACGGAGCAGTTTCATGTTCTTCTGAGACTCTGATTCACTCTCAGACAAAATGGCGTCCACGTTTGAGGAGGACCTGAGCTGCTCCGTCTGCCTCGAGATCTTCAGGTAAGCAAAACAGATTGTTCCCCCAGGCTGATTCCACAATGAACTCCTAACTTCAAATGACTCTTTGCCATGTATACAACCATTCACTGCACATATCATCCTGCTTTTGTTCATGCACCTGTGAACTTTGCTTCTTGTTTCTTCGTGTGTGTTTTTGTTCATCTTGTAATTATTGTAAATCTTTTATTCAAATTCTTTACCTTAATTTTATTATTATTTAAAAGCTTGATTCTGCTTCTGTTCTGATTATATATGTTTATACTCTCTGTGTTTATTTAATCTGTACTTAAGGAGTGAAGTGTACCAGCGTGAGTTTCTTTATATGTTTAACACACCAGGCTGATAAAGCTGATTCTGATTCTGGTTCTGATTCAGAGATCCTGTGATCCTGTCCTGCAGCCACAGCTTCTGTAGAGAGTGTGTGGAGAAGAGCTGGAAGGACAAGGAGGACAAGGAGTGTCCACTCTGTAAGAGGAGACACTCAAAGGACTTTTTACCTCCAAACTTTACTCTGAAGAACCTGTGTGAAAAGTTTCTCCAGCAGAGAGATCAGAGAGCTTCAGAAGATTTCTGCAGTCTGCACGCTGAGAAGCTCAAACTCTTCTGCCTGAACCATCAGGAGCCGGTGTGTCTGGTCTGCAGAGATTCAGGAGAACATGTCAGACACAGATTCACACCCATCAATGAAGTTGCTCCACAGCAGAAGAAGAACCTTCAGGAGCTCCTGCAGCCCTTAAAGGAGAAGATGAAGCTTCATGAAGAAGTCAGAGTGAAGTTTGATCAAACTCTGAGACACGTGGAGGTCCAGGCCCGACACACAGAGGCTCAGATCAAGGAGACGTTCAAGAAGCTCCACCAGTTTCTGCAGGAGGAAGAGGAGGCCCGGCTGAGAGCTCTGAGGGAGGAAGAGGAGCAGAAGAGCCGGAGGATGAAGGAGCAGATGGAGGCTCTGAGCAGAGAGATAGAAGCTCTTTCACAAACACTCAGAGACACTGAGGAGCAGCTGAAGGCTGGAGACATCTCATTCCTGAACAACTACAAGGCTGCAGTGGAGAGAGTGCAGCAGCGCCCCCTGCTGGAGGATCCACAGCTGCCCTCAGGAGCTCTGATAGACCAGGCCAAACATCTGGGCAACCTGGGCTTCAACATCTGGACCAAGATGAAGGACCTGGTCTCCTACAGCCCCGTCATCCTCGACCCAAACACGGCTCGATCATATCTCATCCTGTCAGAAGATCTGACCTCCATCAGACGAGAAGAGAAGTATAGGGAGCTTCCTGATAATCCAGAGAGGTTTGATGTTTACTGTTCCGTCCTGGGCTCTGAGGGTTTCAGCTCTGGAGCTCACAGCTGGGACGTCCAGGTTGGAGACAGTAAATACTGGGGGTTGGGTGTGTTAACAGAGTCTGTGCAGAGGAAGGGAGACAAACTGTCTGGATTATGGAGAGTATGGTTATATGATGGTGAATACAGAGCACAGTCACCAACACATCCACGCTCTGTCCTCTCAGTGAAGAAGCGTCCAGAGAAGATCAGGGTGAGTCTGGACTGGGACAGAGGACAACTGTCCTTCTCTGATCCTGATACTAACACACACATCCACACCTTCACACACACCTTCACTGAGAGAATGTTTCCATACTTTTATACTTATGATCCACTGAGTATCTGTCCTCAGGAGGTCTCTGTGACCTTCAAACTGAACTAAAACCTGCTGCTGAAGCTTCTTTCCTCAGGGTCCACCTCGGCTCCTGATCCTCCAAAGGGACAGTCCACTGAGACGGGGATGGTGGATCTTTATGTTCAGACCTTTGGGAGGACCTGCTGTGGAGTTTTGAGGGTGTAAATCCGTTTGGACCCTGACTGATCAAATCAAAGCTCAGACTTGAATGTCCTTTATTCTGATCTGAACTAAATGATGGAGAGTTATTTTTGTATTAATATGTTTATTTGGGAGTATTGCATAGACATTAATTAGACATTAATGAAATGATTACATTAACAGCTGACAGACTGACAATTCCATATACACACATATGTATATATATATATATATATATATATATATATATATATATATATATATATATATATATAAAATAAAAAAACATAAAAAAAAAATATATATATAAAAATAAATCTTTCGTCTGTTGCATCAAAATCCAAGTTGCATCAAATACACAGAATAAAAAGGGATAGTCTATGTCATTTCTTACATCATCAGATTGTGCTCCCATTAAAGTATTTTTTTTTCAAACTTTATATAATGAACACAAATATAGTACAAAAAACAAAATAAAAAAAAAGTGAAAAGAAGGAAAGAAAGAGGGACCGCAGGAAAAAGTAGATAATAGAAAGAATAGAGACAGGAAGTGATTAGTTGAAGGAGAGAAAGAGAGAGAGCGTGAGAGAGCGTGAGGGGGGGTTTATGTGATTAATAGTTATGTAAAGAATTAAAGTAGGTCATAAAAGAATCCCATTTCTTTTGAAAAATACTCATATTGCCTCTGATAGAGTATCTGATTTTTTCCAATTTCAAAAATGACATCACTTCTCCAAGCCACTGAGTACAGGATGGAGCTATTGTAGATTTCCAATGCAAAAGAAGGTGACGCCTTGCAATCAAGGAAGTAAAAGCTAAGACCTCTAAATACCTGTGACTAAGTTGAGTATAATTTTCTAGGACACCAAAAATAGCAGTATGAAAAGAAAAATTTACAGAGGTTGGAAGTATTTTTGAAATCAAATCAAAATATCTTTTCCAAAAATTATTCAGACAGGGGCAACAAAAAAAACTAAATTACAGGGTGAATAATGACATTTATCACAGCAGTCTGTGACATCAGGATAGATTTGAGATAATCTAGTTTTAGAATAATGGATTCTGAACAGCACTTTAAATTGTATAAGCGTGAGTCTTGCACATGTCGAGGTTGTATGCAGTGTGTCCAGAACTGTATTCCACCAATCATCCTCAAATATCAGCCCAAGTTCATCCTCCCAAGCCCTCTTTATTCTAGTAATGTGGGTATTATCAGAAGATAGTATATGTTTATAGATCTTGGAGATTTGTGATTTTTTGAAAGGATCAAATTGTAAGAGTTCTTCACATATTTGAGTTGGAGGTATTTCTGGGAAAACAGGGAATAATGATTTTACACAATTCCTTATTTGAAAATAACGAAAAAGGTGAGAGGATGGAAGGTGGAATCTAGTAGATAAATCAGAGAAACTACTGAAAGCATTATTTATGTAAAAGTCTTTAAAAGATTTTAGCCCTTTATTATACCAGATTGAGAAAGATGGATCAGAGAATGAAGGTTTAAATAAATGATTTGTCAATATGGGAGTCAAAATCGAAGGAGAGATGAATTTAAACTGATTTCTGAACTGAAACCAAATTCTCAAAGCAGACTGAACCACAGGGTTGTGTGTAAAACGTGGAACATGACTGTGATTCTAACTTGCACCAGAGCAAATCTGCTGATGCATACCGATAAGAGACCTTGTTGACATGTGCAGCCCAATAATACAATTGAAAATTCGGTAAGGATAAACCACCATTAAATTTACATCTTTGAAGTACATTTTTACTAATCATGGGTGTTTTACCACACCATAAAAAGCCTAATATTATCTGCTTAATAGTTTAAAAAAAGTTTTTGTTCAAAAAAACGGGGAGACATTTAAACAAGAATAAAAACTTAGGTAAAATGTTCATTTTAATAGTATTGATCCTACCAATAAGTGATAGGGGTAAACTCTCCCATCTTTGAAGGTCCTCTTTAAGATTGGACATCAAAGGAGAAAAGTTAGCAGAAAAGAGATCAGATAATGTTCTGGTTACTTTTATCCCCAGATATTTGAAACCAGCTGGGCTAATTTTAAATGGAATATCAGATTGTTTAAGTTGAAGTGCTAACTCATTTACTGGGTAACATTCACTTTTTGAGACATTGATTTTATAGCCTGAAAAAGACCCGTATCTTTTTAGAAGGGTTTGGATATTAGGAATTGATTTCATTGGTTCAAAAACAAATTATAATAAATCATCAGCATAAAGTGATAATTTGAATTCCATTTTCGACCTTAATATCCCAGTATATATAGAAGAAGATCTAAGATATATTGATAGAGGCTCAATTGCAAATAAGAGAGCAGAGAGTGGGCAGCCTTGATGATTACTGCGAGACAGAGAGAAAAATTTTGAATGGATACCGTTGGTGTGAATACTGGCTTGTGGAGAAGCATAAAGTAGGCGAATCCATGAAATAAACACCTCACCCAGCCCAAACCTCTTCAGTACCTCAAACAGATAATCATATTCCACTCTATCAAGTGCTTTTTCACTATCAACTGCAATAACTACTTCTGGGGTGATAGTGGAAGGTTTAGAATAAATAATATTTAAGAGGGAACGGACATTATAGAACAGCTGTCGTCCTTTGATAAACCCAGTCTGTTCTTTTGAGATAATGGATGGTAGAATATTGTCTAAATGAAGAGCAAGAGCTCTAGCAAGTATCTTAGCATCAACGTTTATCAAAGAAATGTCTGTAAGAAGTGCATAAATCAGGATCCTTATCTTTTTTCAACAACAACTTTACGATATGATTGGCTAGAAATAGGCAAAATGACGTAGAAGATTGTGATTGGTTCAGAGTAGGTTTAGAATAGTATTGTGTGACGGCGTATTAGGGCCACTTAAAAGAAATAACCAGTTGAAGAATAAACATCACACGCACAATACAGTATTAAGAATGAGGAGAGGCTGAAAGTTTAAGGTACTACAGAGGAAAAAATACAAAACATAACGGTAAAATGCAAGACTTGTCTGTAATTTACGCTAATAATGCCACAGATTGACGTAACACCACCGTCCGGCCGTTACGAACTCTTAACGGAAAAACAACCATAACTGACCTTTTTACAATTTTACAACTTATTACGTGTTGAAAAGGTAAAGATAACAAGCAGTGACTCATATATTTATTTTCGTGTACTCCCGTTTTTGAAGCCTCGCTTCCGCCGCATTGCATTGTGGGTAACAGTAGGCGAAGCAGGCTGGTCTGATGCATACTGTGAATTTTTTCCCGAATCAATACGCACTTCTAGAATAGTATGTGAATTCTAAAATGGCCAGAGGTTCGAGGTGAATTGAACAAACACAGAAATAAAGTAAACTGTGACGGTCTTTTAACCTATCACAGCGTGACAGCGTGACGTCATTGATAGGCGCAGGGCCCCGAGCCGATCTGGCAGCCCGAGCAGATCTGGTACCTACACCGTCAGGGCCAGGAGCCTTATTACTCTGCATTTTATTAATGGCACCAACAATTTCCTCCGTAGTTAACGATGAATTGAGATCTATGGCAGCATCAGGATCAATAGTGGGAAAGTTAAGTCCGTCTATAAAGGAATGCATCTCTGTAGAATCAGATGGAGCATCTGATTTGTATAGGGATGAATAAAATTCAGAAAATATTGAATTAATAGTAAAGGGGTCTGTGTGTAATTTCCCTGTTGAATCTTTGATATGAGGGATATTTTGTGAGGCTGATTTGCGACGTAGCTGATGAGCCAAAAGTCGACCTGCTTTATCTCCGTGCTCATAATATGTAGCACGAGAGTGTAAAAGAAGACGCTCAGCTTCTGCTGTTGTAATGAGATCAAACTCTGTCTGTAGAGAAATTCGTCTTTTCAATAGATTTGGAGAGGGGGAAGAAGCAATTTGTTGATCCACGTTCTTTATAGCATTGGAAAGATTTTGTATTTTGGATTGACAGGATTTTTTTAAGTTCGCAGAAAAGGAGATAATTTGACCGCGTAAATAGGCTTTCATTGATTCCCATAGAAGGGAGCAAGAGATAGGCTCAGATTTACTTCGATTATTTGCAATAAAGTCATCAATTGCGGCCGAAATAAATTTAACAAAATTATCATCAGATAAAAGCAAACTATTGAATCTCCACATTGATGAATAGCGAGGTTTGGGAGCAATCTTCATATCCATCGTAAGAGGAGCATGATCGGAGATAACAATAGGATGATAGTTAACAGATGTTACTTTTGATATTAACCTGGAATCGATAAAAAAATAATCGATCCTGCTAAATGATTTATGAACATGTGAATTAAAGGAATATTCCTTAGTCTGAGGGTTAAGAGTTCTCCAAGGATCACTGCAACCATTATTATCATAAAATCGGAGAGAGTTTTAGACATTAACGATGTGCTCATATTGCCAGCGACAGAACGATCTAAATAAGGGGAGATGACTAAATTTGCATCTCCACCTAAAATGAGAAATGTATCATTCGATAAAGGAAGTTGTTCAAACAATTTATTCATAAATTGGGGACAGTCGAAATTAGGAGCATATTTATTTACCAGTAAAACTGGGACTTGATATAATGAGCCTAAAATTACTAGATATCTGCCCTCCTTATCAGCTATTACTTTGGAAGAAGAGAATTGAACTGACCTACTGACCAATATGGCAACTCCTCTGGATTTAGAATTAAAATTGGAATGAAAAACTTCTGCAACCCAGGGAAACTTCAGTCTAACCTGATCTTTGTTACGCATATGTGTCTCTTGTAGAAACACTAGGTCTGCTTTAAAGTGATATCCCGGGATTGAACAAGTTGGGTCCTATCACAAGGGTTAGGGCAGAAATTACCCCTACAGCAGTGTTTATGTGGAGAAGAAACCCAGGCGCTAGGCTGAAATCGCTACGACTCCGCTGCAGCGAGGCTCTGCAGCCACAGCTCTGGCTGTAGCGGAGGCCGCTTCACGGCGCTTATGAGAAATAGAGCCTTATTTAGCTGTTTTTGTGTGACCACTGAAAATTCACAAATAAAGCGGAATGCAGACCGATATCAGACTTTTTCGGTGGGAGTCCGTTTATTTGTGTTTTTGGTCAAGTAAAATATGGCCCCGTCTGACTACAGCGGAACTCTGCATACGAGCAGATCCGAAAGCAGGAAGAGGGAGTTAGGTCCGAGCGCCCTGGGTTTCTTCTCCACAGAAACACTGCTGTAGGGGTAATTTCTGCCCTAACCCTTGTGATAGGACCCAACTTGTTCCATCCCGGAATATCACTTTAAGGTGTTTCAAATGTGAAAATACCTTTGTTCTCTTAACAGGACTTCCTAATCCTTTAACGTTCCAGCTGATGAACCTCACAGAGGAACTGGTGTCTGGATTAGGAAAGTTAGTAATCATCAGTGGCTTGGGAGTGATGGAAGTTAAGCTGCCCCCCACTCACCTGAAAAAAAGAAAATATAGAAAAGGACAGAGAAGAGAGTGAAAGAAACAAGCCGATGCAGAAGTGATTAACACAAATATATTAAAATAACATAATTGACATAAATCCAATCCGCCCCCACCCCAAATCCTTCCCCTTAATGCACTTACAAAGATTCTGTGATAGAACCACACAATACCCAGTGCAAACTCCATAAGGAGTCAAAACCCTTGTCATACTTTCGGTAAACAAAGCAACAGCTACTACTGTGAAAACTCCCACAAATCACCACCATGAAAGAGAAAAAGGAATAAAAAACAAATTACTTTATAAGGCACACAAAGAGCATCATTATTACTTCAATAGCTTATAAGTGGTATACTGTATAACATAAGAACTTGTAAAAATATGGATATAATCCTAGCAACTGTGAGAATGGTAACAATATTACAAGAAATCAACTGTATATGTTAATTTGTTAACTCAAACCCCCGCTATCTTTATGAACAGGAACCTACATCCAGACCTGAGACAATAATTACTATTAAAAGAAAAAAAAAAAACAAAAAAAACTGCATCCTACATTGAGTTTATACCAACCAAACAGCATAAAAAATGATTAGGATGCATAACAAAAAAAAATAAATAAATAAATAAATGAAGACAGTCCCCATAAAACTGAGATAAGACCAAGGTGAGATGCTGGCTCAAGCAAAAGATTAAAATAATAATAATAATAATAAATAAATAAATAAATAATAAAAAAAACATAATATTGCTAATATTTATAGTAAATGAAAATAAAAAGATAAATTAAATTTTCCCCTTGCTTCATGTTTAAGTGTTGTTTAAATGTGGGGAGAAAAAAGAACAGTCATCAGAATGATGGAAGTCTCAGCCAGAAGTATAGTGAATGTAAAACAGAGAAAAAATTTTAAACAGATTAATATAGAAAAGATCTATCAATGTCCCAGCTATATGAAAATCACAATGACAACGTGACCCTTTTTTTTACCCGTCACCTTGCTTGCCCAGGTCTTTAATAAAGGCTTCAGCCTCTGCAGGTATCTTAAACTCCTTCTGGACACCATTGTAGGAGACCTTAAGACAAGCTGGGAACACCAGTCCATAGCGTAGACCTGGCCTGTTCATCTCTCGTAGCTGGCGTCTGACGTCCTTGAAAGCTGCCCTGGCACGAGCTGTCTTCATGGTGAAGTCAGGGAAGATTGAAATGGTCATACCCTGGATCCTGATCCGTTGCTGCTTCTTGGCTCGTTTTAGAATGTCCACACAGTCCTTGTAATAGTGTAGACGCACCACAATGGGACGAGGAGGTTCGTTTTGTCTGAGCTTAGATCTGAGAGTGCGGTGCCAGCGATCAATGAGGGGATCTTTCTCAAGTTTGAGGGCTTCTTTAAGTAGAGAGGCAACCGCTTCAGAGGTAGAGGCCGCTGTCGTATCCTCCGGTACACCCACAATTCGTACATTGTTACGTCTGGACCGTGCTTCAAGATCTTCACACGAGTTTTCAAGCTTTAACAGATCAGCCGATAGCTGTTCTACCTTCGTTTGGAGAGGAGAAACATCATCCGAGCAAGTCGTCAGAGCGGTCTCCATCTCATTAACAGTGTGCTTCATGGCGTGTACATCAGACTGGGCGCTAGCGATGCTGCTAGTTAGCTCCGTTTTTATTGCGTTTAGCTCTGACTTCATGAAAGTTAAGTTCTCACCTAGGGCCGCCTGTAGCTCAGTCTTGAAGATAGCAGACATTTCTTCACGTAGTGATGATATTAATTCAGTTTTAAATTCATCGCGAGTTGTTATGTCTGTTAGCATACTAGCATCGGATGCCGGCGAAGATGGAGAGTCACTGCTACAGGGCGAGGCTTCAGCTTGCGATGTAGGCCGCGGTGATTGTGCAAGGCAGTCTGTCTCCCGTCTATGTTGTTTCTGGTTTTTCACCATTCTGGATGACTAAAAAACAACTTTGAGTCTTTTAAGCCAAATAATAATACCACATTAATTCTCTGGGTGCACTTATTATAACACTCAGGGGTGATATGCGGGAGCAACGAGAGAGTGCGTACTACTCCATTGCCTGTTAGACCGGAAGTCAATGATGGAGAGTTCTGCTCAGCTGGAACATCTTTGCTTGGTTCTGGTTTCTTGTTGTTTCTGCTCTGACCTGCAGTCTTTGTCCGTCACAGATTTTCTTTGACTGAAGCTCCGTCCTCAGAAATATGGACTTTTCTGTCTCTAAATGTCTTTATTGGACAGACAGAGACAGTGGACAGAGTCAGAGAGGGGGACCTGCTCAGTGATATTTGTAGAGATTTTCCTTCTGTGCTCTAGATTCTGATTTTAACTGTCCAGACAAATGCTGCCTCTGTTCAGGTGTAACAAACTAAATGGTGTGTGAGCTGATCTGTGTCTCCGAGTCCTGAAGTTCATCATGCTGGCTGCTGAACGTCTCTCTAAAATAGAGGTTGTCCTAACGAGCAGATCAGCTGTGTTGGTGCTTTATTTTTAGATTTAAAAAGGACATTTGAAATCATTGACCAACACACTTTAATAGCAAAATTAACATACTACAATTTTTCTATACAAGCCATAAGCTGGATTAAATCAAATTCATGAAACAGAAAACAGTGTGTCATGGTCAACAGTGTCAAATCACTGCAGGGCCTATTAGGAGTCCCACAAGGCTCCATACTGGGACCCCGTTTGTTCACTTTATACATTAACCATCTTTGCAATGCTTGCTCTCGTGTTTACTTTCAAATGTATGTTAATGATACTGTAATTTTTGATGTTCTCTAAGCAGCCTGGGGAGACCTCTCACTCTGGTGTATTTCTGGGAGATGAAGAATTACAGCATGTTAATGAGTTTAAGTACTTGGGTGTCATCTTGAATTCTTTTCCTTCTTTTGAGAACCACATAAAAACAAATCCAATATTGTTAAATTCAACCTGTCCAATTCTGATCCTCTCACATGTTTACAGCTTAAATAGCTGGTCATTTAAAGGAGTAACAACTCTCAAACCCATTAGATAAATAAACTCACATCACCGCTGTAACAGCCTTTCAAATTACAATTTGTTGAAGCAATCGTCCAACTTTTTGTTGTTTTTGTGTCTTGACTCCTGAGTCCACAATTAGAGAGTATTCTTTCAACTCTGCATGCAGTAACATGTAAGAGCTCTCCCACTGCTAACTAGCTTAGCTCAAATAGCTGGAAATCAGTGGGAAATATTAGCCTGCTTCTGCCTACAGTCATCAGATTAACTCATCATCAACTCTAAATGGTCCTGTGTGCTTGTTGTGACTTGTTTTTTACTGCACTAAACGACATTATCTTTGATTGTTTTGTTGCCCTACTTTTGGAGTAGTTTGAGCTCACAATGTAAAGTTGAGTCGAGTCTTTTAAACGACTCTTTTAAGTGCACAATGAGAACTGATTTGCAGTTGTGAGTGAGTTGTTCATTTGGGAGCCATACTTAAATTTGCAGGCAATTTTCATTTAAGAATGGCTCACAAACAAACAGCTCACTCACAAATATGAATCAGTTCCCATCGTGCACTTAAAAGAGTCGTTCAAAAGACTCGACTCATTCATGAACTTCACATCACTAGCTCAGACCACCGCAGAACAGGGCTGGGTCATGATAGGATATGTACCTGATACATGTAAATTGTGAGCAATGACTTTACTATTAACAAAATTCCAGACAACTTTTCTTTTAATACAAGAAGAATAAAACAAGGAAGAGCTATAAATAATTCCACAACTTAAGGAACTTAAATTCAGGTCCTCAAAGATGGTAGACCTAAGTTCAAACTTGGAACATGTGCTTCATCATGAAGCTTGGCTTCTACTTTGAACTGTGCCGTTGTTAACATTACTCAAAGAGTATTGACAACAACTGTCAAACACTGAGGCTGTATTGAATCTGTAGAATCTGTATTCCTAAGGAGTGTGTGATGATATTTTGCCGTATCCATATTCAGAGCACAGGCTTACTGTGGAAGTAAGTAATAAGTAATATTAATTTAAATCATACTGTACTATAATTGATCTTGGTTTATAATTCGATACATAATGTTATAAAATGTTAATTAATCTTTTATAATTTTGAATCCTGTTATTTTATGTTATGCTATTGTATAATGTATTATTATCTATATTATGTAGGATTATGCTAAATAATTATCATCATTATAGGGCCTTGTTTAAAAATTGTTAAAATGTTTAAAATTACAGGCAGGCAATGAGGGGGGTTGGTAGGCTCCCACTTTACCTGTTTTATCCCAGTTTTAATGCACCACATTACACTTAGAGCTGCACTTAGTCAGAGTAAAGGGATAATGTGTCTCTGTCATGGAAAAAGATACAGAACAACAGGGGGGGACAGAGAGTTTGTCAATAGCCTAGGCTTGGTGCGGCTGGGGGGGTTAGGCCTTCCTGGCTATGACTTTGTGCGGGGGATGGGTAGTGTCGGCAGGTTTGGGGGTTGCTGGGCTCTGGTGCCTGCAGGTGGGGGTCTGGGGTAGTGCCTGGGAGGCAGGTGGGCCCTGCTAGGTTATGTATCCCTTAAAAATAACAAAGTTGTATTCAAAACTTGTGTATTGTTCAAATAAAACAGGTTTGGGGGCCAAGTGTTCATCGTTCATAGTTACTCCTTGTTGAAAAACCAATGTTAAAATTAGGTGGGGAGGCCTCAGTGAGAACAACTGGAGCATCTGTACCCAGCCATGTTTCAGTTAAAAATAGACACTCAAGTTTGTGCTCTAAAATCAGGTTATTTACAATAAAAGACTTGTTCAGCAGAGAGCGTACATTTAACAGGGCCATGTTTATGGTAATTGGGGGCTGATTAACTAAGGGAATTTATGGTAATAACGTTTTAGGGACAGATCTGAGATTATTGAAGTTAACGGAAGATTTGTGGGTTTGATGCATAGGCCGCTCTCTGCTGATGATTATTGAAATGTGTAATGAACATGAACTGTCTTTTGGAACAAAGGTGGATGATGAAGGGGAGGTGTATTGAACATATTGTCATGCGGTTTCCAGTGTGAGTTCAAAGTTGTGAGAGAGAAGGCGGGATCCAGAGAAGTTTGGATGGAAGTGATATCTTTTGAACAGTCCAGGTCTATTGAAAAATGCAAGAAAATTGTCAACATATGGGATCTAGTAAGCAATACAGAATGATTGAAGAAATTTATGTAAGAGTCTCAGGTGGATGAATTTATATTTTCAAACTTTTCTAGCATTTAGTAAAGTGTTATCAGATGTTTCATTTTGTCAAAGTGTAAAACATGACTTCAGAAACTCAAGGACACATAAAAATGGCTAACCCTTTACACTTCATATCTTAGTCATCTAACTTCACAGTATATTTCGTCAACTAAAATGTTGTGGAATTTTACCAACTAAAAGTAGACTAAAAGTAGAACAATATAGATTAAAAAATCATGACAAAAACAAATTATTTAAGGCAACAGACTAAAACTAAACTAGAAAGTGTTGTCAACATTAAACCTGATCACCAGCAAATCCATCGTGCAGCTCTGAGCACGGCTGTCACAGCACTTTTTATTGACTTACTTAGAAATCATTGTTTGTTTTACTCATAATCGTAACTAATACGAATCATTTAAATATGGAAATATTATATATGAACATTGAATACAGTAGAAGGCCGAATGCAAGGGTGTCCACACTTTTTACATTGAGGGCTGCCTAAAGAGGAATACATAGACAACTGAGGCACTTGCTGCACCTCACTTTATGATATATAAGTAAAAGTTTTAGGGTGTAGGAGTGAGTTAACACCTGTCAAGAGGCCCTTGTAACCCCAGGCTATCACCTCATCAGGGCTAGTCCGCAGGGAGAGTCTGACAGGAACATGACGCTCCCTCCTGTGATCCTGCTCTGAACAAGCTCTGCCCCCTTCACCTTATCTCACCTGACAAACCAGTTTGACTGTTCTTCCTGCTGATACAGAGGAGACACTCACACACTATCAAATTGATTAAAGACTAAAAACAGGACGAGATCCACACCAGGAGGAGGTCTGGGAACTCTGAGAACTGTGGGAACACCAACACCTCCAGCAGGTCCAGACTCCACAGACTGGCGGAGAGCTTCAAGGTCCAACCAGAGTGAAAGAGACACTTTAAAAAAAAAATGGCGTCCACATTTGAGGAAGACCTGACCTGCTCGGTCTGTCTCAATATCTTCAGGTAAGTGATAAAGAGCACTGTAGACTCAAGCCATCAGGCACAAGAGCAGATTCTTCTCTCAGGCTGTTTCTATGCTGAACTCCAAACTGCAAATGTCTATTTACTGTTTATACGATCAATGCACATATCATCCGACTGTACATGCACCTGTACACCTTGGTTCTTGTTGCTTGTCATTTGTTGTTCTTTTTTATCTTGAAAATACTATACTATTTTATTCCTATTCTTTCCCGTAATTTTTCTTTAAAAGTTTAATTCCTACTTTGCGAGTTTCTGCTTCTGTTTACATATGTATATACACACTGTGTTATTGTTGTCTGTGCTTAGACACTGAAGTAAATCAGCGTGAGTTTCTTAATATGTCTAACGTACCTGGCTAATAAAGCTGAGTCTGATTCTGATTCTGGTTCTGATTCAGAGATCCTGTGATCCTGTCCTGTAACCACAGCTTCTGTAGAGAGTGTGTGGAGAAGAACTGGAAGGACAAGGAGGACAAGGAGTGTCCACTCTGTAAGAGGAGACACTCAAAGGAGTTGTTTCCAGACTTTACTCTGAAGAACAAGTGTGAGAAGTTTCTGCAGCAGAGAGATCAGAGAGCTTCAGAAGATCTCTGTAGTCCGCACGCAAAGAAGCTCAAGCTCTTCTGCCTGGACCATCAGGAGCCGGAGTGTGTGGTCTGCAGAGATTCAGAGAAACATGTCGGGCACAGATTCAAACCCATCAATGAAGCTGCTCCACAGCAGAAGAAGAACCTTCAGGAGCTCCTGCAGCCCTTAAAGGAGAAGATGAAGCTTCATGAAGAAGTCAGAGTGAAGTCTGATCAAACTCTGAGACACGTGGAGGTCCAGGCCCGACACACAGAGGCTCAGATCAAGGACACATTCAAGAAGCTCCACCAGTTTCTGCAGGAGGAAGAGGAGGCCCGGCTGAGAGCTCTGAGGGAGGAAGAGAAGCAGAAGAGCCGGAGGATGAAGGAGCAGATGAAGGCTCTGAGCAGAGAGATAGAAGCTCTTTCACAAACACTCAGAGACACTGAGGAGCAGCTGAAGGCTGGAGACATCTCATTCCTGAACAACTACAAGGCTGCAGTGGAGAGAGTGCAGCATTGCCCCCTGCTGGAGGATCCACAGCTGCCCTCAGGAGCTCTGATAGACCAGGCTAAACATCTGGGCAACCTGGGCTTCAACATCTGGACCAAGATGAAGGACGTGGTCTCCTACAGCCCCGTTATCCTCGACCCAAACACGGCTCGTTCAGACCTCGTCCTGTCTGAAGATCTGACCTCCATCAGAGGAGGAGAGGAGGAGAAGCAGCTTCCTGATAATCCAGAGAGGATTGATTTTTTCTGGTCTGTCCTGGGCTCTGAGGGCTTCAGCTCTGGAGTTCACAGCTGGGACGTCCAGGTTGGAGACAGTAAACGCTGGTTATTGGGTGTGTTAGCAGAGTCTGCCCAGAGGAAGGGAGAGATAAGGTCTGCAGTATGGAGAGTAGGGTTTTATGATGATAAATACAGAGCACGGTTTCCACCACATTCATCCTCTGTCCTCTCAGTGAAGAATCGTCCAGAGAAGATCAGGGTGAGTCTGGACTGGGACAGAGGACGACTGTCCTTCTCTGATCCTGATACTAACACACACATCCACACCTTCACACACACCTTCACTGAGAGACTGTTTCCGTACTTTTATACTACAGACCCTCATCCACTGAAGGTCTGTCCTCAGGAGGTCTCTGTGGCCTTCAAACTGAACTAAAACCTGCTGCTGAAGCTTCTTTCCTCAGGGTCCTCCTCGGCTCCTGATCCTCCAAAGGGACAGTCCACTGAGACGGGGATGGTGGATCTTTATGTTCAGACCTTTGGGAGGACCTGCTGTGGAGTTTTGAGGGTGTAAATCCGTTTGGACCCTGACTGATCAAATCAAAGCTCAGACTTGAATGTCCTTTATTCTGATCTGAACTAAATGATGGAGAGTTCTGCTCAGCTGGAACATCTTTGCTTGGTTCTGGTTTCTTGTTGTTTCTGCTCTGACCTGCAGTCTTTGTCCGTCACAGATTTTCTTTGACTGAAGCTCCGTCCTCAGAAATATGGACTTTTCTGTCTCTAAATGTCTTTATTGGACAGACAGAGACAGTGGACAGAGTCAGAGAGGGGGACCTGCTCACTGATATTTGTAGAGATTTTCCTTCTGTGCTCTAGATTCTGATTTTAACTGTGCAGACAAATGCTGCCTCTGTTCAGGTGTAACAAACTAAATGGTGTGTGAGCTGATCTGTGTCTCTAAGTCCTGAAGTTCATCATGTTGGCTGCTGAACGTCTCTCTAAAATGGAGGTTGTCCTAACAAGCGGATCAGCTGTGTTGGTGCTTTATTTTTAGACTTGAAAAAAATATTTGACATCGTTCACCATCAAATTTTAATAGCAAAATTACCATACTAAATTTTTCTACACAACCCATAACCTGGATTAAATTATACTTGACAAACAGAAAACACTGTGTCATGGTCAATGGTTTCAAATCACTGCAGTACCCAGTAGGAGTCCCACAAGGCTCCAACCTGAGACCTCTTCTGTTTGCATTATACAATAACCATCTTTTTAATGCTTGCTCTTGTGTTCTGTTTCAAATATAAGTTGAATTTGATTGAATTTATTTTCATTTCAAACATGCATGCAAAGAACAAGAAATAGTGAAATGCTATTCACATACACGAAAAAAGGAGTATAGCAACCACATGCTTGAAAAGGAGTAGGAGGAAGTAGAACACTTTTTTGGTTTCTCACCCTTATTACTGTACTTATAAAAAATAATTTCTTCTATTGATGCAAATTCATTATACAAATGTATATAAGGAAACATATAATCTATATAAATATGCTTATATACCTATACAAAATCAATAAAAAATATAATCAATATACATACGCATCCAAACATATATTCATATGGATATACATATATACACATACACATATGTATCTGACATATAGGCATCAATATAGACATAGTATACTGTCATTACATGTACATTTGTGTAAATATAATTTGCACCGATGCACACACATGTACATACAAACATGTATATACATAATTCATAACTCTCCATATATATTACATCTATATCCAATATCCAAACATTTTATAACAAAATACTTATCAATATCAACATAACTTTTAAGGTTTATTTATTTATTTACCCCACCACTCTCACACACCTCCTCTTTCTTATTCTTGTTTAGAACCAGTTCTTTGTGTCTCTTTTTAAACAGATTTATGTTCACGCTTTGTTTTATCTCCATATCCAAATTGTTCCATAAAGTCACCCCACAGCTCGATATACAGAAACTTTTTATTGTTGTTCGAACCTTTTGTTTTTTGAAATTTAGTTTTCCCCTTAGATCATAACCTCCCTCCCTTTCTGAAAACATTTTCTGAATTGTATTTGGAAGCATATTATTTCTTGCTTTATACATTACTAGTGCTGTTTTTAATTTAACCAAATCTATAAATTTCATCATGTCTGATTTTATAAACAGAGGGTTTGTGTGATCTCTGTATCCGGCCTTGTTTATTGTTCTTATTGCTTTTTTCTATTTTCTGCATATTGGCTGTAGAGTGCTTTTATAGTTGTTTCCTCAGACCTCCACACAGTATAATAAATAAAACAGTGAACAGTATAAGGTGTGTAATGACTTGTGATCCAGAATGTGTCTGTTTTACTCAAAATTGCTCTGCATGTTGCCAATTTTGATCGTTTGTGGCTTATGTGAGGTTTACAGCTTATTTTTGGTCCAAGATCACACCTAGAAATTTTGTTTCATCAACTTTTTCTATCTTTATATTATCTATTATCAGTTCCACATTGCAATCATGATTGTATCTACCAAACAGCATAATTTTAGTTTTGCTTAGATTTAATGATAATTTATTTCTGACAAACCATAGTTTTAGCTTATTCATTTCTGTTGTGATGGTGGACAAAATCTGCTGCAAATTCTCACCTGTACAAAAAATATTGGTGTCATCTGCAAATGTTAATGATACTGTAATTTATGATGCTCTCTGAGCAGCCTGGAGAGACCTCTCACTCTGGTGTATTTCTGGGAGATGAGGAATTACAGTATGTTAATGAGTTTAAGAACTTAGGTGTAATCTTGAAATCCTCTCCTTTTATTAAGAACCACATAAAAATGTATCTAATATTGTTAAATTCAATCCGTCCATTTTTAGACAAATACAAAATAATCTGACTGCGAGTGCTACATTAATGTTCCCACATTAACTGATCCTCTCACATGTTTATTAGAGCACAACTAGTTGTTCACTTACAGGAGTAACAACTCTTAAACCCATTAGATAAAAAACTCTCATAACTGCTGTAACACCCTTTTAAAGTATAATTTGTTGAAACCATAGTCCAACTTTTTGTTGTTTTCATGTCTTGATTAAATCCTTTTTTAGAGTGTACAATGTCAAAATGAATAATATTAATGATTAATTATAATAATAATATTATTATATTAAGGTATAATCAGGCATTGATGATCAGAAGAACTAGAATCGACTGCAGAGTGTATAAACTAAATCAATATCACCAGAATTAACACGCACAATGCAAATATAAGTTTAAGAATGTTTCTGTTTATGATAAATTCATAAAATGTAAATGTAAGTCATCATTATAAATTCAACACTTGTAACAATTATTACTTGGAATTTTTCTCTTTCAAAACAAAAAACATGCAAAAAAACATTAAATAAACAAAAAAGCGAAAATAAAGTGCACTATATAAAAAAAAAAAAACTGAAATTCAGGGTTTATTCCTGGTTCACAAATCTTTTCTCAGTCTTTTAGTCCAACTTAAACTTTTGTTCTTGGTGATTTTGAGTGTTCGTCCCACCAGTTTGGGTACGAAGTAATAAAAAGGGGTCCATTCCAAAAAC
The DNA here is from genome assembly GCA_036419115.1 of Scarus forsteni. Lineage (NCBI taxonomy): Eukaryota > Metazoa > Chordata > Actinopteri > Labriformes > Labridae > Scarus > Scarus forsteni. The sequence goes on along the minus strand of JAZDUH010000198.1, from coordinate 22,301,207 downwards.
CTGACCTCATGATAAAGTCAGAACTTATGTTCAAATTTAATATATAATAAACTTTATAATTAAATTCAACTATTCAAATAAAAAAGGTGTTAAAGTCCTGATCAAGTTCTTCTAACTCAACTCAATCAATCAGCTAACACTCTTAGCATTAGTGTTATAATACCCATATGGTCTGCATTAGCAGGATGCTAGGGCTATTAGCAGTTAGCTGCTAGCAGTAGTGCATAGCATCTACAATGGTTACAAGCATGATGCTAATGCTATTAGCATGTAGCATGGAGAATGTAAATGTTTCTCACTGATGCAGAAGTTCCATTTATCAAGTGTCAGCGATGTTCTGGTTCTCCTTTCACTTCACAGCCTCTTAGATAGAAACTGCACGCTCCATAGACTCTCTTAACACTTCTTTAAATCAAGTTTATATCAGTTGTTTGTTCCTAATCATCTCTGCTGTGGCTGGCATCAGTGCTGCAGCTCTCAAAAGGAAGTGACATCACATGTGTGCAGCTGATCTGAAGCTCTGAACCTGAACATCCTGCTTTGGAAAATGTTATCTATATCAATAAAAAGTATATATTAGTAAAATATATATTAATTTTAAACTGTCAGTAATTTAAAGGTTTATTTATGATTCTATGTTAGGCTATTTAGATTGTGAATAAATGTATTTATTATCAGAATATATTGAATCTTTGGTTAAATTATCCATCTGGGCTTCACCTGAGTCCACAACAAGAAGATAGACATTATTCTTTGAACTCTGCAGTAACATGTATTGTATGTGCTTATTGTGATCTGTTTTGTTTTTTCTTTGGGAGTGGTTTGAGTCAAGTCTTTTAAACAACTATTTTAAGTGCACATTGAGAACTGATTTGCAGTTGTTAGCGACCTCTTCAATTGCGAGTCATTTTTAAATTTGCAGACAATTTGCATTTAAGAATGGCCCACAAATGAACAGCTCATTCACAACCATAAATTGAAGAGCCTTATGCTCTATTGTAAAGTGTCTTGAGATAATTGTTATGAATTGGCACGATACAAATAAAGATTGATTGATTGATTGATTCCTTGAGTTTTCAATTGAGGGGGTGTGCGCAACAACTGACCATTGTGTGTACAGCTTTGACAACAAGGTGATGTGTAATTGACATCAGAGTTTAAAGAAAGAAAGTCAGAGTCTAATGCAGATAAGGGAGTGTTTAGATGTGGCAAATTGGGCCAAGCAATTGGAACTTGAAGTGAGGCTTTTGCAAACTGTGCCAAATTATCAATTGTTGTGTGTTAAGAACCGTGAAAAACTGTAAAGTCCACCAGAGCTGAGCTCTTCAGTCAGGGGGATTTGAAGAAGGGGGTCCTGGTCTCCCTGGTTTCTGTCTGATCCTGATGGTTGTAGGAGCTTTTGTAGGTCAGACCTCAGACCTCAGCAGCAGGGAGCAGGACAAAGTCCAGAGAGCTTTATGATCCAGGGAGAGTCTGACAGGAACATGACACTCCCTCCTGTGATCCTGCTCTGAAGAAGCTCCGCCTCCTTCCCCTTGTCTGACCCGACAACCCAGGAAACAGACTGTTGACTGTTCTTCCTGTTTGACTCAGAGGAGACGCTCACATGCTGTCAGATTGACTAAAGACTAAAAACAGGACGAGCTCCACACCAGGAGGAGGTCTGGGAACTCTGAGAACTGTGGGAACACCAACACCTCCAGCAGGTCCAGACTCCACAGACTGACGGAGAGCTTCAAGGTCCAACCAGAGTGAGAGAGACTCTCAGGGACGGAGCAGCTTTCTGTTGTTCTGTTGAGACTCTGATTCACTCTCAGACAAAATGGCATCTACGTTCGAGGAGGACCTGACCTGTTCGGTCTGCCTCGAGATCTTCAAGTAAGTGATACAGATTCTTCCCCCAGGCTGTTTCCATGCTGAACTCCTAACTTCAAATATCTATTTACCGTATAAACAATCACTGCACATATCATCCTCCTACTGTACATGCACCTGTGCACTTTCCTTCATGTTGTTTGTCACTTGTATTTCTTTATCTTGTAAAAATGGGATAAAATTTATTTCTATTCTTTACCTCAATTTTTATTTAAAAGTTTAATTCCTGCTTTTCAAGTTTCTGCTTCTGTTCTGTTTATCTAGTTTATACTAGGGATGTGAACGTGTAGAACTTTTACTAACCATGTACACGGTTACACGTCAGAGATTAATGATCTTTTTCAAATGCAGTTGTGATATATAACCACTAGAGGGTTCGGTTTCCTTTAGAATACCTCCTTTATTCCATTAAATCAAAGATATTACTGTAGTTTTCAGGCAAAAACCTTTATTCAGCAGGCAAGAATCAAGTAGGTAATCCATTTCACCATTTTAAGGCCTTGAAACAGAAAGTAAAACGAGGTGAAAATAAAACCATGTATAATTATGACAGACAAGAAAAATGTACAAGTGAAAGCTGAAAAAAGTTTTAACCTTCTTTTAAATTCATTGTTTTAACTTTTTCTCACTATTGTTGAATATTTTTTAAAACTTAAATTGCAAACTGACTCCCTCTTTCACAACGAAGGCTGCATCTGAATTTAATTATGTTTCATAGTAAAAGAAATCTGGAAATGGAGAGAGAAAGCAACTCAAAAAGAAGCCAAAGAAAGCTGTGAGAGGAAAAACCTTCACCTTTACATGCACAAAGTTTAAGAAAAAAAGCAGAGGGGGATTCTCAGAATTATTCCCTAAACTGTGGGAAAAAAAATGTGTTTTCTTCCTCCTCTTAAGATGAGATGGATTTGTGATCAGGTCGATAAAAGCTGACAGAGCATCAACGAACAATATAATGTACAACAACACGCATTAATACAGGCAAGTACGAGTGGATTATCACATAAAACATTTTGTGCCCACTCTAAAATCTTTTATAAAATACAGCTCTGAATTTTTGCTTTTCCTCAAGAATCTACCACCAATTGACCCAGAAGCAGTCATGTGCATCCTTGATATTGAATCCTTATATACAAACACTGATCACAACCAAAGGCTTGACACAGGACAATATTTTCTAAATACCAGACCCATTAACGCTCCTTCAATCAACTTTTTAGTTATTCTGGCCTCCTTGGTACTTAAAAAAGATTTTATTCCTTTTCAATGATGTACCTTATTTACAAATTTCAGGCACTACCATGGGCACCAAAATAGCACCAAGTTCTGCGTGTCTTTTTATGGACCTTCTAGAAGAAAAAACACTATATGAACCTCCAAAAAACCTTTTATTCCTTTTATCATTTCATTGAAACGCTATATTGATGATGTGCTTTTAATCTGGAAAGGACCTATCCCTACTTTACTTGAATTTTTAAACTTTTTTACACTTAACTACAGCCATGGAGAAATCAATTTCCTCGACAAAAAGGTAACTAAAGAGGATAAAACCTTCTTACTCCCCTTTATACCAAACTTACAGATAGAAACACACTCCTTCATCCAAAAAGCTTTCATCCAGTTCCCCTCAAAAAAAGTCTACCTGTTGGTCAACTTGTTAGACTTAAAAGAATTTTTGCTGTGCCAGACCAATATGAAATAATGAAACTGAAATGCTCTCTAAATTTAGAGAAAGGAATTATTATAAACAATGACTTGATAATGGTGTAAACAAGGCTGATTTAAAGAGCAGAGATGCATATCTGGGAACAAACAAAGTCAACAGAAACAAGCCACACCTTGTGTACTGCACAACCTTCACCCCAAAAACCCAAAATATTAAAGAAATTATATCTAAACACTGGCACATTCTCCAAAATGACCCAGAATTACAAAACACCTTTACAACTCTGCCTTTAGTAACCTTTAAAAGAGGAAGAAACATCAGAGACAGAGTGGTCTGAGCATGTGCAAATTCTATTACAAACAAAAGTGAGAAAACAACTCCTCTTCATGGTTATTTTAAGTGTGGGACCTGCATGAACTGTAAATACACTAGAAAACTACAACTTTTAACCATCCAATAAATGGAAAACAATTTAAATTAAACACCTTGTAACATGTAAATCAAAAATTTAGATTTAAATCATACGATGTCCTGACATCACTGAACACAGGAGTAAAATTAAAAGAAATTACAAACCAAACATCCAATTTCATCACTTTTTTTTTTTGGCATAGAAGTCATAAAACAAAATAAAAGTGGCAATATTGATCTTATGAGGACAAAGAGAGAAGCCTTTTGGATTTTTTATTTAAAAAAGCTTATATCCAAGGGGAATGAACGAGGACTTCTATGTGAATAATTCTTGTAGCCAATTATTTAAATTTGTTTTTATTATCTATTAAAAAATAATTTATACTACTATACCACTTAATAATGATTTTTTATCACACCATCTATGAGTTCTTATGTAGTCTAGAGACCTACAGTGGGAGGAAAAAGTAAGCACACCCTTTGTAATTTTGTACATTTCTGCCTAAATTGTTTATAAAATGTGGTCTGATCTTAACTCAAATCTCAAGAATGAGTTAACGGTGTCTGCTTAAACTAATACCACCCAAACAATTACATGTTATCGTATTTTTATTGGCCATTAGATGTAAACATTCACAAGACAGAGAGGAATAAGTTAGTACACCCCCCTGGCTAAGGATCCTCCAAGAGCTAGTTTGTCAAATTTATGAGTCACAGTGTTCCGCTTGATGTTTCATTGAATCTCAGAGGCAACCTGAAGTGACGCGACACTGGCTGTGGCTGCAGATCTTTAATGTAACACTGCAACCCATTCATCTATTATCATGCAGATAACTGCACTAGTGGGAACATTTAGGTGTATAATTGGTTAATATTATTATCTAAAAATTTCAGGCAACATTATCACCCCTAAAAATAATATGTATTTCAGTGAGAAATGAACGAGAAGGAGGAAAAAAATTACATGTAAATGGTTATTGATTTTTCTAAATGGTTATGATTTGTTATCCGTGTATCCGTTTACACATTCAGATGTTGACACCCCTGGTTTATACTCTCTGTGTTAATCTAGTCTTTACTTAAAGAGTGAAGTAAACCTGCGTGAGTTTTTTTGATACACCAGGTTGATAAAGATGTTTCTGATTCTGATTCAGAGATCCTGTGATCCTGTCCTGCAGCCACAGCTTCTGTAGAGAGTGTGTGGAGAAGAGCTGGAAGGACAAGGAGGACAAGGAGTGTCCACTCTGTAAGAGGAGACAGTCAAGGGAGTTGCATTCAAACTTTACTCTGAAGAGCCTGTGTGAGAAGTTTCTCCTACAGAGAGATCAGAGAGCTTCAGAAGATCTCTGCAGTCTGCACGGGCAGAAGCTGCTGCTGTTCTGTCTGGACCATCAGGAGCCGGTGTGTGTGGTCTGCAGAGATTCAGAGAAACATGTTGAGCACAGATTCAGACCCATCAATGAAGCTGCTCCACAGCAGAAGAAGAACCTTCAGGAGCTCCTGCAGCCCTTAAAGGAGAAGATGAAGCTTCATGAAGAAGTCAGAGTGAAGTTTGATCAAACTCTGAGACACGTGGAGGTCCAGGCCCGACACACAGAGGCTCAGATCAAGGAGACGTTCAAGAAGCTCCACCAGTTTCTGCTGGAGGAAGAGGAGGCCCGGCTGAGAGCTCTGAGGGAGGAAGAGGAGCAGAAGAGCCAGAGGATGAAGGAGCAGATGGAGGCTCTGAGCAGAGAGATAGAAGCTCTTTCACAAACACTCAGAGACACTGAGGAGCAGCTGAAGGCTGGAGACATCTCATTCCTGAACAACTACAAGGCTGCAGTGGAGAGAGTGCAGCAGCGCCCCCTGCTGGAGGATCCACAGCTGCCCTCAGGAGCTCTGATGGACCAGGCCAAACATCTGGGCAACCTGGGCTTCAACATCTGGACCAAGATGAAGGACCTGGTCTCCTACAGCCCCGTCATCCTCGACCCAAACACTGCTCATCCTGGACTCATCCTGTCTGAGGATCTGACCTCTGTGAGATATGGAGAGAAGCAGCAGCTTCCTGAAAATCCAGAGAGGTTTGATCATTTCCCCTCTGTCCTGGGCTCTGAGGGCTTCAGCTCTGGAACTCACAGCTGGGACGTCCAGGTTGGAGACAGTAAAAACTGGGAACTGGGTGTGTTAACAGAGTCTGCCCAGAGGAAGGGAAACAAAGAGTCTGGAATATGGGCAGTAGGTATAGATGAAGATAAATACAGAGCAGAGTCACCAACACATCCATCCGCTGTCCTCTCAGTGGAGAATTGTCCAGAGAAGATCAGGGTGAGTCTGGACTGGGACAGAGGACGACTGTCCTTCTCTGATCCTGATACTAACACACACATCCACACCTTCACACACACCTTCACTGAGAGAATGTTTCCACTCTTTGATACTGCAGATCCACTGAAGGTCAGACCTCAGGAGGTCTCTGTGGCCTTCAAACTGAACTAAAACCTGCTGCTGAAGCTTCTTTCCTCAGGGTCCACCTCGGCTCCTGATCCTCCAAAGGGACAGTCCACTGAGACGGGGATGGTGGATCTTTATGTTCAGACCTTTGGGAGGACCTGCTGTGGAGTTTTGAGGGTGTAAATCCGTTTGGACCCTGACTGATCAAATCAAAGCTCAGACTTGAATGTCCTTTATTCTGATCTGAACTAAATGATGGAGAGTTCTGCTCAGCTGGAACATCTCTGCTTGGTTCTGGTTTCTTGTTGTTTCTGCTCTGATCTGCAGTCTTTGTCCGTCACAGATTTTCTTTGACTGAAGCTCCGTCCTCAGAAATATGGACTTTTCTGTCACTAAATGTCTTTATTGGACAGACAGAGACAGTGGACAGAGTCAGAGAGGGGGACCTGCTGACTGATATTTGTGGAGATTTTCCTTCTGTGCTCTAGATTCTGATTTTTAACTGTCCAGACAAATGCTGCCTCTGTTCAGGTGTAACAAACTAAATGGTGTGTGAGCTGATCTGTGTCTCTAAGTCCTGAAGTTCATCATGTTGGCTGCTGAACGTCTCTCTAAAATGGAGGTTGTCCTAACGAGTGGATCAGCTGTGTTGGTGCTTTATTTTTAGATTTGAAAAGGACATTTGAAATTCTTTACCACCACACTTTAATAGCAAAATAAATAAACTACAATTTTTCTACACAACCCATAACCTGGATTAAATCAGATTCATCAAACAGAAAACAGTGTGTCATGGTCAATGATGTCAAATCACTGCAGTGCCCAGTAGGAGTCCCACAAGGCTCCATACTGGGACCTCATCTTTACGCTTTATACATTAACCATCTTTGCAATGCTTGCTCTTGTGTTTCCTATCAAATATATGTTAATGATGCTGTAATTTTTGATGCTCTCTGAGCAGCCTGGGGAGACCTCTCACTCTGGTGTATTTCTGGGAGATGAGGAATTACAGCATGTTAATGAGTTTAAGTTCTTGGGTGTCATCTTGAATTCTTTTCCTTCTTTAGAGAACCACATAAAAACATATCCAATATTGTTAAATTCAACCTGTCCAATTCTGATCCTCTCACATGTTTACTGCTTAAATAGCTGGTCATTTAAAGGAGTAGCAACTCTCAAACCCATTAGATAAATAAACTCACATCACTGCTGTAACATCCTTTCAAAGTACAATTTGTTGAAGCGATCGTCCAACTTTTTGTTGTTTTTGTGTCTTGACTCAATCCTGTGTCCACAATTAGAGAGTTTTCTTTCAACTCTGCATGCAGTAACATGTAAGAGCTCTCCCACTGCTAACTAGCTTAGCTCAAATAGCTGGAAATCAGCGGGAGATATGAGTCTGCCTCTGCCAACAGTCATCAGATTAACTCATCACCAACTCTAAACGGTCCTGTGTGCTTGTTGTGACTTGTTTTTTTAATGCATTATATGGTGCTATCTTCGACTGTTTTGTTGCCCTACTTTTGGAGTGGTTTGAGCTAGCAGTGTTAAGTTGAGTCAATTCTTTTAAACAACTCTTTTTAGTGCACAATGAGAACTTATTTGCAGTTGTGAGTGAGCCGTTCATTTGTGAGCCATACTTAAATTTGAAGGCAATTTCAATTAAGATTTGCTCACAAAACGAACAGCTCACTCACAAATGTGAATCATTTCCCATTGTGCACTTAAGAGTCGTTCAAAAGACTCGACTCATTCATGAACTTCACATCACTAGCTCAAACCACCGCAGAACAGGGCTGGTTTAGGATACGATATATACTCGATACATGTAAATTGTGAACAATGACTTTATTATTAACAAAATTCCAGACAAGTTTTCTTTTAATACAAGAAGAATAAATCAAGGAAGAGTTTTAAATAATTCTACAACTTAAGAAACTAAAATTCAGGTCCTCAAAGATGGCAGACCTAAGTTCAAATTTGGAACATGTGCTTCTTCATGTAGCTTGGCTTCTACTTTGAACTGTGCCATTGTTAACATTACCCAAAGAGTATTGACAAAACTGTCAAACACTGAGGCTGTATTGACTCTTTAGAATCTGTATTCCAAAGGAGTGTGTGATGATATTTTGCAGCATCGATATTTTGAGCACAGGCCTACTGCGGAAGTAAGTAAGCAAAACAAAACCTCTGTTTGTGGTTAGAAGAAGATAATATGTTGATAGTAGAAGATCAAATAACATGGTGATGTAAAAAAGAGTCACAACAAGTACACAGGACCATTGAGAGTTGGTGAAGAGTAAAGGCAGCGGCAGGCTAACACTTCCCATTGACTTCCAGCCATTCAAGCTATGCTAGTTAGTAGTGTGAGACCTTTATCTGTCTTTTACGTGTTTGAATGGACAGTTGAATGAATGGTGTCTATCTTATCATGGACTCAAGAGTGAGGCAAGGCAACAAAACAACAAAAATGTTGGACGATCACTTTAACCCTTTAACTCCCAGCTCAACTGCTTGGCAGAGGTGAATAAATCCAGAAATATTTAGTGTTGAAAACATCATTGTTCATTTCAGTAAATGTTGTAAGACACAGAAAGTGCAAATGACCCAAGATAACTGATATTTTCTTTGAATTAGATTAAAAACCTGGTTTGTCGAACTCAAAATCATATATTTTAAGTAATTTTTGGCTATTTTATTTACAATAATTCCTGCCATTTGTAATTGATTTTGTACCAAATATTTGTGCCTTTTTATGTCATCACATAATCAACTGTTAGCTTTTAAAACCTTTAAATCCCACATCAAGAAAATGTCTGTTTTTTGTTTGTTGTTTGAAATCTTCTGTTTTTTTTTTAAATTTTGACAGTATCAAACATTAACTTGGTCTGTTTTGTTTTTTAAACATTTAATTTCACTGAATTTATTAATGACCTCGGACAAACAGTTGAGCTGGTAGTCAAAGGGTTAAACTGTGGAAACTTCCAGAAGTTCAAAATTGTCTGAATGTTGTTCAGATCACAAGAGCCACAGTTTGAAGAGAGTGTGAGGTTCCCCTCAGATGAACCAGCTTTGGTCAAAATGTTCTGTGGTTCTGAGGTCCTACATTATGGATCAGTTCTCCACCATCAGTCAGAGAAAGTTCCAGCTTTGTAACTTTTCAGGGTGGTCTGAAGGTGAGGCTCAGGACAAACCAGACCTGTGAGCATTTATAAACATCTGTCTTTAATGTGCGTACATAAATACATCTCTGGATCTAACCTAAGTGCAAACTAACATTCATAATTACATCTATGTATGCTAACCATGAGCAGTGCTGTGTATGAACATGTCTGTTTATGACAAACCTGTGCAGTATCATTGTGGACAAGTGCACAATAATAATTTAGCACATTTACTGCAGTGTGAAACTTGTTAGCACTTAAGCACATTGAACAGCTGTCACATTTTAACACTGAGGGTCTTTTTGTTCTGGTTTGTCTTTAGTAGATCTTCTATAGTGTTGTATGTGTGTTCTGTAAATTAATGTGGAGCTCATGTTTTGTGAACTTGTCATCTGGCTGCTGCCTGTTACTGATGTATTATATTTATTTTCAGATTGTATTCACCTTATCATGTTCTTTACATCAACCTGCTGTTACTGCAGATGGAAATTAGCCTGTGGTTTATAAAGAAAAAAAACAGTGAGTGATCCTGGGACAGAGAGTCTCAGAGTGAGAGGATTATTTAAGACATGAGCTCCGTCTGATTTATTCATCAACTCTTTATTCCTCCACTGTCACTGTCTGCACATTTTTAATCAATAAAACACATCCTGATTTAAAATAAGGTTTGATTTCTTAAATCTGTTCATCATTTTTATTTCTAACAGTGTGGATGTTTGAAAATCTACGGTGGTCTGGAGGGGTCAGAAAAATGACTTAAAGAGGAGAGACTCAAACCCCCAAAGAGAAAAGCTGTTTACATAATAAATAGAAATTAATATAATAAATCATAATATATATTGTTATATTTAATATATACTATATTGGATAAAGATTATATTACATTATCATATTACATTATAATAATTTACATTATATTTTATTTTATTAGATATTAGATTTTTTTTGGTAAACTATATTATATTTGAATGCAATTACACACAAAGGATACACTGTTTCCAGACGAATGTTGTGTTTGAGTAAATTATGTTATATTGTGTTATATCAAATTAATTTAAATTCGCTTTTAACTAAATGTTATGCTGCATTAAAGTTTACCTTATAGAATAAACAAATCACTATCTGGTTTAATTGTGAATAAAGGTTATATGATTGTATTATATTTTATTATACTATATTATCTGTGTACTATATTCAATTTTTTATTAAATTATATTATATAATAATATATTATTGTATATTATATTATATTATATTATATCACTTTACATTTTGTCATATTATGTTATATTGTAGGACTTTATTAAAATTTTAAATTATACTATATTATAATGGGTTTGATAAGATAACATTATCATCATATTACATTATATTTATAAACATAATACTTTATTTGAGGAGATACTTTTAGATTTTATTTTATTATACTATATTAGATGTAGATGTATTTTAACCAAAACGATACGCTGCTTTAAAAAAAAATGGACGTTGTGTTTGTATAAATATTGTTATATTATGTTAAAAATAAAATATTTTAGACTAGATTTTATTAATGTTATGCTGCATTATAGTTTACTTTAGAAAATTTTGACCAAAAGCACAAGTTGGTCTAATAGTGAAATAGATACTATGTTACCATATTGTATTGCATTGTTCTATATTATATTACAAAATATTACATTATATGAGAAAATCATATTATATAATATTATATTATATGTAAATATCATATATCATATATTACATTATATTATATTATATTGTGGTTCTGTGATCAATTTTTTATTATATTATTTTATATTTTATTATTTTTTTAAATTTTGGATTAGATAAGATTACATTATCATATTACATTACATTAATTTATATCATTATAATATTAGATAATTTTAGATTTTTTTTTGTTTACTATATTAGATGTTAATGTATTTTAACCAAAAGGATATGCTGCTTCCAAATGACTGGATTTTATGTTTGTATAAGCTATGTTATATTGTGTTAAATGAAATTATTTAGATTAGATTTAATTAAATGTTTTGCTGCACTACTGTTTACTTTATACAACTGAGGCAAAAAGCACAAGTTGGTTTAATAGTCATTAGATGTTATGTGATCATATTGTGTTGCATTATATTATATGATATAATATTACCATATATTAAGTTGTAGTACTGTACTAAAATTTTTATTCTATTATATACATCATATCATATTATGTCACATTTGATTAGATTAGCTGTACTATAATATACTTCATTAGATTTTGACTGAAAAGAAAAGCTGTTTGGAAAATGGCTGGATTTTAGGTGAGGGAGTTAGGTGAGTATTTACAGGTGGGCAGGGTGGAGGCTCCAGGAGACACTGTGAAGAGAAGGAGCAAAGACAGAGGGAAGTATCCAACAGTGATTTAGGTGAAGACACATTCAAAAAACACTCTTCTTTACAGGCAACAACTCCAAAAGGAGGACAAAGGCTTAAAGCCAGAAAATGAGACATGAACAGAAGAAGATACGGCCAACAAACCAACTCAGATATGAGGAAATCCACCAGGGAGGACCAGGAGAATCCAAGGAGCCTTTATACTGCTGGGGATTAGGTGATCATGTGCAGGTGTGTGGCAGCAGAGGAGTGAGGAGAGAGGAAGCCACGCCTCCAGCCAGGTGAGGAGCAGGAAGGGAGGAGAGAGAGACTGAGAGCAGGTGAATCCTCACAATATTCATGTAGAGCAGGTTCACTGTTTGTGGTCAGTTCTGGTATTGTAACTGAGATGCTCTGCCAGGTAGCCTAAATAAAGGTGACTGCATTTACACAAAGGAACATTTGTTTCTGCTCATTTAGACATTCAGACTTTACTAACATTCAATAAAGGGTTAGTAGATGTTTGATTTTATCACAGAGGAAAACAGGACTTCAGAAATTCAAGGAAACATAAAAATGCCTTAAACTTTACACTTCAGATTTTCATAGACTAAATTAACCAACTAAACCTAGACTAAAAATAAAACAATTTAGATGAAGCAATTATGGCTGAAACTAAAATTATTTAACCCTTTAACTCCCAGCTCAACTGTTTGACAGAGATCAATAAATTCCGGAATTTATTATGTGTTAGATAAAAATAACATGTCATCGTTTGTTTTTGTCAAGGTTTAAGAAACAGAAAAAACTACAAACAAGCCAAAATAACTGATATAAAGGTTTCAAAATCTAAGTTATTACTATTTATACCATCATTTTAATTTTAAATGTTTTATCATGTACTGATACTTTGGTTTAAATATAATGTTTGTATTCATCAAAATATTTTTTTGTGTTTGAAAAACTCAAAATCATCTGTTTAAGATGTTTTTACTATATTATTTACAAACATTTCTGCCGTTTATAACTGATTTTGTCCCAAATGTTTGTGCATTTTATGTCATCGGGTCGGACAGGGCTGGACTGGTCTGGATACTCAACTTCAGGAACAAGACAATTAAAACTAGAGCAAATTTATATTATTCAGACACGTCTTAGAGCACCGGACTGTTAGTAGAGATATATAGCCAGCTACAAAACTACGATACTAAGTTTTCCAAAAATTGCTTGTTGTCACACATCAAAAACTACCACTACGTAACTAGAAAGAGATACATTATCTCGTGGCTTTGCATCCTGTAAGTTGTTGAAAAAAGAAGTTGTAAAGCAATGCAGAGTTCTGAGGAAGGTCCGAGCTGCATTCATTAGCATCACAACAAACACACACTTTGGCTTGGGTCATGTCTTTTGGTGCGTTCCAGTTGTAGACAGAAGTAGGAATTTCCAGGTTCCTAGTAGGAAACTGCAACTGGAACATCCCCCGAAGTCTGAATTTCCTACTGGGAACTCGGTGAAACCTCGCCACCCCCGAGTTGACAATGGAAGATGGATGCCCCCAGTGTGAACAGTTATTTAGCTCCTGTAATAATCCATTTATTTGCACTTCTGACTGGGGTGTGTCGCTCTAGATCAGCTGTATACATAGTATTGTTAGACTTATATTTACAAAAATGCTGCCATAGTGATAATCACATTCTTCATACAACAACGCAGGGCGTGCTAACAACAGCTAACAATAGCCTGGTAGATCGGCATGTTTTTTTCCAACTTCAACTGGAACGCCGATAACTCTGAGATGATGTCACTCCCAGTTCGAGGTTACTGGAACGCAGCATTACGACAGTCGCTGCGTGTGCTCATGGGAAGCAGAGTCTTTATGTCGCCGGTAATAGATTCTCCTCATAGCACCTTTAAATATGACAAAAACTCTGTATGATTGATGGTATTTGCTGCTGTTATCAAAATGTCTTTATTCATTCAACTGTTTCAGAGGTCAAATCAAAATGGGCAGCATTTGGTCCCTGGATCATAGGTTGGACACCTCTGGCCTAATGGCTCACTGAAGGAACACAAGGAAGTGACGTACGCCACTTTCAAGCCCTGTTTTCTGCATAAACTAGCTTTGTAAATGAGGCCCAGCCAGTGTTTGGGAAGTTACCTTTAAAAGAAGTGTTTGCTTGTTACTCGTTACTTCTTAAAAAAAAGTAAGGTTACTTTACTTAGTTACCTCTATGAAGAGTAACTTTTACGTTGCTTTTAAATTGCTCAACTTTGGACAGAACCCCATATCTGTTCCTAAATGTGAAGGCCTAAAAGTTCTACTACAGAGAACATAACAGTTATTCTTTCTTGCTCTTTATTTTACTAAATCATGTCACATACCCTGTGGAATCAGAGCTCCTGTCCAGTGTTTCCACATTTTGCAACAAGGTTGACAAAGACAAGCCCAAAATAAGCAACCTCAGCTATGTCCTTCCCCAATGTGAAGCATTAGTGAAGCATTTATTCAAGAAAAGAACGTCGCTTATAATAAGCAGACCTGGCAATTCTGGTTCTGTGTATGTTCCATGTGCATGAGTGTGTTTGATAACCAGGAAACGAGGAAGTGGACAAACTGCCTACTGCAGTCGTGTTTTACTTTATGTTAGGAGCTGGAAGATAATCAGGGGGATTCGCACAGACAGAAGAGCCCCAAGAAGAAACTTCACGTTTAGAAACAAGCCCATAATATGCGACCTATGGCCGTGACTCATGAGATTTGCGGCCCACAGACACTTATAATGAGCCGACTTGGCAACGCTGTTCATGTTTAATGTGAGCAGCTGTGAAGGCAGCTTCAGTGTCAGATCTGTCTGTGGAAAAGTAACACTGCGCCCAATTAAAAAAGGAATTACGCTTTGTTACTTAATTTTCAGTAGTAGTGTGTTACTTTACTTTTTACCCAGCAAAGTAGTTACCTTACTGTAATGCATTACTTTTTAATGCATTACTTTGTACACAACACTGGTCCCAGGTCTGCAGGGTAAGTCAGCAATAACTGTTCTCTCTGAAGACCATCTGAGCTGCATTAAAGTCCACCAGAGCTGAGCTCTTCAGTCAGAGGGATTTGAAGAAGGGGGTCCTGGTGTCCCTGGTTTCTGTCTGATCCTGATGGCTGTAGGAGCTTTTGTAGGTCAGACCTCAGCAGCAGGGAGCAGGACAAAGTCCAGAGAGCTTTATGGTCCAGGGAGAGTCCAGGAACATGACGCTCCCTCCTGTGATCCTGGTTTGAAGAAGCTCCGCCCCCTTCACCTTATCACACCTGAGAAACCAGGAAACAGACTGTGATTTCCCCTCAACCAGATTAGACGCTCACATGCTGTCAGATCGACTAAAGACTAAAAACAGGACGAGCTCCACACCAGGAGGAGGTCTGTGAACTCTGAGAACTGTGGGAACACCAACACCTCCAGCAGGTCCAGACTCCACAGACTGACGGAGAGCTTCAAGGTCCAACCAGAGAGAGAGAGACTCTCAGGGACGGAGCAGCTTCCTGATCTTCTGCTGATTCTGATTCACTCTCAGACAAAAATGGCGTCCAGGTTTAAGGAGGAACCAAACTGCTCGATCTGCCATGAGATCTTCAGGTAAGTGATACAGAGCACTGCGCACTACAACAACCAGGCACAGGACCAGATTCTTCTCCCAGGTTGTTTCCACACTGAACTCCTAACTTCAAAATGTCTATTTATTGTTTAAACAATCATTCACTGCACATATCATCCTACTGTACATGCACCTGTACACTTTGGTTCTTGTTGTCTTTTTTTATCTTGTAATTATTGTACACATTTTATTCCCATTCTTTACCTTAATTTTTATTTAAAAGTTTAATTCCTGCTTTGCGAGTGTCTCGTTCTGTTTATATATGTATATACTAGGGGTGTAATGAAATGGTCAACTCACAAAACGATACAACATATGAAACAGGGCTCACGATACGAAATAAAGATCATAGAAAATCCCTAACAGTAGGAAGTTGTGCAAAAATCTAACTTTCTTTATTTTCTTCCTAATGCAGACATACAAAAAATATTGCTGCATCAGTACAAAATATATAGTTTTTTCCCCTTATTTAGACTACAGTGCAAATACAAACATAAAATCTCAATAAAAAGTGCTTTGTTGTTGTAACAATCAGGATAAGTACATTCTTGAATGAAAAGGAAAACAAATATCAGTCCTCAGAGCTGCAGTTTAGACCTATAAATGTCTGAACTGTGAACTATAATATTTAGCCTATAACAGTGCATATACTTCTGATCTTCAAGTATGATCAAATTCTGTCAACTCAACAGTAGGTGCAAAAATCAAATATTGTTTTTTATGCAGACTTACACAAACATACAGTTGCTGTCTGTCTCCAGTTCAAAGTAGTAGGTAGTTGGTAGTTGCTGCAGTATACGGTGAACTGTAGCGGCATATTTTGCACACGGTTTTTGTTTTGTCCGCAATCTTCTCACCGTTCTCTCGTCTTTTACATGGGAAGCCAAAATAGGTCCACACAACCGATTTATTTGACAAAGGAGCGTCAGCTAATTCCTCGACCTCGTCTTCCTCCATTCTGAAGCGAGTGTTTTGCTACGGTAGGCAAGGAGGGTAAAAAATCACCAGCGCCCCTTCGCGTTTTTTATTTCATGCTTTTATTTTGTGTGTCTTTGAATTTTATTATGTCATTTTCTATTTCGCAAAATTTCATGGCACGAAAATTGCGTTACACCCGTAACGAAAAAAATATACAGTATATACTACACACTGTGTTAATCTGGTCTATCCTTAAAGAGTGAAGTAAAGGGTGCAAGTTTCTTTATATGTTTAACATACCTGGTCAATAAAGCTTATTCTGATTCTGGCTCTGGTTCAAAGATCCTGTGATCCTGTCCTGTAACCACAGCTTCTGTAGAGAGTGTGTGAAGAAGATCTGGAAGGACAAGGAGGACAAGGAGTGTCCACTCTGTAAGAAGAGACAGTCAAAGTTGATTTTAGCAACAAACTTTACCATGAAGAGCCTGTTGGAGATGTTTTTTCCGCCAGAAGATCAGAGAGCTTCAGAAGATCTCTGCAGTCTGCACGAGCAGAAGCTCCTGCTCTTCTGCCTGGACCATCAGGAGCCGGTGTGTCTGGTCTGCAGAGATTCAGAGAAACATGTCGGGCACACAGTCAGACCCATCAATGAAGCTGCTCCACAACAGAAAAAGAACCTTCAGGAGCTCCTGCAGCCCTTAAAGGAGAAGATGAAGCTTCATGAAGAAGTCAGAGTGAAGTTTGATCAAACTCTGAGACATGTGAAGGTCCAGGCCTGACACACAGAGGCTCAGATCAAGGAGACGTTCAAGAAGCTCCACCAGTTTCTGCAGGAGAATGAGAGGGCCCGGCTGAGAGCTCTGAGGAAGGAAAAGGAGCAGAAGAGCCGGAGGATGAAGGAGCAGATGGAGGCTCTGAGCAGAGAGATAGAAGCTCTTTCACAAACACTCAGAGACACTGAGGAGCAGCTGAAGGCTGGAGACATCTCATTCCTGAAGAACTACAAGGCTGCAGTGGAGAGAGTGCAGCAGCGCCCCCTGCTGGAGAATCCACAGCTGCCCTCAGGAGCTCTGATAGACCAGGCCAAACATCTGGGCAACCTGGGCTTCAACATCTGGACCAAGATGAAGGACCTGGTCTCCTACAGCCCAGTCATCCTCGACCCAAACACGGCTCATTTAGACCTCATCCTGTCTGATGATTTGACCTCCATGAGACGAGAAGCAAAGTATAGGCAGCTTCCTGATAATCCAGAGAGGTTTGATTATTACCCCTCTGTTCTGGGCTCTGAGGGCTTCAGCTCTGGAGCTCACAGCTGGGATGTCCAGGTTGGAGACAGTAAAGTCTGGGCACTGGGTGTGTTAGCAGAGTCTGGCCACAGGAAGGGAGACATAAAGTCTGAAGCATGGAGAGTACAGTTTAATGATAATAAATACAGTGAATGGTCACCAACACATCCAGCCTCTGACCTCGCATTAAAGATTTGTCCAGAGAAGATCAGGGTGAGTCTGGACTGGGACAGAGGACGACTGTCCTTCTCTGATCCTGATACTAACACACACATCCACACCTTCACACACACCTTCACTGAGAGAATGTTTCCATTCTTTAATACTTTAAACCCACTGAGTATCTGTCCTCAGGAGGTCTCTGTGACCTTCAAACTGAACTAAAACCTGCTGCTGAAGCTTCTTTCCTCAGGGTCCACCTCGGCTCCTGATCCTCCAAAGGGACAGTCCACTGAGACGGGGATGGTGGATCTTTATGTTCAGACCTTTGGGAGGACCTGCTGTGGAGTTTTGAGGGTGTAAATCCGTTTGGACCCTGACTGATCAAATCAAAGCTCAGACTTGAATGTCCTTTATTCTGATCTGAACTAAATGATGGAGAGTTCTGCTCAGCTGGAACATCTCTGCTTGGGTCTGGTTTCTTGTTGTTTCTGCTCTGACCTATAATGTCAGATTTTTTAAATCTGTTCCCAGAGTGATGGGCGGTTTGGATAATGAATGGATTATATTAACTTACATTATATTGACTTAAGGGATAAGCTGTTTGGATAATAAACTGATCTTATGGTATTCTTCATATAAACGTAGAATGAAGTGGAACAATGCAAATACTGATTAACTGATTGATAAATGTAACAGGATTTATATTGTATATTATTCCATTTGCTTTCTGTGATTTATGTTCCTTTTTGACATAAATGGCTCTAGGGTGCCCACTCTTGGGTTAAGTCTATTTATACAATGGGCAGCTGCAACGCATTTCCATTGTATGAGAGACATGCCCAAGGTGAGTTGCAGACCAAAACAGTTTGTACAATTATTATGGATAAACATAATTTTCTCCTCTTGGAGGCTTCTAAGAATACAGAGATTTATGTAGAGGTTTATGAGATGTATTCTGCGTAGTTTACTGTAGTTTTCAAGTACTAAACTGTCTATAGAATAACCCTGTGCACTTATTAACAAGGTAACTAGCATTTGTGCTAACTCTGCTATCCTGTTGTATCATGCTTTGTTATCCTGAGACGAGCTAAGTGTATGACCAGTATCAATCTGTTTGTGCAGATAATAAACGGCGGAATGCAGACAGAGCAGCCTCCTGCTTCTTACTCTTCACACAACACAGAGTCAACAGGGTTTTCTTGAACCAGCCAGCTGCAGCCAAAGTGCAACTGCACACAGTTAAAAGATCAATAATTGTTGCTTGGTTTGGTAAACAGAGGTAATAAACAGCTTCCTGTAGAAGCTAAAACTTTTGGTCTAAATCTGTCCTGATGCTCAAATCTCTAAATCCAGCTCAGTTAGCTTCACAGTTCTCCTCAGCCAGCCTACAAACTGTGAAAACTTTAAATATGTCTCTGACAAAAGCCCTGAATCCAAACACTGCTGCAGGTTTGTTGTTCTCTCTGCAGGATCCCTACAATCCAAAAACTAATCTGGTTTAATCCAAACAGGAATCCAGAAAACTAACACCCATAAATCTAAAATCTGACCACACAACTTTTCATTACTTCCACATTAATGATGTAATACGATCGATTTAACACAGCAGCTAAAGTCCACATAACAGGCTGAAATATCTGTGGACATGTGCATGGGTGTTTTTATTGTTTTATAAATGTGATTACTACCACCCTGTACTGATATGTTTATCATCATACTGTAAATACTGTTAATATTTATAGAGTAAACTCCTTGGCCTTGATCATACTCTCACCTTCAATTATTTTATCGGGTTTTTTCATGAGGAAGTTGACATGGCTTAAAGATTCTGCATGTTGCAACCTGCTTACTGATTTTTATCTTAATTTTTCAGGCTCTTATCAGTTTTAATGTCTTTATTTGAAATTCTTGATGTGATACTGTGTATAAGAACAACTGAAACAACCTAATTTCCCCTTGGGGATAAATAAAGTATTTCTGATTCTGATTCTCAGAATCATACAAATTTTACAATGGCATTGGAGAGCTTCTTCTTTTTCAGTCCAATAGTTACATATAAAACATAAGTATAAAATAGTTATAGGCAGGGGTGTACTTTCTATTAAGCAAAGTCCTGTTCCAGTCCTGGGACCCCCAAACATCTCATAAAAATGTATTTATAAAGTATTAATTCATATTTTATCTTAATTCACAGGCTGTAGTGTGAAGTAAAGGAGATAAATATCCATATTTTATGATCATTTTGTCAGTAGACCTCATACATTTGATGGCACTGTCTTTATTTTCAATAATAATATCCTGAAAATGCTTTAATTCATAACTTTTCAAAACTATATGATACTTAGTATAAAAAGCATTGCATGTGCTCGATAAACTTATTTATTTTTGCCAATGTCCCTTTAAGTGTTAATGATAAGCATTAATATTCAAAAAAATGTTTTGGTCATAAATATTATTCCCTGGATGGGGAGATATATAAATGTGTAACTTAAGCTTTCAGATAACTATAACAGATTTCAAAAGCAGGACAAGAGGCCTAATTAACAAACTCACCTTCTGTCGAAGAAATGCATTTAGCTTTGTTTTGTTACCTGGTACAAGATTTAAATAATAATGAAACTTTAATCAGCACAGTACAGGGATAACCCAATGACTGGGTTTGCCTTGGGTCCCCATATGAGTAAATACGCACCTGAGCAAAACGTGACAAAAATAAAAATTATGTTTTTTTGTCTTCCAAAGAGTTTGTAAAATGTCATATTATGACTCCGGTGGTTAAGGCACACTCCTGGGAAATATTTGTTGTCATGAACTACACATTTAATCATTTCAGTTTTTTAATTAACTGGTTCACAGCTGTAAAGTAAACAAGGATGCAGATTTGTAATAATCGGTCACTGTAGAGGTCAGGGGGAGGGGCTAATATGGGTCCATTTTGTGGCTGACTTTATTTTGACAAAAATTCATTAAGTTTTCTGGAGAGAACTGGGAAAATAAAAGTTAAATCATTTTTTACTTCATTTTTAAAGAGGCTGTGAATAAATATGGTTATAATGGAAGTCTATGGTACAAATATTACCATTAACAGTTGTTACGTAACAAAAACATCTCACACAGTTGAAAAAAACAGAAACCTGACACACAAGATGGATTGTTCAGTTTATAACTTGAGTCAAACTGAGAAACAGCTCATGGAAAGTGTTTGGGGAGGACAGAGCAGACGGGTGATTGGACGATCATTCTGTCAATCACATATACTACGGGACAATCAGGTAATGTAGGTAGAGGAAAACATCCATCTATAGGGAAGTTTGAAGCGCTGATGTTTGTCTGTCATTTAATAAAAAAATGTGGTTCAGTTTTGCTAAAACTGCAACTCAAGCTGTTAGCATCTATGCTGATATTGCTTTTATCTCCACAAAACAAATACAAGAAAAAATCCTACAGGACAGTGCAATTGAAAAACTCTGTATACAAATATAAGATAATTTGTATAAGATAGAAACGATAAATAATAAGAATAAAAACAAATGTATATGGATCTGTATATATGGAAATACACTATATTACCAAAAGTATTCGCTCACCTGCCTTGACTCACATATGAACTTAAGTGCCATCCCATTCCTAATCCATAGGGTTCAATATAACGTGGGTCCACCCTTTGCAGCTATAACAGCTTCAACTCTTCTGGGAAGGCTGTCCACAAGGTTTAGGAGTGTTTATGGGAATTTTTGACCATTCTTCCAGAAGAGCATTTGTGAGCTCACACACTGATGTTGGAAGACAAGGCCTGGCTCTCAGTCTCTGCTCTAATTCATCCCAAAGGTGTTCTATGGGGTTGAGGTCAGGACTCTGTGCAGGCCAGTCAAGTTGATCCACAGCAGACTCTGTCCTCCATGTCTTTATGGACCTGCTTTGTGCTCTGGTGCACAGTCATGTTGGAAGAGGAAGGGGCCAGCTCCAAACTGTTCCCACAAAGTTGGAGCATGGAATTGTCCAAAATGTCTTGGTGTGCTGAAGCGTTCAGAGTTCCTTTGACTGGAACTAAGGGGCCAAGCCCAGCTCCTGAAAAACACCCCCACACCATAATCCCCCCTCCACCAAACTTTACACTTGGCACAATGCAGTCCCACAAGTATGGTTCTCCTGGCAACCTCCAAACCCAGACTGGTCCATCAGATTGTCAGATGGAGAAGCGTGATTGGTCACTCCAGAGAACGCGTCTCCACTGCTCTAGAGTCCAGTGGCGGCGTGCTTTACACCACTGCATCCACGCTTTGCATGTCACTTGGTGATGTGAGGCTTGGATGCAGCTGCTCGGCCATGGAAACCCATCCATGAAGCTCTCTGCACTGTTCTTGAGCTAATCTGAAGGCCTCATGAAGTTTGGAGGTCTGTAGTGATTGACTCTGCAGAAAGTTGGCGACCTCTTCTCACTATGCTCCTCAGCATCCGCTGACCCCGCTCCGTCAGTTTACGTGGCCTACCACTTGGTGGCTGAGTTGCTGTGGTTCCCAAACACTTCCACGTTCTTATAATCCAGCTGACAGTTGACTGTGGAATATTTAGGAGTGAGGAAATGTCACCACTGGATTTGTTGCTCAGGTGGCATCCTATCACAGTTCCACGCTGGAATTCACTGAGCTCCAGAGAGCGACCCATTCTTTCACTAATGTTTGTTAAAGCAGTCTGCATGCCTAGGTGATGATTTTATACACCTGTGGACATGGAAGAGACTGGAACACCTGAGTCTGATTATTTGGATGGATACTTTTGGAAATCAAGTGTATGTTGCACAGTTAAGTTTTATTGATCACTGATTATTCTGGTTGACTCAGGTATCATACAGCAATGATGACCGAGCGTTTATGGTTCCAAAGTCCAAGATACACAGAAAAGCTGAACCTTTATTCCTCATGTAGGTGAATCAGAGCAGAATCCCTGGGCTCTGGTGTCTTGTGAGGACAGATTGGGGACCCATGAGCCAAACCAACATCACTCACAAACAAACACACACACACACAAACACACACACGCGCCGCCCCTTTCATTGAGCGCTTAAGCGGCCGCCTGAAAAGGACCCAAACACGGAGCAGAAAAGGCCGAGAGCCGGTCTGTTGGTGGCTGCTGTGTCTCTAAACCAAATACGAGTGTCTGAACCGAGGCCAAGCCTGAAGGGGCAAACGGCGAGCCAACAACGCCGGTCAGCATGGAAACAGGAGTGGGAGTGGGGAGATACAGAAACTGAAGTTTAGTTACAATAAAAGTTTCTAAATGTTTGTTTTTAATGAGAACCATGGTGAAAATATTGGGAATAGTCCTTTAAAAGACAATCTGTTTATGCAAGAGGAGTCTTCAAACTGTGATGAGTTTATATCATCAGGTTAATAAATGATATAAAACTTTGTGTTTTAAAATAAGATGAATATTTTTATTTATTATGTTAAGGTTCAGAAAGGAGCCTTTCCTCCTTTTTGCTTTATTTGGTACAATTTGGCTCAGTCATCTTGTATTTTGGGCTCAACATTTCTTGAAATACAATCTAGATTTCTAAAAGAAGTTTTCTCAACCTTATTTTATATCCATGGACTCATAAAGATGCGAAATAAAAAAAACGAATGAAATATTTGCATCTTTTCTGATGATTGTAGGTGAGTTTTTAGAGTTTCTTTTAAGTTTCTTTGGATTGTGAGCTTAATTGATTATTTACCTGACTATGAGGTGGTAATGGAATTATAATGAATAAGAATTTGAATTCGTGTCAAAATATAATTACATATGTTTTGTCACAGTTTAGAGAGGAAGGTTTATTTCATTTATTTTTTCATTTGTCACAATCCTGTGGTAAATTTTGGGTTTGTCATCTTGTGATTTTTGTCACAACATTTCCTTGAAAAACAATCTAGACCTTTAAAAGTAGTTTTTTTCACTTTTTTTTTTTTTAAATCCATGTACCCATAAAAGATGCAAAATAATCAAACCAATTAAAGATTTGCACCATTTCTGACTATTGTTAGGTTAGTTTTTAGAGTTTATTTTAGGTTTACTTGGAGTGTAAGCTCAGTTTAATTGTTTATACCGCTATCAGGTGTAAATGGAATTATACTTAAATAAAAAATTTGAATTCTTATCAAAACATATTTTTAGATATTTTGTAAAATATCAGAAAGGAGCAGATTTTTTTGCTTTACTTGTTACAACCCCATGGTACAATTTGGCTCAATCCTCTTGTCATTTTGTCTTAACATTTCCCTAAAATACGATCTAGACCTCTAAAAGTAATTTTTGTCCACCTGTTTTTATATCAGTGCTGCTGTAAAAGATTTAGAATAATCATACAAATGAAATATGAGCATCATGTCTGGCCGTTGTTAGTGGGTTCCCCGGAGTGTTATCTTATTGATTGTTTGAAAATTAACACAAGTTGACATTTTCAAAATTTCAATTGTATGTTTTACTAATGACTCACACTAATAACTAAAAAAATAACAAATGTAATTCACATTTATTTGAAAACCACCTGATTTTTTAAAACTTTGACCTGGATTGGGTCAAAGTTTATAAAGATGCTGTCACAGAAAATAAATAATTGAAGGTATAACTAATGATCTTGTATAACGTAAAAGCATGAGGTAAAAATTATTGTTGGCAATAATTCAAAGTAAAAAACTAAATATACCGTGTTGTATGTAGCCTACTAAATGCATAATGTATATTTCTTGTTCAATTTTAACATTTAAGTTTTTAAGAACATTATATTAAGCAAAAAGCCTCCATAATACTCCTCGTGTTCAGGGTAGCTCTCAGTCTATTTTATATCCTAGCATCCTTAAAAAACACAAAACTCAATCAAAATAAGTTTTTACATCCTTTGTGGTTTTTGTTAGGTGAGATTTCAGGGTTTCTTTAAAGTTTACTTAGAGTGTGAGCTTAATTTCATAGTTTTATTCCACGGATGAGGCGTAAAACAATAGATAGACAGATAGATAGATAGACAGATAGATAGACAGATAGATAGA
This sequence comes from Scarus forsteni, assembly GCA_036419115.1. NCBI lineage: Eukaryota > Metazoa > Chordata > Actinopteri > Labriformes > Labridae > Scarus > Scarus forsteni. The sequence continues at coordinate 22,276,264 of JAZDUH010000198.1, read as the reverse complement.
CAGATAGACAGATAGATAGATAGATAGATAGATAGATAGATAGATAGATAGATAGATAGATAGATAGATAGATAGATAGATAGATAGATTGTTTGGCAGAGGTCAATAAATGCAGGAATATTTTATTTGTTAGAAAAACACGTCATTGTTTCTGTCAATGGTTAAGGATGCAAAAATGACTACAAACAAATCAAAAGAACTAATATTTTATGTGTGTAGTATTTAAAAAGCTAAGTTATTATTGCATCATTATTATTTTAAATACTTGCCAATTTTCTAATTATATATGTATACATATATATATATATATATATATATATATATATGTATATGTATATATATATATATATATATATATATATATATATATATATATATATATATATATATATATATATATATATATATATATATATATATATATATATATGTATACATATATATATATATATATATATATATATATATATATATATATATATATATAATCTGTTATTCATAAAGACATGTTTGTGTGTGTTTGTTAGTGTCAATACAATCTGTTTTAAGTTATTCTGTATTTTATTTACAAATTTTTCTGCCTTTTCTAATTTATTTCATCCCATTTTTTGTACATTTTTATGTCATCAAAAAAATATGTTTTTTTGTTTGTTTGTAGTTTTCTTTGCTCCCTGAAGTGTTACTGGAATCAAACAAGGATTTCATTTTTTTTTTTTTTTAAACATAAATTGTCCCTGAATTCATTGACAACCTCTGCCAAACAGCCGAGCCGGTAGTTAAAGGGTTAATAAACATTTAGAAAAATCAGAATAAGACAAATCAGTATTTGATTCTGTTAACATTCAGGGAACAAAGAAAGCTGTAAATAAACCAAATACAGATATGTTTTTGTTGTGGTTCTTGGTGTAAAAAGCTAACAGTTACATTAAAATGCACACATTTTTAAACAAAATAAATTAAAAAGGGCAGAAATGCTTGTAAATAAAAAAACACAACAAAAAGAACTTTTTTGGAATAACATTTCATATAATGGATATCAGTAAATGTTATCACAATGATGGTAATTATAATCATAACTTTGAGATTTTTACACCTTTAAATTATACACAAAGAAAATATCAGATCTTTTTTTTGCAATTTTTCTGCATCCTAAAACATTGACAGAAACAAAAAAATGACGCTTTTAATGCATTAAACATTCCTGTATTTATTGACCTTTGCCAAACAGTTGAGCTGTGAGTTAAAGTGTTGATGAGAAACCAACTGTTTAGATTTTTTAATCTTAATTTGCTGAAAAATTCATCCCTGTTTTTTATTGGAAAGTGGAAAATACTCCTGTTGGAAAATCGTCAGTGTTTCTCCTCCCTGGTGCTTAATTTTCTCTGATCAGCACAAAGACAGTTTCAGGTCCTGCACAAACACAGACCCCGTCAGCGGTGTCCCGTGTCACCTCAGAGATGGAGTCCGGCCATCATGCCTCCACTGAGCGCGCTCAGTCCGGGGTGTAATCCACCAATCAGGGGGCTGCTGTCGCAGGGGGCCACTGGCATCAATCAGAGCTTTAGATATCTGCCAATAACACACACAGCCACAGAGAGGGTTTGTTTACATGATGAGCTCAGTCTGATTCAACAGCAGCCAATCAGAGTTTAAGGAGAGCATCAGTGAGGGGATTTAACCCTTTAACTCCCAGCTCAGCTTTCTGGCAGAGATCAATAAATGCAGGGATGTTTAATTAAAAAAAAAAAAAAACACATCATTGTTTTTGTCTATAGTTTAAGATACAGAAAAAACTGCAAAAAAACCAAAAGAACTGACATTTTTTAAAATTATTTCGAACATATTAAAGGGACTGTGAGGAGATTTTAAGTAATTACAAAAAAGTCTCCCTTTTAGATATATGTCTGATGGAAATACACACTTTAAGATGAGTTTTATAGCATCAAAATAGGTTATCTATAAATACTATTCCTTAGCTTCACGGTCGGGTCGGACAGGGCTGGACTGGCCTGGATACTCAACTTCAGGAACGAGACAATTAAAACTAGAGCAAATTTATATTATTCAGACACGTCTTAGAGCACCGGGCTGTCAGTAGTGAGATATAGCCGACTACAAAACTACAATACTAAGTTTTCCAAAAATTGCTTGTTGTCACACATCAAAAACTACCGCTACGTAACTAGAAAGAGATACATTACCTCATGGCTTTGCATCCTGTAAGTTGTTGAAAAAAGAAGTTGTAAAGCAATGCAGAGTTCTGAGGAAAGTCTGAGCTGCATTCATTAGCATCACAACAAACACACGCTTTGGCTTGGGTCACGTCTTTTAGTGCGTTCCAAGTAGGAAACTGCAACTGGAATGTTCTCCGAAGTCGGAATGTCCTACTGTGAACTCTGTGAAACCTCGCCACCCCCGAGCTGACAATCAAAGATGGATGCCCCCAGTGTGAACAGTTATTTAGCTCCTGTAATAATCCATTTATTTGCACTTCTGACCGGGGTGTGTGGCTCTAGATCAGCTGTATACATAGTATTGTTAGACTTATATTTACAAAAATGCTGCCATAGTGATAATCACATTCTTCATGTGATATTTGTGAACAACAACACAGGGCGTGCTAACAACAGCTAACAATAGCCTGGAAACAACTACGACATGCTGAAGCTAAAATCAGGTCTTCTTTTAAAATTATTTATGAGGTGTACTTTGTTTAGTTACCTTTATAATGTACTTATTCAAAAATTGCACTAATGATAACTTACACAAACATCCTTCCTAGGGTATTTAAGATGTGTGTCATTTTAAGGAGATGATAAATAAAAACGAAGGTGCAGAAGCGGTCAATTCAAACACTCTGGTTGCCCTCCAGTCCTCCACAGCGGTTAAGTTTCACTTGTTGGATCATTAGTTCAGGTTAAATGGTCCTGAGAGCTTCATGAATCCTTATTGAACATCTGAGTCTAAAAACTCTCCTCAGTGCTCTTTGGCGGCCCCTCTGGTGACAGATGGTAATTACTGTTTTCTCTTCTGCTTAACCTTCATTTAATAAATGATCTCTTCTGTCTTTGTGTGAAACAACTATTCTAATCCAATCACATCTCACCAAACATGGAGGTTTTGTGCAGCAGTTTTTAAGTCAAACCAGGTTCTGGTCTTCAGGGTGTTATGCAAGGACTCACACTCAGCCGCTGGTCGCTGACAGCAGCATTTATCATGAGAATCGAACCTGTGACATGTCACAGTTCAGCAGCTTGTCAAGGACGATTTGGCAGGATGGATGGCCTTACCTATCAGTGTGTGTTTGTGTTTATGTGGGTGCAGTCTTGTTTTGCATATAATGTGGGGACATTGTTTTAAAGTGACATTATGGGGGCCTTTGTGTGTATGTTCTTGTTTAACAGTTAAAGTGGGGATGTTGTTTTAAAGTGGCATTATGAGGACATTTGTGATTGTAATCTTGTTTAACATATAACATGGGGATATTGTTTTAAAGTGACATTATGATGGCCTTTGTGGGTGTGTTCTCGTCTTATGTATAAAGTGAGGACATTGTTTAAAGTGACATTATGAGGGCCTTCATGAATGTGATATTAAATTACATATAACATAGAGATATTGTTTTAAAGTGATATTATAAGGGCCTTGGTGGATGTGTTCTTGTCTAACAAATAATGTGGGGACACTGTTTTAAAGTGGCATTATAAGGGCCTTTGTGCGTGTGTTCTTGTTTTATGTATAAAGTGAGGACATTGTTTAAAGTGACATTATGAGGGCCTTCATGAGTGTGATAATAGATTTCATATAACATAGAGATATTGTTTTAAAGTCATATTATAAGGGCCTTGGTGGATGTGTTCTTGTCTAACAAATAATGTGGGGACACTGTTTTAAAGTGGCATTATAAGGGCCTTTGTGCGTGTGTATTTGTTTTATCTATAAAGTGGGGACATTGTTTTAAAGTGTCATTTTGAATGCTGTCATGAGTGTGATAATAGATTTCATATAACATAGAGATATTGTTTTAAAGTCATATTATAAGGGCCTTGGTGGATGTGTTCTTGTCTAACAAATAATGTGGGGACACTGTTTTAAAGTGGCATTATGACGGCCTTTGTATGTGTGTTCTTCTTTTATGTATAAAGTGGGGACGTTGTTTTGAAGTGACATTTTGAATGCTGTGAGTGCATGAGTGTGATTTTAAATTACATGTTAAGTAGACATATTGTATTAAAGTGGCATTATGACAGCCTTTGTGGGTGTGTTCTTGTTTTATGTATAAAGTGGGGACGTTGTTTTGAAGTGACATTTTGAATGATGTGGGTGCATGAGTGTGATTTTAAATTACATTTTAAGTAGAGATATTGTATCAAAGTGGCATTATGACGGCCTTTGTGGGTGTGTTCTTGTTTTATGTATAAAGTAGGGACGTTGTTTTAAACTGGCATTATGAGGGCCCTTGTGGGTGTGTACTTGTTTTGCATATAAAGTGGGGACTGGCATTATAAGGGCCTTTGTGTGATTGCTCTTGTAAAGTGGGGATGTTGTTTTAAACTGGCGTTATGTGGGCCCTTTTGTGTGTGTTCTTGTTTTACATACAACGTGGAGACATTGTTTTTAAATGACTTTATGAGGACCTTTGTTGGTATGTTCTTGTTTTACATATCACAAGGACACACTATTTTAAAGTGGCGTTATGAGGGCCCTTGTGGGTGTGTTCTTGTTTAACATACAACATGGGGACATTGCTTTAAAGTGACTTTATGAGGGCCTTCATGAGCATGATTTTAAATTAGAAGATAGGTAGAGATGTTGTTTTATAGAGACATTACAAGGGCCTTGGTTGTTATGTTCTTGTTTTACATATAACGTAGGGACACTTTTTTCAAGTGGCATTATGAGGGCCTTTGTGGGTGTGTTTTTGTTTTATGTATAAAGTGGGGACGTTTTTAAAGTGATATTATGAAGGTCTTTGTTGGTGTGTTCTTGTTTTATGTACAAGGTGGTGTCGTGGTTTTAAAGTGACATCTTGAAGGCCGTTATGAGTGTGATTTTAAATTACATGTTTTGTAGAGATATACTTTTGAAGTAAAATTATAAGGGTCTTTGTGGGTGTGTTCTTGCCTTAATTAAATGTGGGGACATTGTTTTCAGGGTGCATTATGAAAGCCTTTTTTGAGTGTGTTCTTGTTTTTCATACGAGGGGAACTTTGTGTAAAGTGACATTATGAGGACCTTTGTGGGTGAATTCTTGTTTTACATATTACATGGGGACATGGTTTTGAAGTGGCATTTTGAAGGCCATCTTGAGTGTGATATTAAAGTACATATAATGTCGAGATATTGTTTTGAAGTGATTTATAAGGACCTTGATGGGTATGTTCTTGTCTTACATATAATGTGGGGACGTTTTAAAGTGGCATTATAAAGGCCTTTGTGATTGTTATCTTGCTATGTAACATGGGAATCTTGTTTTAAAGATACAACTTTTTTAACTTTTATATTTAACTTTGGGACATAATTTTAAAGATGCATTCTGAAGGCCTTTGTGAGTGTAATCTTGTTTGACATATAAAGTGGGGGCATTGTTTTAAAGTGGCATCAAGAAGGCCTTTGCGAGTGTGTTCTTGTTTCACATGTAGTATGGGGACATTGTTTTAAAGTGGCATTATGCGGGCCTTTGTGGGCATGTTCTTGTTTTAAATATTACATAGGGAAGTTGTTTTAAATGGCATTATGAGGCTGGATTTTTGTTAACAGTAGAGTTATGGGGACCCTCTGGGCCCTACAGGTTTGATCTTGATCTATATATATATTTAAGAGGGGGAACTCTATTTACAATGGCTTTGAAAAGCAGGGTTACACATACGGCTCTTCTCCTCACACCTTGCTAGTTTTAGATTGTTAAATATGAAGAATATATAACAAAAAAGGGTTGTGCTGATTTTAAACCTGTATGAATGGTACAAAAGCATGTAAAAGACCAAATCTATTAGACTGTAAAAAATCTTCACAAAACAGAATTACAGCTATGTTGATCTTTGAGGATGGGTTTATGTGTTTTTTGCAAATAAATTTGTCAATGTAATTGGCGGCAATTCTCCAATTAATCTTTTAAGAATCATAGCTAAAAGAAGCTTTAATTCAGTCAGTTTTAACCTCCTGCTTTCTCTCCATGGTATGTTTACCACATGATCTTCCGAACTGCCCTTTACATTGTTAGTTAGTTAGGTTGGTGTTTGACCAATCAGGTTTGGAAACTGCAATTATAGGTGACGCATAAACACCAGCTAACTGGACCTGACAGTGGTGCTTTGTTGCAGGAAGAGTTCAAACTATTCAAGATATTTAAATAAAGCCAGATCAGTCAGTTTTTTCCAGCTTTGAAGAAAAAGAAGATCTTCGGAATCAGAGAAACAATCATTGTTTCATACAGCATGTTTGCAAAGCGCAGGAGGCGGGACCTGACTGTTGCATGCCGCTGTACGTCAAACAATCACGGTAAAGCTGAAATCTGGTCGAGCTGCCGTCAGCTGTCACCTTCATCAAACTGCCTCCTTCATCTGCTGCCAACACCGCCATCAGCTTTCTGATTACAGCTTTACTGTCGCTTTTTAACCCACGAGACACTTGAGCCTGTGCCTTTTTGAGCTGAGAGATACTTAAAGGTAACAGATCTCACATGTTGGCATCAGATTATCTGACAAGAAGAAACACTTAAGAGAGTTGTTTGAAGAATGGCACTAACATCAGATCCTGAATGGGTTAACAGGGTTTTAAAGTGTCATCTGATAAAACAGATTAATGCTCAGCTCTGAGATGTAGAAAGTTTAACTGCCATCAGTTGAGTTGATTTGACCTCCAAAAGACCTGAAAAAAACAGAAACTTTGACATGAGACCGAAACTTGGAAAGTTCATCTTTGTCATTCTTCAGACAGAGAGTGGTTTCACTCCAGAGCAGAGGCTCTCAAAATGTTTTTGAACACAAAAATCAGGACAAAATCTCAAGGCATGCAACATCTACAGTATATATATTTACATGCTTGTATACAGCCTCAATCATGTGTGTCAGTTAGTTCTGTATACCATTATTGCCTCGCCAAGGAGGTTCTGTTATTGCCATCATCTGTTTGTTTTGGCCTTTTGCCACTAGCACGCCTTGGCCCTACACTACTCGGCTCTACTCGATATGCAGCATGTTTCCACTAGCCTGGTACCTCCTCAAACAAGCTAGTTTTAGTACCTACTCCGCTCTGGTTCCAAGCGAGCTGAGTCCATACTAAAAGATGACGTCACCGACTGCCGGCTGCTGATTGGTCAGACAATGTCGTCATCGATGAGTCATGAGCGCGAAAACCTAGGATGCTAGTAGTAGCTAACGTTAGCTTACCCCTATACGTCTTTTCTTTGCAGCTGGATTGCTCTCGTCCTCGGCTTCATTCTGTTGTATAGCTTCCAAAACTCTCCTGTGCTTCTCAAGGGGTATTTCTTCTTATACCCCTTCTTCTGCTTTCCTTTTTTACTCGGTTTGTGACAAAAAGACACAGACTGTTGTGTCACGCTCAAAATGACGTCACCGCAGAGCCGCTCAGCTGTTTACAGCGACACTGCACCCCATTGGGCAGGCGACTGGGGTTAATGGAAAAGCAGCACAAGGTGAGTAGAGTACAGCCAGGTAGAGTAGAGTAGAGTAGAGTAGGGCGAGTGGAAAGGGGCCAAAAGGGCCGCATGTCGCCCCTGGTGGGCCAGTTGCCCATCCCTGCCATAAAAGCTGCTTAGTATCTCCACAAAATGTAGAACGATAGTTACGTATTGTAACTCCAGATTCTATGAGTATAGGCGCAGCCCTTTAAGGCTATCGCTAGTGGGTTTACCCTCGCGCGCCAGCGCAGCACTGAAAAAACTTGGCCTACGCCCACCCACCTGATGGGCCTCCCCGCCACCTGCCTATAAATGGTCAGGGCTCATAATATCTGCTCCCGATAACAGCCTTTTTCTTCAGCCGATAAAGGGAACCAGTGAGGCCCATAGCTTAAAGGGGCGCCTATACTCATAGAATCTGGAGTTACACACGTAACTGTCGTTCTATTTCGTATAGGCTTCGCCCTTTAAGGCTATCGCTAGTGGGTTAAAGGCGAAGCAGGATGTAGTCTATGCCTCACTGGGTCCTCATCCGAAGAATCCCAATAACAAGGCTAGCAACAATAAACACATGCTCGCACACAAGCTCAGTCACAGAATTCTGTATAAGAGAACATCTGGGTTCTGTATGCGATATGTGCGCAAATCAACTGCCTGTCGATGTGTTTCCTTATCAGCCTCCAGATAATGAATACTCATAATCCATAAGGGCTGACTCTGCCAGTCTGTTGCTGAAAAGCAGAGAAGACGGCCGCGCATTGTAACAGTCAAGCAATGAACAGAACAGACCCAATAACACATCTGTCTCATCCAAGACCAGAATAATCAATTCATGTCCTTAACTATCACTCTGACAAGATCCCCAGCACAGAGTGAGACATGGAGAAGAGGGAGACATCCCTCAAATAAAACCGAACAAATGAACATGGGGAAGACCAAGATGCTGCAGCGCAAATATCTTCCACTGACATCCCACTGCAAAGCCACGGAGGAAGAAATTCTCTCAGAGAGTGCGCTCTGATGCGCCTCCGGGGAACAGAGCCAGATGAGACATAAGCTTGTGAAATAGCCTCACACAGCCAATGTGACAGACGCTGAGCAGAGAGAGGGCGCCCCTGCGAATGCTCTCTGTAATGCACAAATAAGCGCTGAGAGTGACGCACTGTGGCTGTGCGCCCACATAACATGACAGAGAGACGGGCAAAGGAGGTGTGATGTAGCCTCCTCCTCGAGCCATGCGGAGGAGGGAAAAACCCTCCAACTTAATAACTCTTGATCTAAAAGAGCTATTGATGTTCTTAGGCATGTAAGAAGGATTAGGTCAAAACAGCCGAGCTGCCATCTCCCTGAATGCGCAGGCAAGATGGAGCGACAGAGAGGGCTGACAAATCACTCACTCTCTTAGCTGACGTCAGAGCCAAAAGCAGAGCTGTTTTGAGTGATAAAAACTTTAGTGAGATTTGAGTCAATGGTTCAAACGGAGCCTTGCTCAACGCCCGTAACACCAGAGATAAATCCCACTGAGGAGCAAAAGAACGAGAAATCGGTCTGTCTCTCCTCACGCCTTTGAGGAAGCGTTTCATCAGCGGGTGACTAAACACAGATCTGTCACCAAAACCTTCATGACAAGCTGAGATCGCAGCTGCATAAGTTTTAACCGTGCTAAAAGCCAATCCTCTGTCCATTAGGAGCTGGAGGAAAGACAGCACGCGAGGCAGGGGACAAGTCACTGGGTCCCAGCCTGACTCCATGCACCACCGCTGAAAAGCGGCCCATTTCGCCGAATACGCTGCTCTTGTGGATGCAGCTCTCGCGCCCTGGATAGTGCGCACGACCCCAGGCGAGAGTCCGAGCCTCTCTAAGCGCTCCCTTTCAGCGGCCAGGCCCACAGACGCTGACCTATCACTGGGAAACTCCTGATCGTTCCCCCTGCTTGGGAGAGAGCATCCCCCCGCCACGGGATCATCCATGGCAGGCCCACTAGCAGGCGCTGTAACCATGGAAACCATGACGCTCCGCGGCGCTCCGGAGCTATGAGAATAGCTGAAAGCTGCTCTTCCTGGATCCTCCTCAGAAAACGAGGGATCAGAGGGACGGGCGGAAAAGCGTAAAGAAGCTTTTTGGGCCAGGGGTGGTGTGAGAACGCATCCACTCCCAGAGGGGGGTTGTCTCGCGGCGCCAGAGAAAACCACAGAGCACACTGAGCGTTTTCGTGTTGCGAACACGCCCACCTCTGCCTGCCCGAACATCGACCAAACCTGAGACACCAGCTCGGGTGCAGACTCCAGTCTCTTGCCTGGGGACCTCCCTCGACATGATATCCGCCCCCTGTTTAGCACACCAGGAATGTACACCGCCTGATAGAGAGAAGGTGTCTGTGCCCAACATAACAGCTTTCTGGCTATGTCTAACAGCTGCGCCGAGCGACACCGCCCTGGCGGTTTATATAAGCCGCTGTTACCTGGTTGTCCGTGTGGATCAGAACATGCTGCCTCCGTAATAACGGAGCGAAATGCTGGACCACTTTCCACACTGTCAAAAGCTCCAGCGATTTATGTGGAGAGACATGTGAGCTGGCCACTGCCCCCCACTACCTGAGAGAGGCACGTGCCCCCCCACCCCGAGAGAGAAGCATCCGTGAACACAGAAGCGTGACACGATGCCTCTCCCTAACGGGACCCCGACCTCAGAACCTCGGGGTCCCTCCAGTGAGCCAAATCGGGCAACACTGGGGGGGGACTACAACCATGCGCTCGCTGACGCCGGGTCGGCGCGGAGACGGATGAACCATCTCTGTAGCCGCCTCATGTGAAGTAATCCCAACGGAACAACCACATGAGCCGCTGACATTGTGCCGAGCAGCCGATAATAGAGACTGCTGTCACCACCCTGCCGGGGACAACTCGTCTGAGGAGGGACGTCAGAGCCAGCGATCTCTCCTGAGATAGCCGCGCCCTCATTGTGGCTGAATTCAGCTCCACTCCCAGATAAATTATCTGCTGAGAAGGAAAAAGTGAGCTCTTTTCCAGGTTGATAGCAAAGCCCAGCTTTGACAGATGAGACACCAACACCTGAGTCTGTGATGCCGCCTCCTCCCTGGACCGAGCCAGCAAAAGCAGGTCGTCCAGGTAAAAAAGAACTCTCATCCCTCTCCTGTGTAGTGGCTGCAGAGCTGTCTCCACACACTTGGAGAACGTGCGGGGGGCGAGAGAATAGCGGAACGGCAGACGATTGTACTGGTATTGGACCCTTGAATTGAGAAACGAAGAAATTTCCTGTGTTTCTGAATAATAGAGACGTGGAAGTATGCGTCCTTCAGATCCACTGAAGTGAACCAGTCGTTTTCGTGGACGCATTCCAATACCTGCTTTATCGTCAGCATGTGAAAAGGGCGCTGCACTATCACTGTGTTGAATAGTGACAGGTCCAAAATGGGTCTCATCCCGCCTGTTTTCTTGGGAACCAGGAAATAGCGGGAGTAAAAACCCTGATTTTCCTCTCCCCGCGGAACTCTGGAGATTACATCTTTCCGTAAAAGCTCCCGCACCTCCTCCTGTAGAACCACACACTGGTCCTGTGAGGACAGGTGCGTCTCCAGAATCCCGCTGAACGGTGGAGGGTCGGCTTAACTGCAGAGTATAACCCCTGGCGATCAGCCTGTCCATCCACCTGTCCAGCGAACATATCCGCCGCCACTCTGAGCAGCGCTCTGAGAGCGGGCGCGCATGCTGTTGAGGCGCCACCTCCGAGAGAGAGGTGAGCCATCTTAGAGCCCCTGCCGCCGCTGCCTGCGTCAGAGAAATCTGCGCTGCAGCCCATGGGGGGCTCAGACCGAAAGGGCTGATCAGACTCTTTTTCCTCAGTCCGTGAAGAGAGGGAAAAAGGCGTAGCCAGAATGTCCACACGGGGCAGAGAATCTCCGTCCGTGGGCTCATGAATATGTAATTTGGCATCAGCCGGAGCAGACCGAGACCGCTCCGTGTGTGAGGGAGCGGTGTTGCTTTTGATGACTTCGCCGTGCTGCTCGTTAACCGAAAGTTAACGACAGCAGGCTCGCTCTGTGTGGGGCTGTGACCACCGTCCGCCGCCGTATCAGCGGGCCGGACAGGAGGGAGGGAAGAAGGAGCGCCACAAGAGGAGACCTGTGAGTGGCTCTGATAAGAGCGCAGGTGTTGGCCTTGCCACGCCAACTCTTTCCCCTTCTCTGCTGCACACAACCCCCGCAAGGAGTCACTGACGCCTGCTCTGCTTCCGTGGCGGCTCCAAGGGCGGATTAGCCCAGGAACAGGCCACCCGGCGATATTTAGCACCGCGCTGACGAGCCGGCTGCGCTGCGGTGAAAGACGTCTCCGGAGGAGGTGGAGGAGGAGCTGGAGCCGGAGGGCGAGAGGCTGACGCTGCGGGATATTGCGGCCGCCGCTGGTGCCTCTGGCGCTGGTCCCGGCGGTCCCGCCAGCGACCCGTGGGCGCTGAGAGCCGCCACGTGCCTCCGAACCTCTCTCTCTTCCTCTGACGTCTTTTGCATGAGGTCGACGAGAGTGTGTAGCTGCTGGCCGAACAGTGCATCCGTCGATATGGGGCCATCCAGCAGTTCCTTCTTTACTGGCTCAGGGATGGAGGAGGAAAGACCGAGCCACATGTTTCGGTGAATCTGATGCTGCCAGGACATGATGCGAGCCGAAGCCACTGCCACAGAGGCGCAGAGCGGGATGATGGCGCTCGCTGCCTTGTTGAGCTCATCCGCTGCTCAGCCAGCTTCTCAGGCTCCGCCGCCATCCGAGTGATGGAGTACGCCAGCAAGGTCATGTTGTTAGCCGCTGCAGACGCCTGGCTGGCACACTGGTGGGCCCTGTCCGCAAAACGGCCCGTGAGCTGGTCCCGGGAAGAGGGGAGGGCCTGACGCCGGCCGCCAATCATGTTCGGCCGAACCCCGAAAACGGCCGCCAGGCCTGGATCCAACGGCGGAACGGGCGGGAAGCCCTCGTCGGTGAGCCCCTGGACTCTGGTGATTGGAGCGTAGCTACCGGCGCCCGCAGCTTCCCCGGTTCAGCCACAGCCCGGACTGGTAGGGGATAATAGCCGGAAAACGAGGCCAGGTGGGCTCGGCGGGCCGTGTCCTCCTGCAAAACAGCCCGCCATATCATCAGGTTCAGCCGAGCCGGAGCTGCTGGGACGGCGAGGCCCTTGTAAGCTGCCGCCTCTCGATGATGCCAGGGAGCTCCTGGACGAGCGCCCGATGACCGGCAAGGAGGTGGATGACGACAGGGGACCCCAGCAACACCTGGCGTGCTCCTCCTCAAGTCAGTCTCTTCCAGCTGGAGCGAGACTGACGGTGCCTCCCCAGGACCGCCATCATCCGAATCCGCCCTGCGAAAGCAGGTTGATGGCTTCCTCCAGGCTGCAAGAGTCGGTCACGGTGAAAACATCCTCAGCAGCGTCGGTGAAAAAATCCACCCGGCGCCGCTTCTCCGCTGGGGATAACAGCTTGCAGTAGGGGCACTTCTCCGGCTGAGTCAGCGCTTGCCCGGCGTGCTCCGGGCCAAGGCATGACTCGCAGCGAGAGTGCATGTCGCTGCCCATGATGTAGCCTGTCTGACACTGAGGACAGATGCGGACGGTCGCCGAAGAAGTCATTCCTGCCGCTGCCGAAGTCTTTCGTGTGCTGCTTCTCATGACGCTGAAGAAAAAGAGGGAGCAGATATTATGAGCCCGCGGCCATTTATAGGCAGGTGGCGCGGGAGAGGCCCATCACGTGGGTGGGCGTAGACCAAGTTTTTTCAGTGCTGCGCTGGCGCGCGAGGGTAAACCCACTAGCGATAGCCTTAAAGGGCGAAGCCTATACGAAATAGAACAGAGTAGCTGCCATCACTGCTTCTTCTCTGTCTGCCACTCCCTGTCCTAAGGCCCAATATGAGACTGTTGTGTCTTAAGTGAAAGTGGCCTTAATCAGATTATTAGAGTCCAAAAGAAGGATCAAAACAAATGCAGAGGAGCAATTTGTCCATCTAGATCACATAAACTACAGTAAATAAACTTGATCTTAAATGCATATGGATATGATTGCAGCCTGTTTCAATAAAGAGATGACAGGATCAAACCTTTCTTATAAAATGTGAAGGATGTCTCCACATCTGAATAAAGTTTGGAGTCCAAGCAGCAGTGATGAACACAAAAGCTACAAAATTTAATCACAGAAGAATTAGCTAAAGATCTTACTGCCAAATTTTCATACAGATTATTTCTAATTATATATTTGAATGAACTGAATTTATTTGCTCTAATGTGACTGCAGCTCACGTGAATCTTTTCTGCTTTGGTGAACATCAGCTCCACCTTTACTGGACTTTAGCTCCACCCTGTGGTCACACCTGGAACTGCAGGTGTTTTTGACAGGAAATACGTTCATGGTGATTTTCTTTGTTTCTTTATTTTAACCAAGATATTTGTGATGCTGCTCAGAAGCAATATGACATCTGTTTAAGGAATTTTAAAAGTACTTATTTATTCCTACACTAATTAATAGAGAGAAGAATTACTGATGTATTTATCAAAATGCTTGGATGATCTGATCGAAAAATGAAGAAATCAGTACTTTTCTGTTTCAATCAAAATAGTTTAGTAGGCTGTGTTTTATATTTCAGCTCATTTTACAATCTAACTAGGGCTGTCACTTAAATGTATTAATAAGATTAATTAATTATAACACAAATTAATGTGTAATAAAAAATAACGCAAGATAAATTATAGCAAACATTTTAAAATTGGCCAGTTGAAGGACCCGTACATGCCAGCGTCACGTCACTTCATACATGTGTCGCTAGTCAACAACAGGAATGGCCTAGTTGAGGCTCAGCCTTTTTTTATTTCTGAATTTATTTATCTATATTTGCACTGCATTCTTAAACAATGCACCAGGCCTAATTGGTTTGATGGATGTCCTCTATCTTTTTCTTATTTTGTATTTGACTTATAAAACACGCTATGTAATTTAAGTTGTCTGATTGAGCTTAGAATTTTCAGACAAGACGCCCTAACTTAGGTTTTATTCAATCACCATTAAAAATGACTTGTAGTTATGCAAAATAGTACTCCTTGAGGGTCCTAAATCAGGAATATAAACTTCTTAAAACAGCACATCTTATTTCCAAGACATCGAACAATTTGTTTTACCACATTGGCAGATTTTTTAACTCATTACAAGCAATGTAGGGTTTATTTTTTTTGTTTTTAAGTACTGAAATAAGATGTGAAGGTGGATGTGTCAAGTAGTTTGGGCTTACAGTACGTCTTGTGAGATTTAAAGAGTTGAATTGGATGAATAAACTTCCTTAGATTTGCGTTTCTGCAGTGTGATTATAAAACAGGCCTTCTAACTCCCTCCTGATGGCCCGTGCTCTCCCTCTTTATTTCTCTGATCATCACAGCAGCAGCATTTCCTCACAGACTTTAACCCGAAGCTCTAAAAGTCCAGATGTGTTTTTAATTGATCTCCTGATGTCCCCCTGCAGGACTGAAGCTGCAGCTCCCTGAACACTGTGAGTCGACGGGCCGAGGAGAAAGTGAGGAACATCTGAAGTTTCTGATCATCAGATCGTACCCTCACACTCCCAGAGGATGCTGGGAGCAGATTTCTCACTGCTGATTGGCTGGCTGCTCTCACTGTTTGTTTACTCAGCCAATGACACGGCTCTTTCACACACACACTCACACACACACACTCACACACACTGAGTCGATAATTAGGTGGAAAATGAGTCTAATGTGTGTGATGTGAAGCAGCTGGTGGAGCAGAAAAGCTCTTTTCTGTCTCCTGCTCCATCTGGACCACAGCCAGAGGTCCACACATTCAGAGCTGCATGATCTACACACACATGGAGGAGCGGAGACACTGCAGCACCAACTACAGGCCAGCAGGTGCAACTACAACAACACCCACCCTGTTCTTTCAGTGGAGTTATCAACACTGTGTCTGGACTGCAGTGTGGGTGGGTTCAGGGGCTGGGTGGAGTGAGTTTGGGTCATAAATCCTTTATTTAATTCATCTGTCTGTTTGTAAAGCACTTTGTGCTACATTTTTTGTATTTTTCTTTATTGTCATTTTTGTCGATGCCTCTGATCTTCAGATTATTAACAAAGTTTGATGAACATCTTCACCATTCTTATGAGATAGTGATTTTAAAACATTAAAAAATATATTTAATTGATCCAGCTTAACCCTTTAACCACTTCAATAGCTGTACAGGGTTAAGATAAAACTTAGATAAAACCCTGACATATTTGTTTGGTTACAAAAATCAAGTTTAGACTGTTTAGTAATAACAGAGTTATAAATAACAGCAGCCCCTCCCTTCACTTCTGTATAAAGAAAAGGATGTTCCACCTCCAAACTAAAGGATGTTTAATAAGTAAATTAAGAGACAAAAAAGAAGAAACATGACCTTAATATTGAATGTAACATGGATAAAAATCAAAACATGCTTCATGTAGGTTTCTCTCTTTAAAAATGCTTATTTCAATCCCTAAATCTGGCAACACAGCTAGCTGCAGCAACGGTGAGTCTGGAGCGTCTGTGGAGTTAAAACTGGAGTTTTCAGGATGGAAGTAAAAGAAGTAAAAGTCAAGAACACACATGTGAAGTGTCCATTATGTCCTAAAGCAAAGTGTTTGTCTGTTGTTAGTAAATCTAAAATCTAGAGACCAAAAACAGCGAGAACTCCGCTGATGATGTCAGAGCTGCTGCAGCAGGTAACAACAAGGAAGGACACAGAGACGGAGACACACAGTTCAAGAAGAAAAGATTTTTCAGAAAAGTAACACATCAGTTACTTTACCTGGTAACTAATTACGTTAATAAAGAAGTAATTCCATTAGTAATTCAATTACTTTTTTAGGAGAGTAACTAGTAACTATAACGAATTACTTTTTCAAAGTAGCGTGCCCAACACTGCTCATTTATGAATGTCCTTTCAGGTTAAAGTACCAGTCATGACTGAACCTGAAACATAAAGCTGTGGTTTTGGGTGGACTGCCCCTTTATTTTCTGCAGTGCTGCCGTCAGCAGAGCGAGCACCTGATGGTTTTGACATGTGTGTGAGTGTGTGTGTGGGACAGGTCGACTCGCGGTCATAACCAGGAAATCATCTCGGAAACGTTTAAATGGGCGTTTGAGGGAGCTCCGGCAGGTTCCACTCTGGAAACTGGGAATCCCTCGTCCCCCCAAGCCCCCGCCCCCGCGCTCGCCCTCGCCTCCGACCCCTCCAACCCCCAATAAACCCACAGCCTGTGTGTGTGTTTAATAAATCTTTCTTCTTTCCGACCATCCGTCCAGCGTCCTGCAGCTTTCATTATCACAGATTCACAAAACAAGCGCTCCTCTGTCTGCGGGGACTTCATTATGTTTGTTTCCGTCTGCTGTCCACATCATTCACATCACAGAGCTGAGAGGGAGGACATGGGGAGTGAAACTGAAGGAGGACGCAGGGGTTTGACATGCTGCTAAAGAGCACTGTGGCAGGGATGGTGGAAAACAAGCAAACAGAACAAACTGAGGCTTTTAGAGGAGCAGAAACTCTAATGGACTGAAGACTCATACACTATACTGCCAAAAGTATTCACTCACCCATCCAAATAATCAGAATCAGGTGTTCCAGTCTCTTCCATGTCCACAGGTGTATAAAATCATCACCTAGGCATGCAGACTGCTTTAACAAACATTAGTGAAAGAATGGGTCGCTCTCAGGAGCTCAGTGAATTCCAGCGTGGAACTGTGATAGGATGCCACCTGAGCAACAAATCCAGTGGTGACATTTCCTCACTCCTAAATATTCCACAGTCAACTGTCAGCTGGATTATAAGAACGTGGAAGTGTTTGGGAACCACAGCAACTCAGCCACCAAGTGGTAGGCCACGTAAACTGACAGAGCGGGGTCAGCGGATGCTGAGGCGCATAGTGAGAAGAGGTCGCCAACTTTCTGCAGAGTCAATCTCTACAGACCTCCAAACTTCATGTGGCCTTCAGATTAGCTCAAGAACAGTGCAGAGAGCTTCATGGATGGGTTTCCATGGCCGAGCAGCTGCATCCAAGCCTCCCATCACCAAGTGACATGCAAAGCGTGGATGCAGTGGTGTAAAGCACGCCGCCACTGGACTCTAGAGCAGTGGAGACGCGTTCTCTGGAGTGACCAATCACGCTTCTCCATCTGACAATCTGATGGACCAGTCTGGGTTTGGAGGTTGCCAGGAGAACCATACTTGTGGGACTGCATTGTGCCAAGTGTAAAGTTTGGTGGAGGGGGGATTATGGTGTGGGGTGTTTTTCAGGAGCTGGGCTTGGCCCCTTAGTTCCAGTCAAAGGAACTCTGAATGCTTCAGCACACCAAGACATTTTGGACAATTCCATGCTCCAACTTTGTGGGAACAGTTTGGAGCTGGCCCCTTCCTCTTCCAACATGACTGTGCACCAGAACACAAAGCAGGTCCATAAAGACATGGAGGACAGAGTCTGGTGTGGATCAACTTGACTGGCCTGCATAGAGTCCTGACCTCAACCCCATAGAACACCTTTGGGATGAATTAGGGCAGAGACTGAAGGCCAGCTGTGCTGTGTTAATTTAAACCATGCTGCAGTGCAGACTTTTTCATGTTGTGCTTGTTGAACAAGAGGAGTAATAAACAACTTATCAACCATTCTGTGTTTTAATCCACTTACTTTGTCTGATCACCACCGCTGTGTCCGTCTGCCTATTTGGATGAAGTTTTCTGGAAGTGTTCATCATGGGAAAAGGACTCATTCGATTTTGGTGTTGATCCAGATCAGTGTCTGGCCGCTATGACGAAAAATGTGATTTTTGTGAATAACTACTGAACTAAAATAGATATCATTATGAATCCAGTTGCTAATGGTATGTTTTCATGGTCAATGACTCTAAATATTTACATGAAAGAAAGGTAGGACTAATATTTATGGTGAAAATCACAATATGGGTGAGGACTGTGGTGCTGGAGGAGATCTGCGCTCTCCGATTGCTTTTCTAGTTCACAGTTAAAATTGTCTGACAATGTGTTTTTTAGTAGTGTTACTTGTATTGTACCATCAAAACACGTTCCTCTGCAACTAGAAAAATCTTCTTTGAACAGGACTTTTGGGGGAGACAAGTTTGTGGAAGGGGGGATAGGTCCCCTGCATCCCTCCTGGGATTTGTGCCTATGCCAGCTTCCAACTTTACTCACCATCCTGTCACTCAAATAAAGGCAGAAGCCAAACATAAAATCACAAATAAGACAATAATAAAACCCCCTTGTGTAAGTTGGAGCAGCTTGGCAGCCTACAAAGAACTGCAGGTCATTGCGTGGGTTAACACACCAACTATTAATGTCCTAACTGTTAAATTATTGGTCTGATCCACAACATGAGAATCTCAAAAACAAGGACTGTACCATTTCAGGAGAAGGGGGGTACACTATGAAACAAGTCACGCCAAATGAATTAGAATTTCCACTTCAGTAATGCAAAATGGTGAGAGCAAATATTTATTAGATTATTAATATTTATTCTGGTCCTCATGGTCTCTTTTTATGTAGCAGGGTTCTTGTATTGTCTGGGCTGCTTTCAATTTCATTCTGTCTTTTGTGTTTGTCTAAAATGTTCTTTAATTTTAATTCTCTTGTGCTTTGCTGTCATTATGTTCCTGCCTGTCAAAGCACTTTGCAAACCTCTGTTATAAAAAGTGCTATACATATAAAGTTTATTATTATTATTAATACATTATTATAATGGACCATGTCTTTCCAGACCTTAAAGGCCCTCATGAGACTCTGAGCCCCAAAGAGCTCCCCCCCCCCACCCCCCCACCCCCACCCCCTCATGGGCGACCTTGGGTAGGGTGATGGTGTAAGCTCAGTCAGCAACAACTTTAACCCTTTCTGAGTTTTTTATTGCCATATCTACACTTTTCTTGTTTTAAACTTGGCCCTAATCCTGTCATAGCAAAGTGCTTCCTAGGCTACGTTTACATGGAAACTCACGCAAAGATTTGTTCTTTGCGTTTTAGAATTCTTCTGAGTTCAGACGACAACGCTCGGAGACGAGTCAATCCGCTGCAGTGTGCATGCCGGTTCAGTAGATGGCGGTGTAGGTCTGCAGAGAGGCAGCGCCGCTACAACAAACGAACGAAGAAGAAACCTTTTCACAAACAACAATGGTGAATAGACACACGGAGACGCAGGAGTTTCTTTTCTGGACGACAAATCAGTTTGAACAACAAATCTGTCTGGATGGTTTTGTCTGGATAACAAACCAAGCACGGTAAGAGGCTCACACGTTACACGGCGGACGGCTGAAGGTGTTGTTGTTCCTGGTACGTGCGCGCAGCCTTCATCTGAAAGAGTACTGCGCATGTGGGGACATCAGCGTTTCACCCTGAAACACTCTGATACGGATTTACATGGAGCTGCATGGAGAGCGGGATCAAATCTTTCCACTCGGGAGATCGTTTTCAAAAGTTTCCATTTTCAGAGGAAACGCAAGGCCTAAACGCAACGAAAACTTGTCGGATTTGACCGTTTTCGTTGTCATGTAAACGCAGCCTTAAAAACCTGTTTCTGGTGACATCACTGTCGTGTAAACGGGCCTTTAGACTGAAGTTCGTTAAAGCTCTGTTCCTGAAGCAGAGGAATAAGTCTTCTTTAGGTTCTTCTGGCTATAAAAAGGACTGTAAAGAGACTTTTTGAAGCACTGACTGTTTGCAAACAGAATCATTTGAGTTAAATCTTACTCATTCACATGTTCGATGCTTGGAGGCTCTCGGTTATTTCCTCTGCCTGACAGAAGAGCCTCCTCAGGCTTCTGATGAAAAACTTCATGTTCAACAAAAACCAAAACAAACCTGCCAAGCGTGGAGTTGGCCGCTGAATGTGAAGAGCAGAGAGGAATCTCAGCTTTCAATGTGAAGCAGGCTGAGAAAACAGTGAACCTGGGAAGAGCCGGGGGCGAGAGACGCAGGACGGTGGGGAACATCCAGGGGAATCCTGCAGGCTTGATTTGGCCGAGAGGAGCTTCACTCACAAGATGTGAGTCATCTGACCGCCGTGAATCACCAGCCATCGCCAGACGGAGCGTTACGGCGTGACTGCAGAGTCAGCAGGATGGACAGCAAGGAGGAAGAGTCCTGCAGAGGAACCAAACAGAGGCAGTTAGTGTCTCTTAGAGGCCGATAATGTCCTTCAGGATGACTGCAGGGCGTCAAATAAAATGATTTAAACCTACATTTCAACCAGGTTTCTCCTGTGTAACTAGACATTCCACTAATCCAAACAACCTGCATCTAAAACACAGTTTCCAGAAAAGTTGGGGTTTTTCTGTAGCCTTGCAGAGCAGACAGACCTGACTGATTCTGAAATCATGCATCTGTCTTGCCAGCCTCCATTGTCCAACAGTTTCACGGCTAAATGCTAAACAGCCCAATCAGGGAAGAGAGGCGGGAGCAGAGGGAGCTGCGGGCATGATGACAACATGTTGTACAAATAATGGAGGCTAATGTAAGTTAGCCATCATGGTTACTCAGTGATAGTTGGTGAAATCTGCTCTCCTCATAAGTTTACTTTGTAGGGATTGTCTTTGACGAGGTTCATGTCACATATAAGTGTTAAATGATAAATCTGTGTGGTATAATTAATGTGAAACGATAGTCTCAGGGTAGTTAAGCTAGCAGCTAGTGGCTAACAAAGGCAAACAACGGCCGTTAGCTGTAGCAGCTAGGATTGGTCCGCAATGAGTGTTTAGAGCCAAACGATCGTCCAATCACAAGCTGCTGTTGTTTTTGGAGGTTCTGCCCTTGAAAACATTTTCACAGTGCTCCTCCCAGATTGATTAGTGAAATATTTTCAATATGGAGCTGTCCATCTGGCGTGTCAGGTTAGTTTTTCTGAGGAATGGAGAAAACACAAAGGGCCTAATCTACTAAGATCCAAAATAACTGGTGCTGAATTGCGTGTGCAAACTAAAAAATTGCACGTGCTATTAGTGGGTGTGTTGCGGGTGATAAACTAGTGTTGTGTTACTCAAGACTGGTCTTGGTCTCGAGACCACATTTTAAAGGTTTTGGTCTCGTCTCGGTCTGGCCGGACTCTGGATTTTCCATCTATCAAGACCAGCACTGATCTGCTGTTCTTCAACTTCATTAATGGCAATAAGGACGAACACTTGGTAAAACAACAAAAGCCCCAATTTATGTTATTTCTCCTGTGATGACTGAAACCTTTCATAACTGAGGGACTCCCCCCTTAACTGTTCAACCTTGTCACGCTTTTGAAAATTTATTTTCATGGTCTTGGTCTTGATACATTTTGGTCTCAGGCAAGTCTTGGTCTTGGATAGAGTTGTCTATCTGTCAAAGATGTGTTTATGAATCTTTATAAAGTTCCACTAAATGTATTTATTTATTTATTTTTTATTTATTCATTAGAATCCCCATTGGCTGCCCATTTAATGGACGCTAGCCTTCCTGGGGTCCTTTAAAATATTTCATTTACAAAATTTACAATATAACATTGTGTAAAAATTCACAAAATTACACAAATAACACAATATAAGTAAGAAAAGTCGTAATAATTACAACATGATGAAATTATTAATATATTACATTATAGCAATAAAACAAAAATTTGAATGTTTGTCGTCTGCAGTGACTCAGTTGTAAAGATATTTTTAAATGTGTATTTATGTAGAGCAGACCAAGAGCTTAGTCCAGTTAAATATTGCTTTACACATTAATACTAAATTAGTAAGTTGATACATGGTGTAGTGGACGGATGTAACTTACTAAAAATACAACACTGAAAAAAATGACCATGATTTTTAACTTGTTTAAAAGTAAAAAGAAGCTTTGAAAAAAGCACTCCTTTAAAGGGTAAAGTTCGTTTCCGTGTCAGATTGTGTTGTCCTGGTTGCTCTGGTGACTTTACTGAGGACGTTCCTCTAAATTTAAACAGAAATGATCTTAAAGCCAAAGTGGTGACTCACCTGAGGCTCGTTTTATTACTCACCTTGACAGCCCGCTCTGTTAGCTTAAACTTTACTGTAAGTTTAACCTTCCTGGATTCTCTGAAATCTCAGAGTCCAAATCAAACTGCAGACTCTGACGGGGCGAAACGCGCTCAGGGTGACAACGGGATCGTGTTCAAACCTGATCTCAGTGTTTTTACTACAGCACAGGGACATCCATTCATCAATGGGCTCTGTCAGAGTTCATTCAGCTATTCCAATTATCCTCATGTACAATCACATAGCAGCAGCTCAATGCATTTAGGAAAGTAGGCATAATAATAATAATAATATTAAAAATAAATAATAATAATAGCTATAATAATAATAGCTATAATAATAATAAAAATAATAATAATGAATAAAAAAATAATAAAAATAAAATAATAATACAATAAAAATAATAATAATAAAAAATAAAATAAAATAATAATAATAATAATAATAATAATAATAATAATAATATTTGTATAACACTTTTAAAAACAGACAAACAGACAAGAGCATATCAACAGCAAATAGAAGAGATTTATCACAAAAGGGAATACGATTAAAAAAATATGCAAAGCCTCAGTTAAAATCAAGGCACTGTTACAGAATAATACATCTTTACAGAAGAACTAAGACAAAACAGGAACCATGTAACGTAGAATAAGATAACGAGTAAAGGCTAAAAACATTAAATCAGTAAGAAAAAGAAATGAAAAGGATGATGTTTGTAAAGATGATGAAATAATAATAATAAAGTAGAAATGATAGAATAAAACAACAGGCATGAGCAGAAGATAAAACAGTAAAGGACTATAAGAGTTATCTATAAAAGGATTGAGAGTAACTAAAGTAAACTGTAAATTAGATAAAATCTGATTTAAGTATGTTATGGCATTAATATGAAACATAAAATAGAAAATGTAAATAACAGAAGAAGGACTTTAAAGAAGTAGGAGGTAAAATGATAAGAGCAGTACTGATAGAGAAAAGCTAAAAGACAGAGAAGTGATCAACTACAGCGATCACAGGGGTTGACAGAAAATGGTCCAAAGAGAGAGAATATCCAGTGAGCATTTCAACAACCAAAGTGCAGAAGAACATTTCTGAACAAACAACACGTCAGATATTGAGAAACATAAATATATTTTTAATCTTTCAACAATAAATGTATTTATCTTAAATGTATTCTGAGTTTTTTATTTCTGTCTCGTGATTCTTGGTTTTATTGCTTTGTATTGTCTTTCGTTTCTTTTCTTTTTTATTTTATCACTCGTTTAGTTTTTTTTAGCTTAACAGGTGTGCCTTAGTCTCTAAATTCTCCTGACATCCAACCTACTATCATTACAGTTACATAAATAGTACTTAGTAGATTGACCTCTGCCGATTCTTTATTTGCTGTGTGGTAGTAAGAAAAGTTCATGATTTTTATCATTTTGTATATAAATATAAATATGTGTATACATCTTCTGACAATCACTTTTCTGCTTCTACGTAAAGCACTTTGAAGTTGAATTTCATGACCAGGTCATTTTCATTAGTTTGTTTTTTAAAATAATGCTGCTGAACCACAATTAAAAAGCAATGTCTGATTTTCTTTAGTTGATTTTCAATAAATTTTTATTTATTATTTCTTTTGTCATTTTAAAGTTATACTCAACAAAAATATAAACACAACACTTTTGTTTTTGCTCCCATTTTTCATGAGATGGACTTAAAGATCTGAAATTCATTCCAGATACACAATATTACCATTTCTCTCAAACATTGGTCACAAATCTGTCTAAATGTGTGATAGTGAGCACTTCTGCTTTGCTGAGATAATTCATCCCACCTCACAGGTGTGCCACATCAAGATGATCATCAAACACCATGGTTAGTGCACAGGTGTGCCTTAGACTGTCCACAATAAAAGGTCACCCTGAAATGTGCTTTTTTTTGCTTTATTGGGGATCTGGGGACTCAGAACCAGTCAGTATCTGGTGTGACCACCATTTGCCTCATGCAGTGCAACACA
Source organism: Scarus forsteni (assembly GCA_036419115.1). Classification (NCBI taxonomy): domain Eukaryota; kingdom Metazoa; phylum Chordata; class Actinopteri; order Labriformes; family Labridae; genus Scarus; species Scarus forsteni. The sequence goes on along the minus strand of JAZDUH010000198.1, from coordinate 22,251,577 downwards.
TCTTCGCATAGAGTTTATCAGATTGTCAATTGTGGCCTGTGGAATGTTGGTCCACTCCTCTTCAATGGCTGTGCGAAGTTGCTGGATATTGGTGGGAACTGGTACACGCTGTCGTATACGCCGGTCAAGCACATCCCGACGATCTGGAGTCAGGTTAAGATCCCGATGAGGATGACGAGCATGCAGTTGAGCTTCCCTGAGACAGTTTCTGACAGTTTGTGCAGAAATTCTTTGGTTATGCAAACCAATTGTTTCAGCAGCTGTCTGAGTGGCTGGTCTCAGACGATCTTGGAGGTGAACCTGCTGGATGTGGAGGTCCTGGGCCGGTGTGGTTACACATGGTCTGCGGTTGTGAGGCCGGTTGGATGTACTGCCATATTCTCTGAAACGCCTTTGGAGACGGCTCATGGTGGAGAAATGAACATTCAATGCACGAGCAACAGATCTGGTTGACATTCCTGCTGTCAGCATGCCAACTGCACGCTCCCTCGATGCTTGCGACATCTGTGGCATTTTGCTGTGAGACAAAACTGCACATTTCAGAGTGGCCTTTTATTGTGGACAGTATAAGGTACACCTGTGCACTAAACATGATGTCAGATCAGCATCTTGATGTGGCACACCTGTGAGGTGGGATGGATTATCTCAGCAAAGCAGAAGTGCTCACTATCAAACATTTAGACAGATTTGTGAACAACATTTGAAAGAAATGGTAATATTGTTTATCTGGAATGAATTTTAGATCTTTGAGTCCATCTCATGAAAAATGGGAGCAAAAACAAAAGTGTTGCGTTTATATTTTTGTTGAGTGTATTTTAATGACAATGTGTGTTTTTCTTTCTTATAGATACATCTTTCGTCAGTCATTTTTATGTGTCTTTTCTTAAACACTTTGACAATTAAATTTGAATGAGCTGCTCAACATAAACAAATAAAGCTTGATTGATTGATTAGAACAGATGGGCTAAAACAGCAGGAGACCACACCAGGTGCCACTCCTGTCAGCCAAGAACAGAAAACTGAGGCTACAGCTCACACAGAAGACTGCAAAAGTGTCTCCTGCTCGGATGAATCTGGATCTCTGCTCAAAATTCAGATGTAGGATCAGAGTTTGGTGTGAACATTGTAAAGCATGGATCCATCCTGCCTTGGATCAGCGGTTCAGGCTGCAGGTGGTGGTCCTTGAGTATGGGTTTGAACCCCACTTTATACTCCAGTGGGCTCCAGTCACAGTTTTTCTTCAGGACTTTATTTTCCACGTAAGAGCGTATGTGAGTTATAAACAATGCTCAGATATCCTCCTGCACGTGCTGCAGTCCTGTTTGTATTTCATGTATCCTCCTCTGCCTACCTGTATTTGGATGTACTGTGTCTCCATGGCGACAGCGGGGCAGGGGTAAGTCGAGGGTGGTCGGAGGGGCAACATGACATCAGCTCCATCAGTGAAGGTGGTCACTAATTAAAGGCCGAGCGGTCAGAGGGTTTTTTCCGTCATTATTAGCGTGTTAGCTGCCATGTCATTACTATTATTAACCCAGGTGTGTTTGCTCAATGACCCAATCCTCCGCCCCGAATGAATGGAGTGAAGGATGAACGGAGGGATGGAGCGGAGGTCGTCCGGCCCCTGAGGGACACAGCCACCAGGGGAGAGGGCCTTGTTGTTGTCGCTCAGGGCAACAGAAACTCGAGCTAAAGGAATTCACTGGGATGACAAACGGAGGCCTTGTCCACACGAGGTGAGTATTTCTTTAAATACTTCAGAAAGGGTTTCCTCCATTTAAGTCCACGTAACAGTTTAACCTACATCTACTGTGCCTTGGTTTTATGTCTCCAAAAGGTTAAAGAACCCAATGAAGTTTGGATATAAAATGTAAATAAAAACAGACTCTCCTGAATACTCTACAAAGAAAAGATATATAATCTTCAAACTAATGAACAACAGTACCTGTTCAGTGGAGACAGGCGTGGACAGCAGAATAAAATAAAGCTGAACAACAATTTTGTGATTAAAGTCAAAGTGATGAAAAAAAGCAGCAATGTTGAGAATAAAGTTGACACACATTGTTTGTTGACTTTATTCTTAACATTTCAACTTTTATCATCAAAGTCTTATTCAATTTTAATCTTGTCATTTTAACTTTATTCTCGAAATGTTAACTTTTTTGTTGGAATTTCAACTTTAATGTCAACTTCCCCAAAATTATTTTCTCGATCTAACACGGCCCTAATACTCTTCCATAGTTACTCATAACAATGCCTTGTTCATGATCCTTTTTGGTCTTCACCCACTCTTAGTGATGTGATGTTTTAGTAACAGACAGGCTCATTCCAAAATCTGAACACTAGATGTCGCCAAAATGCAAATTTCTACACAGTAATTTAATTTTGACAGGAATCCCTTGAAGAATTTTTGTCATAGCAGGTTTTAAAGGTGAAGTGTGTAGAAGTTGGCAGCTTTTCGCCAAACAGAAACGGTGAACAATCATCCTCATAAAACTTAAGTTTTCTTTTTATTTAGCTAGAAAAAGGTTTTTATATCTATGTACCGCAGGTATTCTTTATAGAGGCTGACACAACAATCCTCCATGTTGTCTACGGGTGGGTTTAAGGGACAAAAAGAGTGAAATGCGATGTTTGCATACAAGTTTACAAAGGTTTACAAAACCAATAATCATCATCTTAATTGATCTATAATCTATCAAAACAATGGTTACAAATACAAATAAAAAACTGTTGTAATGTATGGAAGAGTATAGGGCCATGTTAGATGAAGAAAATAATTTAGGAAAGTTGACAAAGTCGAAATATTCTTACTTTTGCTGTATTTTATTTTTAGCTGTGTTTAATTGCTTAAGGTGAAGTTTTGAAATAAGCCCCCATGGGCTTCTACCTCACCTGCAAATATGATTTATTTTTTTTCTCTCTTTAAATCTTATTTGCAAACAAACAAACAAAAAAAGGCAAAATTTTGAGAATAAAGTCAAAATTTGGACAATAAATTTGAAATGAGGAGAAAAAAGCTAAATAACGATTTCGTGATAAAGGTCAAAATGTCAAGAAAAAAAGTCAGCATTTCAAAAAAAAGTTGAAATGTCGACAAAAGAGTGGAATTGTCAAAAACAAAAAGCAAAAATGTAAAGAATTGTAAGTAAGTTGGCATTGTAAGTAACTTATAACGATGCCTTGTTTATGATCCTTTTTGGTCTTCACAGGCTCTTAGTGATGTGATTTATTAGTAGCATATTTAATTTTTTTACCTTTGATTATTTTAATTTATTTTCTTCATTTCTGTGTGAAGCACTTTGTGCTACAAAAATTCTGTATGAAAAGTGCTATACAAATAAAGTTTGATTGATTGATAGCGGACGGGCTCATTCAAAATCTGAACACTAGATGTCACCAAAATGCCAATTTCTACACACTGCACCTTTAAGTAATTTACCTGGTAACTGTTGTAACATACGGAAGAGTAATAGGGCCATGTTAGATGGAGAAAATAATTTTGGGGAAGTCGACATTAAAGTTGAAAATTTGAGAACAAAGTCCAAATTTCGACAATCAACTTGAAATGAGGAGAAAAAAGCTGAATAACAATTTCGTAATAAAAGTCAAAATGTCAAGAAAAAAGTCAATATTTCGAAAAAAGGCCAAAATGTCGACAAAAGAGTGGAAGTGTCAAAAACAAAAAGCGGAAATGTTCAGAATAAAGTCGACTTTTTCTCTCGACATTTCAGCTGTTATGAAAGTCTTATTCAACTTTAAATCTTGTCATTTCAACTTTATTCTCGGAATTTTGGCATCATTACTAACTCATAATGATGCCTTGTCCACGATCCTTATGCTGCGTTTACACTGCAAGCAACCCAGCTACCAAAGTCGCGTCGCCCATTGACATAGCATTGCGCGTCCATAAATACCTCTTTTGGTAACCGCTGCCGTCGGCCATTGCTCGGTGACGTCACGTCCGCTCGAGTTTCACCACGATCATTTCATATATCATATAATAGGGTGTATAAGCGGACATTATTCCAGCTGTATCCTTTTCACTCAGTTATCAACCACAAAACACTGCAGCTGATGATGCAGCAGCATTATCTGTGAGTTTACCGCGGTCCGTCTAGGCGGAACTAATGTCCTTACTGACATTAGTTCCGCCTAGACGGAACTCATCCGCCCTGTAGTCCGGATGAATAACTGTCTGTCTCGGGTACCGTCACACGTATGCACACCGCTGATTGGCTGATGCCGCACAGCCACACACAACATCGCCTGAATAGATCAACTTTTTTTAACTTTGACATCGCGTTACGAGTGAAATGATCGTCTTGTACGCGGCTGTCGCATTGCAGGAGGGTTAGCCCCGCCCCATCGCGGCTATACATTGACTTTGAATGGAGAATGATTGTCGAGGTAGTACAAGTAGCGTCCGGTGTGAACGCACCTTAAGTGATGTGATGTTTAAGTAGTGGACGGGCTCATTCCAAACTCTGAACACTAGATGTCGCCAAAATGCAAATTTCTACACACTGCACCTTTAAGAAATTTAAGTTTGACAGGAATCCCTCAAAGAATTTTTGACATATCGGGTTTTAAAGCAGGGGATCATCATGAGGCCCAATGACATTTGATCTCTGTTTTGATTGGCTGAGGAGAGCTCCTCTGCCCCGCCCACAAACCTCCTTATTGGCTGTTTCCTGACTGAGGGATCAGTCTGAGGAGTTTGAAGTCCAGCAGAAGAAAACAGAGCAGCGACCGTGAGAGCGGCGCCGTGATTACTCCCCCGAGCTTTCATTAACAGGTAATGGTCCTGATGATGGCATGTCACACACACACACAGTGGAAAACACACACAGTCTGAGTTTGGGGGGGCATGGGAAGTGATGTCAGCAGAGCGGGGCCCTCTGATTGGATGGGAGATTCCCGGGCAGCTGCTATAAAACCTGAAGAGAAGACAGAGGAAGAGAGAAGAGAGGCTGCAGCCGGACAGACGGACCACCCTGCTCAGACAGAGAGACTGACCACAGACTGAAGGTACACAGCTGTGTGCGTGTGCATGTGCATGTGTGTGTGTGTGCAGGTGCAGAATAACTCAGCAGGTGTCCACACTCCTCTTGAATCAGTACATATTTAAATAGTTTTATTATTGAAGCACATTTCAGACAACAAAACACCTTCTGAGTCTGAAATATCTGATAGGAAGCTGATATTTTTATTCTAACCTTTAATTCATATTTCAGATTTTACATTTTAACCCTTTAACTCCCTGCTCAACCGCTTGGTCAGTACATTCAGGAATATTTTTAATGTCTTAAAAAAACATGGCCTGTTTGTTTCTGACAATTTCTTAGGATACAGAAAAAACTGCAAACAAACCAAAAGAAATGATATCTTCTTTTTAAGGTCTAAAAAGCTGAACGCTATTATTATTATTATTACCATCATTATTGTTTAATATACTTCAAAAACAAACAAATCAAAAACATTTTTGTGCCTTTGTCAAACTCAGAACAGTATCATCTATTTTAAATCATTTTTAGTTGCTACTTTATTTACATTTCTGCAATTTCGGATTGATTTTTAGCCCAAATATTTGTGCATTTTTATGTCAATACAATTAACTGTAAGCTTTTTAAACATTTAAACCCCAGACCAAGAAAATATCTGTTTTTGGTTTGTGTTTTAGTTTCCTGTTCCCTGATGTGTTAATGCAATCAAACAATGATTTGATTTGTTCTGCTCTGTTTAAAAAGTTAAATATCCCATAATTTATCTATTCACTGACCTCCGCCAACAGTTGAGCTGATAGTTAAAGGGTAAGATCAAACTGTACCTCTCTGCAAGAATGAACAAGAAAATGAAAGTGATTAATGAAAGAATAATGACTTTAACGCTGCTGGAGGCTCAAAATCCAAGACAAGTTTCTCCAAAGGAGACAGAAAGGTTTATTATTGCGAATTAATTCAATTTCAAACTTTGTTTTTTTTGCTTGAAGCACCAAAAAATTAAGTAAAAATCTCAAGGCACTCCCTTTCACCACATGAACAGCCTTTTTTTAAAGTTTAATATTTTTAATTCATACTTCCAAAATTTACAAACAGCTGAATTACTCATGTATAACAGAATTGGATAAATTTGTTTTTCTTACAGAAAATCAGCTTTAAAACTGAAACATTCACTCTAGCTTTCAGTGTTAACAGTTTTGTTTTGGAGCTAACAGTCAGAATATTCGACGTTTTGGTTTGATTACTGTGTCAGGAGCTCAAACATGTTTTAATGAAAATGCTAAACAGGTGTTTTCTTAAGTTTAAACACTTTAAAGCTGAAGCATCAGCTGTAGAAATAAGTTATGAACAAACTCACCAGTAGATGTATGAACGGTTTAGTTCGTTAAGTATTCAGTAACACAACTTAAGCTTGAGTAAAAGTGTTTTTCCACTGATGAAATGGCTCTCAAATACAGTTGAGTTATTGAGTAAAGGTACTTGAGTACTCGAGTACTTGCCAAGAGGCTGGTGTTATGCTTTAATGAGTCTCTGTGTTAACTGGTGATTTCAGTTTTTGTAGTTTTCTCTGTTCGTTGGCTACAGGCTTAAAAAGGGTTTTAACAAGGAGAAGTTTTTTCACTTTCATGCATGGTGTCCGCTACAGTGGCAGATATTTGGAAAATTTTATACATTTCAGGTTGCAGCATCATGTTACTACCACCAAACCATTGTCTCAAGTTTTATAAAAAATGTTTCAAATCAAATAGAGTGTTAAATCCCTCTATTCCCAAAGAATCAGACAGGACCAAAAATATATTCCAAGTTAATGTGACGTTAGAGACAGTTTTAATGTAGATTTTAAAAATACTTCTTTATGTATTATTTTCTGTGATGAAAGACTCATCTGTCAACTCCAGTGGACGTTATATACTAAGGGGAATATTCTGCTTATTATGCCTGTAGTCAGATTTCAGCTAATTTTGTAAATGTGTTTATGGATCTATATTGAGTTTCATTTTATAACTAAAATATTCATCCTACCTTTATTTCATCTAAATATTTAGATTCCCTGACCATGAAAACATACCATTAGCAACTGGATTCATGATGATATCTATTTTAGTTCAGTAGTTATTCACGAAAATCACATTTTTCGTCATGGCGGTTTTCTTCTGGATCCAGCTCCAAAGTTTTAGAAGATAAAACAAATCAGGTTGAACACTCCAGATTCCACAGTATCTTGGCTATATTTTGGAGTTTGTTGCAAGTCTGTGTCTTTATTTGTTCCCTTGCTATGATGAAAATTCCCAGGATATCTACATTTTTCTTGTTCTGGTTCAGAGAATCCAGAATTTTACCAGGATTTAGATCAGTCTTTGACATCGAGTAGAACCTGTTGGAAACTTGTCCTGTACTTTTTTTCCAAATGCCCTGACTATTTTTGGTGGAGTAATATGCACAAATGCTGAAAATGGTCCTATCTCACAATGTTAAAGAATCCTTTAAAAAATTCCAGGATCCAGACGGTGATCTGGATCACTCCCAAAATCTAATCATTCGTTTGTTGTCCCAATCCAGACATTTCCTGAAAATTCCATTGAAATCTGTCCATGACTTTTTGAGTTATGTTGCTAACAGAGAAACAAACAAATAGACAGACCTGGCGATAACATAACCTCCTTGGTGGAGGTAGTAATTGTGTTCTGATTTAATAATTAGTGCATGAAAGGGTTAAAGGCATCTCAGGCATTTGTAACCATCATATTATCAAAATCATTGAAAACCTTTTAAAACATCCTGGATCTGCATTTAGAGTAAGATCACCTAAAAAAATCAACCCACGTCTCCACTGTACCAAGATAAGTCTATCCAACTTACCTGAGAATCTGAGTTATGTTGAAGAACGAATGTAGTGACTGAACATGCAAACCTCCACCCAGGTATTTACAATCAAGGGCTGAATACTCGTGCAATAAAAAAATGGATCTGCTGTTGATCAGATCCAGACTTAGCGGATGTTTAGCATGGACCTACAAGACTTTAACCTGCTTTCATTATTTCCACGCTTTTTCCACAACGTCAGCTTTTGAGTCAAAATGTTAACAAATACATTCGGCCAAATATTGCAAAAAAAAAAACACATTTGGCCTTCGGTGGAGTGAGTTAATTACCGTGTGACGAGATGGGGAAATCAAATACATCATTGCGTGTGACTGTGGCAAAGCAGACTAGTGTCAAAAGGACAATAATTAATTTGTTATGGGTTTATCCACTTCAATGCACTTTATTTTTTTTATGCATGTTTTGTTTTGTTTTGTTTGAAGGCCTAATGTGAATGAAAAACTTTGTTGTGCTTTTTTTGAAAAGCAAAGGCTACTGGAATATTAAAAAAATGTAATATTCAGTAAAGAATATCTTTCTCTTAAAAACATATCTCAAAATTTATTCTAACCTATTTATGCACTATTAAAAATACAGTGACTACTTAGCCTCTGCATTGGACATTCGGTATTCGGCCAAGCATTTATATTTTATTCGGCTTGGGCCACAAATTTTCATTTCGGTGCATCCCTGGTTAAGGAAGTTTAACTCGTGAACTTGTGTTTTTCCAACCTGTAACTCATGAAAGTGCACTGAAACAGCAGTCGAACTCGTAACTCACCACGGCTTGTGACGTCACATCACTGCCTAAACAATATGGCCGCCTCTTAATCATGACAAACACTGTAAAGTATAAGCTTCTGTTACCTTATGCGCCATTTCCCCGCTTATGTTTCACACAAATTAGCTAGTTTATGAAGCATAAATCTTATAATACCTGCCATGTTGGTTAATTTACATACCAGAATTCCTTGCGCTCAAACCAAAGTTGTAATTTGCCTGGAACGCTTTCAGGTCAAAACTCGGAGATTTGTGCCTGGAACGCAGCATAACTTAAACATATGAATTTAACCTAAACTAAGACCTTCTCTACTCTAAAGCAGCGTATCATGGTGGCACAGCAGGTAGTGCACGTGCCTCACAGCAGTGAAGTGGATGATACGCCTCCATGTGTGGTTTGCATGCTCTCCTGGTGCATGCTAAAGTTTCCTCCTGGTACTCTGGTTTCCTCACAGAGATGAAAACAAACTTATTAGGCTTATTAGTGACTAAATTACTGTTGGGTGTGAGTGTGTAAATCATCTGTGTCTATATGTTGTTATATGTTATAAAAATTACGCTTTACAATTCAGGTGAATTACCTGTTTGAACTCATTAAATACATAATTACTAACAATTTGGCAAATATTTACCACCAACAGGTCACTTATTTATCACTTTAAAACTTTGCTCACTATTGCACACTAACTGTTTTACCCTCATAACCATGCTGTTGATGTGAAGTTTAATAAGCTGATAGTCTTACTTTTATTACCTTTGAAACAAAGCCAATCCATGGAGGCTATTTGCTATTTAGTTCCCTATTTTATCTTGTAACTTTGTCACTTAAATTCTGGTTTGAGAGCAGTAAGTTACTAATTTATTGCAAAGTTATTAAGCCAGTTTGGTGCAGACTAACTACCAAAAATGTGTTTTTTGTTACTGAGTGATAAAGTATATTTAAGTGTATATTAATTAGCAGGTACTTAATGATTTTTCACAATATAAAGACGTAGTTTGAGTGTTATTATCTTGTTACTACACATATATTAATGTTAATTATCCTATAGTTAATGATGTTTTACCTAAATATGCCAATTGGGTGAAGGTTATCCATCAGAAAATTACTCATTAATACCTATTTGCGATGTCGTGTCTTACTAGTTATTGATTAAGACACAGACTGAAGTGTAAATTCATTTGTGTTGGAAGCAGCAAGAAGGTTACAGGTTAGATCCCTGTGTTGGTCAGGTCTGTTCTCCTCGTGCATGTTTGGGTTCTCTTCAGGCACTCTGGCTTCAACAGACCAAAATCAAGCTCGTTAGATTGACTGGTGACTTCAAATTAATGTTAGGTGATAATTTAATAAACTAATCATCTCATTTATTAACTTTCTTGATAGTAAACAGTGAGAGATTACTTCAATAATTCCAAACACATTTCCACTCCATTAAAGAGTGAGTTAATTAGCAGTTATACCCGTCATTTTCTTGACACTTTGATTATTTGATGATTAATTAATGAACAGTTGGCTGGTTGTTCAATTATCATAAACTGATGCCAACTTTGACTAACAGTTAGTTTGATTGTTAATTTGTTATTTCATCAATTAACCCTTTACCTCCCAGCTCACCTGCAGAGATCAATAAATTCAGGAATATTTAATGTGTTAAAAGTATAACATGTCAATGTTTGTTTTTGAAAGTGTTTTAGGAAACAGAAAAAAATGCAAACAATCCAAAGGAGCTGATATTTTCTTTGTGTTGAATTTAAAGGTTATTATAATTACCGTCATATATTTAACTTAACCATTTACTGATCTGATGGTATTTACAGTACAGTATATTTATACATTTATTAAATCTGTAATTCATCCAAAACATTTTTGTGTGTTTGTCAATTTCAGTATCATATATTTTAACAAATTTTGATTGCTTATTTTATAACAAATATTCCATCTTTTTTAATTGATTTTGTCCCAAATATTTGTGATTTTTTTTTATGTCATCATGCAATAAACTGTAAGCTTGTTAGAACTTTAGATCCAACACAAAGAAAACATTTAGTTTTGTTTTAGTTTTCTCTGTTTCCTGAAATGCTATTAAAAATAAACAATAATTTGAGTTTTTTTCTGTTTTTTAAAACATTAAATATGCCAGTTAAACTGGTAGTTAAAGGGTTAAAGTGCCTGTTATTAGTGCTCAGTAACTTTTTTACAAGTTGGTTAACCAGCAATCTCTCCCTCAGAGCCATCAGTTATTCATTCTTTATTGGTTAACAGGCGTTTAAGTGCACATCTGTTTCCAATATGGTTAAAATATTTTGCCTAAAAATCTGAATAAAGCTGCTGTGTGCACTCCTCTGCTGTTTTATTTCTGTTTTTTTGTCAAGGCCAAACCAAACCTTGTCGATCCGACTCAAATGTTAATTGTTAATACTAAAACAGAACATTCATAGTTTTCTTCTGGAGTCAGATATATTAATTTTCCCTGAGACTTTGTGTAATTTAATTGTCTAGCACAACACTTCTGTTGAACTTAAGAGCTAATCCGTTATTTTCTTATATTCAATTTTACATTCCTGCAATGCTTTTTAACCCTTTTATGCATGAATTTATTAAATCACATGGAAATGATTTTTAAAATATTTGCTGTGGCATTTAAACAAGTTAAAAATAAGGTGCATTTGTTTAATTTTGAGTGAGTTAATGAATAAATAATAATTCAATGGAACTTAATATAGATCCACAAACACATATTTGTTACAAACATTTACTAAAAGTAGGCATAATACACAGAATATACTTTTTACTGCATAATATCCTCTGGAGAGGACAGATTATTTTTTGGACACAGATGAAAATAAACAAAGAAAGTACTTTAAAAATCTGCATAAAAATGTTCCTGACTTATTCTTTGAGAACAGAAGAATTTAACAATTAATCCTAAAGGGTGTGGTGCATGTCACTCTTTGTTGGACATTTTGGATTTATGATGTAAAATCTCAAAATGAACAAAAAGACACAAAGATCATATTTTTATAAAACTTGAGGATGTAGTTTTGGTGTTTACCACCTGATAGTTGGTACATGGTTATCCTAGATGATCCAAAATATAAAATAAATATCTTTCCACTGTAAGTGACACTGTGTGTGAAAGGGTTAAACTAAAAGGTGTATTGTGACATGTTTTTTCATTTCTTTTGGACTTGTGAGTTTTGTTTTTTCACATTTTTTGACATATTTTAAATCTGTTATATCAGTGCCAGCATGCAGAGAGTTTGTATTTCATTATTTCCTGACACAAGCTGGTCAGTGTCTCTTTTATTTCATGTAGTCGTGTAAATGTGGCGTTGCGAGCTGATATCCGCCCTGATGTTGAGTCTGCAGAGGAAACTGTGGGGATATTTTTGTGAATGGAAGAATCTTCAGACTGAGTGTGTGTTCACACGTGCAGGACGTCAGCATCAGCAGAGCACGGAGAAGTTCACCTTCATGAGAATGTGTTTGACGTTAACAAGTGTCTGATTCTGACTGTGTGTTTGCATCTGTTTGGATGTGGTTTTGTGTTGGTGTGTGTGTGTGTGTGTGTGTCGGGAGGGAATGCAGGGGCGTGCACGTCAGTGAGCGTGCATGTGACGTCCCAAAGACGTTTATTTGCAGGGATGGAAAATGCTAAAATTAGCCGATGTTGCTGGACAATACGCTTCACTCAGCCGAGCTAAAAGTGTCCCGCTGTTAGACAGTGTGTGTGTGTGTGGGTGGTTGTGTGTCTGTGTGTGTGTGTGTTAGGGTGTGGGTGGACAAATGGCTCAACTGTTGGAGGACAACTTTAAAAATCAGAAGCAGATGATGAGGTCAAAATCAAAAAGATTTTGTTGAAAAATGTCGTCACAACTTTGAATTTGTGGTCAGAAAAGCCTCGGGCTGATCCATCTTTCCAATTGCACTGGGCCTAAAGTGAAACAGCCAATCAGAGTCCTTTAAAGCAGGAAGGGGAGGAGCTATAAGCAAGGAAGTGACTACAAGTCAGTGTTAATGTTGTTGACTAATTACTATCGTCATCAACACTTTTCCTCTGATGAAAACTAGACAGTAACTACTTAAAACAAGAGCACATGGACAAAAACTCAAACTAACTGACATTTTCACCAACAAATAAAAACTAGACTAAAATGTCTGACAGACTTAATCCAATCAGACCTAATATGGTCATGTAGGAAGTAGAGACAAGTGATGAATCTATCCAATCACAGCTACTTTGGTTGTTTTAAAGGTTGGAATGAGTTCAGAGGGACATCCAACCACAGCTGCCTTAGCTTGGTGGTGGTGGGATAAGTTGTGGAGCGATCCAATCAGAGCTGCTCTCTTTATGAATTGATATATTCATGTAGAGCAGGTTCACTGTTTGTGGTCAGTTCTGGTATTGTAACTGAGATGCTCTGCCAGGTAGCCTAAATAAAGGTGACTGCATTTCACACAAAGGAACATTTGTTTCTGTTCATTTAGACATTCAGACTTTACTAACATTCAATAAAGGCTTAGTAGATGTTAGGTAGGTAGGTATGTAGGTAGGCAGATAGACATTCAGACTTTACTAACATTCAATAAAGGGTTATTAGATGTTTGATTTTATCACAGAGGAAAACAGGACTTCAGAAATTCAAGTAAACATAAAAATGTCTTACCCTTTACACTTCAGATTCTAGTCGACTGAATTTACAGCAGATTTCATCGACTAAAACTGGACTAAAATTAAAACAATTTAGAGACTAAACTATGACTTAAACTTAAAGATATTTAGATGCATAGATCCTAACAGTTTCAGTAGCAGTTTTCTCAAATCTGGACTTGAGATAAGATACTTTCTCTCCACTATCGACGTGTTTTTTCACTTTCGTTTGTGATAATGACATAATTATCCAATCAGAGTCGACCAATGTGCAAAGTTAAAGCAAAATGGGGCTTGTTGAGCAAAGGGAGATAACTAAACTTTCACTAAACTCTCAGTTCATGAATGTTCTCTCTCTCTTAAACACTCTTGGTCATATCAGGGTGTTTCCAAAGGGGAGGGAAAAAGAGCAGCATCTGATCCTCTACAGGGATAGCATTTTTCTTATGTTATTCAACTTAACAACAACAACAACAACAACAGTAATAATTATAATAATAATAATAATAGTTTTTATAATCGCCTTTCTTAACACTCAAGGACACTTTACAGAGTAATTAAAACATAGTAAAACTAAATAAAAAACAACAGACATGAGTGACATGCAGTAAACACACCAGGACCTGGAGGTTAAACAGAAGATCCCTTCAATCATTTTTTGTGATAGAACTTTAAAAAGTATTAAGAAAAAACCTTTTTCCAGAAGTCACATTCACAGGATTTGACCTGCTGTTCATATTTTAAAAAACAAGACCTGCCTTTTTAGTCTAGCTTTTAGCTGATTATAGCTATTACCATTTTATTACCTTTTTAATTATTTTAATCCTCTTAGTCTGTTTTATTTCTATATTTCAGTTCAGATTTATTATTTGGAATTCTGCTTTTAACATCAACTGCTTTTAGCTGCTTTTATGACACATCTGTTTTAGGTTATCTCATTTTACCATATTATTAAATCAGTTTTATTATATTGAAACTACAATGCCTTGTTTAAATTGACAAACTCCTCACGTGTATTTTTTTTTGCCTAGATATAAATTTCTGGAAGGATATCCAGCCGATAAAGAAGTTGGACACGTTACATAATTAATGAAATGCCTGCACTCTGTCAGGCTGCAGATGTTTTTAAAAAGGTTTCATGTTTTTAGGAGTAAACTTTCCAAAATAAAAGCCTCTGGTGAAATCAGCTGCATGAACATTAAATTATCTCGTTGCTCTGATTTTCCATTACACCAACAGGAGGAAGTCAAAGTGAGGACGGCCAAGACTGTCCCTGTAAACTCTGAGACTCTCCGACTCCGGCTGTTGTTGTTAATCATGTTGTTGTTGTTGTTGTTTGTTGTTGTTTAGATGCAGCTGTGCGGCTGGTTGCTGATCTCCTGCCTCGTCTCCATCGTCCTCCTTCACTGCAGCGATGCCTTCAGGCTGCAGCACCCTCAGGTCAGAGCACACGTCCAGTTATGAACTAATAAAGTCCAGATAAATGTCTTATTTTAAGGATTTAAGGGCATTAAATTGTTTGTAATGAGACTTTTTATGTCTTTGTGTGTTTGATTAATTAGTGTGTGTGTTGTATGTGCAAATAAACTAACAATAAATTCAATTTTTTTATGTCATTTACTGTAATTTTATTTTATTTCTTGTATGAAGCGCTTTGTGCTACAAATTTTTGTATGAAAAGTGCTACACAAATACTGATATTGGATTGAGATCTGGTGACTGTGGAGGACCCTGGAGTACAGAGAAGAACCCAGTGTGAGAAGATGGGATGGCCGAATAGACCGTCCTTGTCGTGGAGTCTGAATCTGTTAGTTTCAAGAGAAATTTACTCTTAATATTTACCTTTAGGCCAAAACAATCCTCAGTTCAGTCAGGTGAAACATGGAGCTCTGCTGGTCACACCTTTCCTGTCGTACCATGACCTCCTGATCCTGCAGCAGATCCCCATCATACCTGTCGTCCTGTCCTGCAGCAGCGATCAGGATCAGACGGAGGAGTCGAGCAGCAGATTGTTTCCTATCAAATCATCCCGAGGGCCAAAACAAGCGGCCCCTCCCTCGGAGGGCCCCTGAGCCGATATCAGGTGATGTGACATCAGAGCGAGGGCCAACACAAAGCAGCGAGCAGCGGCGGCCCGCGGGGAGACCAGCCCGAAGCTGTTTTCTGTTTAGTCTGGACGAAATCCGATCGTCGGAGGCAGGAAGTGAGAAACTGCCCGCTGTCGGGGTCGTGATGTAAGAGAAGATTCTCGACATGGAGTCCTGACGTACGAAAACAGAGGACGAGGTGGAGACCCGGAGCAGGGTGGCCGAGGTCAATATTTTCCATACGGAGACTCCCTTATAGAAAATAAAAAGATGACCGGTCAGTCCATCAGGAGAGACTGTTGATCAGGTCTCAACGATAAAGGAAGTCCTGGAGTCTTTATTTTATCAGAGAAATCAAAGAAGAGATGGATTTTCAGAACTGATCATCACTGATGATTGTCCTCACCAATAAACTATAATACAAGATTCTGTCTGAAAATACTCTTCATGCTTTATTAAAATTATTAATTATTACATAAACTCACAAGCCGCTGATATCAAGCAGCCTGCAAATATTTTATCTGCCAACATGTGCTCAAAATATCGACACAGCAAAATATCATCACTCACATTTTGGGGATATGTGTATAGATACAAATTCTACAGAGTGAATATGGCCTCAATGTTCTGAGAGTTGTTGTCAATACTCTTTGGGTAATGTTAACAATGGCTCAGTTCAAAGTAGAAGCCAAGCTGCATGAAGCACATGTTCCATATTTGATCTTAGGTCTGCCATCTTTCAGGGCCTAAATTCAAGTTTCTTAAGCTGTAGAAATATTTTAAAATCATCCTTGTTCTTTTTTTTTCTTAAAAAGGAAGCAAAACCTGTCTGGAATTCTGTTAAAAGGGTAGTCAACGCTCACAATTCACGTGTATCAAGATACATATCATATTGTGGCCTCAGTATCGAGATACATGTCGCAGTATCAACAGGAATATTGCACTGTAGCCTTAGTATTAAGATACATAATGCGTAGAAGCCTCGACATCAAGATTAACTTATCGTAGCCTCAGTATCGGGATACATATCACATTGTTGCCTCTGTATTGAGAGATATCGTGTCATAGCCCATGTATCAGGATACATATCATATTGTGGCCTCTGTATTGAGATACATATGGTATCATGGCTTCAGTATCAAGATACATATCGTATAATAGCCTCAATATCGAGTTACATATATCCTGCCCTCAGTATTGAAATATATATCGTATTGTAGCCACACTATCCAGATACAAATAACGTTATAGCCTCAGTATTGAGATACATATCATATCGAGATACATATCTTATTGTGGCCTTAGTATCAAGATACATATCATATCATGGCCTCAGTTTCAGGACACATATCATATCAGAGCCTCAGTATCAGGGTACATATCGTATCGTAGCCTCAGTATTGAGATACATATTGTTTCATGGCCTCAGTATTGGGATACATATCGTATTGTGAGATTGCTGAAAATACTCAACCGTAATGGCAGCATCTCAGTGCATTTAGCATTTGTTGGAAGAGTGTTTCGCATTTCATAACCTACAGGGGAATTTGGGGTTTACGGCGTCCCTGGCAGTCACCTAAGGGGGGCGCTGTCGAGCCATCTGTGCCCCCAAATCCAGTTGTAACTCATCTTTGATTGCAACTTAAGTCTGACTTGAGATCAATGCTGCATTCAGTCTTAACAGGAAGTTGGGATATACGAGTTCTGGGTGAGAAAATCAACTGGAACACCTTAAATGTTGGAGGATCATCACCAGCCCCGAGTTGACACTCGAAGACGGATGCCCAAATGTAAACATTTATTTAGCTCCTGTAATATTTCATTTATGATCTCTTCAAACTTTTGTTTTTTGCACTTTAATCAGCTGTGTATACTACAGTTGTTCCATTTTCGATATCAGTTTCGGAAATTGTCTGAATACTCTGGAAAATGCTGGTATCAGTGTCAGAGAGCACTGGAGTCCAGCCTCCATCTGATACCACGCAATATATTCAATTAGTAATCTATTGATTTCAGTTGATGATGATAATAATTAGTCAACAAAATTAACACTGACTTGAAGACACTTTCTGCTGACAACTTACTCGTAGCTCCACCTCCTCCTGCTTTAAAGGACTCTGATTGGCCGTCCCACTTTAGGCCGAGTGCAACTTCTATAGATTGGAGCTTGGAAAGATGGTTGGACCCGAAGCACTTCTGACCACAAATTCAAAGTTGTGATGACATCTTTCAACAGAATCCTTTTGATATTGACTTGACAATCTGCTTTTGCTTTTTAAAGTTTAAAGAAGAGTTTTTGTCCATGTGCTTTTGTTTTTATAAGTAACTAATTTTCAAAAAAGGCTGTTGATGAAAACTGATTGTGTCATTTTTGTGATTTCTTTAGACCTTCTGTCTCTCATTTACTGACTGGTTTTGAGCACGTATCCTCACCTCCACCTGTGTTTGTCTCTCAGCATGTAGACCGGCTCTTTTCCAGACCATCCGCGGCTCTTCGGCCTCGTCCAAGAGGGGTGAAGTCGGGGGAGGAGTTAACGGCCAAGCTGCTCCGATTGGACGAGCTGGTGAGGATGGAGAACGACGTCATGGAGCCGAAGAGGAAGAGGAGCTTCCCGGGAAACAACGCGCCGCTGGACCGCCTGTCGGTCAGCTCCATGGAAACCAAACAGACGACAAACAAGCAGAGGTGAGCAAGTCGGTCGTCATAGTAACAGGTGTCAACAATCCAGTGGTGTTGGTCACTTCCTGTTTTCTTACCTTCTCTTGGCAGTAAGGTAGTCGAGTTGCCACGACGGCGATCCAATCCGCCCCCGATCGACAGGATCGGAATGAGCCGTCTGCCAAACAGCCGAGGATAGGCCACGCCCCCTCCCTCTGAACGCCAGCCCCCTCTCTACAGCGCCCTCCTCTGTGAAGGTACAGAACAGCAGGTGGACACATTAAAAACTCTGAAATGATCCTTTAAGTCCTCAAAATCTCTCTCTCTGCAGAGGAATCACAACAGATGCATGAATCACAAGCCACCACTCACCTGCTGAGCCACGCCCACCACCCGCCAATCACCTGTCAATCATCCACCTCCGCTACAACCCCCCACAGCGATGAATGTTTAATGATGGTGCATTCAGGTGCTGCTTGGTAAACTTACATCACCAAAGAAAGAATTGAGGACCAGCCGGATGTTGTTCGGCTCATTTTCATCAGAAAAGTCTTAAAAAAAAAAAATCAAACTAAAATTTCAAAAATCTGCAGTTAGCGCTGGACAAATAACGTTTGACCTGACTTTTGTTTAAATGTCTAACAAAGCCTGTCCTGTGAGAGCTTTCATCAACACATCAACGGCGTTTTTACTTGAAATAGCAGTTTTCCCGTCGGTTCAGCGAATTAAAAAGATAAAATATGTCAAATCAAAATGTGGAAATGCCTTTTTTATTTTAATAAAAATAACTTCTAACTTAAAGAAGCACTCCAACATTTTTCATTTCTTGCTTACCTCACTCCCGAGTCCATTACAAGCACATAGATACCAGTTTTTGGACTCTGTTAAAGCTCACTCACAGCTAATTAGCTTAGCTCAAATGCTGGGAGTCAATGGGAAGTGTTAGCCTGCCTTAGCCGTTTGTTTCTTAAACTTGCAGGTAATTTGCATTTAACAATGGCACTCAAGTAACAGCTCATTCAGAACTGCAAATTAGTTCTAATCATTTACATAAAAGAGCTGTTCAAAAGACTCGACGCATTGGTGAATATCACATCTCTTGTGGGAAAAAAAAGTATGTCAATCGAGCAAAGCCTCTGTTTAGAAGTAGCATTTACAGCATTAGAAGATAAGATGATGATGGTTGAAGCAAATGTAACATAATGAGGTAAAACACAACAACAAATCAATCACAACAAGCACACAGGGCCGTTTAGAGTTGCTGAACAGTTTGTCTGATGACTGTAGGCTAACACTACCCATATACTCCCACTGTTTGAGCTAAGCTAACTAGAACCGGGCAAGTTTAGCTGCCTCTTCATTGTTACTGGTGTCTATTTGCTTTTCATGGACTCAGAGTGAGGCAGGACATGGAAAGAAAACATGTAGGAGTGCTCCTTTAAAACTTAAATGCAAAGTTTTATATCTAAGCTGCTCTTTTTGATTATATTTTACTGATTGATTTATTGGAAAAACTTGCCTTAAATGTTCTTCTGAATGTGTTTTAGACACTGAATCAGGGTTCCTACAGCTCAAGCCAGGTTAAATTCAAGACTTTTAAGACTTTTTTTAAGGCTGTTTGAAATAAGATTTAAGACCAAGTCGACAACGTACCACAATTGAAACAAACAAAACAAAGAAACAAAAACACCACATGAATTTCCTGGGTTAGAGGCAATTTTAACCCAATGTTTATTTTAAATAAAACATCACTTTTTTGCCTTCTTTTTAACTGTTTTTACGACTTTATGCCTATTTTGTCCCCATTCATCTTTTTTTGTCCACTACCAGAACCATTTTTGGAATTTTTACATGGTTTTTGAAATTTAATATAAAATTTATTCCCAATGTTGCTGCTATAATCGAGTTTCCTAAGCCACTTTGGGATTTTTTTGCCAATTTTTCCCCATTTTCTTTTCAATTTCATACCTACTTTGCACCTATTTATTAACCTTTTTCCACTTTCATACTATTTTACCCAGTTTTTGCAATTTCATGGCTACTTTTTTTTACCTCTATTTACACACTTTCTCCCACTTTTGGACCATTTTTTACCTTTTTTAAACCAGTTTTTACAACTTTATACCTATTTTGCCCCCATTCATTTTTTGGCCACTGTCAGAACCATTTTTGGAATTTTTACTTGGTTTTTGAAATTTAATTTCAAATTTTGCTGCCATTATCAATTTTCCGAAGCTACTTTTGGATTTTTTGCCAATTTCCCCATTTTTTTCAATTTCATACCTATTTTGCACCTGTGGGTGCAACCACATCACCGTTTTTTAAATTCTGCTATTGTGATTACACGATGTTGCCATGAGAGTAAATCGGTGAATTATTTTTTAAAAATAGATAAATGTTACTAAATATTTTTTAGTTCAATCTAACATAAATCCCACTAATGTGGTCAAATTTTTAAGACTTTTGAAAATTTGATCTTAAATCAAAAAAATTAATTTAAGACATTTTAGTGCCAATTAAGGCCTTATTTTTAGAATT
This sequence comes from Scarus forsteni, assembly GCA_036419115.1. Classification (NCBI taxonomy): domain Eukaryota; kingdom Metazoa; phylum Chordata; class Actinopteri; order Labriformes; family Labridae; genus Scarus; species Scarus forsteni. The sequence goes on along the minus strand of JAZDUH010000198.1, from coordinate 22,230,999 downwards.
ATGAATTTAATGCCCTTTAAGACTCTTCAAGGATCCGCAGGAACCCTGTTAATCCACTTTTATGTCCGATTTTTTGCAGTATTTTAAACTTAAGTCTGAGTTTCTTCCTCCTGATTGGATTTTTGAGTAGGGCTTGGTACCAATTCAGATTTTCTGGATCAATTCGATTTGATATACAAGATCTCAAATCGATTCAATTATATATTTATTCAGTCTGGGACATCTCCGTTAAAATAAAGCTGTAAATTAAAAAGAAAAAGTGACCTTTTGACCTGGTACATTGTTAAAAATTGTTTTACATTAACAGCTGAAACCAAAGCAGTGACATTAATCACATATTAACGATACACATTAATGCATATTCTGCATATTACTTGTTTGTTAAATACATCCAAGCATCAGCTTTAAATCTTTTCGGTGGCATCCCTATAGTGCTGCTCACTTCCTCCAGGTTTGTTTGACTGCTGCAGTAACATCTCATGAGATTTTGTTCAGTGGAAAGCAACGCTAAACGCTGATCACGCGAGGCTAACAGGGTTGATACCACAGGCTGCTTCTGAAGACAAATCCACCCAAGTTAAAAGATCCATCTTTGCATTTATGGATCGATTACAAACCATTTAAAGGGAAATCGATTGCTGAGATTTCTTTTCCTGTGTCTCTGCTCATTTGGATCAAACTCTCCTGAAGTTTATCAGAGTGTCACCTGAATGCATCATCGCCCTCCTCCTCCTCCCCGTCACTTTGACCGGAGGTGTCTGCCGCCTCGACTTGAAAATGATCCGACACGACTTGACTTTGAGTTTCTGCCTCGTAGCTGTTTGTTTGTTTGTTTGTTTGTTTAAAGAGCTGCAGGTTTGTCTGCAGCAGGACGACCCGCTGAGAGAGGCTTAAACTGCAGCAGCCGCAAGAAGCAGATTTTAGATTTGTTTAGATCAAATAATCCAAATGAATAAATAAAAATATATCAGTAAGAATAAGGAGCTTGAGTCAGAACTGAACATCACCAACCCAACATCACAAACCGGGACTAACAACAAATAAAAGAGAGTCATGAATTATGCCTTACGTGGAACAAAGGATTAGTCATAATAGGTCAAATACGGACACTAAAGGACAGTCAAGAATTATGTCATGATTCTGTAAATGGAATAAAGATTTATAATAATTTGATGATATGTCGAAAAGAGGAGACTAAATATTGAGAAAATGGGGACAGGACTAGATAAGCTCTGCTTCTCCCGTCTTCCCTTTTTCTGACATGTACATTTGATCAACTGTTGACAATGTGTGATGCTGAATAAGTGTGCTGACGTGACCGAAATAAATAAATCAATTCAATTCAATTCAATTCAATTCAATTAAAGGAGACATATCATGCTGATGCATGATTTAATACTTACATATAATATAATAAATTTGAAAACAAGACCTTACACCCCCTTAATTTTCCAAAAATGAGATATTGTATTTTTTCTGATATCCTAGAACGAGATTTGATGCCTCTGAAAATAGGTCATTGCGAGATGTCCATGAGATTTCAAACATCATGACGACACGAGGTACCTTTCTTTTTATTGGAGCAATCTGATAAAACACTTCCTCCTCTGTGATGTCCGTTAGCCACAAAACCCTCACCGAGGAACACATCCACCCAGCAGCGGTATATAGCTCCCTAGCTCACACTCCCTCATTACCAGCTCTGGCCTGTAGGGGGACTCAATACACGGTCGCTGCTTTGAGCCTGCCAGAAAATACAGTAGAAGAAGGACAGGCTGGCTCTACCCCCGATAGAACTGACCAATCAGAGCACAAAGGGCTGTGACGTAGCAAGGTAACTGTAGGTCATCCTTGAGACCAAGCATTTCAACGTGGGCTTCATAATGGCCTAAAATGAGGATTTTGAGAATGCTATTGTGGGGCAATGAAGGAACTAAATGACTTGTACTGAGGGCAGAAATGCTTTACAGGCATCCTAGTCTGGCATAGTGAGAAGGAGAAACAAGCATGATATGTCCTCTTAAAACTGCAGTGAGGTGACAAAAATCGGTGTCTACATTCTATTTTTATCAATGAGTAAAGTCAAAGTAATCAATCAGCAGATAAATCTAAATCACTTAGGATTGAACACCCATCACACCAGCATCAGTCCCTATATGTCAAGTTGGGCAACTGTTGGCATGGGAGCCACATGTGGCCCTTGTTTTCTCTCAATACGGCCCGCAAGTCAACTTAAAGCATAAGATATCCATCTGGACTGGTCAAATGAAAATGAAATTTCAGTAAGGATTATGGATGTTTTTGGCTTGAAATTAGATGATTTAACTCGCTAAGATCTGAGTTTTGCAGTACAGTGAGAGAAGATTTCAGTCTCTTGGTCTTGTTTCCATGTTGGAGGTTTGGCTTTTTGGACACAGTTCTTCCATGAAGACCACCTTTGGCTTGACGTCTCCACACAGTCGATGGGTGAACTTGGTTCCTGCTGGTTCCTTTTGGTTCCTGCCAGTCCTGGAACCATCTTGAAGTGGAGCCGGATGTCTTTATCTGCTGCTCCAAGTGTCCACAGCCCTCATTGTTGTCCATTTATTTGTTCTTCTAAAGATCTTGAACATCTTGAACCCCAGTCTGCTTTGAGATCTTTCCCTGGTGGAGACTTTGCCAATGTAGCATAAGTCTTGTATCCTAAAATCGTCCTCCACAGCCTCTCCTTGCCAGCAGACTTAGTCGCATCGTTCTTTTTGCTCAGGAAGGTTCCTAACGGAGTGAAATGATCTGGAATAATTTGTGATCAGAGCTGTTAGAATAGTCTAAACGCTTAGGAAAGGAGGCTCAATGCTTCCTTTAGCATCTCCTTTAGCATAGGATGCACCAGACCATCCTTTAGGAAAGGAGAGATTATTCTGTCCCACAATTCTCCAACTGCTTCTGAATTCAATAGAATAATAACATAAATCCCTCAGACCATGTGAGTTCCCTCTGCTGTTCATCCTTTCTAAAGTTTACCAAAACCTGCCTTAACTTTCCAGCAGTCTGATTCTCTGAAGAGAGCAGGATATGAGACATTTGATGTTGATTATGTTTTAAACTTGGTTCAATATGAATCATTTGTACTCTATTAGATTGTGGTCTTAACAGTTTGTGCCTTTCTTTCCTTCAGTTCATTTATTTTCATGCACTGATTGGTGTTCATGTTGATAATGAGAGGACAGATTTATTTACATCCTCACTTCAACATCGGTTATGCACACCTCATTTTTACCGGGTTGTTAATGTTTAAATTGTCTAAAGGAACAACATTGTCATGATACACCAGCTCTTCTAAGATGCGTCTTTTGTAGTCCATCTTCAGAAAATTGTAGTTTCACTGCAGCAGTAACATCCGCCGTCACATGATGACGTAGCGTAGAGAAAGTTTTCCTTTCCTAAGTCCATCTGAATTCTCCTTTCCTTAACCTCAGGACGTTCTCCATCAGAGTTAAGGAAAGGTGGTTAGGAAAGGACTTAGGAGGCGACTATTATCTTAAAGATGGAAGAGAAATGGCTCACTGTCTTTGAGTGACATCTACAGGCCGTTGGATGAACTGCAGTTTTAAGGAAACCACAGATTCAGATTATTTCTTCAAGATTCTCCTCTTTAATTCGGATTTTTATTTTTATTTTTAAGCATTCTTACACTTATTTAAGTGGTAGTGGGCTGTTGCCATCACAGTCCTTTAATCCTTTTGTTAAATATTCAAAACAAACCAGAGAATTATAATTTTTTCCGTTGTTTTTTATCCTAAGAGCAGAAACAAAACCAGATTTTCCTCTTCTCCTGAGCCTGCTGCACAAACAACTTTAATTAAACAAAAACATTTTAAAATCAAAACCTGAGCAGTAACATGTGAAGCTCTCCACTGCCTCACATTTACTGAATTAAATCAAATCTTAACTCTCCTAAAACCTCGTCAGAACATGCCATAACCCTGTTTTTCCGTGCCAGCAGCCTCTTAAATCAGCTGCTCCGGCCGTCGCTGCTGAATCAGCTGCACGGCTGCACGACAGCAAACATAAACATGAAATAAAGTCCGTCTGTTCTTCAGGCTGCTGCAGCCCAGCCTCCGTCAGAGGAGGAGAAATAAATAAATAAATATACTGTTTCTGTTCCTGTTTGTCTCCCACAGCCCATCTGTCTGTTCTTAATGCTTTTTACTGCCTTGAGTTTAATAAAGAGTTCATTATCAACACGGTGGAGTGTCGGTTTGGTCTGTGGAGGGATTGTGAAGTGAGGACTGGCCTCTATACATTATTTTATTATTATTTTCTACACTTAAACTGTTTGCTATGGGTCTTTATTTCTCCTTTTTTTCAAGCTTTCATGTTTTTATTTGCTCCATAGTCAAATTCAGGCATCAACTGACCAGTAAATGCAAAAAAAAAAAAGTTTGGTTTATGTCTTTTCTGTAATAAACAGCAAGTTAAAATGTTTGGATCATAAGAAAGAAACAGATTATAGAGAAAGAAAAGTTCTGAAACTTTGTCAGATAAGAAAACCTGATTCATGATCACTGAATGAAACATTTAAAAGGATTTTCTTCTCTCTGAAGCTGTAATAAATAAACATTTAAAACACACATTATATTTTATATCAGTTTGTTTCACAGATAGGGCCAAAATTTTCTGGTAAAACTGGAGTCTAATAATTCTCTTGTGTTTATTTATTTATCCATTTTTTTCTGTGTTTGGTTTTCTGGTCATTAATCTGTGAGGTGATGAAGTTGATTTGATTTGGTTAAAGTGGTTTACATGGTCTGTAGTTAGTTCTGTATAATAACGCATAATTTAATATAATGTAGATTATGTGACTGTGAAACATTAGCTTAACTAACAGAGCATTTGAGCTCTCTTAAAGTTATTTTTGGCTTTTAAAAATGACAAAAAACGACATCCTCATAAAGAAAAGAGTGTATCTCTGCAATCACAAGGTATGTTTGAATTATTCTGAAGTCATAATAAAGTAACTCTTGAGAGATTTGTCCAGGTGTGAATTATCAGTATATGTGTTACTGGGACAGAGGAAATGAAGATAGAAGGCAGAATAATCTGAACATTTCATCCTCGCCTAAAAACACATGTTTTTATAGTGAATATCTCTTTGAATTGATGCAGCTGCAGCTTTAGAACTCTATGAATGAATGTGAAAATATGTGAACATTACTTCTGCCAAGTTTGAGTCTGATAAAGTGATGCAGAGCAAAGTTAGAGAGGTTTTACTACAGAGTGGTCAGGCCCAATCTGGGCACAGTTTGGCTCCATTAGTCCCATTTGACATTTCTGATAAACCAAACTTTAGAATTCACTTTTATGTCACTTTGGTGTTCATTACACCCAATTACAACAGTTTTTATCCTCTTCTGCTTATCTGTGGCAGTTTTTGAAGAAAATAAACACATATTTTTTTTTTCTTTTTGTTAAAAATCAAGAACTCTCTACATTTTACCATTCAAAGAAATCCATACAAATCAACTCAAGTTTGAATCAAAGTGAAACAGATTTGGATATTTGATCATTGGTGTCGATGCTGCATTTGGTGCATGTAAAAATGGCCCACCAATCATTTCCAAAAGACAGAAAAAAATGGAAATATAAAGAAAACATAACAACTGCTACATATGACTCATGAGTAACTGGTACTTTATAATGGACAAATTAGAATAGATGATAAAATATTTTCTTTAAAATGCCTCATTTATTTACTTGAAATTGTTATTTTCAGTCATTAAAGAACTTAGTTTGATTGACTTGATCTCTAAATATCCTTGAAGAGGTATTAACACATAAAACTAAATTTATAAAAAACAATGGTAAAGGTAATAGTTGTACTTTAAAAAGTAGTAAGCATTCATTCTTTTATTGCATTAAAAAGAAGCTTACATTGGCTTTAGTGTTGTGTCATGATCTTTAAACCGTGATTCTTTTATATTATTTGAGTTGAAATATATAGATGTTCGTAACCCTTTATTGAAGCTTTATATTTCCTTTATTTTTGTTCATTTATGTATTATTCTTACCTTATTGAGAGTGCCCAACAAATTGTAACTGCGGCCCCCAAGCATTTTAAATTAATTTTTGTGGCCTTCTTGGTAATCAGTGTTGCCCAGCCCTGGCTTATATGTTTGTGTAGCTGAAAACTTCCAGTTTAATTTGATGTGCAGCATGACTATACTTCTACATGAATAGTTCATTTTTCCTTACGTTTTCGTTGGAGTCCCCATAATTGGGTACTTTGGGGCTGAACAGGTTAAAAGCACCAGAGTGTCAGTGACTATAAACTCTAAAAATGAATAATGAAATACTTCTACATCATCTCTGCAAAGGACTATAGTTATAAAGTGATGTTTCTGTGAGATATCAGGTACTTTGTAGAGGATTTTACAGCCTGTTATCAGAAAAAGAAGTCTGTGTGGAGTTTCTGTCGAGTCTTTATTAAGAAAAGTATTTTCTGAACAGTGCGGACGACGGACTGATTCACACAGACCGTCACACTCGGCCCGTCTGAATCAGTCCTGCAGACTTCTGTACAGCTGCTACGGCAGCAGGGAGGGGACAAAAGAGTCTGGAGACCCGCCTGTCCCCCTTTAGCAGAAAACATTCAGAAACAGATGGAGGGGGGCTCTCAGGTCCAGCACTTTAGTTCATAGTTTGTTTTCCAGAACGATCCACGAGCTTTGGTTTGAGAGTGGAGACGAGGGCTCACTGTGTTTATGGCTTATTGTTTAGGCAATCAGTTTTTCCCAGAGCAGCCAAACTGTGGCTTAAATGACCAAAATATGAAGCCAACTGCAGGTGGAAAGAGTGGAAACACCAGGGACTGGCTTACCTCTGCAGCACACCGTTAAACATCAACAAAAACAAGAGTCTGACCCTGGAAATCGGAATTTTCTTGAGACATATGTGAGCTGAAGAAACCACTGATCAAACTCTATCGATTAGGGATGCACAATATTACTGGTCTGATGTTGAATCAGCTGATATGAACATTACTGCAGATATGCACAGCTGATATATCGGCAGGACTATCATCAAATTACACGAATGCACAACATTATGCTCCTTCTCATCACTGCATGGGAACATTTAAAAATGAAGGGTTTAATTTTTGCAGAAACAAGTCCATTTTTGTAAAGCTCAGAGCTTGAGCTCTTGACCAGCAATATCAGTATCAGGGATGATTAATTAAAAAATATTGGAATATCAGATATTAGCAAAAATTCAACATGGTGCATCCCTGTTACTGAACACTCGTCTCTGGTCTAAAAGCTCCACACGGTGACTCTTGTTAGCAGCAGTTCTTTCTAACCCTTTAACTCACAGCTCAACTGCTCAATAAATTCAGGAATATCTATCATGTTAAAAAAATAAGTCATTTTTTTAGGATACAGAAAAAACTGTAAACAAACCTACATAACTTAAAGGGGTGGGAGAAAAAACTGATTTTTAAATTGATTTTTTCCAAATGTAAAGGCTTCATTTTAGTCTGTGTTAATAAGCCACTTTTAAATGCAGTCCAGTCTTTTGAATAAATCCTAAAAACAGACTCACATGTGATGTGTGTTTTTCCTGATATAGTCTGTAGGCATCATCATTGTTCATCTTTTTCACTGGTGTTAAAAAAGCTAACTAAAGACTGAAAAAATCTGCAATATTGTAGAATTTAAATTGAATCGGCACCTAAAGAAATGGTAAAAAATTGAATCAGGAGAAAAGTTCATCAGCCCTTATAACTTTTATTCTCTTTCTGTCGGATTTAAAGGTTCAAAAATCTAAGTTTTATTTGAATTACCATAATTGTTTTAAATAAAGAACCACTTACTGATGATTTTTATGTATATAAAATCTGTTTTCATCAAAAACATTTTTGTGTGTCAAACACAGTATCATCTGTTTTAAGTTTTTCTGATTGTTACTTTATTTCAAAACATTTTCTGATGGATTTTGTCCCAAATATTTGTGCATTTTTATGCCATCACATGATCAAATATCAACTGTTTAAACCTTTAAATCACACTAGGGCTGAACGATATGGACAAAATTTCATATCTCGATATCGATACGACTACGGGTTTCGTGAACACCAAGCATTTCTCAGAAAAATAAAACATCATAATGAAAAAGAATGTGGAAAGTGGGGTTTCATTTATAAGAAATTTATATTGTTGATATTGTTGCTTTTTAAATAATATCTTGAATGTATATCTCGATATCAATACGATAATAATATATATTTCAGCTCTAAACCACACACTAAGAAATATCAGTTTTTTGGCTTGTTTGTAGTTTTTTCTTCTCCCTGAAATGTTGACGTAATCATATTAGTTATTTGATTTATCCTATTTTTGTAAAACATTAAATATCCCTGAACGTATTGATGAGCTCTGCCAAACAGTTGAGCTGGCAGTTAAAGCGTTAACGTGACTGAGTAAAGCTTCAAATGTAAAACAGGAACAGTCCAAAGCTGTGTGAGCATCACCGTGTGGATCATTCTGGAGAATAGCCTGTTTTTGAGTTCTTGTATTTCACGTCTAAAGCTGACGTCGTTTCTCAGAGTCGATATATTTCAGATGTTGGCTCATCGGTGAGGCAGAGCTGGACCTGAGAGATAAGGGGGAGGGTGTTCATGATCAAAACATTAAAAAGAAAACAAACTGAATAAATCCTAAAGGGCTTAAAATCAGAGCGGCATCTTGTTTCCCTCCACACTGATCTTCACGGCGTGGCCCGGCTTCGTCAGGCGGCGGATGTCTGCAAACCTTCGCATCTGTTTGTCTACGCGGGACATCGCCTTCTTCATGGGACCCTGCAGAACAAAAAAGAAAGCTTTGAAAACTAGACTAAATAATAAAACAAAAGCAGATGGACAAAACTCTACTTTAAACTTTAAAAATCAGAAGCAGATGATGAGGTCAAAAGGATTTTGTTGAATTGAGTCGATCCATCTTTCCAAGCTCCAATCTATAGCAATTGTGCTCGGCCCAAAGTGGGACGGCCAATCAGAGTCTGTTTTCCCCCGAAGAAAACTAGACAGTAACTAATAAAAACAAGAACACATGGACAAAAACTCAAACTAAACTAACTGACATTTTCATCAACAAATAAAAACTAGACTAAAATGTCTGACAGACTTAATCCAATCAGACCTAATATGGTCATGTAGGAAGTAGAGACAAGTGATGAATCTATCCAATCACAGCTACTTTGGTTGTGTTAAAGGTTGGATGAGTTCAGAGGGACATCCAATCACAGCTGCCTTAGCTTGGTGGTGGTCGGATAAGTTGTGGAGCGATCCAATCAGAGCTGCTCTCTTTATGAATTGATATATTCATGTAGAGCAGGTTCACTGTTTGTTGTCAGTTCTGGTATTGTAACTAAGATGCTCTGCCAGGTAGCCTAAATAAAGGAGACTAATTACGACTTAAAAGATATTTCAGGCAAAAGACTAAATTACAAAGTGCTGTCAAAATTAACGCTGCCACTAATATTTTTTCTCCACTTTCGACACGTATTTGCTCCACAAAGTGCCTCATGTTTTGTAGTTTTGTACTTTCATTTGTGATAATGACAATAATCATCCAATCAGAGTCAATCAGTGTGCACAGTTAAAGCAAAAGGGGGCTTGTTGAGCAAAAGGAGATGGTACCTTTCACGAAACTTTCAGTTCACAAATGTTTTCTCTCTCTTAAAACACTCTTGGTCATATCAGAGTGTATCCAAAGGGGAGGGGAAAAGAGCTGCATCTGATCCTCTACAGAGATAGCATTTTTCTTTTGTTTCTTTATTGGTACCACTGTAAACTTTTCTTGCAGCCAGTGAGCTGGAGATGTTCATAACACAAATATTCCAAAAAAGAAATTACACAGATTATTTCTTAATATTTTAACCCCACTAAAACCCATTAAATTAGATTAAAAAACTATTTAAAAAATACACTGGTTTAGGGTTAAAAGGGTTTAGGGTAAAAAAAAAATCATGGCCAAAGAGAACTCATAAATAAATCATTATAAATCATATTAAGAACAAATTAAGACTTGAAATAATAAAAAATCTGAAGAGCAGGAATGGGAGTAAATTATTATGTGTGAATACATGTGAGGGAGTATTTATAAAAACTCTTGTTTAAAAACACAAGGTAATTTTTCATCCCTTCTGAGCCTTTAGAGAAGTCAACAGATAAATAATTTAGAGAACAAACAAAAGAAAATAACAGAAAACAACATGCAGCTGTTGTGATTTTCATTTTATACATATTTAATTCTCTTTATTGGGCTGATGAAGTGGATGTTTCAGCTAAAGTTTGGTTTAAACACCACACAAACAAACGTAGCATCAGGACTGAAATATCTGATCACTTCAGAGCAGCCTGAACACAGCTGTGTGTTTCCCTGAGTGTTTTGAGTCTCCGGCAGAGCCATGCACCTTTAAATCACCCAGAGACAGAAACATGGAGGATCATCAGCAGCTCAAACGCTGGTCAGTGTTTCTGTTAAATGATCTTCACTCAGGTTTAAGCTTCACTGGCTCTGACTGCTGCCTGTTAGGAAGAACAAACTGCACTAAAGCCACTGCACCCATCACACCATGCAGCAGGACTTACTGCCCCCCGCAGGCCGACAGGGGGACTACAGGGGCATTCTGTTCCCCTCTATGCTGATCTTCACGGCCCCCTGCGGACGGTTGTTTTTCCGCTGCTCGGCGAAGCGACGCTTGTGCTTCTCCAGCAGGCTGATGCCTTTCTTATAGCTGCTCTACAAGGGACCAATCACAGGGCAGCCTCACTTCCTGTTACAGGTACCTTAGACTCTTAACAGGCTTCTGTCTGCAGTAAATCTGCTCTGTTTCTGACCACATCACATCCATCCAACCTTCATCCATCGGAAACACTCCCTCAAGGAAATTAAGATCCCAGCAGCAGCATTATATCACACATAAAAAGATATATAATCTTATTTTCATACTCATTTACCTCACTGTTAGAGGCCAAATTTACATATGCCAATATTCTCATAACTATAAATATTTTGTTTGTTGTTACTCTTTCTTGCAGACTGAGAAAAGAATCAGAAAATTGAAAGAAAAGTTGCGTGAGGAGGAGACCGACAAGCGGCACTGCTGCACACTTTGGGTGTTACTTATTTATGTTTGCACTTATTTTTCTTATCTTCTTATCCCTTTTCTTCTTTCTGCTTTTCCTGAATTCATATTTGTGTGTTTGCATGATCTCTGTTTAACCAGAAGATGAATCATTATACTCTGTGGCAAATGAAAATAACAAATCATGTTTAAAGTATAAATAAGACATAATAAAAAATATATATAAATAAAACATATTGAAAATGCATTGCACAAATAAAAATGTGGGTCTTTAAATGAAGATTTTAACCCATTAATGAGGTTTAATGGATTATTGCTTCCAAGTACATATTCACCTAATTAAATATTTTATTTCTAATCTTTGGCTTCTGTTCTACATATTTAAGATGATACATTGCTGAATATTCTATCATTAAACATATCCAGCTCTACATTGCACATTAAGTGTCTGTCTCTCCAAAAACACACAAAAAACAAAAACTTTACTGACAATAAGTTTTCAGGGTTTGTTTGAACTGTTTTCCCCTGATTTAATGGTTAATTAAATACAGAAAAACATAATAAACAGAGCAGGAAGAAGCAAAAAATCTGAGAGATTAATTAAGCTTTCACCTGAAAAACACATAAAATATATAAAATTAAAACCTCCCTGCCTGATGGTGCATTTACACGCTGTACAATCGACATATATCACACAAAAAAGATATAAAAATAATAAAATATGATAAAAATAAATAAATAAAAAGACAATATATAAATAAATAAATTTAAAAAGCACAAAATAAAAGAAAAACTGAGACTTTTAATTAAGATTTGAACCCAATGATTTCTTTATGATGTTTGTTTAGCAGATTAATGCTTCCAAGTACATATTCATATAATTCAATCTTTTATTTAAAATCTTAAGCTTTTGTTTTTACATTTATAACAGGATTTAAGACTGGATTTTCAGTTAGTTACATAATTAAAGCTCTGCACTGCAAACTAATTTAATGGTTTATTAAATACATAAGGGCATAATGAACCTAAATATTTCAAAATATCACAAACTTAAAGAGTCTCAGAAATAAAAACCTCCTCTTGTATAATTGACTTGGTTTTTTTGTCTTCTTCCTCTTTCAGAGGTAAACTTATTAAACTTTATTAAAGTCAGAAAACAGCCCCTCCCCCCTCACTCACCCTGTTGGAGTCTCCCTCCACGTTCCACTTCGGCCGGACGACGTAGTCTTTGTTCGACGGCATCGGGACTCGAGCTCGGGCGCAGAAACCGGGGTCTCCAGGTCTCAGAGCTCTGCAGGAGGGAAAAAAAGTTTTTATTAAAATACTGGGCTGGAATATATTTTTAATAAATCGTCTCTGCACTTTCTATTTGACATGAGACTTAAAAAAAAGTCAATTTAAGAATTTCACTCTACAGAAGCTGACCTGCAGTTTGTTATTAAGAACCAGCATTACCTTTGAATAAACAAAAAATCTAAATGAAGAGAAAAAAAAGTTTAAAAAGCACAAAATAACTACTTTATATGAAGTCAAAAGCAAAATAAATACTGTAAACAGTGAAACACTGGGGTGGATGAAAGAAAAGAACAGTTTTAGCCATAGATGTATTTAAAAGAACTTAGAAATTATTTATTTATTATTTGGTTATTATTATTTTTATATTATAATTATATATACATATCTATAGTAATTTAAAATAATTTGCCATGCCTGCACATGTAAAAATAACCAAAGATTTTTCTTTTTTATTTTGTCAAGTCGACATTGAAGTTGAAATGTTGAGGATAAAGTTGAGAAAGAATTTCGCAATCGAAGTGAAAGTGTTTAAAATAAAGTTGAAATGGTGAGAATAAAGTCGACATGCAATGAGTTTCGACTTTATTCTCAACATTTAGACATTTTTTTCCTCAACATCTCGACATTTGTCCATATTTGGACTTTTCTTTCTTTGACATTTCAACATTTTTTTGACATTTTGACTTTTTGTCGATATAGCGATCTTTCCTTGACATTTCAGCTCTTTTTCCTCGATCTTTAGACTTTTTTTAATCAACATTTTAACTTTTTCTTGACATTCTGACTTTTTTCTTTGACATTTTGTCTTTTTCATTGACATTTTGACTTTTCCATGACATTTCAGCTTTTTTTCCTCGATCTTTAGACTTTTTTTTATCAACATTTCGACTTTTTTTTCCACAACATTTTGAGTTTTTGCTCAACATTTCGACTTTTCCTCGACATTTTGACTTTCCCCACAAAATTGTACTTCTGTCTGATAGTTGTCATTTCACCTTTATTCTCATTGTTTCAACTTTAATCCCCACATTCCATCTTTTTTTTCTCGACACTTTGACTTTATTCTCAACATTTCAACTTTCTTCTCAACACTTACAGTTTCTCGATATTGCAGCTCTTTTGTTGACATTTTGACTTGTATAACAAAATTGTATTTTGATGTATTGTCATCATTTCAACTTTACTCCTGACAAATTCGACTTTAATCTAGACTTCCCTAAATCATTTCTCCATCTAACATGGCCCTTACACTCTTTAATTAGAAAGTTTTAACGGAATAAACTTTATTTGATTAAAAAGAGTTTAATTTCTGAGGCTGTTTAGTGGAGTCTTAGTCGTGTGACTCCAGTCCACTCCTCTGTGTTGTGTTTTTTTACTGTGATCATAATAAACTGTTAAATCAGGGATCATGAACTCTGATTTTCAGGTGAACTTACTTTTCCTCCCCGGTCAGCTGTTTCTCCAGGTCTCTGCGAGGCGTCTGCCCTCCAGAACTAAACAGAGATAAAGAGAGAGAGAGGACATGATGGTTTACACCGTGACGGACTCACAGGATCGTTAATGTGTCTGAATCCACAGGCGGCTGCAGTGCAGGATTAACTCCAGCAGCTGAGTCTCCATGCTATTATTAGCATTCTCCACCTCACAGCGTTAGTCCAGAGTCACGGCTCGGCTCTGCTCAGGTTACCGAGGACACTCACCTGAGTCATGTCTGTGTTACAGTTCATCTGAAGCTAAAATACAGACATGATCAAAATCTCAAGAGCAGTTAAATTGCTAGAATATGCATTTTGCACATTTGGATCTTAATGAGGTTTTAAACAGAGCTACAATATGCAAAAGCAAGAAGGGGGAGTGTGACAAAAACATTTTGAAAAAGTAATTTATTGAAGTGATTAACAAGAACGGTGGAGCTGCTCATTACTGAGTCCTACTGAGAAACATTTTTGTTCTGGTGTGGAGAGTTTGTTGTTATTTTTTGAGTGATGGACTTAAACTTTTGATCAGCTGATAAACAGCCTATTTCAGTTTACTTGTTTTCAATAAATTACTTTTTCAAAGTGCTTTTTGTCACACTCCCCCTTCTTGCTTTTTCATATTTTAGCTCTATTTAAAACCTCATTAAGGTCCAAATGTGCAAAATGCATATTCTAGCAGTTTTTCAACTGCTCTTAAGATTTTGATCAGGCCTGTAACAGATTAAAAACCCGTCAGCTCGTCCCTCCTCAGGTTACCAAGGACACTCACCTGAGTCACACCCGCGTTAACATTCGTCTGAAGCTAACATAACACATTAAAAACCGTCTGACGCTTCAGCAGAGCTCAGGCTACACTCAGGACTTGCATCATGCAGGTTGAACCTGATTGGTGGAGAGAAGACGTCGGGCTCCTCCGTCCTCTCCACCTTCTGAGGCTGACTGAGGGGAGGGAAGGAGGGAGATGAGATGAAGACGAGGGACAGAAACAAAGGATCAAACTGAAGGAAAAGGAGAACAGGCTGGAGAGCAGAGGATGGGATGAGATGGAGAAGGACCACATCGATCTAACTGTAGGGGTGGGCCACATGGACACGTGATAACAGGGTTTACAATGGTTGTTTAAAAATAATAACTCTATCAGCGGTTTAATTAAGTGATAACTGGTCTATCAGTTTTTTAAACTGTTTTTTCATGGAAAAGTGATAACTTGGTTTCCAATGGTTATTTTAAAGTAATAACTAGTTTATAACTGGTATTGAAAAGTAATAACTCGTCTAAAATGTGTTTTTCCACTGGTTTTGTAGATGTAATAACTACTTTATCAATTATTTAGTTAAGTATGCAAAGTGATACTTGGTCTGTCACCAGTTTTGTAAAGTTGTAGCTGTTTTTTAATCTACTTCGCACAGTGATAACTGGGTTTCCAATGGTTGTTTAAAAGTGATAACGAGTTAATCATTGGTTTTGTAAAAGAATAACTGGTCTATAAATATTTTATTTTGGCTTCTGTAGAATGATAACTAGTTTCAAATGGTTTTTAACTGGTTTTGTAAAGATGGTGCTGTTTTCTTATAAGTTTAGTAAAGTGGGTTTCCAACACTTGTTTAATCATAATAACTAGTTTATCGTTGGTTTTGTTAAGTGATAAGTGGTCTATCAGTATTTTTTTTACCTGCTTTTGTAGAGTTATAACTGGTTTTAAATTATTTTTCACAGGTTTTGAAAGTAACAACACGTCTATCAGTTTTTTCACTAGGTTTGCAAAGTTATAGCTGTTTTTTTCTCAATTTTTTAAATCATTTTTGTAAAGTGATAACTGGGTTTCCAATGGTTATTTAAAAGTAATACCTTGTTTATCAGTCGTTCTGAAAAGTAATAACTACTTTACCGATGGTTTTGTTAAGTGTGTAAAGTGATAACTAGTCTTTCACAAGCTTTGTAAAGTTATAAATGTTTTCCCTTTAACAGCTTTGTACAGTGATAACTCGGTTTCCAATGGTTGTTTAAAAGTGATAACGAGTTAATAAATGGTTTTGAAAACTATAATCTGGTCTTTCATTGGTTTTGTGAAGTTATAGCTGTTTTTTTATTTTGTTTTAAGTGAAAACTGGTCTAAAATGTATTTTTCCACTGGTTTTGTAAAAGTAATAACTACTTTATCAATGATTTTGTTAAGTGTGTACAGTGATAACTGGTCTGTCACTAGTTATGGTAAGTTATAGCTGTTTTTTTTAAATATTTTTTGAAGCGATAACTGGGTTTCCAATGGTTGTTAATCGTCCTAACTACTTTATCACTGTTTTTTTTAAGTGATAACTAACCTTTCACTAGTTTTGTGAAGTTGTAGCTGTTTTTTTAAATCAGTTTGTAAAGTTTTTACTTGGTTTCCATTGTTGTTTAAATAAACAACTAGTTTATCCATGGTTTTGTAAAGTGATAACTGGTCTTTTACTAGTTTTGTGAAGTTATAGCTGTACATTTTTTCCATTTTGTAAAGTAATAACTGGGTTTCCAATGGTCGTTTAAAAGTGCTAACTAGTTTATCATGGGTTTCATGAAGTGATAACTGGTATTTCAGTACTTTTGGATAGCTTTAGCTGTTTTTTAATCGTTTTTTTAAAGTGATAGCAGGGTTTCCAATGGTTGTTTAAAAAAATTACTCACTTATCAATGGTTTTGAAAAGCGATAACTTTGTTTTTCACTAGTTTTGTAAAGTTGTAGCTGTTTTTCTGGGTTTCCAATGGTTTCTTAAAATGGTTGTGTTGGCACAGTTTGGCTCCATTAGTCCCATTTGAAATTTCTGATATACCAAACTTTAGATTTCACTTTTATGTCAGTTTTGGTGTTCATTACACAAAATTACAACAGTTTTATCTTCTGCTGCTTATCCGAGGCAATTTTTGACTCCTTTGGAAAAAAAAAAAAGATAAAATAAATATTTTCTTGTTTCTTTTTGGAAAAAATCCATCAGAACTCTCTACATTTTCCCATTCAAAGAAATCCATACAAATAAACTCAAGTTTGAATCAAAGTGAAACAGATTTGGATATTTGATAATTCATTTGCTTGGTGTTGACATTGTGTTTGGTGTATGTAAAAATGGCTTATATGGTTGTGTAACATGACTATATTTGAGATATTTCTACATGAATGGTTCACTTTTTCCTACTTTTTTGTTGGAGTATCTGAAATTGGGTAACTGTTAATTCCTCAAAGAGTGAATCGACATAAAACACATGTGAAATGTCCCGGCGATGCTTTGGATGAAGTTTTTGTACCTCAGTCTTCGTCTTTGGGGCATCTGCTGGTCCAGATCTCTCTGCTGACGCTCCTCCCTCGTCATCCCTTTGTAGTTTGACGTCAAGCCGAAGATCGGCCGCGACCACTCATCTGTGCAGACGACATAGCGTTAGCAGCTAATCTAAATGCAGACGATCGTAAATGTAATTCTGCAGAGGCGGGTCCTTACTGATGAGCTTGAGGGCCAGGTCTTTGTTGGGTCGGGACTCTTTGGGGTGTTTGTAGAGGAACATGACGGCTCGGCCGATCCCGCTGTGCTTCAGGGTCTCCTGACTCACGCTGGGCAGCTGCAGGCAGTGGATTCATTAATAAGGCGTTAATAACATCTACAGACCCTTTTTAAAGCCTTCTGCTCCAAAATGACATCCTCATTTATAGGTCTGTCACGATAACAAATGTTGGTGGACGATAAATGTCCAAAAATTATTGCAGATAAACGATATTATTCTTAACATTATTTTTCCCTAATGTAATTTTAGTATATGTCGTAATAAAGAGAGTACGCAGTATCAAAAACAATGAACTTTAATTTTTAAAAGTATTTAACTGTAATTGGAAGGTCAAGAGCTTTAATATAAATTAAATTAAACTAAAAGCGGCCCAAACGGCCCCACCTCCCCCACAAAGATTGAATGAATGACAGATGCTCACTCCGCTCATTCCACTACATAACCAACACACTCAGTGTTGAGAAAGATGTACGTGAACCATCTTCTCATCCAGCCTGTTTGGTAGAAAGAGAGGAGGGAAACAAACATGCATGCACGTGTCAACTTATCGAGGACGTTTTTATTTATCCTGCGGTTAATTGATTTATTGATTATCGTGACAGACCTACTCATAAAGAAAAGAGTGAATTTCTGCAACTACAAGGTCTATTTGAATTATTCTGGTATCATAATCAAAGTAACACTTGAGAGATTTGTCCAGATGTGTAATTATCAGTATACATGTTACTGGGACAAAGTAAATGAAGATAGAAGTCAGAATTATTTGAACATCTAATCCTCGCCTAAAAAAAACACAAGTTTTTATTGTGAATATCTCTTTGGAATGATGATGAGTGGCTGTTAAACTCTAAAAATGAATAATGAAATATTTTTACATCATCTCTGCAAAGGACTGTTGTTATACAGTGATGAATCTGGTTAAGTTATCTCATCAGCTGCATTTGTAATTAATGTTTTAAATTGTAAAGAGACTTTAAGAACACCCTGTATTTCTACATGAACAGTTCACTTTTTCTTAAATTTTTGTTGGAGAGTGCGAGCATTACTAAAATCGGGCTCTTTGGGGTTGAACAGGTTAAACTTCAATACGTGTCAGTCAATATAAAACAACAGCTTCGCTCTCACCTCCATCAGGATCTTCAGCAGCTCTCCTCTGATCCTCAGAGCAGGCAGTGATTTGTCTGGAAGAGGACTGATCCACTCTTTGATCGCAGACATCACGCCGCTGTCGATGAACGTCTCCTTCAAGTCCTGCCTGAGGGACAAAAAGGCAGCACGAGACTTCAGACCAACATCGGAGTGTTTAATCATTTTTAGGGCTGGGACGATTCACTTTTCTCCCGATTGGATTTATTGCAATTTTTTAGGTGCCGGTTCGATTTAAATTGCGATTCTACGATATTACTGACTTTTGCAATCTTTAGTTAACTTTTTTAACACCAGTGAAAAAGATGAACAATGATGATGCCTACAGACTATATCAGGAAAAATACACATCACATGTGAGTCTGTTTTTAGGATTTATTCAGCAATATATTTTAACCAGCTGTTTATACTCTCTCTTCAAAAGACTGGACTGTATTTTAAAGTGGATTATTAACCCTTCAGGCACCAGAGTTTTTTCAAGAACATATTCAATTTTGCTATCAAGATTTAAAAAGGATATAGTTTCAGAGTAGTTAGAGAAAATGACAAACTGTCAAAGACTAAGACTCAAAATTTGTCAGAATTCTGTCTCCACAATAACTAATAGGCTCATCAAAATCTCTGATCCGCTTGTGATATTCTTCCTCATCCCAAAGTAAACCCAGCCATCATCATAACTGTAGTTTACGGGGCCGAGCATGAACGCCTCTGCTGCCTTCACTGTGCTTTTTACCCCCGGCTTCGCCCTCGTCTGCCCAGAGCTTCGCGGTCTTTCTCATTCATGCTAACACCGCCACTTTTCACAGTGTTTTGAGCTTCCCTTCATCCCAGACCACGTCCCCTCCTCGACACTTGCCGATTACATCCATCCTGGCAAGCATCAGCCTTGTATGTGCTGCTTGGGGACTGTAATGTTGTGCCGACCCGCTCCCGCTGCGCACACACGCGCCACCACTTTTGTCCTCACTGGGCAACTGACCATTATCCTAAGAGAGTAAATATTCCTCAGATTCAGAGTCAGACAGTACTTGAGAAAGTACTCAGCATCGTGATTACTCTTACTCACTCTCGATCACTCTGTGTGTGTCTCTCTCTACAGCCACACACACGTCCCTCGGTCTGGTGTGTGTGTTTCAAAATAAATATACGCCAAAACTTTGAATAGAAACTCGCCCACATATGCTGCTCTCATAAAAGTAACACCTGTCCACTATCTGCAGGTGAAAAGTAGTAACACTATTCAGTACTACTTTAACAGCTATGGCCTGTTTTATTCAGCAATGTCTTGGCACAATTTTGCGACTTTGGCGCCTAAAGAGTTAACGAAGGCTGAATCCAAATCTCTGGACTTCACCGCACTTGCGAACTCGCGGGCGCGTTCACGGGAAGTCCGGGAGTGCTGTCCAAATCCACAACTCATCCAGTCCACAAGGGACCCAAGCAGACTTTCTGCAGACTTCCAGAGAGTTTTAATTTTTCAATTTTTTTATTGCGTCTGGCCTATAATAGCTGTGCAGTCTGAAGCCGAAATCAGGAGCTGAGAAAAATAATGGTGGAAAAAGGACGAAAGCAAGTCTTCCAATGTAATACCCAAATTAATTAATATTAGTCTGGGCATGTAAATAAACATTTCCGTTTTTGGATGTGTACAGCCTATGTGTATAAGTGTTCATTTGTTCACTCTCAAAAAAGCCTATAAATGGGATTTATATCTTATTTGCATGATAGTTTTTCAAACAGTGTCACGGAAACGACTGAAACGGACTCCAAGTCTGTCTATTAGCTCCATTCATGATGCTGCAGACTCCCGCTCTTGCAGACTTTACGTGATGACGGTAAAGACGTCACATTACGTATGACTGAAGTCCGCGAGGGCTCAGTCTGCAAGTCCAGAGGGTGGAGATATGGATGCAGCCACAGACTAAAATGAAGCATTTAAATGTGGGAAAAAATCTATTTTTGAACAAAAAATCTATTGAAAAATTGTCAAACAAAAAAATCTTGATTCTTATGTCAATAGATATTTTCTCCCTAATGACTACCCTACAATATGAAATATGCTCTCCTCAGAAGTTTAGCAGGAGGACTTGGTGGGTTTCGTCTTTGAGATTCATGTCACATGTGGCAGATGACACATCTGTGTGGTTAAATTTAATGTAGGATAAGACGACAAGGACTGACGTACTCATAGTTCAAGCTAACGGCTAACAGCAGGGTCGAGCTGCTACGTCATACTGCGGCTTAATGTGATTTGATTTATTATTCTATTATTCATTTATGTATGCCAAAACAGTAAAATTAGATTAAAAATGAGATTAACTCGATAATTTGACACCCCTAATTATGAGTTTTCTGTTTTTTCTTGCTGCTCATGGAGTCTGTTCATTTTTAGTAACGGTTCTTTTGTGCTGTCGTTTCCTAAAACTCAGACAGCTCTTACTTTTTCAGGTGCATGATGACGTGAGGCAGCAGCGTGAGTTTCTTCAGGGCTGGTTTCTTCTGACTGTTCAGGGTTCGATCCTCCTGTTCACAGAAGCACAGTGGCGGTAAGAGGAGGGTAACGTGGGCACAGAAACACTCAGAGGCTTTTATTTTGAAGGGCTAACCTCCGCGGCCTCGTTCATCTTGTGGATCATGGCGCTGACCACGTCGTCGGCGTCGCTGATGAACGTCCCCCCGTCGCGGTTCCGCCTCCGTTTGCTGTTCATGGCTTTCCTCTTGGCGAGCATGATGTCGAAGTCCGACATGAAGCTGGTGCTGGACGAAGAAATGCAAAAGAAAAACAAACTTATATGATTCTGAAATGTGGGCATTGTTGAGCTTTGGAGAGTCTCTGGAAAAACATTAAGTCCTTTCATATAGAGAAATGCTGTCATTGCTACAGCTAGAAAATCTGAGAAATAGAATGCCATTTGGTCACCTTTAATTGAACATGCTAAAACCCTAAGCCAATCATGAGGCTCTCTTTTTAGTTTAGGCAATGATATTATTCATGTTTCAATGTAATGTTTATGAATGTAAATGAGAAATTAGTTTATTTCATTATTCTATTATTCATTTATGTATTTTTGTCTTTGTATTTTTACATAGGTACTTGCTTGTTAATCTTAAAATCTACTTTTCTTTTTAATTAGCTATAATTTACTTTCAAAACTATTATGTTTTTATGTTTGTGTTATTCATTTTTCCTTTCTGTCATTATTGTTTCTAGGTTTAGGGTGGATATTCTGTTTGGATATAAGGTATAAAAGTTTCTGTCTTTAAATTTAAAACTATAAATAAAGCATTAAAAAAAAAGATTTTGAAATGTGGAGACAAGAAGGCAGTGACATCACCATTCAGTCAATTCCTGCTTAGACTCTTGTTTTTTCTTTAGGTATAAAATTATTACCATAAAATAAATATAAATTATTCTATTCAGGGTTCCCACTGTTTTCAAGAAGCATTTTTTAAAGGATTTTTAAGAGTCAATAATGATTTTTAATCTTTATTTATTCTGCTTTAAATAAATATATTTTGTAGATTTTCTGTTTAAGAAACCTAAATTATATATATTTTTTGTCGACACAGTTATTATATTTTTCCTATCTTTCATTCCTGAGCTTGCATTTTTTATTTTATTTTCTCATATTTTATGACAGCCATACAGCTCATTTTCACAGATAAAAAGTGTAAAATAATTTACATGTGTACAGAAATCAGTAGTTTAATAGCTCCATTCCTTAACAGTAATAATATCTTCATACATGTATGTAGTCTGAGTCCACCATCTGGACAGTTTTTTAATATTTTATTTCATTTTTGCTGCTATTATTTAGTATTATTTAGTATCTTTTATGCTTCTATTTAAATCTATCATTATTTTTACACCTCTTACCAGGGAAACATGTCTCAATGTACAAATGATACTAAACACTTTGAATCTTGAATATTGTGGCTAAGGGTGCCTTAGTTACCAGAAACATTTTTACTTCACTTCCTATGTTGGATTTTGTTCGATAATAAAGTAGAAGGAAGATAAATCAGTGCAGTTCAAGTATTTCCAGGATACTTTACTTTTTCTCCTTATGTTCCATGACCAGGTTTTCCAGGACACGTAGGAACTCGGGCTGGATATCGATTCAGATTTTCTGGATCGATTCGATTCAATATTCGATATTATCTCAGCTGCTCTTTTTTATACATTTTTGATATTAAATTGGCACAAATGTGCCTTACAAGTCCTTTTGTACGTGTTTCAAACACCTCAAATTCATGTTTATGTCTAATTGTTTGCAGTATTTAAAACTTTTGCTTGAGTCTCTTCCTCCTGACTGCATTTCTGAGTAGGGCTGGGTATTCGCGATTGCAAGGTTTCAAATCAATTTGGTTCGGTTCGACTCAATATTTATTCAGTCTGGAATATCTCTGTTAAAATAATGTAAGTTTAAAAAGTGACCTTTTGACCTGATACATCATTAAAAATTGTTTTAACATGAAGAACTAAACCCAAAGCAGTTACATTAATCATATATTAATGATATACATTGATCCATGTTCTGCATATTACTTGTTTTTTGTCCAATTCGTCTTTTCCTTTGTGCTTGTTAAATCTGAAATTGGTCCAAACATCAGCTTTTAAACTCTCCGCTGGTGTCCCTTAAAAACTACCCAAGTTACAAGATCAATCTTTGGATTTTATGAATCAATTATAAACTATTTAGAGGGAAATCGATTAAATTGATTTTTCAGACCCAGCCTTTATGGGAACCTGTTATTGTTTAAGAATATACATGTATGTTTACGTTTAGGTATGTATATATATATGTTTATGTAAATGGATATGAAATGTATGTGAATGCAACATAAATCAAGATGCTTCTATGATTTAAAAGATTCCAAAACCAATTATGACAGGAGGTTATGATGAAATAATTGTGGGCAAAATTGCCAAGGCGTGAACAGATGAGATGATGGACACTGCTAATGTTAACCCTGTAAATGCCTGTACTGATTTACTGTTTTTTTTTTAAAACTTTTTTTAGGGTAACGACTGGCTTATTTTCTTTATTTTGTTTAACACACATTGTTTACTTATTTTTTCTCTCTTACTGTGTAAGTTTTGTATTGTTGTTAATGTTCAAAAGCAACATGAATGATCCTCAGTGTTTGTTAAAGAGCTGCAGACTGAACTGGTTTTAGTTTCTGTTAAATCATGTTTGTTTTTCAAAGTGTTCAATCCAGAACATTCTCCTGTTTCTCTAACAAAAACTCGTGACTGAGCTGCTCACTCCTGACTGTTGCGGTCGACTCCTTCGTCAGAGTCGGAGTCCTCGTCCATCTGCTGCTGCCGCTCCTTCTGCTCCTTCTTCTCGCCCTCCAGGTCCTCCTGGTTGAAGCCCTAAAGGGACGACGAGACACTTCTTTAGTAACAGAGAAGTAAAGGTCACGGGGACACAAAAGGGTTAAAGAAATCCATCCTCACCGTGAATTCTTCCTCCTCTTCATCTCCAGATTCTCCAAAGATGTCTGCGATCATTTTCCTGGAGAAACAAACAGAAAAGTGAGAAACAGGATTAATGACAACAACACAGTTATGACGCAGCTACACCTGTCATGATAACAAATTTTGCTGGACGATAATTGTCCAAAAAAATTATTGCCGATGAATGATATTATTGTCAGTATTGTTTAGAAACATCATTTTTTCGTTAATATAATTATAATATACGTCATAATAAAGTGAGTACACCATATCATAAGCAATAAACTTTAATTTCATAGAAGTATTTAACTGTAATTGGAAGGTCAAGATCTTTTTATCAAAATAAATTGAACAAACAATATAAAAAATATTAACAAAAAAAAGAAAAAAAAAAATGATTAAATGAAAAGGACTCTCTTTTGGGAAAAACTGCACGTAAATAAAAACTTTCTCCCAGTCAATCCGTACTGCCTGTCAAATGTTTGTAACAATGCTGGCTTTTCAACCGTATTGAAGGGCTGCATTTCTTCACCGCCACCACTTTCAAACAAATTTGACATATCAGCTAATCGGTGTTCATGAGCTGTGGCATTCAGCTTAAGAACCGTGCCTTTCTTCCCATCATTCATGTTAGTGTTTGCTTCCTTGTTACTTCTGTGTGTACACACGAGTGGCCCCGCCTCCCCTACAAAGATTGAATGAATGACCGATGCTCACTCCACTATAAATCCGCTATAGAACCAACAAACACCGGTGTTGAGAAAGTTGCAGAGTGACCCATCTTCTCATCCAGCCTGTTTGGTAGAAAGAGAGGAGGAATACAAACAAGCATGCACGTGTCAACTTATCGAGGCCGGCAAACTTACAGAGGACGTTTTTATTTATTGTGCGGTTAATTGATTTATTGATTATCATGACAGGCCTAGACGCAACTTTGGACAGTTTCCAGTCCCACCTTCATCAGAATAGAGTTTTATCTGTTTGTCCTCACCCATATGTAGTAGCAAAACTATTTATGTCGGTGAAAACGAGACGGATAACTTTCACCTCCGAATGCAGGAGCTTCCAAAAGACGCTTAAATGTGTGTCAGCACTTGTTCTGAATTTTCAATGTCATAAATTTTCATAAATAAAACATCCTCATTTATAACATCCTACCAAAAGAGAGGACAGGTTTGACCCAAAGTACATTTCTATACAGACGGTTGGATAAAATTTATCACCACTACATATCATTCAGGCAAATAACAAGGAGAGGTTTAAATCTTTGTTGAAACGAAACCGAATACCATTTAATGATTACTAATAAATGGTATGAAATGTGTTTTCACCTCCTTTTTCCCTTAGAATTTATTGTGTGTAATTGAGGAGTAACAGTAAGTTAATTTAATTCCTTTTCAGTATATATTTTAACACTGGTCATCATTAACATAGGCGATTAATTCTTGTAAAAAACAAAATTTAATTTTGAACACATGCTTTTTGGAAAACCTTATTGTCTGTATGTAATAAATTAGGAGATAAATGATTATAAATACAAGAGTGTGCATTTAAGTAAGTATTCATGCAAACATTACAGATATTTAAATGGGTAAATAAATACTACATATATGTGTACGATGTATAAATCTGTATAGATTTATGTTTAATATATACTGGATATATTTGAGGTTCTTGTAATTTACTGATTAATAACATTAATAACTGCAAATACTATTTTGTTATTATGCTTTTTTGTTTCCGTAATGGATCTGATTTATAAGGAAGGGGCAGGACTCAATAAACTCTTGGTTTCATTTTGTTCCTTCTCAAGCAGAGTATTATGTGGCATATTTTTTAATTTACTTACATAAATAATACAATTAGTTGCTGGCATATTCAGATGTACATATGTTTTATGGTTCCATGACTAATTTTTGATTGTTTTTTTCTTCTGTTATTAAATTTGAGATGAAAAAAAAATGAAATTGAAATTAAATGATGAGTTAAATTGTATTTATAGCCTCATTTCTGCACCATGCTTTTAAATCGATGCCCATTTTGGTTTTCTCATACATGTAGATGTTTTGTATACTTTTGGAGGAGTTGTGTGTTTTTTTTGTTTTTGACCTTGTTTGTTGGTGTTGTGTGTTTATTGTCTGACCTTTTGTAAGAAGAATAGCGAATTCTTTAGCTAGTGCTAATGGGGATCTTAATAAAAAAGAAAGACCACGTACCCCATTTTTTCACGTTTTTTCCAGGAAAAACGCTGGATTCATAATTAACACGCCCCCACATTTTGCCCAAACTTTACTCTCTCAAATGACTCATAAAAGACGCCATAGAGTGGCTGTTTTTCTCTTTTTTAAGAGCACATCATGCATTGATTACCATCAGGACATAACGATCATTTTAACTACAACAACAAAAAGAGTATCTAAATCAAACTACCAACCCGAGCTTTAAGAGCAAAGAAACACGCGTTGTATGAGATAAATTAAATCACTAAAAAAATAAAGTCATAATCCATTTCTGCAGCTGGGGCACAGAGAGTTAATTGGATGTTAAAAGTGCATCTGGATCAGTACTCACTCCTCCTCGTCCCCGTCTCCAGAGTCGCTGTCGCTGCCGAACAGCGCCTTCTCATCTTTGGCCGGAGCGTTCTTCTTCCTCTCGTCGTCGCTGTCGCTGCTGCTGTCTGAGCCCAGCTCCCTCAGTTTGGCCGCCAGAGCTTTATCAGGACCGCCCGACTCCGCCTCGCTGTCCGAGTTCTCGTCATCAGACACCGCTCGACTCTTCTTCACGGCTGAAACAAAGGCGAGATAGACATGATTTACAGTGGCACATATGAGTTAAAAGAATTTGGTTAAAAAAAAGTGTTCTGGCCAAGTCAGCTGTTTATTGAACAGTTTAAGACATTGACACGAAGTCTTAAATACAAAATTAAAACTGCAAGCAGCGTTGGACAGGTCCTCAACCTTTTTATATGCTCAAAATTAGACTATTACATGTTTCTGCAGCTCTGTCAGGAGCCTCAGTCTTTGTAATGGCTGTGTATTACACAGTCGATTTTCTCTCCTTCAGTCACATGACCTGCAGCATAGAACTGTGACACCATCTGGAACTGCTCTTTTTTCAGAAGCAACGAAAACACTCAGAAAACGCTGCCTCACAGATGCCACAATTTTGACCAAATTTTTTATAAATTAGACATTTTAACTCCAAGTTTTGTCAGGAATCCAGCCATGTAAATTTTAAAGCTGTGGCACCTTTGGTTTTTATTGTAGAGGCTTAACTGCCACAGTTGGTCTGATTTCTGATACTGCTTCCCCCATTCATTTGAATGGGAGCAGCTGGGAGGGCTGGATCAGGGTTCACCAACTTTGAGGGCTCGTCATTCGGAAACGGTTTGGGAAACAACAAAATCCTACAGAACATTTGATCAGCAATGTCTCTGTCATCTCTCTGCTTTTCAAGCTGAGGCCTCAGAGGGGATAATTTTTGTAATTTTATTTTGAAAGGCAATTTGCCAGCTTCTTGTTTGAGATGGGTCAGGAGTGTCAGCACGTGAATTGTGCCATTTGTTTGATCATTCTACGACATTCCTAGTGGAAGCTAAAGCTATTTTAGTAGTGTTGGTCCATAGGTGTCACTAGAGAGCTCATTTTGGCATGTTGGGGAGTAATTTTTTCACTTTATCAATTTTATTGCCGAATCTGAGGTGTGTGCCCATTTTGGTGAGTTTTTGAGCATGTTTAGGGGGTCAAATTAAGGTTCAATGACCTGGTGGGCGTAATAATAATAAGAAAGAAACAAAACAATCCTTTGGGCAAGGACCTCTTTTAGCTAGTAGAGGATCTTCCTCTGACTGTTGTAATAATACAACAAACAAACACATAGAACAATTCTTCAACACATCAAGAAAGAAAAGTCAAAATTTTTGATCGCTAATTTGCCAAAATGGCCCATGTGAGATTAATACGCAAAATAACCCACAATCTTGATGTTAATATAAAGCATAGAATATGAAATATTCATAAAGAAAAGAGTGAATCTCTGCAACCACACGGTCTATCTGAATTATTCTGGTGTCATAATAAAGTAACACTTTAGAGATTTGTCCAGATGTGAATTATCAGTATATGTGTTACTGGGACAGAGGAAATGAAGATAGAAGACAGAATCATTTGAACATTTCATCCCCGCCTATAAAAAAACAAGTTTTCATAGTGAATAAATCTTTGAAATGATGCTGGAGTGGCTGTGAAACTAAAAAAAATGAATAACAAAATATTTTTACATCATCTCAGCAAAGGACTGTTGTTATAAAGTGATGCAGAGCAGAATTAGAGAGGTTTTCTAACAATATGGTCAGACGAGGATTTTGAAAAACAGCTCTTTTTTTTACGTTTTTGTTGAAGAAGTTAAATTATTTATAAATTCTTACACCTGCTGATACCCATATTTATCTTTAGAAGTAACTATCTGCCAATATATACCAATAATCACCTCACTAATAGTAAAAGGAGTTCATATTTTTCTGACTGCTTAATATTTTTTATCTAAAAAGTGTCCTTGATGCAGAAATACAGAAAATAAAGGAAACCACACAATGTGCTGCACTGTGATACTGAATCAGCGTGAACATTTAACTTAATAATTATAACTGAGAAGAAGTGTGGATGAAAGATCAGCTGGAAGCCAAAGACTTGAGATGCTCCACAGAAAAAGGGAAAAACATTATTCTTTGGAGCTTCCTCTGCTGCTGCGTGACCCATATTAAAGAATTATGAAGTTAAATCAAAGTCAGAGCAGCTGATGGAAATACCTGGATTTTTTAGTCTATTTTATTTTATTTTTATATCTGATTATTCTATTTACAATGCCTGCACCTTTAACTTTTATTATATCTTTTTACGTATTTGTCTATTTGTACTTGCACCAACAGCAGCAGAGCAGATTCCTTTTTAGTGTAAAAACCTACTTGGCAATAAACCTGGTCCTGATTCTTCTGGTGTTGATCTGAAGGCGACCTCGGCAGCTCTTACCTGGTTTGTCCTCTTTGTCCTCGTCCTCATCTTCGCTGTCGGACAGGATGGCCTTCTTCCTCTTTACTGGTGAGTGAAAAAAAGCACAAACCAGTCAATGAAGCGTCTAATGGATTCAAACATCTCAATTTTCAATAGGGATGGGAATTGATCAGAATTTATTGATACCAGTGCTGTTAACGATCCTGCCAATCTATCCAATTCTTTAACGATTCCCTTATTGATTCCTGCAAATGTTGGTCTGTAGATTTTCAGTGTCAACAATGTCAAACACATGTCACAGCATAGATAACTGCTTCTGCAAAGTGTTTCCACTCACTTAAGGTTGTGCAGTAGGCACCTTTTGTCAAAAAAATAAGCCACAATTCTGATGCTTCTGAACCCTGTCAGTGGAAGGAATCGATAAGGGAATTGATTAGCAAAAAGACTCATGATATCGATTCTTTGATGGAGCTGTTAACGATTCTCAACTGGAATTGGTTTTGGTTTCCATCTTTAATCTTTACAGCTCTCACGTGGATGTTTGAACCAGCTGCAGAGAACAAAACTGTTTCATTCACAGAACAAGAAAATCTGCAGGTAAATAAAGCTTTATGTTTGACGTGTCCACGCAGCAAGTTTGACATCACGTGTTTAGACACGCCTCCTCGATGTGGAGATCCACGCACATCCCCAAAAGTCTAACAGACACGGATGAGGGCAACAAAAAGTCAAAGTTTCTCGCTCCATGATATTGACTGAGCAGCGATAATCCTGTAAGCAAAGCTTTTAATAAGATCAGATTAGATTAGAAAGTACTTTAGTAACGCCTCGGGAAAAGTCCTTCAAGGAAATGAATAGGGGTGGGAGAAAAAAATCTATTCACATAAGTATCAGGACTTTTTGGTTGACGGTTTTTAAATCAATATTTTTGTTCAAAAATCGTTTTTGTCCAAATTTAAAATCTTAATTTTAGTCTGTGTTAATAAGCCACTTTTAAAGTCAGTCCAGTCTTTTGTAGAGAGAGTATAAACAGCTGGTTAAAATATATTGCTGAATAAATCCTAAAAACAGACTCACATGTGATGTGTATTTTTCCTGATATAGTCTGTAGGCATCATCATTGTTCATCTTTTTCACTGGTGTTAAAAAAACTAACTAAAGATTGCAAAAATCGGCAATATAGTAGAATCGCAATTTAAATCGAATCTGCACCCAAAAAAAAGTAAAAAATCAAATCAGGAGAAAAGCGTATTGTCCCAGCCCTAGACATCAAGGTTCAACATTCTATAGCACAATGGTGTAAAACAGGGGTGTCCAAACTTTTTACAACGAGGGCCACATAAAGAGGAATTCATAGACAACTGAGCCACTTTTCGCGCCTCACTTTCAGTGTATTGAAGTTAAAGTTTCAAAGTTTATAGGTGGGTTATCACCTGTCAAGGGGCCTTTGTAACCCTGGGCTATTACTAGATTCACACCTAGTACGGACGAGACCTTTTGAGCAGTAGAGATGGGAGACACTGACATCTTATCTCGACTTTCAGACACTAAACAAGAGTAAACTGCAAGACTGTTGGTGCTTGAAGATGAATATTGCAGTATAGTTTGTAAATGAGACCTTGTGGCAAAGTAAATACAGCAGAAAATGTGCATGACTGATGGTATTTGCTGCTGTAATCAAAATGTCTTGATTTCTCAACTGTTTCAGGGGCCAATTCAAATTGGGCAGCGGGCCGCATTTGGCCCCCGGGCCACAGTTTGGACACCCCTGGTGTAAAAGAACAAAGGATTTAAAAAAGTAAAATATGTAGGGATGCATGATATCGAAATTTTTGTAGATATTTACAGCCAATATATCGACTCTAATTCAGCTTAAATATCAGCAAATTATACAAATGTTCAATATTGATGCACATTCTCATCTCTGCATGGCTACAATTAAATATCAAGGGTTTCTTTTTGCAGTTAAAAGCTGTTTTTCTTGTTTTATATCTGTTCATGTGATAATATGCTGTAACACTGAAAGAAACAAGTGCATTTTCATTAAGCAAAGAGTTTGTGCTCTTGACCTGAAATGTCGGTATTGGCGATAATGAATCAAAAAAAAAAATTCATCCACACCTAAAAAAAATGTTTTTTTTATTATGAATATCTTTTGGAAATGATGCCTGAGCGGCTGTAAAACACTAAAAGTTAATAATAAAAAAATGTTTATCGTTATAAAGTGATGCAGAACAAAATTAGAGAGGCAGAGGCTGACGTGATGTAGTGACGTATTTACGTTTACCAGAAAAAAAACTCCAGATCAGCGTCTCCGTCAGGGAAACCACGTCTAACTTGGACGCTACAGCTTTAAAAAGGTCCACGTTAATGCTTTTGTCCATCCACTCTTTCATTATTTCCAAATCTTCCAAACTGACTTAACTTGAGTCCAACACTTTCCTCGTGTAGCCTTCCTTGTTCTATTAGCGTTCTGAGCATGTGCAGAACGACCGGAATCAATTGAAGTTGGAATAAACATTTAAATGATAAAGGAATATTTAATTTGGATTTAAAATCAGAAAAAAACAGTCACTTACTTTGGAATTATGTTTGATTCAGAATTATTTTAACTTTTTTTATGCAGACTTAGACTTAACATGGTTGTTTGTAATATTTTCAAAAGAGGATTTTAGTTTCATTCAGATTTAAAGGAGAATTAAAGTTCTCATGTAAACGTGATAATTTAGGCTCAAAGTTTGTTTCCTCTCTTCAAACTTTCCCGCCCTGGCGTTCGTACCTGGCTTATCGTCCTCGTCCTCACTGTCGTCTTTCTGCCTCTTCTTCTCCTCGTCCTGCTCGTCATCGCTTCCCGCCGCGGCCTTCTTCTTCCCCTCGTCCTCTTCGTCGCTGTCAGACTGCATCACAGCCTTCCACTTCCCTCTTCCTCCCTTCGTCTGCTCCTCCTCCTCCTCCTCAGAGTCTATCTGTGCCGCCTTGCGTCTGGCTGGCGTCTCTCTGTCAGAGTCACTGTCCTCGTTCGCAGCTTTAGCGTCCTCGTTCTCCGAGTCACTGTCGGCGGCAGCGGGCTTGGGCCTCTCCTCGCCGTCCTCCATGTCGGAGGTGCTGCCTCGCCTCCTCACGGGGGAGGAGCCTCCCTCCTCCTCGTTATCCGAGCCTCTGGCCCTGATGGGCGACGACGCTTCGTTGTCCGAGTCGTTCACGCTGCGTTTGACCGGGGAGTCGTCGTCGCTGTCCGCGGGCCGGGGAGCTTCGCCATCCGAGTCGCTTTTGTCGCCATCCTGGCGTCCTCCTGGAGCCTCGCCTTCTGAGTCGCTGTCTCCGCCTCTGTGGTCGTCTCGGTCTGAGCCGCCGGTCTCCATCGCATCCTGAGCGTCTTCATCGTTGCTGCCCTCGTCCTGAGGAGAGACAAAAATTAACGACTATAACTTAAAGGTGCAGTGCGTAGAAATTGGCATTTTAGTGACATCTAGTGTTCAGATGTTGGAATGAGCCCGTCTGTTTCTAAAACATCACATCACTAAGAGCCGGTGAAGACCAAAAGGATCATGAACAGGGCATCATTTACAACAGTTACCAGGGAAGGGTTTTACATTTATATTTAGGGGTGTCCTGATACAACTATTTCACCTCCGATACGATACCAATATTGCAGCCTTGAGTATTGGCCGATACCAATATCAATCCGATCCGATATCAGCAGGAATCATACAGACTTTTATTCCTTATTTTGTAGTATGGACTGTAAGAAAAGGCTTGATCAGGTCAGATTACTCAAACAGAGAACAGTAGTCAGCAATAGTAGGGATGAGAAAAACTGACCCATTTGTTATTAACCAATAAGTTAAATACATTTTAACCTTAAACATAAGAATATACTACAATTAAAACAACATGGATAAAAATATTAGAAGACCCTGAAAAGTGACCTCAATAAATCAAACAAAAACATATTTCACCAATTGCAAAATAACCACTGTGTTGAACTTAAACATAAGCATATTCTACAACTGAATAAAATAAAAAATACATATATTAGAATGGACTGCTTGTATCGGAGTGCTGATATCGGAGATTTAGGATGCAGGCCGATATAATCCGATATTTGTTTTTTTGACTGATATCCGATATCAATATCGGATCGGGACATCCCTACTTATATTAGTAACTATTATTTTGATAGATTATAGGTCAGTTAAGATGATGATGAGAGGTTTTGCAAACTTTTGTGGTCTCATATTCAAAAATCATGTTTTGCTCTTTTTTGTCCCCAAAACCCACCCGTAGACAACATGGCGGATCGTTATGACAGCCTCCACAGAGAGGAGACCTGTGGTACATAGTAGGACTGGGCAATTAATTGATAAGTAATCGAAATTGACATTTAGACACTATAATTGAAGTAATTTTACTCATGTTGATTATTTTGATGATTTTCCCTGTGTTAGTCCCATGACAGTGCCCGCTCCATATAGTCTACCTTCACTTTGGTCAAGAGCGATGGATGCACCAACAACATGGACAAGACAAGTGCCAATCTATCAGAGGACCTAGTAGCCAAGAAAAACTTCGGCTGCGGTGGAAAAGTCATTTTTGCTTAGGAAGGTTCCTAACGGAGTGAAATGAACTGGAAGTAGTTCGTGATTAGAGCTGTTCGAATAGTTTAAATGCTTAGGAAAGGAGGCTCAATGCTTCCTTTATTATCTCCTTTAGCATAGGATACACTGGACCATCCTTTACAAAAGGAGAGGAGATTATTCTGTCCCACAATTCACCGCGGCAACAGCTTTTATAAACAGTGCGTATTCCGACTGCTTCTGAATTCAACAGAATAATAACAACAAATCCCTCAGACCATGTGAGTTCCCTCTGCTGTTCATCCTTTCTAAAGTTTACCAAAACCTGCATTAACTTTCCAGCAGTCTGATTCTCTGAAGAGAGCAGGATATGAGACATTTGATGTTGATTCTGTTTTAAACTTGGTTCAATATGAATCATTTGTACTCTATTAGATTGTGGTCTTAACAGT
The DNA here is from genome assembly GCA_036419115.1 of Scarus forsteni. NCBI lineage: Eukaryota > Metazoa > Chordata > Actinopteri > Labriformes > Labridae > Scarus > Scarus forsteni. The sequence continues at coordinate 22,196,919 of JAZDUH010000198.1, read as the reverse complement.
TTGTGCCTTTCTTTCCTTCAGTTCATTTATTTTCATGCACTGATTGGTGTTCATGTTGATAATGAAAGGACAGATTTATTTCAATCCTCACTTCAACATCGGTTATGCACACCTCATTTTTACCAGGTTATTGTGTTCAATGTTGTCTGAAAGGAACAACATTGTCATGATACATGATTTGTAGTCCACCTTCAGAAAATTGTAGTTTCAATGCAGCAGTAACATCCGCCGTCACACAATGACGAAGCGTAGTGAAAGTGTCGTCGGATTCTCTCTGTGTGGCAGTATTCCTTTCCTAATCCTTCTGAATTCTCCTTTCTCCTTTCCTTAACCTCATGACGTTTTCCATCAGGGTTAAGGAAAAGTAGATAGGAAAGGGCTTAGGAGGTGACTATTTGACCGCAGCCATCATCTACATTGTTTAGGCACATTTTGGATTCTGTGCAGAGGACGTCGAGCAGAAAGAAGTTAAGTGTAAATACTGCAGGAAGACCGTGTCCACGACCATCGGTATCACTACTAATTTGTTCCAGCATAGCATAAACTAATCATTCATTAGTCGTAATCGAGGTAACAGCTTCAATTAATCATGACATTGAGATTGGGTAATATCACCCAGCCCTAATACATTGATATAAAAAGCTTTTCCTAACTCAATAAAAAGAAACCCAAAGTTTTATGGGGGAGATTGTTCACATATTTTGACGGACTTCACATACAAATGGAAACATTACATCATATATTAACCGTTTCTGTTCAGCGAAATGCTGCCAAATCCTACACGCCACACCTTTAGAATTTGGGGATATCTATCCCTAAAACACGAAATAGAACAACAACATCTACTGTTTCAGTGGGTCATGATCCAACAGTCCAGTCTAACTTCCTTTAATTTCATTTATTTCCTGAACAAACCGACAGAGTGTGATTGATCTCAGCCTACATTTCTAATATTTCTGAACCAAAACTCCATCAAAGTTTTCCTACAGTTTGGTCAGTGTGTTTGAGTTTGCCAACACTTCAAATTTTTCTACCTTCAGAGATTTCACTACAGTTTGATTTCTGTTAAGGTCGCACCAAATTAAACACTTCATTTCTATCTGAGAGCAGTAAATCTGGATTTTCACGCCTCCTATGTTGCCAAAAACACTTTGCTGTTGGTTAACTTTAGACAAAAATAGTCAAACCTCAGACTGATGCCTGTCACTCCCCATCTCCTCGCCATCTGACTGGTGTTCATCTTGGACTGGAGTGCCGCCTCCATCATCTGAAAAAGAAAGAAAAACATGTGTCAAGAAATGTTTGTGGTATAAGAACCCAAAACACAAGAGGAGAGAGAGAAAGAATGAGTCCGAAATCCTAAAAAGTTATTCAGTTCAATCCATTTTATTTATAAAGCTCATTTTGAAAACATTCAGGTTCACCACAGTGCTGCACAGAAAAACCACGAGAACAGAAGCACAAAAACATAAAAGAGATAAAAGAGATAAAAAAGACATGGATTAGGATCATAAAAGACAAAAAGGACAGAGATCACACATCACTCATGCTGAACTAGAAATGAGTTTTTAGACGAGACTTTAAAGCAGGGAGGGATGGGGATGTTTTATCTCGAGTGGAAATCCATTCACTCGAGTTTTAAACGAGATGTACTGAGGGGCTGATCGTTTAATTGCCTAAAAACAAACAGTAAGATTTTAAAATGAATTCTAAATGAACAGGAAGTCTAATTTATAAGTAAATTTAGAAAGTCTGTAAGAGTTTGTCATTTCAGGACTTGATTCAAACTAAAGAAAGTGGTTCATAATCCCTCAAATCATCCAACTAACTGCTGCCTGATCGAAAAGCCCCAAAAACTTAGCCTTGGGACAGTCTCACTGGCCACTTTATTAGGTACACCTCTCCAGTCTCAGGTTGGACCTCCTTCACCTGCAGAGCTCCTTGAATGTTCATCAGAGATGTTGATCTATATCTTTATGACAGGATCACACAGCTGCTGAACATCCATGAGGAGAACTTCCTGCTCCACCACATCCCAAACTACTGGATTGAGATCTGGTTGAAGATGGTCCACTGTGGTCATAAAGGGATGGACATGGTCAGCAACAATCCTCAGGTAGGCTGTGGGGTTTGAACCATGCTCAGGTGGGACTGAGGGACCACCAGCAGCAGCCTGAACCGCTGATCCAAGGCAGGATGGATCCATGTTTATGATGTTCAAACTCTGAACCTACATCTGAATGTGGAGCACAGATCCAGACTCATTAGACCAGAGACAGTTTTTCTTATTCTTAACTTACAGGAGTGGCACCAGGTTTGGACCGTAGCTGCTGTAGCCCATCTGCATCAACATTTTGGGTTCAAAACAGATCCTGGTTGAGTTCCTGTTGCCTTTCTACCATCTCAAACCACTCTGACCATCCTCTTCTTACAACAGCAAGACATGTTAGTCCACAGAACTGCTGCTCACTGGATATTTTCTCCTTTTAGACCATCCTCTGTAAACCCTTAAGGTAGGTTTGCAGTGGAACAGCAGCTTCTTTAATACTCAGACCAACAACTGCCACGATCCGAGTCTCTAAAATTACCTTCCTTTTATAGTCTGATGTTTTGTTTCAACATAAACAGATCGTCCTCTTCATGCCTGCATGCCTGAAAGCACTGAATGGCTGTCATGTGATTGACGGCAAAGCAATCCACCTTAACAAGCAGTTAAACTAGAGTGAGTATGACCTCATGGTGATGTCGTTGCAGAGGTTTGGAGACATCATTCATCATATAAGTCTTATATATGATGAATGATGTCTTATTTATTGTCTCATATAATGTCTTAAACATTAATAAGTACTATTTTACATCCACTGCAGTAAATGTAATGAGTTACTCTGTCTGTCTAATATTAGTCTGACAGCATATAAAGATAAAATGTCATTAATTTAAAGCTTTACAGCCAATAAAAGCACAAATAACGACACTGTACCCCTCCATGTTTCTCATAATAAAGCAGGTTACAGATATTTTCACATTTCCTGGTTGTTGTTTTAGGCTCCATGTCTGATAATAACTCAGTATAACTGCTGAATTAAAGTCTGATTGTGGTTTTAATCCCCAGGACAGGAGCTACAGAGGGTGAATCCTCCTGTTTGGTCAGATTTGGAGTTAAAGCAGAAACAAAGCAGCAGCTCTATTTACCGGAGTGGCTCCCGGACACGAAGTCGTCCTCCTCTCCGTCCATTTCTGTCGAGCACAGAAAGTTTTCGGGGTGAATCTGTTCACCGAGCTGCTCCCTGTTCTCCAAACTTTATCACCGAAGCGGGAAAAACAAACCAGCGCAGAAAAACGAGCCGCACGGGAGCCAAAGCTAACAGCAGCAGCTAACCGAGATCCAAAATGGAGCGTCCGCGTCATATACGCATGCGCAGACGGGGCGTCGCCTGAAAATGACGCAGGGTGAAGTAGGGCTGGACTGTAGAGACCGAAAATATATTTATGTTATTTATTTATTTATCTAAGGCGAAGAATAAGAAAAAAGACAGTTTACGCAGCTAAAGATAAAGGCTTAAAGCAAGATAGAAAATTATATAATTTCTTGACACAGTTTTAAAACACAATGACATAATTATAATGTTAAAAAAAAACCAAAATAATGTGATTAAATCGTATAAATGTAATAAAATGTCACATTAAAAAAATGAAATGTAATAACTAAGATTTACTGAATCATAAGCATTAATTAAGCCCCAAAATATAAAGTAAAAATAGAAAACTTCAATCTAATGTAACGATAATTATTATCAAGTAGCAGTACAAGTAGAAGTAGTACTTTTAGGAGTAGTTTTAGGAGTAGTGTTAACCTGCCGGAATATGGATCAATAAAAAAAAATTGCACTTTGGGTTATGAAGTGTTATATATATATATATATATATATTTCACAATTTATATTAGGTTAGAATTCAGAAAAAGATGCAGTTTTACTTTTTTTTACTCTGACCAATCCACTAAATTCAGCTCCTTCTAAACAATGTAAACTACTATGATGACATCCAACTCCAAGTAAGTTAAAAAACGGTTATTGACAATTCAAAAAACTTGGTGAAAATGTGCATTTTCCTAAAAAAAAATTCAGCAAAATCTTGATCAAAAGATGAAATTTAAAAGGTTAGAAAAGTAAAACAATTAAGAATGATATCTTTGATTCAGGCCGATCTTAACTCATTAAAATAACATTTATATTGTGTAAAGAAATTAAGAAGTTTAAATGGCTTCATTTATAGGTGTGCATTTTATGCACAACAGGTGACAGGGGGGATAACTTTAAAATATTTTAAAGTGCACAAAGTAGAATAATGCATTTTAACCAGTGTTCCTGTTCACCCTCTATTGCATGAATTATTACTTAAAAAAGGTAACAAATGTTTTGAATGCTTTTATTACTTAAAATGGCCTAAATAATAGACAAATGAATTTTTTTTTTTTTCAAAGTTTAAAGGGGGGTCGTTGATCAATTGTTGCCATATGGCAACAATATGCAATCGTGAAAGTTCCATAAATCAACATTTTTGACCAAAAAGTCATTTTATTTAAAACAAGACCAAACATATCCATGTCATACTCATCCAAAATGAACAAATAAACATTTATACAGTGAAAACATTGTAGAATTTTAACAGTTATCTAAAACATCTGCTAATAGAAACCCGAAAACTTGAACCCGGCTCAATAAAGTACGATCTATCATTCATTATTTTCATTTCATTAGGTTATTTTTTCCTTTTTATTTCATTTGATTCTTTTGATTTCAACTCATTTCAGTTGATTCTGATCTGATTCCTCCTCTAGTTTCACAGTTTATTTCTGCCCTGCTCTCTTTCCCTCCCCTGTAGAAGTAGCTGGGATGAATCTTTTATGGAGGAAATTGGATACCATGTTAAAGATAGCCAGCAACAAACCTTAAATTACAAAATATTAAAAATATATAATGTCATTACTTTTAAAACATCAGCAACAGGTGTAAACAGTCTCAGGATAGTTTCAAGCTATGCAAATGAATGGAACTCCATTAGGTTGTATACACTAGGAATTTTCCATATTTGCATATTGTTGCCATGGCAACAAATCTGTTTTGACATATTACAAAAAATGTATAACAACAAAATTGAATTAAATGTAAAATTAAATAAAGTTTACTTACCCAAGATGGTAATTAAAATTTTTATTTGGTGAAAATACTCCAAAATTCTAAATAAAAGACAATCTTGGAGAGCCTGACTGTTATGTTTGGATGTCAAATGTCCATCAGCAAAAAGGACTGACAAACAGAATATTCTGGTCATACAGCCTCATAAATTCTATTTACTTCAAACTAAAAACCCCCTTTTCACACCTAAATGTAAAAACATACATTTTATTTCACAGCTTTTTAGAAAAATGAAGATAAAGTAATTGCTGTCATATGACAACACTGTGCAATAGAGGGTTAATCATGGGCATGTGCAAGGCTGAAAAAAACTGTAATCCATTTTTACGTAGCACACTAAAAAGTAAAGTTTTGGAAACAAATATGTGGTCTGTTTACATCACAAACGTGTTATTAGGGCGGTAAAAAATAAGAGTGTTGCTGAATATTCAGTATTTTTTATTAAAGAAGAACAAAAAAAATCTTTTAAAGTGAAAAATAAAAACATGGAGGTGAAAAACTTTTGTTGTCATTAATACCCCTTAGTGCAGAATACATGCTTTTGAGGGGTTATTGTTTAATCATTTTTTTATTTATTTTTTTGTAATTTGTACCATTATTATCATCATTGTTGTTATTACTCATCTCAACGTCATCCTGTCCTGATTTCATTTCAAATGATTAAATGTTGTTGTGTTTTTTAACGCAAGTCTTCCTTTCCTATTTTTTATTTTTAATTAAATGCCTTTCTGTTCATTAAAATACAGAATGCAGAAAAATAAAAATAAATAAAAACGATTACACAGGAAACGAATGCTCTGTGCAGTGACGTATTTCCTGCGCGACGTCGTTCACGGAGGAAAACACGCGTGTTGTCGTGGGCAGTCCAGGCGCAGACTGTCAGTTCGGGTCTGGTTTTCGGTCCAGTTCTCCCGGTCACGATGGGGGACAGCAGCCGGCTGTGTTCGGTCTGGCTCGGCTCGGAGACGGGGATCCTGAAGGGGGTCAGCCTGTCCCGGAAACAGGCCTTTAACTTCTGCAACACGAGCCACCTGAGCCGGGACCAGGAGGTGCGCGCGCTGTGCTGGGGGGACCCCGCGGAGTCCGAGCTGCTGCTGGGCTCCGTGGACGGAACCGTGAAGACCTTCAGCATCGAGAAGGGAACCTACACCGAGAACCGGCGCTGCGGGGACCCGAACGAGGGCTGCTTCACCGGGCTGGAGGTCCTGGACGGAGACCGGATCATCACCTGCGGGGAGACCGGGGCCCTGAGGGTCAGTGGGGCCGGGAGGGGAGACCGGGGCCCTGCGGGTCAGTGGGGCCGGGAGGGGAGACCGGGGCCCTGAGGGTCAGTGGGGCCGGGAGGGGAGACCGGAGCCCTGAGGGTCAGTGGGGCCGGGAGGGGAGACCGGGGCCCTGCGGGTCAGTGGGGCCGGGAGGGGAGACCGGGGCCCTGAGGGTCAGTGGGGCCGGGAGGGGTCGGATTGACCGGGGTCAAAACATAAGGGTTACAATATCAGTAATAAACACCAGGATTTAAATGGCAGGGACAAAACATGAGGGTTATTATGGGATGGTCTGTGGTTTTAGGTGAAGGTGTTCAGGACAGGTGTCACACAGGAATTATGGGATTGCTGTAATCACTGATCTGACCCAGTTTGGCTCTTTGGGAAGATTTCAGTTCTGATTTTCATAAAAATGATCTCGAGGTCATTAATTCTGTTCCTGATGAACCAAAGGCTGAAGTGATTTATTAGGAAAATAAACAATGAAATAATATTTGATGTGTTTGTGTGTAACAGAAGAGGGTCAGAACCAAAGTAAAATAATATAAGAGTGTTTTTAAAGTCTGAGGGAAAAGACAGAGTTCCCAAAAATCAGAGAAGTTAAGTCCAAATTCTGATTAAAAAAAAAAATACAGTTATTTTGAAAAAAGACTCTTGGATGGATTGTACTCACGTGGAGGATCGACTGAGACTTGGAGACTTGATTTGAGTAAAAAACTCTGCGACAGATAAATGATATCTTTGAAAGGTCTTTTTAACTTCACCTTTGACTTTGTGTTTATGTTTTTGTTGAGTTTAATTCTGCTCTGTCGGCTCAGGTGTGGAGGGAGGACAGCAGCGAGCCTGCTCTGGAGCTGGACGCGGGGAAGAGCGTGTGCAGGATGCGTCAGAGCGCCGCGCACCGCCACAAGGTCGCCGCGGGGGGGAAGGAGAACGGCCTGAAGATCTGGGACCTGCAGAAACCCGACAAACCCGTGTTCACCGCCAAGAACCTGCGGGACGACTGGCTGGACCTGCGGCGACCGCACTGGGTCAGAGACATGGCGTTCATCCCCGACTCCGACAAGGTGGTCACCTGCACGGGTCACCATCAGGTGGGTGTGGCCTTGACCTTCATTAAAATGGTCGGTCTGAGGGTGCGTTAGAAAAGTCCTTTAAGTAAGGATCCTTCCTGACAGAAGAAATGACCCAGAAAGCATTTCAGCGTCAGCCATGATAAGGAAAGGAGGCTCAGTGTTTCCTCTATTATCTCCTTTAGCTTAGGAAACATCGTAGCATCCTTTAGGAAAGGAGAGGAGAAGGAACGCCCCATGATGCCTTCAACAGGTGACATAAAGAAGATCAGCTAAACGTTTACAGACACCTAAGAATGAGAAACAACAGTGAATTTAATTGGACTAACAACATATGAAGACATGTATTTAATACTGAGGAAATGCTTTTTACAGGTAAAGAGAAAAAATACACTTCAAGTCAGTGCTTTAAAATATAACCTTTACTTAATTTATTTTTCATCATTTTTAAATTGGAGGACAGATAAACCATTACATGTTATAATTTATAAAGCACCCGTCTGCAGTGCTGATCAATAATAAACAAACAGTTGTTGTGCTTGTTTCCTATACAAATATTATATATTAATCACCATATTTCCATCAGTCTTCATTAATGAAGTGAATCATGCCAAAAATAAGACAGAACAATGGGGTCTCTAATGACGTTTATTAAAAAAGAAGCAGTAAGAGAAGGAGAAATGAGGCTTTTTATGATACTTCAGATATAAATTTAAACAACATGCTCAATGATACATGTGAATGAAACAAAGAGGACAGAACGTCTCAAGCATTCTGGGGTTTTAGTAAACTTCAGGATTTCAGGTACTCACCCCTTTCCTTTCCTCATATTCCCTCCTTTCCTTTCCTCCTTTTCTCTCCTCTTATTCCCTTTTCTCTCTCCTTCTATTCCCACCTTTCCTTTCCTCTTATTACCTCCTCCCCTTTTCTCTTATTCTCTCCTTTCCTCTTATTCCTCCCTTTCCTTTCCTCTTATATCCTCTTTCCTCTCCTCTTATTCCCTCTTCCCTTTCCTCTCATTCCCTCCTTTCCTCCCCTCTTATTCCCTCTTTTGCTTTCCTCATATTCCCTCCTTTAATTTCCTCTTATTCCCTCCTTTCTTTTGCTCCTTTCCTCTCCTATTATTTCCTCCCTTCCTCCCCTCTTATTCTCTCCTTTCCTCTGGTTCCCTCCTTCCCTCTCCACTTATTTGCCCCCTTCCTTTCCTCCTATCCTCTTATTCCCTCTTTCCTCTCTTCTTGTTTCTTCCTTTCCTCTCCTCTTATTCCCTCCTTTTCTTTCCTCTTAATCCCTTTTTCCTTTCCTCCTTTACTCTCCCCTTATTCCATCCTTTCCTTTCCACATATTCTCTCCTCTTATTCCCTCCTTTTCTTTCCTCTCCTCTCATTCCTTCCTTTCCTTTCCTCTTATTCCCTCCTTTTCTTTTCCTATTATTCCCTCCTTTTATTTCCTCTTATTCCCTCCTTTCCTCTCCTCTTATTTCCTCTTTCCTCTCCTCTTGTTCCCTCCTTTCCTCTCCTCATATCCCCTCCTTTCTTCTCCTCTTATTTCCTCCTTCCCTTGACCCTGTGATGTTTCCATCTGCCTTAAGGAAAAGTGGTTAGGAAAGGACATATGAAGGACTCTTGACCTGACTGATTGTTCTGTGTCTTCAGGTCCACGTGTTCGACCCGTCCACCCCGCAGCGTCGCCCCGTCCTGGAGGCGGAGTATGGTGAGTACCCGCTCACCACCCTGTCCCTGCCCGCTGATGGGAACAGCGTGGTGGTGGGAAACACTCATGGTCACATCGCCATCCTGGACCTGAGGAAAGGTTTGGTGCGCGGCTGCCTGAAGGGGCTGGCCGGCGGCGTGCGGGGGCTGCGGTGCCACCCGTCCCAGCCCGTGGTGGCGTCCTGCGGCCTGGACCGCTTCCTCCGCATCCACAGCCTGGAGGACCGCAAGCTGCAGCACAAAGTCTACCTCAAGTCCCGCCTCAACTGCGTCCTGCTCTCCAGCAGAGACCTGGAGGAGGCCGGGAGGGCGGGGGGCGGGGCGGAGCAGGAGGTGAAGGAAGAGGAGGACGAGGAGGACGAGGTGTGGGACAGCATGGAGCGGGTGGAGGAGAGGATGAAGAGGAAGAGCGCAGAGGAGCCACAGACCAAAAAGAGCAAGAAGAAGAAAGAGCAGGGAGACTGAGGGGCGTTCAGGGTGTGAGCAGAGTGTGGGACGTTTGAAACACGGGAAAGAAAAAGACTTTCAGGACGCCGGGGACGAACTTCTCTGCAAATATTTTTGTAATATTTTGTGTGAGAGCTTCAATAAAAAAAAAAACAGACTGTCATAAAGATGTGTTAAGCTGTTTGAGTGGAATAATATTTCAATGTAGTTTGATTTACTATAAAGTTCAGACTTTGAGTGAAATTAAAGTTCTGTTTTTGACATAAAAATGACACTTAAACATTTTGTTGGACACAATCAATGAGGAAAAAAAAATGCAAATATAAAACTTCAAAAAAGAACTAAACCAACGTTTCTGTATTTTAACTCAAATACCGTAAAAAAGCACCAAAGTTTGACCAAACTAAAGCCAATTTAAGCTTCTTTTAATACAATGAAGAATGTTGGTCACTTTTTAAAGTACAGATTTTTTACCTTTAGGGGTGGGAGAAAAAATCAATTCACATTAGTATCAGGCTTTTTGTTTGGCGAGTTTTAAATTGATTTTTTGGTTCAAAAATCTCTAATTTCTAAAAATCTAAGCCACTTTTAAATACAGTCCAGTCTTTTGAAGAGAGAGTATAAACAGCTGGTTAAAATATATTGCTGAATAAATCCTAAAAACAGACTCACATGTGATGTGTATTTTTCCTGATATAGTCTGTAGGCATCATCATTGTTCATCTTTTTCACTGGAGTTAAAAAAGCTAACTAAAGATTGAAAAATTTTAAAAAAGGAGAGCCTTGTGCTCCATTACAGTTCATTTTGTAGACAAAGGTTTACATTTACATTGATGCGGAGAAGCAGTGGCCATTATTTAACTTTTTATCCACTTTACTTCTATTTGAGTCCTAATCTAATCTGATCTTATTTGAGTTTGCAGTGGGACAAAATAGTTTGTGTAAATTCTAAGTTGAGTTTATTCATGATTTGCTTATTATCAGCAGACCTGGCAACACAGGGTCCAAACGTGACGTCGCTAAAAGCCACGTGACTGTGAGTTTGTCATTTCCTTTCCTTTTAGTCCCTCCATTCCTTTTCTCTTAATCCCTCCTTTCTTTTCCTTTCCTCTTATTCCCCCTTTCCCCTACTCTCCTGTTGTTTTCTCATTTCCTTTCCCCTTCTTTCCTCCTCTCCTTTCCTTATTCTCTCCTGTCCTCCCTCTTCTTTCTTTTCCTCCTTTCCTCTCCTCTTATTCCCTCCTTTCTTTTCCTCCTTTCCTTTCCTCTCAACTTATACCCTCCCTTCCTCTCCTCTACTTCCCTTTCCTCTCTTCTTAATCCCTCCTTTCATTTCTCCTTAATCTCTCCTTTCTTTTCCTCCTTACCTTTCCTCTTATTCCCTCCTTTCCTTTTCTCCTTTCCCTAATTTCCTCTCCCCTATTCTCTCCTTTCTTTTCCTCCTTTCCTTTCTTCTCAATCTCTCCTTTGTTTTCCTCCTTACCTTTCCTCTTATTCCCTACTTTCCTTTCCTTTTATCCCCTCCTTTCATTTCCTTTTATTTCCTTCTTTCCTTTCCTCTTATTCCCTCCTTTCCTTTTTGTTGACAGAAAAGTTTACATTTGAAGGAGCAGTTGCCATTACATATTTATTTTGTTTATATTTGTTTCTATTTATATTTTTTTAACTTATCTTTTTTTCTACTTTATGTAATTACTTTGGAGTTCTGATTTCCTGGGACTATAAAAGAGAGAGACAGCCATCAGGAGGGAGATTTGGACTGAAGACATGCTGCAGCAAAGAGACAATCACATGGCTGTCACACAGCAGAGCAGAGACGCGGAGCTGGAGAGACTCCGCTCTGATGTTTGGCAGCTCCAACACCTGCTGGAGGCGGAGAGGCAGAAGTTCTGCAGCGAGAGGCAGCAGCTGCAGGCGGGGCTGGAGGACACGCGGCAGCAGCTGATGAAGCAGAAGAGCCTGAAGGAGATGTTCATCAACCAGGGCAAGGAGACCAAGAGGCAGCTGGAGACCCTGCAGAGGTACAGCAGGGACGACACGCTCGCCGCCTTCAGCATCGCCCAGAGGGTCAACGACACCAAGAGGCAGAAGAAGAGGAAGCAGCTCCACACCGACTACGAGGAGCTGCAGGTGGCCCACATCATCAGCTCCACCAGGCTCACGGAGGAGCTGCAGGCCGCGGAGCACAGAGCCGAGCTCCTGCAGGCGGAGCTGAACGCCACCCAGGCCGAGCTCCTGCAGCTGAGGAGCACGCACGACGCAGAGCAGCTCCACGCCCAACAGCAGGTGGAGGAGCTGCAGGAGGAGCTGGAGCGGCAGGCAGAAAGGGAGTCCAGAGACCAGCAGCTGATCCAAAGCCTGAAGGAGAACCTGCTCCGCCTGCTCCACCAGCTCCAGGTCCAGAAGGCCGAGCTCTCCAGCAGGCCTCCAGAGGTGGAGCACATGTCCTGGATCAGGAGAGTCTGGCTCAGGCTGGGGCTGTGAACACTGCTCCTCCTCCTCACCAAACAAACTCTTAAATAAAAAAACAGCCTCATTTCTCTTTTGTCATTTTTAACTGTAAAGAAAATTAGTTTATGTATCTTCTGATCAGTTTCAGCTCAGTTTCCTAAACTCTCAGTAGTTGATCCAAAATGGACCCAAAAACATGCTAAATAACATTAAACTTGTTAAACTCTTCAAATTCTTTCTGCTGATACACACAGTTGTAAAATCTCAACCTGTCAGGCACATTCAAACCAAAGACTCTTGAACATTAGACATGATAACAGATTTTTGCCCAGAAGCTTAAACATAAGAATATAATACAATTAAATAAATGAAAAATAAATCAGAAGACCCTGAAAAGTAACCTCAATATTCCAATAAAAACAAAAACATATATTATAAATTGTAAAATAACAACTGTGTGATTTAAACATAAGCATATTCTACAACTGAATTAGATTAAAAAAAAATGGAATGGACTGCTCTTATTCCCTCCTTTCCTCTCCTTTTATTCCCTTCTTTCCTTGCCTTTCTCTTAATCCCTCCTTTGTTTTCCTCTCCTCTTATTCCTTCCTTTCCTTTCCTCTGATTCCATCCTTTCTTTTCCTCATTTCCTTTCCTCTTATTCCCTCCTTTCCTCTCCTTATTCCCTTCTTTCCTTTCCTCTAATTCCATCCTTTCTTTTCCTCATTTCCTTTCTTCTTCTTCTTCCCTCCTTTCCTCTCCTCTTATTCCCCTTTCCTTTCTTCTTCCCTCCTTTCTTTTCTCTTAATCCCTCCTTTCCTCTTCTCTTCTTCCCTCCTTTCCCTTCCTCTTCTTCCCTCCTTTCTTTTCTCTTAATCCCTCCTTTTTTTCCCCTCATTTCCTTTCCTCATCTCTTCTTCCCTCCTTTCCTTTTCTCTTATTCTATCCCTTCTTTTCCTCATTTCCTTTCCTCTTATTCCCTCCTGTCTTTTCCTCTTATTCTATCCTTTCTTTTCCTCCTTTCCTCTCCTCTTCTCCCCTCATTTCCTTTCCTCTTCTTCCCTCCTTTCCTTTCCTCTTATTCTATCCTTTCTTTTCCTCATTTCCTTTCCTCTTATTCCCTCCTTCCCTCTCTTCTTAATCCTTCCTTGTATCAGAGTGCTTATGTTGGAGATTTTAGATGCAGGCCGATATAATCCGATATTTGTTTTTTTGTTGATATCGGATTGGGACACCCCTTAATAATACTGATTGAAGATGCTGCTGTTGTCTTGTGCCACATTACAGTGCTGATTTTGTTGACTAAGTATTTTCGTCATAGTTTTCATCAACAACCTTTTTCCCCTGATGAAAACTAGACAGTAACTAATAAAGACAAGAGCACATGGACAAAAACTCAAAATAAACTGACATTTTCATCAACAAATATCCTAGACTAAAATGTCTGACAGACTTAATCCAATCAGACCTAATATGGTCATGGAGGAAGTAGAGACAAGTGATGAATCTATCCAATCACAGCTACTTTGGTTGTTTGGTTATTTTATTAAACAGTCCATGGGCTCAAACATGTGTCCTCGATAGTTGTTAGTTTTTCTTATTCACAGAACAGCAGCAGGAATGTCAAATAAAGACTTTAAAACAGATAATAGCATGAAAAATGTAGAGAAAAAAGCAAGCTGGCTGCAGCATGCAGAGTCTTTGAGTTATTAATAAATGTTAATGAGGGAATATTCACAAAATCAAAGTTTAAAAACTTACATCTCATTTTTAGGCTGACGATGATGAGCAATATGGACGCAGCTTCCCTGAGCTTTACTCCATTTTAATTAATTTATTTACATACAACAATAAAAAACGAGTCTAAGTTCTGCACAGCTCCAAACAGAAAATAAAACAGTAAAGTAAAAAAAAAGCAGCGATAAAACCAAAGTGCAGAAATAGATTTTTGATCCTGATTTAAGAAACACAGACACATTATTTTGTTTTTAGTGGTTTTATTAAGCAGTAGCATCACATTAGTAACAGACTACAGAGAAATGTTCAGGCGTAAAGAGAAAATGATCCACCACGAAGAAGAACCATCGACTCCATCAGGAGGAGTTTTAAAATGAGAACGTGTTCACACAGATTTAGGACCACTCTGAAAAAATACAGGACAGGATTTAGCATTTTTAATTCAACCAGAAAGTCAGAATTTTAGAGTTTAAAAAGCTCAAAGCTTAAACTTCAAAAGGTGTGAAGTCGGGCAGTCTTCTTTTTAAAAATGAAGCTTTTTAAACTCAAAATTCTGAGATAGTTTCTCACTTATTGAAAACTTTAAACCTCAAAATAAATAAATCTTTTCCTGCTTTTGTTTATCAAAGTGGCCTTAAAACTCTTCAGTGGATTAATCCTGATTCATCACAGCAGCTCTTCAGGGTGGACTCTCCTCTCCACAGTCTTTTGTAAGGAAACAAAGAGAAACCAGAATCCAAATTAAAATGGATTAACAGAAATGATTTTTCATTTTCAGGATAAAGCTGCTTTTATTGTCTCATAAATAAATCAAATAATCAGATAAACAGAATTTTTATTTTCTTATTCAAGACTGCTCATTCTGTGATTTAATGAAAATGTAAAAACAAAAGACATTTAAGGTTTAATTTTCATATTACAATTTTGGACTGCCGATTCAGATTGAATAATGGACCAGCTTCTGCAGGACGGCATGAAAATGAAAAATCAATGTCCTCTTTGTTTTCTTTTTAGTTTTGTTAAAAAATGTGCAGCCTGAAGAAAAAAAAAATGAAAATGCAGTTCAAAAGATGCAGTGTTCATTTTAGCTGAGTCAAAAATTTTATCCAAAACGTTGAAATAAAAAAGCATTACTGCAAATGTTTTTTCATTTTAAAATTTGTCAATTCGGATTAATTTTTAGATTACTATTTGCTGCAGCATCTTTTAAAAATGAAACCTTAAATATCTTTTGTTTTTACATTTTCAAATTTGACAATTTAGATTGAATTTTGGTAACTATTTGCTGCAGTATCTTTAAAAATGAAACCCTAAATGTCTTTTGTTTTTTCATTTTAAAATTTGACAAATCAGATTGAATTTTGGTAACTATTTGCTGGGACATCTTTTGAAAGTTAACCTTAAATGTCTTTTGCTTTCTCAATTTCAAATTTGACAATTCAGATTGACTAGTGACTATTTGCTGGAGCATCTTTTGAAAATGACACCTTAAATACATTTTGTTTTTTCATTTTCAAATTTGACAATTCAGTTTGACTTTTAGTAACTATGTTCTGGAGCATCTTTTGAAAATAAAACCTTAAATGTTTTTTGTTTTTTTCCTTTTCCAAATCTGACAATTCAGATTGAATTCTGGTAACTATTTGCTGAATCATCTTTTGAAAATTAAACTTTAAACGCATTTTGTTTTTCATTTTCAAATTTGTCTATTCAGATTGACTTTAGATAACTATTTGCTGGAGCATCTTTGAAAATTAAACATTAATTACCTTTGTTTTTTTATTTTCAAATTTGACGGCTCAGATTGAATTTTGGGAACTGTTTGCTGAATCATCTTTTGAAAATTAACCCTTTCATGCATGGTGGCCACTACTGTAGACAGATATTTGGAATAAATGTATACCTTTTAGGTATGTCCAACAACCAGGTGGGAGATTCCCAAACCCTTGCCTTAAGTTTAATAAAAATATTGTCTTTTCACATTTTTATCACACTGAGATATTCCATCATAAATCCAAAAAAGCTAGCAAAGGACAAACTGGCCATCATGACTGTATTCAGATTTCACACTTTTTTTTCTATTTTAAATTTTGGTGTGATTCACAAAAGAATAGTTGGATTAATCAGCACTATTACGTATACTTCAGATTTATCGTTTTAAAAATATTAAGTCCTAATGTTTGTCGAAGACATTTGTGGATCTTTATAAAGTTCCATTAAATTACGTTTTATAACGTTGATGTGTGGTATCCACTGTGGTGGGCAGATAACTCCCTCAAAATATAAAATTAAAAAAAAAAAAAAAAGATTTTTAACTTGTTTGAAAATAAAAATAATTAAAAAGTTATTTAGTAATTCATGCATGAAAGGGTTAAACCTTAGAAGTCTTCTGCTTTTTCATTTTCAAATTTGACGGTTCAGATTGAATTTTGGTAACTATTTTCTTGGGCATCTTTTAAAAATTAAACCTTAAATGTCTTTTGTTTTTCATTTTCATGAAGTCACAGAATGAGCGGTCTTGAACAAGAAAATGAAAAAATCAAGTTTGGAAAAAGTGATTTTATTTATTCATGAGTAAAAAAAGCAGCTTTATCCTGTAAATGAAAAAGCATTTCTGTTAATCTTTTATAATTTGGATTCTGGTTCTTGTTCACTTCCATACTTCTGGTCCATTCAGTCAAAACTCATTAAATATTCTTCAACATTAAAAACAGCTTAAAGACTCACAGCAGTGTGACTGGACTACAGCATCGACTCTCTGACAAAGTCTTAAACACAGAGGAGAGAAAAGAAAATCAAAAATCCCTTTTTAACAGAAACAGATTCAAGGTTTGGGAAATTCAGATTCCTGACTTTGAGAATTTGAAGGACACTCGGCCGAAAAGGCACTTAATTAAAAGAATATTTTTAATGTCTTAAACAAACATAACACTTCATTGTTTGTTTCTGTCAATTTCTAAGGATACAGAAAAAACTGCAAACAAACCAAAAGAACTGAAATATTCTTTGTGTAGGATTTTAAAGTTTAAAAATCATATTTTTATAATCGTCATTATTATTTTAAATACTTTACTTAACCATTTACTGATAATATGATTCATATATAATCTGAAATTCATCAAAAACATTTTTGTGCCTTTGTCAAACTCATAGTATCATCTACTTTAAGTTATTTTAGATTTCTTCTTTATTTACAATCATTTCTACATTTTGTTATTTATTTTTTCCCAAATATTTGTCATTTTTTACAACAACACGATCAACTGTTTGCACTTTAAACTGTTAAATCCCACACCAAGCAAGCCAAACGATCTATTGCTCTATGTTGGAAGAATGTTGGTTTCCCCTCTTTTGATTACTGGTTAACTAACTTATCCTCCAGTTTGGCTCTTGAAAAATTAACATATACTGTAAGAAAGAAATCTTCTGAATTTTATGACATTTGGAAGATGTTTTTAGAGCTAGAGAGAGTGGCTAATGGTAACATTTCACTTACTGTGAGATTGTATGATATAATGTATAGGGTTTATATTTTTATCATCTTTTTTATGTATTTGTTTTTTTTAATTTATTATTATTTTAAATGTAATTATTTGTATGATTTTTCAGTACATTTTTCATTATTTTTTTAACGATTTTTATTTATTTTTTGGGCTTTTTTTGTATAATCTCTGCCAAATGTTTGATATGTTAAATTGTTGGATGTTAATGTTAAAATGAAAATCAATAAATATATGCTTAAAAAAATCCCACGCCAAGAAAATATCTGCTTCTGGTTTGTTTTTTAGTTTTCTCTGCTCCCTGATGTGTTCACAGAATCAAACAATGATTTGGTTTGTTCTGTTTTAAAACGTTAAATATCTTTTAAGTTATTAATGAACTCTGCCAAACAGCTGAGCTGGTAGTTAAAGGGTTAATGAAATCGGACAGAGGTTTGCACTCAGAAATGTAACAGGATCAAAAACCACGCTCAGCTTAGTTAGCTGACGTTAGCTCAATGCTAATGTGCTTAAACCCTTACATTTAAATTAGAAGTGTTAGCTTTCTAAGCTAAGTTACTTAGCATGCTAAGGTGAGGGATAAATATTGACCTGATGGTGGCGCTAGCTGAAATGTTTAGGACCACAAAGAAGAGTCACAGCAGGTCCCGTTAAAGTGTTTCTGTCACTTTAAAGCACCTTAACAGCCCGTTCGAGGCAGGACGGTAACAGCATCTGTTCTGCTTAATGCAGCGTGTTCATTCTGCCAGCAGGGGGCGCTCAATCAAAGCAATAACTCAAGATCACAGCAGGGGGCGCCGGCATCATGACAGGGTAACATTAGGCTCATCGTGGGACATCTGCCTCTTCGTATGAACTTCAGTACGGGATGCACGATATTATCGGTTTGATATCAGTCTAAAAAGTTGAATATCATCAGCGTAACGCATTTATCACGTTTACATGAGAGCTTAAATTCCCCTTTAATTCAGAACAAAACTCAAATACTCTTTAAAGAGACTAAAAATGACCACGTAAATGCCTGATTCCACATGAAAATAATAATTCAGAATAAAACTTAAGTGGCTGCTTTATTCTGATTTCAAATCTGAATTAAATAATTCCTCCATCATGTATAAGTTCATTCCACTTTAGATTAATTCCAGTCATTCTGCACATGCTCGGTTTTTGTCCTGCAGCGATTACGCACAGGATGCTAATGGGGACAAGATGGCTGCCCCAAGTAAGCCGAGACAGTTTATTTAACCCTTTAACTACCAGCTCAACCGTTTGGCAGAGGTCATAAATAAAAATAGGGATTTTTAATGTTTTTTAGAAAAAACAAATTGTTGTTTGATTTAATTAACATTTCAGGAAACAAAGAAAACTGAGGATAAACCAAAAAGAGATATTTTATGCACTGGTATTTAAATGTTTAAAGGTTTAGATGGGACAAAATCAATTAGAAAAGGCAAAAATGTTTGTAAATAAAATAACAATTAAAAATTCCTTAAAATAGATTATATGGAGTTTGAAAAACAGAAAAATAATCACAAAATGGTTATTTATTTAAAATAATAATGTTGGTAGCAATAATAATAGCGATAGCTTTTAAACCTTTAAATCCCAAACAAAGAAAATATCAGTTCTTCTGGTTTGTTTATTCTATTTCCTAAAACACTGACAAAAACAAACAATGTTTTTTTTTAACACATTAAATATTCCTGGATTTATTGACCTCTGTCAAAAAGTGGAGCTGGGACTTAAAGGGTTAATCAGAGCCTCAGAAGATTTGTAAATAATGAAAGAGTGGATGGACGTAAGCATAAACATGTGGACCTTTTTAAAAGCTGCAGCGTCCAAGCTGTACGAGGTTTCCCTGACGGAGACACGGAAATTGAATTTTTTTTCCGGTAAACGTAAATACGTCACTACGCCACGTCCAATCAGAAACATTCCGAATCACCAGGCCTTGAATAAAGGTGAATAAACTTGTTTTCTATTGGCCCTTTTCCACTAGCACGCCTTGGCCCTACTCGATTAGCAGCGTGTTTCCACTAGCCTGGTACCTCCTAAAACAAGCTAGTTTTAGTACCTACTCCGCTCTGGTTCCAAGCAAGCTGAGTCGAAACTAAAAGATGATGTCACCGACTGCCGGCTACTGATTGGTCAGACAATGTCGTCATTAATGTGTCATGAGCGCGACGACCTAGCATACTAGCGGTAGCTACCATTAGCTTACCCTCATACGTCTTTTCTTTGCAGCTGGATTGCTCTCGTCCTCGGCTTCATTCTGTTGTATAGCTTCCAAAACTCTCCTGTGCTTCTCAAGGGGTATTTCTTCTTACCACCTGCAGCCTTCTTCTGCTTTCCTTTTTTACTCGCTTTGTGACAAAAAGACACAGATTGTTGTGTTGCGCTCAAAATGACGTCACCGCAGTGCCGCTCCCCCCGTTGAGCAGGCGGCTGGGGCTAATGGAAAAGCAGCACAAGGCGAGTAGAGTAGAGTAGGGCTAATGGAAAAGGGCCATAAGTAAACCTCAATTCTGAATTATTATTTCCATGTAAACGCAAAGGAGAACACTTAAATTCCAAATTATTTAATTCTGAATAATTCATTCAGAATTAAAAAACATCATGTGACTGTGGCCAATGAAATGTTCTGCCGATATTCCAGCTGATTTATCAGCAAATTACACAAATGTTCGATATTGATGCTCCTTCTCATCTCTGCATGGGTACATTATCAAACCAAGGGTTTCATTTTTGCAAGAGTTAAACTCTATTTTTTCTGTTTCACATCTGTTCATCACAGAAGTACAGAGGTTTAGATCTTGGCCAGAAATATCGGTATGTGCCATAATCAATTTAAAAGATATCAGCAAAAATCCAATATCATGCATCCCTCCACATTTGAGACAGAAAGTGAGCATGAATTCGTAAGAGAGAGTGAAATCTTTTTAAAGCAGAGGTCACCAACATGAAGATCTCTGAGATATTTACAGTCAATATTAAAGACTTTTTGATTCAGTCAAATCTAAAAAACTCTTAGTTTAAGAGATATATCCACTTTACACGTGTTTTTATTGTTCCAGTCTTCACCTCACACAGCCATCAGGTTTGTTTTGTATCAGCCTGCAAAAAGTTTCTTAATAAGTGATCAGTTTGGTATGTAGCAGAAAATTTTTTATTATTTTTTTATTATGTAATTAAATGATACTTGATTTACAACTACATTATTCAGCTGCATGAGATTATATTACTTTATTATATCATTATTAATATATTTTATAATACATCTGATTTATAAAGTGGAGATTCAGTGATGAAAGTATCTGCCAAATTGTTGATATCTGCTGTTTCTGATTTTGTAGCCATGACATTGTGCATCAATTAAACACAACAGAGTGTGGACTGTGATGCTGCACCAACAGTCTTTCCTCAGTCAACATAAAACACTGAGTACTGTGTTTAAAACCATCTACCTCTGAACTCTGAGACTCTAAATCTCGATAAACTCGACTAAAGGATTGAAGGAAAGATGTAAAAGTAATCAGGCTCTTTTACAGCCAGTAAAAAACAATCACAAGAAGGTTAAACCATCACCACCTACATTGAAGGATATAAAAAAATGGAAAAATTTATGAACAGCCTGAGAAATCAAAAAGTTAAGTTTGACCAAATTTGGGCAAATGGATTGAGTTTGTTACCCTGACAAAAAATAATGTAGTGACTAAATTTAATCTCATTTTCTTTTCTGTTTGTGGTTCACGAGTTTTGCAGGTTTGTTCAAATAAAAAAAGGAAATGAAGAATAAATGGATGCTGTAAAATAATGTTGAATAACACTGACAATTTTGTGTATACACCAATAAATTGTTGTATGTAACATTTCTCTAATAAAAATATAATTTAAAAACCGTTTTTCCTCAATAATCCTTTTTTTTCTTTTCCTCTCTGTGGTTTAAATCGACGTGAACGAGGAAAAGAAAAGAGGGATTTTACTCGCTCAGCAGAGATGGAGGAGCATTAAGCTGCTTCTGTGAGTGATTTTATTTATTTTCAACACCGAGGGAGAAACTGGAATTAATTAAAAGATTAAGGGCATAAATGTTTGTGTTTAATGGCTGATTCTGTATTTTAATCCTTCTCTTAATCACACTGATGGACTTGACACTGAATCTACTCCCTAAAAACTAAATAATAATCATTTTAAATGAACCCTAACCCTTTATTCAAACATTTTCAATATGCATTTAAAACATTTTAAGCAAAATAATCCAAGTCTGATCGAACAGGGTGATCATATCACCACCTGATCATATTTAAAAAGATGATATTGCTTTAAACTTTATTATTTAGTTTGTAATCTTCACTTACAGGACAAATTATAGGCATATAATCTCTCACCTGTGTTTAAGTTTTACTCTGGAAATATTAAATTATTTTACTCACTAAAACTACTATTACTACTACTAACTACTATCTTATCATTATTCTTGAGGTTTATTTTATTTTAAGTTTATTATCAGTCTCTCCTCATTAAAATGTGCTTATAAGCTCGTTTTAAAATAATAACCTCATTTCATTTTTCACTTCCACACTCCTTACTTCTACACAAACAAAATACAATGAAATTCAAGCACCTCCCAAACCCTTCATGGATCTCAAGCACCCATAAAACCTTTTTTAGCAGGTGGATCAAGTTTTCTTTTGTTGTAGAGGATCTTCATTAAATTGTTTAAAAAGAAAAAAAACTTTATTATTTATCTGTAAAAATGACCAAAATGCAAACAGGGACCAGTTTAAAGTCTTGCACTCTTCAATAAAATAAATAAAAACAACATCAAGCACTTTCAAGCACCTCCCAAACCCTTCATGGATCTCAAACACACATAAACCCTTATTTTTTAGCAGGTAGTTAAGGTTTTCTCTCGCTGTGGAGGATCTTCAGCTGAAAATGTTGGTGACCTCTGCTTTAAATCTTATTTTTATAAATCACAGACAGCTGCCTGGATTAACATTTTTGTGCCTTTTTTCCCCCTGCTGTGAGAACAAACCACAGAAACACAACATTTAATTCAACATAAACATCTTTAGGACGCCAAATAAATATAAAGTTAACATTAAAAGTCTGTTTGTTAGCAACAGTCTGATTAATAAAAACCTTCCACATTTATTTTTAATAAAATCATCAGCAGCTGCAGCTCGGTGCACAGTAACAGCTCCTAAATGACCTTTAACCTTTTGTTAATATTCTCTGATAATAAACTGTCAGTCTGCAGCGTTACCGTGACGACCTCGCAGGCGTGAGGGCGGAGTCTTCATCGCTCCGACGTCTTCCCCGCCCCTCGTAGGTCGTTCCCCGTCCCTCCGCCTTCGTCCTCGCCCTCCTCCTCCTCCTCCTCGCCTTCGCGGCTGAACTGGCGCCTGGCGAGCCGCTCGGGCGTGTGCGACGCCATGTCGCTGAAGTCCCTGAAGATGTCCTGGAACGTCTCGTCGTCTCCTGCGAGGACGACAGCGGGCGCTTTAGCACGAGGATCATACTCTGTCAGGCATGTCTTTGAAATATGGCACTTTAAAGGTGTAACGTTTCTCTTTAAACTAGAAAAGAAGAGGGAGGAGCTGACGGCCATTCTGAGAAGTTTTAGAAAATAAGAGAGGATCGAAATGCAAACAGGGACCAAAGTAAATTTAACACTCTTCAACAAAAAAAAAAAAAAAACAAAACAGCAAGTTTTTGGATATAACATTTCTCTTTAAACTAGAAAAGATGAGGGAAGAGCTGACGGCTGATTCAGAGATGTTTTAGAAAATAAGAGAAGACCAAAACGCAAACAGGGATCAGCTGTAAATGTAACACTTAAACATAAATAAAATAAAAAAACAAAACAGCACATCTTTGGATATAATGTTTCTCTTTAAACTAGAAAAGAAGAGGGAGGAGCTGACGGCCATTCTGAGAAGTTTTAGAAAATAAGAGAGGATCGAAATGCAAACAGGGACCAAAGTAAATTTAACACTCTTCAACAAAAACAAAACAAAACAAAACAAAACAGCAAGTTTTTGGATATAATGTTTCTCTTTAAACTAGAAAAGAAGAGGGAGAAGCTGACGGCAAATTCAGAGATGGGTAAAAATAAAACATAAAATATGAGGAGTGGGAGTAAAATATTTTTTTATCTCCTACTCTTGTTGGATCACTTCCGTTTTTCATCATGTCAAAGACAAACAAATGCAAAAAGGGAAGAGTTGTACATCTAACACTTCAATAAAGAATAAATAAAACAACAGGGCATATTTTTGGATAAAATGTTTCTATTCAAATTACAAAAGATGGAGGAGCTGACGGAGAATCCAGAGATGTTTGTAGAAAAATGGAAACTCTTTACTGACTTTACCAACTCTTACTCTGTTTTATTATTCCTTCTACACCACTTATTCTCCTTTTTCCTCAAATTATGTGATTTATTTGTAAAATTGCAGCTCCTACATGGTTAATGGAAAACAGGTAAATAGGGAAAAAAAAAAAAAATATGAGGAGTGAGAGCACAAATATCCTTTTTCATTATCTCCTCTACTTGTAGGATCATTTCTGTATTTCATCATGTCAAGAAAAACAAAATTCAAACAGAGACCAGATGTAAAGACTCTTCAATAAAAAATAAAAACAACAGGCACATTTTTTGGGTTATAAAGTTTTTCTTGAAACTTAAGTAGAAAAGATGAGAGAGGAGTTGACGGCAATTTCAGAGTTTTTTTGTGGAAAAATGGAAGCTCTTTACAGACTTTATCAACTCTTACTCTTTTTATCATTCCTCCGAAACCTCTTATTATTTTTCCTTAAATTATGCTTTTTTTTAAATACGATATAATTTATTTGTCAAAGTGTGGCTCCTACATGGTTCATGTGAAGAAGGTAAACAGGTAAAAATAAGAAAATATAAGGAGTAAAAATATTCTTTTTTATCCCCTGCACTTGTTGGATCATTTCTGTTTTTCATCATGTCAAGAAGACCAAAATGCAAACAGGGACCAGTTTAACATCTTGCACTCTTCAATAAAAAAATAAAAATAAAATCAACATGGCACATTTTTTTAAGGTGGAAGTGTTCCTACCATCCACACTGAAGTTACACAGAGACAGTGAAGGTGATACAGACACTCAGACGACGACAGAGGAGTCATTCAACCTGCTGTAAGCTGAAGCAGATTGTAACATGCAGAATCTTTAAAGGCAGGGTCTGCAAGATTTTAATAATTAAGTTGTACTCACCGATAGCTCCAAAGACTCCCTCTGAATCCCTCATCTCCTCATTCATCCGAGCCATCCTCAGCCTGAAAACATCAGAAACACATTTAATGACACAAAAATCCCTTAAAGGTTCCTCACAAACACGACTGATCAACACAGAAACTGTTTAAAAGGTAAAAGTCTAGAAGTTTGTAATTGTTGGACACCTTAGACAATGTATATCTGAACATTAAATCCTACTTTACTTGGTCATTTATGATCATTGTTTTGTTAAGCTACTCAGGTGTAAATACTTGTTGGAGGCCAAAACATAACTGTAAGAAAAAAAGATCCATTTTGTTTTATCTCAGGGTGTTTTACTTTATTTTCTGTCTTGTTTTGTTCTTTACTATCAGAGCTATTGTCACTAATATTACCATATTATTTGTATTTTACTTATTTATTTATTAATTATTTCTTTACATGGATGTATGCAAATATGTATATCCATGGGTGTATGCGTATAATTATGTGTACATATGTGTATCATATTCAGAGCTTTCTGTTTCTATGCTCCAAAGCTCTGGAACTCTCTCCCTCCGGACTGGACAACAGAAGCCTCTTAAGGTGTTCTTAAAAGCAAACTCAAACTAGCTACTACTTATTAAGCTTGCTTTTCATCTGGAATTATCTTCTTCATGACCCAGACTGCATTATTATCATTATTATTATTACAATTAATACCATTAATGCTTTTATCACAACTGTTTAATCTTTGTTTTTATGGCTTTTGTGCTTTTATATTGGGTTTTTATATGTATTTATTTTGATTATTAACCTTAATTTTACATTTTTATTTATTTTTATTTTATTTATTATTTTAAGGAAACACTTTAATTATTTTTACTATGTTTTTAGTGTATTTTATTTTGCTTTTAAGTGTTTCTTTAAAATTGCACTTATTTTGTCGCACTGAGTTTGTTTTGACTTTTGTTTACTTTTACTCTTCCCACATAATGACATCATGTTTAGGTTCTGCTGTGACGTAAAGCACTTTGGGCTGCATGTATATATGCATAAAAAGGTGCTTTGTGAATAAACTTGAGTTTGACTTTACATCAGGTATGGGTCTTGTGAAAATCTCCTACAGGCAGATGTCTTACACCTGATTAATTGTTGCTTTTATTATTTTTCTAATTTCTATGCTTATTACTTTTATTGTTAATAGTAATAATATTGTGTTGCACACATCCTTTTAGCCTCATTTTTTAAAATGTATTAGTTTATTTTCATTTTTTTTGTTCAAAAAGAAAAAAAGAACAGGAAGTATTTGTAAAGTTGTCAAGTGGAATATGTTGGCTCTGTTCTCAATAAAAATCTAAATATTAAAAAAGCTAAAAATCTGGATATATCTCACAGTGTGACGATGTCAGCGTGGGCTGTTTCCACGGCAATGGCCAATGGGTCCTGCCCTCTCTCGTCCACGGCGTACTGATTGGCTCCTCGCTTCAGCAGCAGACACACCTGCCTGCAAGAGCCAATAAAAATCATCGATTCACACTCAGACTGCGTTTTTTTGTTTTTGTTTGTGCCGTGTTGGTGCAGTTACCCGGTGTGTCCAGCGGTGGCAGCGGCGTGCAGGGCGCCCTGTCCACGCTGGTCTCGATGGTTCACGTTGGCGCCATTGAGCAGGAGAAACTCACAGGCCAACAGGGACCCCTGCAGGCCGAGACCAGAATTACAACCAGAGGAAACAACATGATGAAATATTTACGTGTTAATTTGATTTTTAAGCAGAAACTATTATCAGAAACTCAGACGAGGACCTTTAAACCTCAATCTGAAGAGCTAAGTGAGGACTTAGCCCATTTTGTTTCATGTTTTAAATAAATTAAAAAAAAACTAATTTTTTTAACCTGTTCAGCCCCAAAGTACCCAATTTTGGGAATGCTTGCATGCTCTCCAACTACAATGTAAAAAAAGTGAACTATTCATGCAGAAATATAGGCAAGCTGCACATTAAATGAAACAGGAAAACCTCAGCCACATGAACATATAAGCAAATATTACATACAACAAACACAATTAAAAACACCAAGCAAATAAAGTAAAAGAAAAATCTAAATCTGAAGGGCTCCACCTGGTGAAACATGACATCACACTCAACATATTTTCACCTCGAGCTTCGACCTACAGCGAACTACAAACACAAATAAGAAGTCTCGTGAAAGCTGAGAGTAAGACCTTTTCATAGACAAAAAATACAACAATTGACAACCAAAATTCAGTAAATAAGCAGCCAGAAAGGAAGACAGACCGTCGCAAAATATGTAAGGACAATGATCCAAAAGAGTTTATGACATGGAGGAAGTCTTACATAAACATTCCAAAAGAGTTTATTTATTAAATTTTGCTTTTATTTGACATAATACATATACTGTATATTTGACCTTTGGCTCAATGTGCCTTGTTTTTAAAATTCTCGCCTGATCATATTGTTATAAAACTCTCTAATTTTGCTCTGCATCACTTTTTTAAACAACAGTCCTTTGCAGATATGATGTAGAAATATTTTATTATTCAATTTTAGAGTTTTACAGCCACTCCAGCATCAAGAGATATTCACAATAAAAAAGGTTTTTTTTCAGCTACACAACCATATAAGCCATTTTTACAAACACCAAATGTCAGCATCAAGCAAATTAATTATCATATAGGGCTGGGAGAAAAATCGATTCACATTAGTATCTGGATTTTTTGTTCAAAAATCATTTTTTTCCAAATGTAAATGCTTCATTTCAGTCTGTGTTAATAAGCCACCTTTAAATGCAGTCCATTTTTTTGGAGAGAGAGTATAAACAGCTGGTTAAAATATATTGCTGAATAAATCCTAAATCCTAAAAACAGACTCACGTGTGATGTGTATTTTTCCTGATATAGTCTGTAGGCATCATCATTGTTCATCTTTTTCACTGGTGTTAAAAAAGCTAACTAAAGGTTGAAAAAATCTGCAATATCGTAGAATCGCAATATAAATTGGATCAGCACCTAAAAAATTGAATCAGTGGAAAAGTGAATAGTTACAGCCCTTTTATCAAATATCCAAATCTGTTTCACTTTGATTCATAAAGTTTGGTATATCAGAAATGTCAAATGGGACTAATGGAGCCAAACTGTACCAAGATTGGGCCTGACCACTCTGTAGTAAAACCTCTCTAACTTTGCTCTGCATCACTTTATCAGACTCAAACTTGGCAGAAGTAATGTTCACATATTTTCACATTCATTCATAGAGTTCTAAAGCTGCAGCTGCATCATTACAAAGAGATATTCACCATAAAAAACTTGTTTTTTAAGGCGAGGATGAAATGTTCAAATGATTCTGACTTCTATCTTCATTTCCTCTGTCCCAGTAACACATATACTGATAATTCACATCTGGACAAATCTCTACAGTGTTACTTTATTTTACACCAGAATAATTCAAATACCCCTCCTGGCTGCAGAGATTCACTCTTTTCTTTACGAGGATGTCATTTTCATTTTGATGCACCAATAGTTATTCCCTGCTGTATCTCCACTTAACAAACACGAGTATCTTCATGTTTGAGTCGTCTCACCCCGACAGCGGCTCCGATCAGGGCCGTGCGACCCCCCTCCTCTGCGATGCTCCCGTTCACCTCCGCCCTGTGAGCCAACGCCACCGCCATGGCCAGCAGATCCCCCGCCAACGCTGCCTGATACAGACGCAGCCCGGCGCTGCCTTTATCTGGAGTAAAGAGGGAGAATTAAAACACTTTTCACATGTTTCTTCCTCTTTGGAGACCTATTTTTGTTTGAAAGAGTGACATTTATTCTGTAGGATTTTTCACTACAACAATCTTTATTTTTCATTTAGAAGTTGTTTTGACTTACGGTTCATGTCTGAGCTGCTCTGCACAAATCTCTTCTCCACATATTTCTCCTTGATCCACGCCTCCTTCTCTGCTCTGAAAACACAAAAAAGGAAAGAAAATGAAAATCTCATCAGAGTTTATAACAGTTTCATGATTTTCCTGTTTATTAATTCATCTTTTATCAGCTTCCTTCAGTTTCTAAACTTTAACCCCATCTGTTAAACCGCTTTAACTGCACTTTAAAGTTAGATTTATGAGTTTTAAATCAGTAATTTGTGAGTAAATTGATTTTAAGAGAGGTACCGTGGGCTGTTGGCTTTGGGTTTGACTCGCCCCTCCTCTGAACATCGGGATTCGTAGATCCGGTTCATCACGTCATTTCCAAGCACGCACATCAGCTGGAGAAGGAAACAAGAGGAAGAAATAAACTTAAATTTAACCCACCGGATATCCTACTGCCTTATTTATGTATTTATCTATTCATTTGTTTTATTTGTGTTTTTTTTCTGTAAATATTGTATTATATAATTTAGCTGAAATTCTTTACTATGTTAAAATGCTTAGTGTCTTTTTAGAGTGTGGATGTTATAACTCTTTAAAAAAGCTGCAGTAATTACCACTATTTCCCAGCTTAGGATCAATAAAGTACATCTGTCTCTCTCTCTCTATCTATCTATCTATCTATCTATCTATGTCTTTCTCTCTATCTATCTATCTATCTATCTATGTCTTTCTCTCTATCTATCTATCTATCTATCTATCTATCTATCTATCTATCTATCTATCCATCTATCTATCTATCTATCTATCTATCTATCTATCTATTCATCCATCTCTCTATCTCTCTATCTATCTCTCTATCTATTCATCCATCTCTCTGTCTGTCTCTCTGTCTGTCTGTCTATCTATCTATCCATCCATCCATCCATCCAAACTCAGGCCCGTTTATTCCCTTAATGTCCATGAGTGTTTGTGCTTCACCTTGAGCTGTTCAGCCTCCCATGAGTCCAGAGTGAGAGATCGGACCTTCGACAGGTGGACGCCGAGGCTCCTGAAATCACCAAAAAGACACGTTAAAATTAACCATCTATTTATCACGTTATTATATGTTATTATTTTTATTAAAATTATTATGGATTATCACAACCAAACGAGTGCTAAGAAGCTGTAACTACTCTCCCAGCCTGTGCTGCTCTCTGTTTTATTCAACACTCAAAGGTGCAGAATGTGTTTCTGAATATTACAGAAATTAAAGAGATTAACCCTAAAAACACCAGAATAGTGTTCCAAATGGAGGAAAAACAGCTGAAGCTGATCCTCAGAGGCATTATTTTCTTTTTTAACTTGTTCGATCCCCTTTTTAAAGCCTTCTGCTCTAAAATGACATCCTCATAAAGAAAAGAGTGAATCTCTGCAACCACGAGGTCTGTTTGAATCATGAAATTCTAAACAGAAAACAGAATTAAAAGACTGAGGAAGACTTAGGAAATGCTATCTCTAACTAAAAGTGAGGGAACACAGGAGAAAAAACTTAAATTAAAAATCATTTGTATTTGATTAAAAATACTACAGGGAAAGGAAGGTAAATAAAAACAAATAATTACAATAGTAAAATTTAAATATATAATATGGTTAAATTACATAACCCTAAAACTGGATGTGTCATACAAGCAGCTGAAAGTAGGATGGGTTTTTTGTCCCTTAAACCCACCCGTAGACAACAAGGCGGATCGTTATGTCAGCCTCCACAGAGGGAGACCCACGGTACATAGATATAAAATTCTTTTTATAACTTAATAAAAAGAAAAACAAAGTTTCATGAGGACTCTTGTTCACCAAATAGAAACAAATAGAAACATTATATCCTTTATTAACCGTTTCTGTTTGGTTAAATTCTGCAAACTTCTACACACGACACCTTTAAATCCTGAGAAATAAACACGCGGTCAGTATGAGACTGTTACAGAAGTTTTCTGTCAGATGTTAGACAGCACTAAGAAAACAAATTCAGCTAATTAAAATAAGAGAGCAGGCTGAACTACAGAAACAATCCCATGGACGAACAGGTGAGGGTTACCTGTGTATACCCGAGCACTCAATGCACACGGTCACTCCCAGGTTGATCGACGCCCAGCGAGGCTCCTCCTCCCCGCAGTCACAGCAGCGGTTGTTTCCGGGGCCCCTGAGGGCCACGCCGAGCGCCGGGGGCCTCTGAGCGGGGGGGCCCGGGGAGGGGTCTGCACCGCTGGGGGGAGGGGGGAGCTCTTTAGGCTGCAGGGGTGGAGGAAATATCTCTCTTTCAGCTTTAATGTAGACAAACCTACCTATGTATGAACTACATATGCGACATTTTATCTCACACATTTTAACTTTAAGAGCGAAATTCTGTTTGATTTTGGAATTTACTTTGAAAACAGAAAGGCAAAACTTAATTTATGCTATCTTTGTGTCATTTGGAGTTTTATTTCTTTATGAGAGAAAATAAAATCAGTTCATAAAGATCAGGGATTTCATTTTTAGGCCATACTGCCCAGCTCTAGAGTGACACATAAGTATATAAATAAGACCTCAGAGTGGTTGTGTAAATGTTTTAAACGTGCCTGTGAGGTCTGCGGCTCGGCTCGCTCCCTGTAGGCGAGGTCGATGCTGCCCTGCAGAGCGCTGAGCCACGCCTGCCTCAGCTGCTCCGAGTCAGCCTGCAGAGCGCAGCACCTGAGCGGCAAAAACACAAGGTTAGACATATTTACATCAACAAATAAAAACTAGACTAAAATGTCTGACAGACTTAATCCAATCAGACCTAATATGGTCATGTAGGAAGTAGAGACAAGTGATGAATCTATCCAATCACAGCTACTTTGGTTGTGTTAAAGGTTGGATGAGTTCAGAGGGACATCCAATCACAGCTGCCTTAGCTTGGTGGTGGTGGGATAAGTTGTGGAGCGATCCAATCAGAGCTGCTCTCTTTATGAATTGATATATTCATGTAGAGCAGGTTCACTGTTTGTTGTCAGTTCTGGTGTTGTAACTGAGATGCTCTGTCAGGTAGCCTAAATAAAGGAGACTGCATTTCACACAAAGGAACATTTGTTTCTGTTCATTTAGACATTCAGACTTTACTAACATTCAATAAAGGCTTAGTAGATGTTTGATTTCATCACAGAGGAAAACAGGACTTCAGAAATTCAAGGAAACAAAAGATGTCTTACCTTTTAAACTTCAGATTTTAGTCAACTACATTTACAGCACATTTCATCGACTAAACATGACTAAAATAAAAACAATTAGAGACTAAATTGTGACTAAAGCTAAAAGATATTTTAGAGACTATAACTAAATGAAAAAGTGCTGTCATGTTAACACTGTCGACAGTCTTACTTCTGAACGGAGAGCAGCTCGAAGCAGAACCGCCGGTCGATGTGGTCCAGAGACTTGACGGCACAGAGTCGGAGGTCCTCGAACAGGACCATGTTGTCCTCCTGCAGGAAAAACCACAAACTCAATAAATCTTACCAATAAACTAAAAATATCACACAGATTAAAAAGAACGAAGAGAAAATAAATATCAGTGAGAGCCTCTTTAACCTGTTCAGCCCCTTTTAAGCCTTCTTCTCCAAAATGACATCCTCATAAAGAAAAGAGTGAATCTCTGCAACCACAAGGTCTGTTTAATTATTCTGGTGTCATAATAAAGTAACATTTATAGATTTGTCCAGATGTGAATTATCAGTATATGTGTTACTGGGACAGAGTAAATGAAGATAGAAGTCAGAATCATTTGAATATTTCATCCTCGCCTAAAATAAAACATGTTTTCATAGTGAATATCTCTTTGGAATGATGCAGCTGCAGCTTTAGAACTCTATGAATGAATGTGAAAATATGTGAACATTACTTGTGCCAAGTTTGAGTCTGATAAAGTGATGCAGAGCAAAGTTAGAGAGGTTTTACTACAGAGTGATCAGGCCAATTTGAAATAGTCCCATTTGACATTTCTGATATACCAAACTTTAGATTTCACTTTTATGTCACTTTGGTGTTCATTACACCCAATTACAACAGTTTTTATCTTCTTCTCATCTGATGAATGTGACTGTTTTTGCAAAAAATAATATATATAAACATATGTTTTGGATTTTTTCTTTTTGGAAAAAAAATCTACCAGAACTCTACATTTTCCTATTGTGTGTAAAAATGGCTTATATGGTTGTGTAGCTGAAAAAAACATTTTTTTTTACTGTGAAATCTCTTTGGATTGATGCTGGCGTGGCTGTTAAACTCTGAAAATGAATAGTTAAATATTTTTACATCCTTTCTGGAAAGCACTATAGTTATAAAGTGATGCAGAGCAAAATTAGAGGTTTTATGACACTGTGGTCAGGCAAGGATTTTAAAAGAAGTCCAAATTGAGCCAAAGGTCAAAAATACATGTATCATGTCAAATAAAAGCAAAATTTAATAATAAAGTGTTTAAAATGCATATGTAGCACTTCCTTTGCAAAATAAACTCTTTTGGATCATTGTTCGGACATTTTTTACTAAAAATTGCCTATTTTTATTCTATCTTAAATATAAACAGTAAGCCACATTTTTGGACTATCGCGACGGTCTTTCTTCTTCTTTGGCTGCTGGTTTACTGAGTTTTGGTCGTATGTCGACATATTTGGTGTTTATGGAAAGATCTTGCCTAAAAATCAACAAGTTTTATTTTTCATATCTCTTTGGAATGATGCAGCTGCAGCTTTAGAACTCTGATACACCAAACTTTATATTTCACTTTTATGTCGATTTTGGTGTTCAGATTTGGATATTTGATCATTCATTTGCTTGGTGTTGACGTTGTGTTTGGTGTGAGTAAAAATGTCTTATATGGTTGTGTAGCTGAAAATTTCCTGTTTGATTTGATGTGCAGCATGACTATACTTCTACATGAATAGTTCACTTTTTCTTACGTTTTTGTTGGAGAGCATTAAGCATTCCTGAAATCAGGCACTTTGGGGCTGAACAGGTTAATGAGGAGAAATATGGAACAGGAAAATGTTGAATACATTTAAAAAGGGTTTATTTTATATTATTTTAAACAGGTGGGTGCAGCTCTGATTACAGCTGCTCTCAAATGTTTGCCTGCAGAAACAAAAAGTGGATTCATGTGCAAATATTCAGCTTTATTTTATTTACCACTGTGTGTAAATCCTCTCCTCTCCTCCTTAGACCTCATTCCTAAAGTCTAAATGTTACCACAGAAAATGAAGCTCAGACGTTGGCTGTTTGTGTTTCTCCCTTTCTCATGTGTCTGAGTCTGGTCCAAACTGTTAATGAATAAATCTGAGTGATCGTAAATATTAACTCCCACTTGGTCGTACCTTGTGTGACTTCCTGTAAATCAGCTGATTGTCTCTGATGGAGAACCAGCACCTGAAACAAGGACGCAGATTCAATCAAATCAAATCAAATCATGCACCAACAATCAGGACAGAAATAAAGCTGAGTTCTTGTTTTCACCTCTTCCAGGTTTTGGATTTCCTGCGGGAGCGTTTGAACAGGTAACACTGGATGATGGCGTCGCTCTCGGCACACGGGTTGACCATCGGCTCACCTGAAGCATCCTGGAAACACAAACATTTATCCACACTTAACCCTCTGAATCCCAAGCAGTTTGTGGTTGTTTTTTGCTTCTCTCACATTTTTACTCACTAATGTCTCATTTTTCTCTGAAATATAAAGTCAAGTACCTCTATAGATTCAGAACAAACATGGCTATTGACTAATGTAACTCATTCATGTCTACATGCAGTGTAACAAAACTTACAAGCTAAAAATCAATAGAAAACAGAAAAACGAAAACACACATTTTCTAAATATTTATTATTATTTATACTGTTGTTCATATTAATCATATTAATATTATTAATTTACAGTCTATACTGCAGAGGCAGTCTGTAAAGAACACTTTCCTTCGTAAAAACAGGAGTTTGCTGGTAAAGTTTGTCCTGTAACACGTCTTTAAGGTACTGACAGCAGTTGCTTTTTAGTGCTAAACAACTTTGAGCAGGAATTTGAGCCTGCAGGACACTGCTGTGGGACGAAAATTCAAAGATTTTTTGAACGGCGAATTCAAGAAGTATGTGAATCATTCAGGTCTTTTTGAATGCGGTAAGAAGAGTAGATTTTTTTGTTTTTGTCCAGAATTTAGCCGGAGAAAACGGTTTATTTTTCTGCAAATTTTCAAGCAAGATATAGGAATTAAAGCGATGTTGACAAAATCTCGAGAAATTCACCCGTGACCTTCAGTTTTTTTTTTTAAATGTTGCAGATGGAACATGTGATACATTCAGGTACCTTCAGAAACTTGAAAATCTAACAATAACACCAGTGTGTTCTGTTTCTGGATAAGATGAATGGTTTGTAAATGCCACTCATTTAAAAATAAGTGGTGTCTTGATTTGCCGACGGGATCAGTATCCAAGGGTTGAAACGTGAAAAAGTTTCACTTCCTGTAGGGTTCCCACTCTTTTCTAGAAATCATTTTCCAGGACTTTTGCAGGACTTTCTCCAGGACTTTTCCAGTGTCACATAACCAACTGAAGTCACATTGTTGCCGTTGGCAGTTTTCAATTCTAGTTAGCCTTCTAAAAAACAAGATTAGAGGTTGATGAACAATATCTCTAGCTATTGATCATATTGATCTTAGAATTTCTTTGTTTCTAACTCTCCAGCACGAACATTGTCTGTTAGCTATCTGTTTAGTCTGGCTTACTATAATAAATTTATGGTTGTGTGTATTTTTTTAGTCTATATTTACTCTGCTTTTTTATGAATAGATTTTGTTAATTTAGCCTAAATTTATTTTGGGTTTTTTTTGTCAGTTTTTAATTATTTCTTTTTGTCCCCATTGTTTTGAGTTTTTATATTTTATGCCTTAACTCACATTATTTTACCTGCTCACATTTTCCAGCTACGTGTACATTAGTTACCAAGTACATTTTTACTTCATTTATGTTTCAAGCTAGAAGAAAGACAGATAATTTTCCAGGACAATTTAAGCTTTTCCAGGACATTTTCCTCATTTTCCATTTGTTTTCAATGACTGGAAAATTGGGGAATCATTTTCCAGGTTTTCCAGGACGCTAGAGCCTTTGATCAGAAAACAAAAGAAATGGTTTGGCAAAAATGGTAAATTGTATCAGTTCAAAAGTGAGTGTTTTCCAAAGGTCTTTGTCCTACCCTCTGCTGGACCAGCAGGTGTTTGTTCTCCAGGTCTTTTCTCTTCACAGCACCGTCTGAGGATAACTGAGACAGCTGAAGACGAGACGGGGAGACAAACAGAGATGAGGAGGACCGATCAGAGAGGTGAAACCATCAGAGGCACCGCGATGGAGCTGTGAGACGTTTACCTGCGCGGCCATGGTCTTCATGGTGGGCTCCAGGTCTCTGAGGAGGTCGAAGCCCTGGTGGAAGAAGGTGAACTGAGCGTGGACGAAGGAAAACACCTGAAACACAAATAAAACACTCAGTTTAACGTCAGAGCAGAGGCCATGTGGCTCTGTCAGCTCCAAAGCAAATATAAAACTAAAACTCAGAACAGCAGCTGTGGCTCAGTGGATCTAACACGGGATCAAAAGAGTCAACATCCAAACCACGAGACATTTTATTTAGTTTATGAAGGACTGCAGGCAGAGCGGCGTCCTCTTGGCTTCCCGTCTCCCTCAGGACTCCAGACTAACTTTTTGCACTGTTTGCAACGATGCATCTAAAAGATTTTTTAAGCTGCACCAGCACAAAAATTAGGTGCACCAAAATTTTCCATAGTGTCACCTTTAATGCCATAAGGTCACCATTTTATCTCTGTCCATAACTTTTATATAATGTAAATGATTTTTAAACAACAATAAGTTGTAAAGAAATACTTGTCTTTATTTGAAGCAAAATTACATGCTAAAAGAAAAAAACCGAGCGTTTAAAGTGCTTCACTGAATGAAATTGACCAATTCAAACTAAATGGTAAATGGTAAATGGACTTGAGCTTATAGAGCGCTTTTCTAGTCTTTGCCTACTCAAAGCTGCTTTACACCACAGGTCACACCTACCCATTCACACCCGTTCACACCCATTTGCACCCACATTCACTCACTGATGGTTCAGAGTTTCTATATTAGTTATTCATCAGTATTTCTAACACATTCATGCCCTTTCATGCCCATTTACACACCACTGACGCAGCAGTGGGAGCAACTTGGGGTTAAGTGTCTTGCCCAAGGACACAACGCCATGTGTCGCCCGAAGCTGGGCTTGAACCTGCAACCTCCCGATCACTGACCAAGCGCGCTATCCAACTGCGCCACCGACGCCTAAAACATTT
This sequence comes from Scarus forsteni, assembly GCA_036419115.1. NCBI lineage: Eukaryota > Metazoa > Chordata > Actinopteri > Labriformes > Labridae > Scarus > Scarus forsteni. Next base: position 22,160,069 of record JAZDUH010000198.1, on the reverse strand, counting down.
TGAACTCAAACCTCTCAAGTTAAATAAAACATTTCAAAATATAAAAGTGCTAATGTTTGAGGTGCTATACTGAACTCAAAAATGAAATAAATATCCAGATTTTAACAAACAACAACATAACATTTACCTGGATGGTCTTATTCTCCAATAAATTTGAACCTAGAATAAAACTTCACACACTACAGTCAATATTTACAAAACTGAAACTAAGGTGAAAAGTAAAAAATAATTCTCAAACTAAATAAAAAAACTACATTTAAACCTGGCAATATCCTGTTAATATCTCCAACAATCAGTGTTTACCAAAAACACAGCGATGATACTTATGTCACTAAAATTCATGAACATATCAAAGTTTTCACTAAATATTTGATTATAAACATTTATCTAAGCCCACTGTTCGAATGACTGTTCTGTGCTAAAAAACATCTTTCCTGTTTATCTTTATAAACTAAATATCTGCTCAATTCACTAAACAAAACTGCATGAAAATAAGATTTTCTGAATCATTTATTTGCTTTTGTCTAAAGTTAAAGAAACTCACAGAGTTCAGGATGTCGATTCTCTGCTGGGTCTTGAAGGTGTTGAGCTGGAAAAAAAGCAGAATATTAAATATAAAAATCTAAGTTTGTACGTACTTAGAACTGAACCCAGGGTATTTTTCTTTTTAAAGGACGGATATGACAAGAAACTATCCCACTAACTCAAATATAAGTTGTATTTCCTCTGATTATTGGTCTAATTAGCTCTATATGTATGTGTATGTAAGCATGTATGTGTAGGTAATATTTGATAAATGTTTTTATAAATGATTTATGTATTTGTTTATTTTTACTCTGCTTATTTTCAGGTTCTTGTAAATATGTATGTTTGGGAAAGACTGCCTGTTAATTGAGTAGTGTTTCAACTATTCTTCTTAGTTTTGTTTGTTCTTTTTCAGTCTGTTTCGTGTGATAATAGCTCATGTTCTAAATAAAGCATTAAAATCAAATTCAAATCAAATGCGTAAATGTATGTGCATGTATTTACAGTATATAATGTGTATATGTATATGTACATGATAAATGGACAGAGAGATAGATTTTTTTGTTTCTTTATCCATTTATTTATCTTAGCTTTGAACTGTGACTGTAACTCCGTTTAATGAGGCCAAATCTATGATGTCTCATCTTCCTTTCACTATTTGAATTTATACTAAAGTTCTTCTTAAATTCACATAATTATATTTCTTGGGGAGGAAGAGAAACTCTGACTGGATGTGTTCAATGTAAGAATGATAGACTGAGTATAAATATTTGTGCAGACGTGGCTGTGTATATTTGTTTTTTTTTTATTTATTACTTTATTTAATTTCATCTATTTAACTGTTTTTATTTCTCATGTATAAACATATATATTTTCCTTTTATCCACCTCTCTTTACCTCACCACCAGAGGCCAAATTAAATTGTTATTATTTTTATTACTCTTACTATTATTTTGTCATTACTCTTTCCTGTTGACTGATATAACAACCCGACATACAAAGAAAAAACACAATACTCTGCACTTTGGATATTATTTATGTATGTATGTATTAATTTTAGGGCTGAAGGATATATCGTTATTGTATCGATATCAAGATATGAACATTCAAGATATTAATATCAAAAAGCAACAATAAAAACAATATAGATTTCTTAGAAATAAAACCCCACTTTCCACATTCTTTTGTATTATGATGGTTTTATTTTTCCGAAAAATACTTGGTGTTCACAAAACCCAAAGTTATATCGTATCGTATCGATATCGAGATATTTAGCATAAACATCGAGATATGGAATTTTGTCCATATCGTTCAGCCCTAATTAAGTTATTTATCTGTTTATATCATTCTTTCTCCCTTTGTTTTGTCTTAAATTTGTGTTTTTATGTTTCAGTGATTCATGTTTATTAGTGAATTAAACTGTTCTTCTCTGTAAAAACAAGCAGAAAGCAAATAAAAACAAACATTCGTTGTATTGATCATTGGTCACCTGCAGACAGTAGTCCAGAGCGAAGTGTTGGTAACATTTGCGCGTGGCGAGCAGCAGGTGACTCGCTCGCTCTGCGTCGGCCGCTTTGTGTCGAGACACCTGAGCGCTCTTGACCGCCGCCGTCTCCAAGTCGTCCCCGATACGAACGAATTCCCTCCTCGTCTCCGCCAGCTGAGGGAGGAACCTCAGGGACAAAAACAGACAGTAATACCTGAGATCAGAGCACAGCCACACCAGACTGTCCTCAGGTCTGGATTTTTGGTAATTAAAGCAACAAATGATCCAGAATCCGGTGCCCTGGAGTTTTATTCTTGCTGCTGCAGTAGGGATGTAACGGTTACCGGTAAGATGGTAAACCGTGGTAAAATTTCCCACAGCAATCATTACCGTGTCCTGTTAAAATTACTGTTAAATCGTGTTTGATCACCTCACTGTGTCAGTAACTCACGGTGATGCTGCTCTTTGACTGGAAAAGCCTGAACTATGTGTGTCTGCTCCTCGGTGAAGCAGCCGTCTCTCACAGTTTGTAATGTTTGTCCTCAGCAGCTGGAGCCTCGCTCAGACTCTTACAGGTTTCCCCACTCTAAACGGACAAAGTCTAAAGTCTGGTTGAAGTTTGGATTTTAAAGGACGTGGAGGGGAAACTGATTGACGACAGTCACCCTGTCTAAAACACCAAGCTGTGGTGAAAGACAAAAATGTGTGTGATTAAAACTGCTGTAACTCCTCGAGTAAACGAGCAGAGAGAGAGAGAGGATTCAGAGAGCCATACCTGAGTGAATTATAGGAGGTTTATCAGGATTTTCTGAGTAAATAATGTATAAAGGTTGGAAATAACAGCATTAGTATCATTCTGGAGTGAGTTCTTGCCATTCTTTCACCATTTATTCGCCGTGTTTCGTCGTAATAGATCGTCTTTTTCTGTCCTAGTTTGTGTTTTATGGATTTAGTCAATCGTAATTTGTAAATATTAAAGAAGGAGATGTGGAGGAGATCTGCCATGGAAAGGGGAGACCAGAGGAGAGTCATGAAGGGGGCTAACTGCTTCAGGGACTATTGTTAGTAAAACAAAAAGAAAAAGAAAAAAAAGAGGCCTGGACATGGTCTAATATAACGAGCTGTAACATGGACACTAATGCTGCAGGCAAACTAAAATGTGAGTGTTTGTAAAATAGGTTACATTTATTTTTGGTCGTCTCAAAACTTTGAACATTACAATTGTTTATGAAGAGAATCCTGTTTAAAGTTCAAATCTGTTTTTTTCTATTTTTGTAATTACACACTGTTTAAACATTTATAACATAATAACTACAAATACTTGCCAGAATTGTTTACTTTTATTTCTAATGAAAAAGTTTAAACAAGTTTACGTATAGGACATTTCCTGACACAGTTATTGACAAAAACGACAAAAGAACTGTTAAAATTATTATATTAAAGGGGTTAAATGATTTCAAGACTGTGTTAAAGTACTTTTTTAACATTTTGTGCACACTGCAACAAAGGACTTCAGGGTCTTACAATCTTAAATCTCAAAACTTCCTCTTGTTGTCTGTTTCTAAGGTCTGAACTCAGCAGGGAAAAAAGGCCTTTAAATCTGCTGCTTCTTTTGCTTTGAATGAGCTGCAAAAAGACCTGAAACTGAATGAGCCGGTCTCATTGGACACTTTTAAGAGGATGTTAAATGATGTAAACTCTGAGGCATCTGGCTGCAGATGTGTCGATAGATGATCTTGCTTCCTTTAGTAATCCAGCCCGTCAAATGTCTTTATTAATTGTACAATAAGTGTTTTACAGGTCTGTGTATTTGTGAGTAATGCTGTTTGTAAAAGAGATTTTTAATCTCCATGAGTTTCTTTTCCTGGTTAATTAAAGGTTAAATAAAAAGTAAAAATAAAATTTTGGTCACAATAACCGTGATATTAAATTTTCATACCGTTACATCCCTACACTGCAGCATCAGAAAAGCCTCCATTTTGTTTCATCTCAACCATTTTAGTGCTGTGGACAAACCTCAGTGAGGAAGGATGGATTTGTACCTACTGTGTACAGAGGTTGGTGAGCTGCTGGCTGATCGCTCTCTGCGTCTGATCCAGCAGCATCTGAGCACAAAAACACAGATTCATAAAGTTTAACACTTCGACCAGGCTGTGACCAAGAGGCCGGAGTCATGTCCTCCATGATAAAGCTTTAGTAACAGGAAGTGTGTGCACTGACCGTGTGGAAGCTGAGCATCTCCTGCAGGCCCTGGTTGAACTGGTTCAGACAGTTCTGAAGGAGGAAACAGGAAGTGACGGGGCATTAGAGAGGAAAACAGGAAACGGAGGTGAGCAGAGTGAGAGGATTGTGTTCCTGGTTAAACTCAGAGCTCAGGATTCAGTCTGAACTGTTATAGACCATGTTGTTCGGTGGAGTAGAACTGAACCTGGTTACCAGTTTTTAATAACTGTAAGAAGTCATGGTCGTCGCTGCAGCTGGAATCAAATCATTTCTTCTTTATCTCTGCTGAGTGCAAACTCCCACTCCTCATTATCATTTATTTCTCACATTATTATATATCATTATTATTAACATTATTACAGATTATCACAACCAAACAAGTGCTAAGAAGCTGTAAGTAGTCTCCCAGCCTGTTCTGCTCCCTCTGTTTTATTGAAAACTCAAAGCTGTAGAATGTTTTTCTGAATATTAAAGAAAATTTAAAGAAAATGCTCCTGAAAACACCATCAGAATAGCTTTTCCAAAAAGAGGAAAAAAAGCTAAATCTGATCCTCAGAGAAATTTTTTCCTACTTTTTAACCTGTTCAGCCCCTTTTTTCAGCCTTCTGCTCCAAAATGACATCCTCATAAAGAAAAGAGTGTATCTTTGCAACCACAAGGTCTATTTGAATTACTCTGGTGTCTTAATAAAGTAACACTTGAGAGATTAGTCCAGATGTGAATTATCAGTATATGTGTTAGTGGGACAGAGTAAATGAAGATAGAAGTCAGAATCATTTGAAAATTTCATCCTCGCCTAAAAAAAACAAGTTTTTATTGTGAATATCTGTTTGTAATGATGCAGCTGCAGCTTTAGAACTCTATGAATGAATGTGAAAATATGTGAACATTACTTCTGCCAAGTTTGAGTCTGATAAAGTCATGCAGAGCAAAGTTAGAGAGGTTTTACTACAGAGTGGTCAGGCCCATTTGAAATTGTCCCATTTGACATTTCTGATATACCAAAACTTTAGATTTCACTTTTACGACACTTTGGTGTTCATTACACCCAATTACAACAGATTTGATCTTCTTCTGCTAATACGTGACTGTTTTTGAAAAAATAAACTAAGTGAATATAGTTTTTTTGTTTCTTTTTGGAAAAAAACAAGCAGAACTCTCTACATTTACTCCTTAAAAGAAATCCATACAAATCAATCCAAGCTTTAATCAAAGTGAAACAGATTTGGATATTTGATAATTCATTTGCTTGATGTGTGTAAAAATGGTGTAAATGGCTGTGTAGCAGGAAATGTCCTGTTTAATTTGATGTTCAGCATGACTGCATTTCTACATGAATAGTTCACTTTTTCTTTTTGTTGGAGAGCATGAAGCATTCCTGAAATCAGGCACTTTGGGGCGGAACAGGTTAAGAGCATTTACCAGCTGCTGCTCTGATTTCTAGGAAAGGTTCAATATCTAAAAGTCTTAAAGGGATTCCCAAACTTATTTTTGGTTTTGTATCTTGCCTCAATCCTGAGTCCATGACAAACAGATAATTAAACAAAAATTCAGTCCTATTACTTTTTACAAATTATTTCAAATTAAATGCTCACTAAAACATTAACAATTAGGTAGGTAAGAAAATTCATAACAATAGATTATTTATATCAATGTTTTTCCTTGATTCAGTTTACCATAAATTAAATTCATTATTTAAATTAAATTTCTTTTTGGCCCCAACACCTCTGTTCAGGAGAAGAAGACAATATGATGATAGTAGGAGATAACATCACATGAAGAAGTAAATAAATGAGTCATAACAAGCACACGGGTCCATTTAGAGCTGCTTTATCTGATGACTGTAGGCAGAGGCAGGCTAACACTTCCTATTAACTTCCAGAGTTTGAGCAAAGCTAATTAGCTATAGCTAAGCTCTGCCCGTCTCTTCCTTGTCACTGCTCACACAGACGAAAGAATGGAGTCTATCTTCTAGTCTTGGACTCAGGAGTGAGGCAAGACATGGATAAAAAAAGGTTGGCATGTCCCTTTAAGATGTTGAGATATTCTCATTTCAGAGAAGTTGAGGACCAATAAAAATATTTGCCAAGTCCTTCAGCGATTCTTTGACCATTTTGATGATCTGTTACTAACATGTTTGGCACACATACATGATCAAAACGGAGGAAAAACAAGGCAGAACTGGTTGAGCACTATGTGTGATTTCAATGAACGTTTCCTTACCGTGATGACGTTGTCCTTCTTGTGGTTCATGGACAGATCAGCCAGCCCACTCAGAAACAGCTGATTGGCTGCGTTGTACGCCTGTCCCGCCTCCACCATTTTACTGCACAGCTTCATCACCTGATTGGACAGATCAGAAGTGTAAACGGTGATGATGGGAGCATTGGTCTGTTCTCAAATTTAGAGAACACACCAATAGTTTATTTATTAAATCAGAGTTATTGAAGCTTCCAGAGATGATAAAACTCCAGATTTTACTGCTTATGTTCAAAGCCAAAAACAGAGTTTTACCAGAAAACCTATAAAAGCTGTTTGTGTTTACCTTAAAAGATCAAAATCATAGAAGAAGATTTGATTTAAGCACCAAGTTGGTACTTTAAAACAAATGTGTACTTCGGTTGTGGGTGGAAAAAATTGGAATTACATTATATATATTTTTTATTTATACTTTATATTATTTTTAAATAGGTCTAAGGTTAAATGTGTTGAACCCATTGGTTAACAACAAATGGGTCAGTTGTTCTCATACCTACTATTGCTGACTACTGTTCTCTGTTTGAGTAATCTCACCTGATCAAGCCTTTTCTTACAGTCCATACTACAAAATAAGTAATAAAAGTCTGTTTAATTCCTGCTGATATACTGAAGGCTGCAATATCAGTTTTGTATCAGGATGAGATACAACTGATCCATTTGTTATGAACCAATGGGCTCAGTACATTTTAACTTTAAACATAAGAATATAGCACAATTAAATAACTGAAAAATAAATTAGAAGACCTTGAAAAGTAGCCTCAAGAAATCCAGTAAAAACAAAAACATATATTTTAAATAGCAAAATAACCACTGTGTTAAACTTAAACATAAGCATATTCTACAACTGAATTAAATAAATGAAAAATATTAGAATGGACTACTTGTATCAGAGTGCTAATATCAGATATTGTAGATGCAGGATGATGTAATCCGATATTTGTTTTATCCGATATATCAATATCGGATCGGGACATCCCTACTGATTATGATTTTTATTGACATTATTATTGTTATTACTACTATTATTAGCAGCAGTAATACAACACTTTTGAGGAAAACTTTTTTTTACTCTCCAACTGATCTGGGATTATATGGAGCTGTTAGTGATCAGCAGGAGCATCTTTAACCCTTGTGGACGGTTGGGGTTGAAAACAGCCACTTTGAGTAAAATGTTCTCAGTTATTTGACCACAACTTTTCTTGTATTGAAGCAAATTGAATGAATTTTGGGCAGGAAGCTTATTTTTACATACATTATGTAAATACGATTTCAAATTTTTCAAAAGGTCAATAGGTCACTGTGGACAGATTTACTGTACACTCGTACTGTTATGGCTGTTTTCAGCCACTATACTTTTAACTGCCCTAAAACATATCAAATCAATTTTTTTCTTTACTTTTTCGGCTTATATATCTTCATTCACTTCTGCCCTGCTCAGAACTACCAAGCATTGGAAAATGAATAATATATTTAACCTCTTAATGGCCATTTAAAGAATTATGGGATGGATTATGGGAAGGGTACAGCATCAAATGACCTATTTTTCAATATAAAACATGATCAGAGACAGAGGATTTTTTACGTGGCATTATAGTCTTAGATATGTCAAAGATCAGTAGCATCATTGGTTTTTAATCATTTTTCATTTATTTTGTAGCATCAGTTTTTCCAAAAAGTTACACATGTACTCTTATGGCTGTTTTCAGCCACTATACTTTTAACTGCTCTAAAAATATATCAGATCAATATTTTTTCTACTTTTTTTGCTTAAATCTCCAAATCCGCTTCTGCCCTGCTCAAAACTACCAAGCATTTAACAAAAAATAAAAACTGTAACCCTTTGAGGGCCATTTAAAGAAATAAGGTCTCTTATCATGGGAGGGGTAAAACACGAATCAACCCATCTTCAATATAAAAAATATAAAGAAGTTTTATGTGCCCTAAAGGTGTTAAGATTTGTTATTTATTTTCCAGTGCTTGGTAGTTTTGAGCAGGGCAGAAGTGGATTAAGAGATTTATGTGAAAAAAGTAGAAAAAAATATTAATCTGATGTTTTTAGAGCAGTCAAAAAAGTTAGTGGCTGAAAACAGCCATAAGAGTAACAGTGTATAGTTTACTTTAACAGTCCACAAGGGTTAATAAAACAATAATAATAATTAAAATGCAGTAAATCCTAAATTAATCTTTCTGTTATTAATTCTGATTATTTTGTGTTGTTACCTTCTCCAGTCGAGTCCCCAGCGCTGAAACATCAGCCTCAAACAGCTCCAGCTTCTGCCTGAACACGTGCATAAACACATTTAACTTCATATTACCAACATATCAGTGGGACTTCTGCACATGCGCACTGCACGCTCTCTTACCTGAACTCAGGTGAGTCCTGGACACACTCCTCAAAGTCCAGCAGCGCCTCCATGTCTGTCTCTGAGTTACTGTTAATAAAGTTTACCGGCTCCTCTCCATGTTCTTAGCATGTTTTTAGCATGTTTTTAGCATGTTGCATGTTACCTGCGCGCGGCTCCTCTCTGATCATTCATTGGTCTCCTCCTAAGACGCCGTCACCTGCCCATCACCGACGCTCCGCTCACGCGCCCCCCATGTTTCCGGTGTGCAGGTAAATCCGTCAGTATCGCAGGTGTTCGTCGTGTTTGTTGTGTTTCAGGTGTAACAGCTGTCTCCGCATCCTGCAGACGCTGCCGCTGTTTCCAACCAACTGACCGTTTCCGCCAAACATCCGGGTTGTCTGGCTGGGGTCCAAAATGGCGGAGAAACAGCGACACCCGGCGGCGTGGGGGAGGTACTGCAGGAAGGGGGCGTTCAATACATCTTCATAAAATCTGTTTATATTAGAAATGCAGGAATAAACCTAGATTTTTAAAGTTAATCTGGCTTTAATAGAACATTTTAACTTCTTCTCTGAGAAAAAAATGACTCTTAAGTAAACCTATAATGTGGATGTCTAAAATTTAATCTGAGAACAGCGTCAAACATTTCTGACTTTCACTTCAAATTCCAACTTTCATCTTAAAATTCTCTCTTGGATCCCAAAATTACTTCTTTGAATTCTTCAATTTAATCTTAGTATTCTAAAATCAATCTCTAAATTCTGAGATTAAAGTCAGAATTCCAAGATTTAATTAAGTTAACCTGATTGTTATCTCAGAGTTTGACTTTCATTTCAGAATTCTCACCTTAATTTAAGTTCTGACTTTAAGAATAAATCATATATAAATTGAACAATCCTGTCTTTTTTTTAAAAATCTGGCTTTAATTCAGAATTCTGAAATTGAAGTAAGACTTATGAGATACTGTCAGGATGCTATGGTTAACTAGTCTTTAATCTCAGTTTTGTTTTTTCTCGTAGAAATCTTAATTCTTGGCAATCAAACTTTATTTAGATAAACTCAGAATTACCAATGTTAATCAAAGAATCCTGACATTCCTTAAAAAATCTGACTATCCTCAAATTTCTGACATCTATACTGTCTCTCGCCTCTTAACTGGAGCACGTAAGAGGGAGCACATTACTCCCATCCTGGCCTCCCTGCACTGGCTGCCCGTGCATTTTAGAGTTCATTTTAAGATTCTTTTATTTGTTTTTAAATCTTTACATGGTCTGGCCCCATCTTACCTCTCTGAGCTTCTTCACCCCTACACTCCTGCTCGGTGCCTCAGGTCAGCTGATCAGCTGCTCCTGGAGGTACTGAGGTCCAAACAGAAGCTCAGGGGGGATAGAGCTTTTTCTGTGGCGGCCCCCAAAGGTGGAACGAGCTTCCTGTCCACATCAGACAAAGCTCCTCACTGTCCATTTTTAAAACTCGTCTTAAAACCCATTTTTATTCCTTGGCTTTTGATCCTGCATGAGACTCAGCTCCTGTTGTGTTTTATGGTTTGCTTTTACTTATTGTTTTTTAACAACATTGAAACAATTGTTTTAGTATTTATATCTGCTTTATTTTATCCATTGTTTTTCATTAATTTCTGTCTGTTTTGTTTTGTTTATTTGTGTACAGCACTTTGTTTCAGCTGTTGTTGTTTTTAAAGTGCTTTATAAATAAAGATGAGTTGAGTTGAGAATTTATCTCACGATTCTGCCGAGAATCCAGAATTCAGACTTTTTAAAACACTGACGTTAATCTCATCATTTGGAGATTTGAAGCCAAAATCTTGATGAAAAGTAGGAAATCTGAAATAGCTGACAATATTTTGATACAAAGATAGATTGTAACTACTGACTTTATCTCATATGTTTGATTTGAAAGTTAGAATGCTGAGAAATAAAATCTTAATTTCGTCATGCCAGAATCCTGAGATTAAAGAAAATATACTTAAATTATTCTCAGAATGTTTTTAATGTCAAAACCGTGATTTTTGGGAATTCTGACAGGAATATCAAATTTACCAGATAAGTCAAAATACATCTATTTAACCCTATAAAGCCAATTGTATCATATTTGATACATACTTTTATAATACCTCTTTCTACTCAATATGATCAACAAATTATTAAAAAACATCTGAGGACAATCAGATAAATGATAAAAATGTCCTCAAATGGATTATCAGTTGCCAAAAACACCTAATGTATCAAATGAGATACTAGAAAATCGATATGTTGAATTTTATGGACATTTTGATTTTTATGGATTTTAGCAGAAAGTGAAACAAACATTTCAGCTTCAAAAAATTATAATTTTCTGTCTATAATCTATTGTCTTGGGCCTTAAAGGGTTAAGAATTCTAATTCCGACTTAAACCTGGATTTCTGATTTGTGGTTTTAATCTAATATCTGAAATTAAGTCTGAATTATACAGAAGTTAATTTAAGAATTCTGACATTTGTTCAAAAGTATGATTTTTATCATCATGTTACTTACTGTTACTGGACTCAATCTCCTCCCTTCATTTGTTCATATCTGATATTTAATATTTAACATACATTTATTTTTATACCACCCTACATCTTGCACGACTTCTATTGTAATTGATTAAATTTTTCTACAATAACTTGCACCTTATCATCTATTTTTTATTGTTCATAGTGTACTTGAAAACAGCTGACTGTAGCCTATGCAATGAAATCTCCTGTTACACCTGCTGCAAACTGAATAACCATAAAGTCAAAGTCTATATCTAAATCTTAATTCTGCCTTTTTCTAAAGACTTAGTCTCTGGTTGAGTTCTTAGAATTTTGACTAACTTTCAGAAGTCTGACTTCTCTGTAGAACTAAAAAAATGGGTAAGTAGTTGTTTGTATTAATAAGCAGTTCACCGGTGTACTGAATAAAATGTCCAGTTAGTGAATTTGGTGACGTCTTCTTTCTGATCACAAAAGCTGAACATGATCCAAACTGAACTTTTTAATCATATCATGAGCATAACGGTGCAGTTTTGTCAGTTTGTAGACACCAGTGAAGGATCATTTCTTACTGATGCACCATCACGTGATAAAAACACAACTCTTTCATTTCTGCACGTTTACAGTTTGGATCATAACACTGATGAAGCCCCCATAAACCACAACACGATAAATAAAATAAAATAAAGCAAAAAGAAAAGTTTCCACTCAGCAGAGGTAAAGAAAAAAAACATTTTATTCCAAAAACAGACGGACAAAGGGAGACGCTCGTGTTGGCTCGACCTCAGAAGCCGATGGAGAGCAGGATCACGGTGACGTTATCGCCGCTGCCTCGCCGCACTGCCTCGCTCGCCAGCTGCTGGCAGGCGGCTTCAAACTTCAGCTCCTCGTCCGTCAGGCCGTCCTTCAGCTCGACCGTCCCATCCTGCACAGAGAGAGACGTTAAAGCACATTTAAATATCTGCACTTATCACTGAAGAGCTCTTTTACTGTCCTGCTGGAATATTTTATTTTTATTACAACATACAGAACAGACCTTAAATCTGATATTTGAATTCTGAGAAATAAGTTCAAAAGTCAAATTCAAATTTATTGTCGTTCAGTTAATACCAATGCATCAACAGAACGAGAAGATGTTTCTCCAGGATCACAACAAATTACACACATTCATTTATAAAACCCACTGAAATTTTTTAAACAAAAATTATAATAAATAAATGAATATAAAATAAAAATGTAAAATAATAATATTAACTATTATTATACAATAATTATAGTTAAAAATAAAACAAAAATAATTCAAATAAAATCTGAATTCAGAATCCTGAGACTCAACTTTAATTATATTAGATAATATTGTGATTTTCACCAAGAGCCTGGGTAATCCTGACTTACTTGATGGTTTATTTATAGACATGAAGATCAGAGTTTTATCTCAGAAACATTAAATAAAGAAATGAGAGAAACCTGCAGGACGTCGAGGACGAACTTCACAGCTTCATCAGCAGAAAACACTTTGAACAAACCGTCACAGGCGAGGATGATGAACCTGCAGAGAGACGAAGATCAGCGTGAACTTATCTAAATCAGAATCAGAAAGCCCTTTATTCTCATTATATGATATGACTGTATGATATGATTAGATGATAAGTCTTCCTACCTGTCATTGGCTGTGAGCTGGATCCTCCTCAGGTCGGGGGTAGAGATGACGCCGCAGCGTTTGTACTGACCGTCCCCGATGGAGCGGGACACCTCCAGCACGCCCAGCACCCGGCCGTCCCTGAGACAAACACAAAACTCAACGATTAGGAACGAGCAGGACGGTTTTTAGAATCTTTAACTATTGAAAAAACACTTTACATCCTAGTTTGTCCCTTACTATCAATCAATCAATCAATCAATCTATATATAAATGTATATAAATGACCAACAAAAACTGTTAAGCGCACTCTTACAAATTCTGACCGCATGTGTGGCCAAATTGGTCGAACTCTGGAGCACTGTTATTGGTAAAAAGTAACGGCGTTACTAATGGCGTTATTTGTAACGGCGTTACTCCCCACACAGGTTATAACAGATCGATGCACTGCTACCTCCTCGGTCCTCACAGGCTCAGGTGTGTCGTACCTGACGGTGCCTCCCGCTCTCTGGATCCTCATCCTCTCCTCGTAGATGGTCGGGTTGTGCTCTTTACTCAACGACAGGGTCAGCGACTTCTTCTGTCCGTCTGCTCCCGAAGAGGCCTCCGTCCGACACATCACGGCCTGGACAGAAGGACGAAAACATCATCAACACAAGGCAGGGACACGTTCATCAGAGATATTAAACTAATGTCCTCGCAGCAGGGCAATTAATCAAGCTACAGTTTAATTAATGCACAATTACGGCTCCTTAACAGCTTTGAAAACTGATCAGGATTCAAAGATGACCTGTTCTTTCCATTTTTAATAGTTTTCAGGTCTGTGTATTTTCACGAAATCAAACAATGGTTTGATTTATTTATAGGAAATATGATTTTGTTTGAAAGTAAAAACAAACATTTTTAAAAGTTTTCCTTTGTGATTTAATATTTCATGCATGAAAGGGTTAACTACGGGGCTGGGACAACACGCTTTTCTCCTGATTATTTTAAAGTGCCGATTCAATTTAGTTTGTGATTCTATGATACTGCCGATTTTTTTCAATCTTTAGGTATCTTTTTTAACACCAGTGAAAAAGATGAACAATGATGATGCCTACAGACTATATCAGGAAAAATACACATCACACGTGAGTCTGTTTTTAGGATTTATTCAGCAATATATTTTAACCAGCTGTTTATACTCTCTCTTCAAAAGCTGTGGCTCATTAACACAGACTAAAATGAAACACTTAAATTTGGAAAAACAGCGATTTTTGAACTGAAAAATTTCTTTAAAAATAGTCAAACAAAAAATCCAGATACTAATGTGAAGCGATTTTTTTCTCCAACCCGTAGTTAACTACATAATCAACAGTTTATGACTCATGACAGTTTATGACTTTTGAGGGTTTTTTAGAGAGGGGAAAATCAATAAAAATCATAAATCAAGTGTTGTAGAAAAAGACTGGACGTGATAACCTCCTCGGATAACCTAGCCACCACCTGGCGTAGGCTTCATGTATTTAAATGATATAAATATGACCCGGCGTACCCTGCTGTCTCCCAGGTTGGCCACGTACACCATGTCGTCCACCACCAGCACGCAGGTGGCCGTCGATCCGTCCTTCCACGCCGGCTTCCTGATCAATGACACAGACAGAGAGCAACTAAGACGACAAAACAAAAAGCATCATCTGTTTCTTCAGATTAGAGGGCCATCGAAGGGCACAAAGCAGCAGCTTCAAACACGTCTGACATCTGATCAGGTCTCCCTGCAGAGTTTGTAATTAAAGCTGCGGAGCATAAACACTGAGGGTCTGATCACAGAGTCGCCTCTGCTGTTATTGTTCCACTTTGTTCTTTATTATGGGCTGCAGTCAGGTCTGATTATGGAAACACAAATCCAAGCTGTCCTCAGAAATGTGAACAGAGTGCTGCTGAAGTTTGTCCTTCTTCAAAACAAGCTCAAACTTTTTATTTTTCTAAAGCTCTCGTTAATGCAGGGGTCAGAATACTCAATCAATTACAAAAATCAAAATAATGATTCTCCAGAAAGTTTTATTCTTGTCCTCCTACGATTGTTATCCACATCAGATAATTTGACCAATGAGAGCACAGACAGCTCTGCATGTGTGACGATCATTGACGTAAACAAACTAAGGTTGATGATTTTAGAGCTACGAGACAGAAAAACAGCATCATCATGATGAAGAGGAGCTACAGACTGAAACAGACGAACATGGAGAGAGAGTCTGTTCAAACCAACATCACCAACATCACATCTGTAGATACAAACTAAAGTCCTGCTCTCTTAAAACAGTCTGTCTGTTTGTGATCTTCTTCCATCATCATACGAGATGCTACATGCAGTCGGTTTCACTCGTGTAGTCTGTCGTGATCATTGGAAACTAGGGGTGTCCCAATCCGATATTGATATCGGTCCAATATCAGCAAAAAAACAAATATCCGATTATATCCGCCTGCATCTAAAATATCCGATATAAGCACTCCAATACAAGCAGTCCATTCTAATTTACTTTTACCTCCACCAGGAGGTTATGTTATTGCTGGAGTCTGTTTATTTATTTGTTAGCTTGTTTGTTTGTTTCTCTGTTAGCAGCGTAATTCAGAAAGTTATGGACGGATTTCAATGAAATTTTCAGGAAATGTCCGGATTGGGACAAAGAACAAAGTGAGTAGATTTTGGGAGTGTTTTGGATCACTGTCTGGATCCACCATGATGAAAAATGTGATTTTCGTGAATAACTACTGAACTAAAATAGATATAATGAATCCAGTTGCTAATGGTATGTTTTCATGGTCAAGGAATCTAAATATTTACATGAAATAAAGGTAGGACTAATATTTATGGTCTAATCACAATATGGGAGAGGACTGTGGCACTGGCAGAGGTCTGCGCTCTCCAAGTGCTTTCCTAGTTTATTTATTTAATTTAGTTGGAGAATATGCTTATGTTCTACTTAAACGCAGTGGTTGTGCTGCCTTAAAGGAACATTACACCCAAACAACGATTTGGCCTCATTTTCTACTCACCCTCATGCTGAACAACACTCTGGAGCACTTTTTTGATGTCTCAAATGCAGCTGGAGGTCCGGGGGGATTTTCACTGTCAACAAACGTCCATCTAACAGGGGACGGAACCCGTGAAAAAAGGTCCATAAAGTCCACAAAAAGCGTGCCTATTTTCCTTCATACTGCTCGTCGCTGTAATCTAAGTGTCCTGAAGCGAATGCGTCCATAATTAATTTGAAGCGAGGTCATTTAGTACATTTTTGAGCCTAAACAGTGCTATAAGCGTACTTCCGCAGTGCTGCGTCTGGCGCTCCTGCACTATGTAATCCGTCTGGATTGGTCTGCATGACTTCGTACTGCAGGAAGCGTGCGTAGGCGTGCACTGGCGATATAGCACTGTTTAAAATTATAAATATGCTAAAAAAATGATTTAAAAAAAAAAAAGTTAAAAAATGTCATTAAAAAGTTATAAATATGCTAAAAAGTGATTTAAATAAGTTAAAGTTAAAAAGGTAAAAAGATTTCATATTTGTGTCAGTTCATAGTGTTTGCTGCCATCTGGTGGGCATAACTGAACTTCAGATATCAGGTTTAAAGGATAAGTTTGGTTTCTACAGCTTTCACATTGTTTATAGAATGAAGTAGAACAATAAACTCACCCAGAAGGCTTTCCTGATCTAAACAGTGCTTCAGGAGATATTTAGATCCAAAATTGAGCGGCGGACATTGTAGTATATTCTGAAGTTTAAGGTTACATTTATTGAACCTATTGGTTAATAACAAATGGGTCAGTTTTTCTCATACCTACTATTGCTGACTACTGTTCTCTGTTTGAGTAATCTGACCTGATCAAGACTTTTCTTACAGTCCATACTACAAAATAAGTCATAAAAGTCTGTTTGATTCCTGCTGATATCGTATCAGATCGATATCGGTATGAGCCAATACTCAAGGCTGCAATATAGGTATAACATCAGAGGTGAAAAAGTTGTATCTGGACATCCCTAATGGAAACATCCCTGCGTGAACTGATGGTTCTAACATACTGATAGAAAAATTGTGCAGTCTGACCTCAGCAGAAGACTTACTGGCTGGAAGCTTTCTTCAGAAAATCCTCATCGGTCTGCCTGAAAGTGTCCACGAGACATTTCTTCATCAGCTTGTCAAAATTTTCGGCATCTCCTGGAAAAGACGACCAAGTTTAAACCGATCTAAGCGATTTTTTTATCAACAGCACAACCTGTTGGTACAGGAAACACTAAACATGGACTCAAACTGGATCATCAAACAGTTCTGTTAAGCAAAGGGTGACGTTAAAACCACATAATCTCGACCTTTAAAGCTCTGGTCACTTCTTACTTCAGACTGGAATTAGTAAAACTTTAAAGGTCATCCTTGAAAAACATTTTCATACGATGTTAAAACCAAAAGACCTCCAAAACAGTAGGGATGGGAGAAAAAAATCACTTCTCATAAGTATGGGGATATTTGTTTGATGATTTTTTAATTGATTTTTTTATGCTCCAAAATCATTTGTTTTCCAAATTTAAAAGCTTCATGTTAGTCTGTGTTAATAATCCACTTTTAAAGTCAGTCCAGTCTTTTGAAGAGAGAGTATAAACAGCTGGTTAAAATATATTACTGAATAAATCCTAAAAACAGACTCACATGTGATGTGTATTTTTCCTGATATAGTCTGTAGGCATCATCATTATTCATCTTTTTTGCTGGAGTTAAAAAAGCTAACTAAAGATTGCAAAAATTGGCAATATCGTAGAATCGCAAATTAAATCGAATCAGCAGCTAAAAAAATTGTAAAAAAAAAAAATAAATAAAAATTTCAGGTGAGTTAGCATGTTTGACGTGCTGTCGGGAAATACCCGACCTCAGTTGAACAGTATCGACACACCGCCGTCGTTTTATCCACCTGTCTTTCTCCATTGCAATATTTCAGCAGGAAGTCAAAGTGTTCCCAAACAGGAGATTTCAGAGACGGGGGAGGGTCTCCAAGCTCCGGTTGTTTGCTAGCAGTAGCTATAATGCACAATTCAGACACAAGCTCCTGTGGTTACGGAAGCGCTTTGATATTCATCTTCTGATTGGCTCGCCATGAGACGTCTCGTCCACATGATATGCACATGATCACAAGAGCACCAATCACAGACCACTTTCCTCATGAATATTAAAAAGCCTTCCCTAACCACACCAATCGTAGACGAGTACCCCCGCGAATATTAAAGAGCCATGTGCAGCGGCTAACGTAAACTTATGCTGCGTTCGAGGCAGCCCGTAACTCGTATATTTCCCAGTTGAAATCTCCGAGTTCCGACCTGAAGTCGTTCTAGGCAAAATATGACTTCAGTTTGAGTGCCAGGAGTTCTTGTATGTAAATTAACCAACATGGTAGCCATCATAATATTCATTCTTTATCTACTTTCTCATTTGAGTGAAACAAAAGCGGGGAAACAGCGCATAATGTAAGAGAAGTTTACTTTACAGTGTTTGTCATTATTAAGAGGCTGCCTTATTGGTTAGGCAGTGATGCGACGTCACAAGTCGTAACTCGGAGTACATCGATCTGGTATGAGTTCACGGGTCGTAAGTTACGAGTTCGACTGCCGTTCCAGTGCATTTTCACGAGTTACAGGTGGGAAAAACACGAGTTACGGGTTGCCTCGAACGCAGCATTACTGTACTCGTTTGAGTACAGCACTGTACTGAACCGAACGTTCTTTTTGAGCGGTTCGGCAGGGATACATGTACCATTACACCCCTAAAAAATATTTATAAAAAAAAAAAAAACATTTTTTGTTTCTTTCTGGAAAAATTCAAGCAGAACTCTCTACATTTTCCCATTCAAAGAAATCCACACAAATCAACCAAAGTTTGAATCAAAGTGAAACAGATTTGGATATTTGATCATTCATTTGTTTGGTGTGTGTAAAAATGTCTTATATGAGCGTAGCTGAATATTTTCTGTTTAATTTGATGACTATACTTCTGCATGAATAGTTCACTTTTTTTTGTTTTAGTTGAAGAGCGTGAAACATCCAAACTCACCACTGGGAAACTTCTTGGCCAGGTTGTGGTGCAGATTCTCTGCAGCAAACCGAGAAGCTCGAGCTCCTCCGTGACCGTCAAACACGGCGAAGTACGACACTCTGGACCTGAGGGACGACATGAACATTTATGAGCATGCACACCTGGCTGTAAAGTTTATTTAAATAAAGCTTCATCTGAAGTCTTACACATGTCCAGGTAACGCAGAGAGGCACACGCTCATGTCCGGCAGCAGCACGTGAGCGTCCTGCATCTCCTCCCGCTCTCCTCGCCGAGCCGCCACGAATCCTCTGAGCACAGGGAGGCCTGGACCACAACACACATGTCAGCGCTCACACTCACAGCGGGCTGAACCGCAGGGCTTGGATTGAGGAGAAAGAGCAAACAAACATGGTGGTGGAAGAGCTGAAAACCTTCTTTGCAAACTTTCTTGATCTGGCCCCGCTCCTCGCCCTCGCTCTTCTCTTCGTTGTTGTTGTGGCCATCGTCCTCTCCAAGCTTTCGTTTTAATCTCTTCTCCTCCTTGTGTTCTTCTTCTTTGGTGGTCTTTGGCGAGGCTGCTGAAACAGGAGCTGGAAGAAACAATTAAAAAATACAAACTGAAAAATACATTCACCTCCAACTTCATTAAGAACACACAGGGCTGGGAAATATTTAAGTAAATTAATTTGAATTATTTTCTGCAGAATATTTAAAATTTTTAAAAATCCAGATTTTTCTTGACTTAATCCACATGTAAATTCTTGCAAATAAAAATAGTCAAATTTACAGTTTTCAAATTCAAGTACAAATTTATTGTCATTCAGTTAATACCAATTTATCAACAGAACGAGAAGGCATTTCCAAAGGATCACAAGTCACATTCACTCATTTATGCATTCACTGAAAATAAATTAAAGCATAAAATAAAAACAAATAAATAAATAATGATAATAATAATAAAAATAAAAATTAATAATAATTATAATAATGATGATTAAAATAGTTCAAGACTGTGGCAGAGATGTTCAACAGCTGTACAGTTTGTGGCAGCTTTTTTCAAGATGTTTTTTGCTAATGTTTAGGCTGATTTTTTTTTAATGAGATTAAATATTGATCAGTTCTGTGTTTATGAGTTTTTTTTAATTTATTTTATTTTATTTTTTTAATGCGTTTTATGTTAATATCCTGTGAAAACAGCTCACCCTGAAGTGTTTATGCAGATAATCATAATCACATTTTATAACCCCATGGGGGAATTCTGTTTGCTTCGGAAATTTATTTTGACGACATAAAGGCAAAAGTTGATTCATTTTATTTTTGTGTCACTTGGAGGGTTTCTTTTTTTGAGAGGAGAAAAAAATTGCTTAAAATCCTAAATTGAATGTTGAGGGAAAGAAATTGGGATTTTATTCTTAGGACAGATCACTCAGTACCCAAGTTTCATTAAATCTAAAGCCTATTTTAACTTCTTTTAAAATATTTTTCCTACATTTTGACCTTCATACTCAAACTTTTAGTCCTGGTATATACAGTGCCCTGCATAAATGTGTACACTCCTTATTAAAAGTAAAGTATTAACCAATATCCAAATGAACAGAAGAACAATTTCAAAAGTTCTGACAAAGCTGAATTTACCATAAGATGAAACTAAGTGTACTGTAACTTTACTCTTGATATTTTTAGAGTATTTTCCTACATTTTGACTTGACCCGTGAAAATCAAGGCCTATTTCAAGTGACCTCACTATGTTTTGATGGTTTTCCCAACATTTTGAAGTCTGCTTCTTTTCTAACAATATTTTATTTTATTCCACTATTTAGATTAAACCTATGGTGTATTCTGGTTGGGGATGCAGGATACTGGATTTTTGCTGATATTAATAATAAAATGAAATTGAATTCTAGGATATTATAAAATTGTAGTGCAGGACTAATCAAATGAATACACTAAGAAGTGAAGATTTGTAAATCCACATTTTTATTGGTGACTAAATCAAACCAAAGTCAGGGCAACTTGTCCAGAAAATTCTAAGCTCAATCAGGCAACTCAAATTACACTTTAAGTGTGTTTCATAAATCAAATTCAAAATAAGAAAAAGGTCGAGGACATCCAGCAAAACAATTAGGCCTGATGCATTATTAAAGAATGTAGTACAAATATAGATAAATAAATTCAAAAATAAAATCAGACTAAGTCTTTAATATGCCATTCCTGTTGTCACCTGGGCTTTGTTTGGTTTGACTAGAGACGCATGTGTGAAGTGACACGTGCCACTGCCATGTACGGGTCCTCCAGCTGGACAATATTAAAATGTTTGTGTGCTATGATTAATCTGTGATTAATTTTTATAACGCATTAATTTGCGGTGTAATTAATTAATCTAATTAATGCACTAAAGTGACAGCCCTAATATATATATGTATATACACATACACACATATATACATACACATACATACACCCATATATACATACATGCATCACATAATAGGAAGCACTATATATCGTTCATCCACATTATCGTTAGATTTGCATCTCTCCACCATATACAGATATATTTCTTATTCATTATCGCAGATACTGATACCGATACTTCAAGAGTTAAGCTCTGTGCTTAATAAAAACTGATTTCTTTAGTTCAGTGTAACAGCATATTATCACAGGAAAAGATGTAAAACAGAAAAACAGCTTTCAACTCTGGCAAAAATGAAACCCTCGATACTTTAATGTACCCAAGCAGTGATGAGAAGGTGCATCAGTTTTGAACATTTGTATCATTTGCAGATATTCCAGCCTGTAAATATCTGCAAAAATTTCAACACCAGCTGATATCAAACCGATAATATTGTACATCCCTAATTTTGGACTCTTTTGTTCCCTTCATGCCCACAGTGGACCATCTTCTGATGGAGACTCAAGAGGCTCAGATTATCAGCCTCAGTCACCAGATCTCAGTCCAACAGAGCAGGATGTGGTGGAGCAGGAGATTCTCCTCATGGAGACATGGACCAACATCTCTGGGATGTTATAACACCTTATATCTCACCTGTGTGACCTTCAGGTGTCTTTTATTTGAGGCAGAAATGATCCAGGACAGGACATTAAAGTCTAAATGTTTGACCAAAGTCTTAAGTTTAACAAAAACCGAATCAAATATTTAAAAAATAAAACATCAGGCCTCCATTATATTGAATTATTGTTGATATCACTGATTTATAATATTGTATTTACACCTGTGTGCACTCACCTGGGGTCTGTGTGGGCTCCGGGAGGTCGTCAAATAAATCCATGCTGCTGTAATACCGCAGAAATAAATATGTATAAATAATAATAATATATATGGACTCTGCCAGGACGAGCTAATGCTAATCAGCTAACTACCTGCCTTTACCTGGCGCTCGGTGTCTCTGTGAGGGGATTCAAGGGTCAAAGGTCAGGCTGAAAACCCACCTGACTGTAGATAATTAATTTACGGGTCCACTTCGATTCACATTAACGACATTTAAGAGGAAAAACACTCATTATCCGCCCCTGCATGAGCGCTCAGTGGAGCTTCTCCATCCGGCGGCAAGCCCGCGAATACTATCACGTACTTCCGGTCACAGCTTTTCAGAATAAAAGCTCCAAACTTACGGAGGGATACGGAAAAGAAACAAAATACTGAAGTCTGCAGAGTCAGCTGTTAAGATAAAGATTTCATGAATTATCTGATGTTGTAAATGTGATTAAAAGTAATGTAAAAATTACCAAATCAATAACAGTATCAGTTTTTGCAGACATTTATGGCCAATATTTTGATCATGAAAATGTCACATATTGGATGCAATATTGGCAAAATGCACAATGTACCATGAATGTTTACTGCATCATAAAAAATGTCCACTTTTAGGAATCCAAAGTGTATTTTTGAAAAGAAAAACATGTTTTTCTTGCTTCACCCCTGTGGACTTTAATCAGGTCAGTTTTACTAAAGCAGAGCTCTTGATACAAATATTTACACATCCGATATCAGCAACATCCAGTGTCTCCCTGAAAGACACATGAACAAATGCAACATCTAAAATGGGGGATAAACAAGCAGCAGGGTCAACATGTAACTTTCCCACTCTTTAGATGAGTCAGCCTGTGAAACTAAAATATACTTTAAAATATGTATTTAGAAAGAAAACATGAACGACCACCATAAACATGTTAAATGTAGTTTTACTTTCTTAAAAACAGAGCTATAATTGGCATAATGAAGCGCTAAAGCTCAATTCTGTGACTTGAACATTTCAAACTGCCTTATTGTACATAAACAATTTTTCTTTTATAATTATTTAAATTTTAATAATTCTGTTCTTAGTGTGTTGGGCCAGGTGCAACATAGTTTTATTAGAATGTGGCATGTAGTGTGAACAATAATTAAGAAATCTTGAATAATAATTCCTGCGAGACCCTCCTTTGTGTATAAAATTAAAATTGTTATTCGATATACTTTAATGATCAGAAAATACTTTGAAAAGCAAGTATATATTGTTTGAATTCCAACGGTCTGGCTCTCTTGTATTGAAGATAAGTTACCTTAATCGTCATTGGCTTATCCCTAAACTATAGGCAACTCTTAACATTGACACCATGGTGTTTGGAAATTGATCAAAAATAATTTAAGATGGACAAACATTTATCATTTAATTATCAGTACAACTGAAATGTCAAACATATGGAGTTGTGAGAGTGCCAAATTACAAATATAATGCATAAAAGAAAAAGTAAATAAAAGTGGAAATATAAAGATGAATATATAAAATTTAAAAAAAATAGTGTTGCTACATAAAGCAATAATAACCGGAAATGAATCCATAACAAAAAAGGAAATTAAGTTGAAATATGAAGAAAAGTTAATTAATATTTTTTTTAATGAGATGAAATATGCTTATTTATAAATAAAAATCAATTAATGTGGCTGATAAAAGCAGAAATTTAGAGACAAATAAATTGAATAATTAAAATAAATAAATAAAGAACATTAATTTTATGATATGATATTACATTGTCATTTATTTTGAGATCAACTTAACTGTTGCTTTTCTTCATTTTTCTTTTACAACACGTGATAAGCTTTGAACAGCGACGCTTTTATTTTGTAGTTTCACAGACAGAACGTTCTGCTTCCTCCCTGAATTTTCAGCCAATAGGAGTGGAGATGCCGCCGCTCTCTGCTCTGATTGGCTGACAGTTGAATAAGTCCAGAGGCCGGTCGCTAAGGGGTCAGTGCAGTCCCCTACCTGAGCACCGTTGACATGGACTTTCAACCGTTATAACTACTTTATTACTTTCAATATCAAAAATTCTTCTTCTAAATTATTTTATCATCTCTGGACCATCATGCGGCTCTGCCTCTGGCTCCTCTGGACCACCGGGATCTTCACCCTTCACGCCACCGCGGCTCAGCATCCCCCTGCCCGGGAGGAGGACCGGAGGAGGCGGCAGAGCTCCGAGAGACCGAGCCGAGCCGAGCCGAAAAGGCCGGCGGCAGTGAGGGGAGCTGGGGCGAAGCTCGGCGGCAAGAGGGCCCCTCTGACCGGGTAAGGAACGGCCAGGGCCGGCTTTAGTAACTCTGGGGCCCCGGTTAAAGAATAACATGAGGCCCCTTAACCTTTGGGAAATAATAAATTAAAGTGTGTGAACAAAATATTAAAGGCTTTTTAGAACAACATGAGGCCCATTTACCTGTGAGAAATAATTAAAGTGTGTGAATAAAATACTAAAGGCCTGTATAGGCTGTTGAAGCACAAAAGTAAAATTACACTCATATAGGCTATAACTGAGAGAGACTGAAAGAGAACATTTTAACACTGAAAAGTAAGGATGCTCGATATCTGATATGCCAATATTTCTGAAGTCACTATAACTATAAGAAAAAGATATTTTCATCAAGAGTACAGAGGCTTTACATTGTGAAAACTGACCTGTTTGTTTCATTGTGAGAGTCTGTCTTTGTAAAGAGAATATATAAAATGAGAAAACAACATTAACTCTTTAAAAGAATTAAACTCTTGTTAAATGCACTCAAGATATTTGGTTTATTTGTATATTTATATTGCAGATATGAATGGTCATATATATGTGCTGCAAAAAAATTCAATATTGGCCATGTATGAAATTTAACTGAAATTTCAGTAAAGTTAACACAAAATTTGGTCTGTAACTTTTCCAGTTATCTTTCTTACAGACAAATTTCAACAAAAACAAAACCTTCTAGTTGAGGCAATATTAAATATAATGGAGAGATGGAAAGTTAAATTACTGTGTGTTTGCTGCCAACTAGTGGCTTAAGGTGGAATAACAGAAAACAAATATCCTTAAATTCTATAGGTTATCAACTAAGATAATATCAATATTGTATTATGTAATAATGACACAATATGTAGAGTATATCGTTGTTTTTTTAATATTTTTTTCTCACTCGCTCTTGTTGTTTAAATTACGGTTACTTGTTAAATTTTCTTGACGAGTTTGACCCACCTGTCCAAATAATGACCACCGTTATGGACACTGTGGACTGCACTGGGCTAGGTACCTTATTTTACTCTTTCTGACTCAAACATGAAGTGATTTAAGAATTCTGGAAATAAAATTGTTGCTGGACTCTTATGCATCAAGCAGATAAAACATGATATATACTGTATATATATATATATATATATATATATATATATATATATATATATATATATATATATATATATATATATATATATATATATATATATATATATCTGTTTTCTTACTGACAGTCTGTCTGTTCCTTGGATTTGTCACCATTTCTATTATTTTCTACATTTTCTGACAAAGTAATCAGCCTTTTTCATTCATGCTTTGTGTACCAGATTACAGAAGTAAAGAATAATTATTTAAACATTTCAAGCAGGAAATATAGACTGATTTTATGTTTGTTCAGTGGTGTCAAGTTTGGTAGGTATAGATATTTTAAAAAGATGAATTCAATTTTTCATGCAAGAGAGAACTTTCTTGATTCAGAAAAAAACTTGAGATTGTCCATAATTCACAAGCTATAAGAATATATAGCTTTTTAAGTTTTTATTTATTGATATCTAGAGTTTTGAACACAAATGCAATAATAATGTTTTGATTTAACAAGCTAAGCAGAAAAATAATGGCAGATAAAGGTTTATTTTGGATGTAATTCATAATTTTTATCAGTTATTGTATATGACAATCCTAAAGACAATTTCTGTTGGTTCAAAAATCTATGCTTAATTCTACTGTAAAATGTTATTTATAGAAAAATTTCAACCAATTATTTTTGTAGATTCATAGCTAATACACCCCCCACCCCCAAAATTTATATATAAATAAATAAATACAGGTATGTAAAAGTATTTTTGACTTACTTTTTTAACCAAAACATTGCACTGTAACTTCATAAAATCATCTGAAACCTTTTTAACGAGTTCACCTGTGCAACAAAAGGCTTTTTTCTAGAATTTTGATCATGTTTATTATATTATAATGGTATATTTATTAAGTAGGGCTGGGACAACACGCTTTTCTCCTGATTCAATTTTTTACAATTTTTTTTAGGTGTCGATTTCGATTTAAATTGCGATTCTACGATATTGCCAATTTTTGCAATCTTTAGATAACTTTCTTAACACCAGTGAAAAAGATGAACAATGATGATGCCTACAGACTATATCAGGAAATATATACATCACATGTGAGTCTGTTTTTAGGATTTGTTCAGCAATATATTTTAACCAGCTGTTTATACTCTCTCTACAAAAGACTGGACTGACTTTCAAAGTGGCTTACTGACACAGACTAAAATGAAGCATTTAAATTTGAAAAAAATTGATTAAAAATTGTGAAACAAAAAACCCTGATACTTATGGCTGGGTGATTTGTGTACATTAATGAGGAAAAAATGAATTTAAATGATTTTAGGTAATGACTGTAAAACTTTAAAGGGGGTCTGAATACTTTCCGTACATTTGGTCAAGAGGGCTGTTTGTGGTTTTAACTTTTCAACTTTAACCAGATTAAACTTTGATGATGTGCCTTTCTTTTCCTCATCCATGTGTTTACAGTTGCTCCTCTGGTTTTTATAACTAGTGAAAAATCAAAAATTGTGACGAGCAACCCAAGAGACAGAAGAAGTAAAACAGGAGGAGGTTTATGGTGACTGTGTTTTTGGCCTTTCTTTTATTGTTATCTGCGGTTTTTGGAAAAAAAAATCAATTTCTGAACAAAACAATCAATGAAAAAATCCTCAAACAAAAAATCCCGATACTAATGTGAATTGACTTTTTCTCCAACGCCATATTATTAAGTATCATCGGTGCTGCTGTGTAGATCCTAAATTATTTTATTACCTTTGTTTTAGGGGTGGGCGACATGGCAAAAATATCATATCACGATTTTTTAAAAATAAAATCAGGATCACGGTTTTATCACGGTTCTTTTTTACATTGATTTTTCTAGACTAATTTGCATGTTTGACGATTATTACCCTATGTTTAATATATAAAACATGTAAAACTCTAAAAGAAAAAAAAAGGACAATTAAAGCCAAAGAAACTTTCTGAACAGGTTTTAATTTAAATAGTGCAGTTTTTATAAAAATGTGCAAAAAATGTAAACATAAAAGGTAATGAACAACAATATCAACATTATCTCTTAAAGTGCAACAATTCAAAACGAATGTTTTCTAACTGCAATGTCTATAATACATAACCAAACAGGAGATCCCACCATGCACTGTGCTTAATGTGCTACGATTGGTTACTCGGGTGCACGTCAAAGTCTCTGCGCCCACACAGACGATCTGATGATCTTTCTGCTTTATGATGATATTAAACCGTTATAATCCTTAACGATTTAATATCATCATATTGCACACCCCTACTTTGTTCATTTTGATAAATCATAAACTTTTATTCACGTCACTTTCATCCATGAAACACGCGTGCAGAACACCTGTAGTCATGTCGGATACAGGTGTTTGGTCCCAGAGGTGAAGGCGGACATATCCAGCTGTTATCTACCTGTGAGTGTGTGTGACAGCCATAAAGCAGCCGACCAATCAGCAGCCGTCAGGTGTGCCGGCCTGCAGACACCTCAGGAATGTGTGAAATTCTGTGGGTGTGTGTGTGAGTGTGTGAGACCAGCCTCAAGTGCAAGTCTGCCTGACAGTCAACTGATGGATGCAGAGTCAACACACACACACACACACACACACACACACACACACACTCACAGTGTAATCCTAAACCCGGTGAACTGCCGTGTAAACCGTGAGTGAGTAAACAGAGCTTTAAGGAGCTCAGATGTTTGTATGAAGGTGTGAAGGTGGAAAGAGTTCCTCTTAAAGTTCCTCAGGCTCTCACGCTGAAGTTTAAGACCTTTTGAGGGTCGAGTTGAGCTCTCAGGTGTGCCGAATGTATTTACGCCTTTATCTTCAGGGTCTGCAGGTGGAGTTTTATCTCCTCACCTCGACATCCTCGCTGTGATGTTCTCATGTCCTTAACACAGAAATCCTGCGTGAATTACCCAACATGGACATATACAACAAAAAGTCTCCGCCTGGATTTAACTAAGCAAACCAGGTACGAGCCTCCTGTTGGATAATCACTGCGTGGATGATTATCTTTCAGCAGAAACAAGTTATTTAACTCCAGCTGATGACATGAGCAGCTTCTCATTTCTTCAACAACCATGTCAAAGACACATCCTGTGGTCGTGGAAAAGATGTTAGTCTGTTTAAGAAGGGTCAAATCATTGGCATCAAGCAGAGAAAACATCTAAGGAGATTGAAGAAACTACTAAAACTGGGTTAAGAACTGTCCAACACATTATTAAAAACTGGAAGGATAGTGGGGAACCATCGTCTTCAAGGAAGAAATGTGGTCAGAATAAAATCCTGAATGATGGTGATTGGTGAATCACTTAAACGTTTGGCCAAATCAAATCAAAGAAAAACAATAGTAGAACTCAGGGGTGTGTTTAATAGTGAAAGTAAGAGCATTTCCACACACACAATGTGAAGGGAACTCAAGGGATTGGGACTGAACAGCTGTGTAGCCTTAAGAAAACCACTAATCAGTAAGGCTAAGCAGAAAAAAGGCTTCAGTTTGCTAGGGAGCATAAAGATTGGACTGTGGAGGACTGGAAGAAGGTCATGTGGTCTGATGAGTCCAGATTGACCCTGTTCCAGAGTGATGGGAGCATCAGGGGAAGAAGAGAGGCAGGTGAAGTGATGCACCCATCATGCCTAGTGCCTACTGTCCAAGCCTGTGGGGGCAGTGCTGTGATCTGGGACAAATCTGTGACATTGGAGAAGCTTAAAGAAACAATGAGACAGAGAATGTGACTGTGATCAAAGATAAAGGAGGGACAATGAAATATTAGAGTGTGTGACTTTTTTTGGCAGCACATTTTTTTGGACAGGCAGTATGTATATATAATACGCAAAATATGAGATTTAAGTGCATTAAAACAATGAGACATACAACAAATTTAAAATGTGATAAAAGCTCAAGAGACTAAAAAGAGCCATCTGACTCTTACAACTACAACATTTAGATGAACTTCACCAGTTATGGTAAAGAATAGGGCTGGATTTAAAAAATCAATTTAATAATTTTAATAGATTTCCCTTTAAATGGTTCAAATTGATCCATAAAATCCAAAGATGGATCTTTTAACTTTGGTAGTTTCTTCTTCATCTGACGTGCAGAGAAGTAGTCTGTGGTATCAGCCCTGCTAGCCTTGCGTGATCAGCGTTAGCTTGCTTTCTACTGAACAAGATCTCTGAGATGTTACTGCAGCAGTCAAACAAACCTGGAGGAAGCAAACAGCACTATAGGGACACCACCGGAGAGTTTAAAAGCTGATGTGCGGACGGATTTAACAAGCATGAAGGAAAAGATGAGTTGGACTAAAACAAGTAATATGCAGAATATGCATTAATACATATCATTAATATATGATTAATGTAACTGCTTTGGCTTCAGTTCTTAATGTAAAACAATTTTTAATAACGTACCAGGTCAAAAGTTCACTTTAATATCAAATCAAATCGATCCAGAATATCTGAATCAATACCCAGCCCTAGTGGAGAAAGCTGTGATAATTAAGCAAAATTAGATTAATAAGAATACATAGATGATATCAACAATTAGTCAAGGCAACATAAAACATATGTACATCAGACATCTGAATATATCAACAACACATATTTAAATATCATCTCTAATGTTTGCATGAATACTTATTAAATGCACACTCTTGTATTTATAATCATATATCTCCTAATTAAGTTTAAACAAACAATAAGCTCCTCCACAAAATATCTGTTCTGAACTAAAATTTCATGTTTTTTACAATAACTAATTACATATGTTAATGATGATCATGGTAACAAATTATTTAAGTATAAAACCAAGTTATCATTCAATCACTTGTATTAATCTAATAATACTTCTCTATAATGTGATTTAAATATTTGCCTGTTATTGTGCATTTTTATTAAAAGAAAAATTGGTTGTTTGCATAAGAAACAATTAAGCATTTAATATTTATTTAGGATGGCTTTTAATACCCAGTAGTGTGGTGACACTTTTACTTTTACTCTGTTTTACTTTATTTTATTGTATTGTATTGCTCTTATTGCTTTTATTCTTTCCATTGCTTTTATTGTTTTTATTGCTGTTATTGTTTTTATATACTTTTAATTGTTTTATTTATTGCCTTTTTTGCACCTATTGTAAAGCACTTTGGTTCACCGAAAGGGTTGTTGTAAAGGGCCGTATAAATAAAGGACATTTACATTTTACATTTAACAAAATAAATTGGATGTGTTATCTTATAAATAGAAAAGAAATGTATTTTAATAGCCAGCAAAGGAATAAAGGGAAATTTGCCCAATAAGTTGATAATGTTATGAAAAACGTAATTACAGCTCATATTTTGGCCAAACATATTTGCTATAAAAGTCCTAGTTTTGTCTGTAAAATTCCACATCACACAGTGTCCACTTTTGTGAATCAAAAGTTGCATTTATTAAAGAATTGAATGTTGTTTTCTAACATAAATGGACTGTAACAAGGCGGGAACAGATCCATTTTAGTAAAATTACACAAAACATTGGTATCAGTGATAGTGAGTTTAGAAATATCAGCATATAACTTGACAAAAGTTCAACGTTGTGCATCCAAAGTCATACTTTTTCATTTTTTAAATACATTTTCTGTCGTCCTGCTGTTGCCTGGTCGTTCTGGTGAAATATATCCTAAATATCTGTGGCACAGTCTATCTGGTTATTATACGGTAATACTGTCTGAATTCAGGCCTCAAACTCCATTTATGTGATTAGTTTCTCTTGCTCAGTCATATTCTAAACTAAAAAACAATCTAAAAAACCTGATATCAAACATATTTAGCCCAAACGTCTCTTCTGAGCTTGTGAGCATAGCAGATGTTAAATTTTGCGTGTGTTATTAGGGTCAATCGGCCAAACCAGTGTCCTTGAGGTGCTGCATGTTCGTGCATGTGCATTCACCTGAGGCAGGTTTTTAACATCCACATCTGCACCGTGCATTCGTTTAGGAATACAGCCTCCTCTTTATCAACCTAACAACAAGATAAGCTTTATAAATAAGACATAATGAGGAAAAATACCTTAATTGGTGATTTAATCAGTTTGTTTTTATTCATTAAATTCTGCATGCTAGTTTAAAAAAAACATTTTCAGTCTCAGTTAAGTTTTGGTTGTTGATATTTGATATTTGGCCTCATTTTTATCCCTTGTCTTGAATTTTTTACAAGTTTGGCCCTACATTTTTGTGAACAAAGACTCAAACAGGAGTGAGCCCTTCAACATGGAGCCTGGAGCAGATACAGAGCAGTTTCATGACAGCCTTTCTGTTAATCTGCTTTTTATTTCTGCAGTTTTAAAGTCAGGAGATGAAAGCAGAGCCCAACAGAGGCTCAGTGTTCCTCCTGGATGAAGAAAGGAAGTTGTTTTATTTGAACTTTTGTTGGGATTGTGGGCAAACAGACCACACACTGTTCAGAATAACTCTTTAACGGTGAGGACAACAAGAGAGCTTCTATGGACTTTCCTCTCGTCGTATTCACGAGGTGGACGTATCCTGCAAAAACACTGATCCATGAAGACCTCAGATCATGGAAATCAGGATGAACAGAAACTCACAGAGCATCTTTTGGTTTATGTATTGACAGGAAGACTTTAGGAGAGACTTTAATAAATTCAGCCTATGAGCTTTATGATGCAGGGTTAACATAATCTTCTGATGTGTTGTTCTCGACCCATGACCTTATCTGTAAAGCAGCAGTGTTGCCTAAGCAGGGTACACACAACATGATAATCGGTCCAAATTTTGGCTCGGATCCTTGCTTCTGATCAAACTCAGCAAATGCCCGAAAGTCAGGAGGTCTTTCAGATGATGATGTGAGGTGTGTTCAGTCACTTTATTCTCTGAACATTTTATTCTCTCCTCTTTACTGAGGAAAGGTACGAGTGTCCGACCAGTATCTAAGGTGGACCAGACTGTTAAAAGGGCTGAAGTCTGTAGGTTAGCCAAAAAAATGATATAATGTTCCTGCTCCTGGTTCACATCACTGCCCTCAAGTGAAGCTACAGCTGGCAGTGGAAACGAGTGCTGCCACTATTTTGATAGTCGACTCGCCACATCAGCATGAACTGCAGCGTACCGCACCAGCATGCAGCTGGAGGCCCAAATCGCTTATAATGAGCAGACCTGGCAACTTTGGCTCCTGCGTAGTTGTGCCACATGCGTGAGTGTGTTTGGGGGTGTGCTGGGTTGATTCCAGACATTCGTGGTGAGGAAAGGACAAACTACCAACCACACTCCTTTCTGCTTTGCAGAGGCAGCTGGGTGATAATCATGTGGGATTCACACAAGCAGAAGAGCCCAAAGTCACTGTAATGAGCCGACTTGGCAACACAATAACTGTTGTCTTGGTCTGCTCTTAGCCTGCTCCCTCACGCTTTCTGCTTCCTACGCGGCTGTAGTAATAACCTTTGTTCTAGTAGACGCACAATAGTCAAACACTGAAATCAGGCACATTTTTAGGGGCAGCTTTAACCGGGGACAGCTCATCCAAAACGGACTGTCCCCAGAAATCAGGGACGTCTCCATACTGTTGATGCTAATGTTAGCAGCTAACTAGCCAATTAGCATTTTGACGACTGTCCCTCTTCATCAGAAACTGAATCAGTCACGACATGCTTCGTTTTCAGATGCTTATGCATCGCCGTCATTCTGCTGTGGAAGGAAAGTTCTGCTGTGCAGATTTTGCAAATTTTTCTCTTTTGTTTTGGTAAAATGCTCCCAAACTTTCGAGCTCCGTTGCCGGTTAGCCATGATACTGTTTGGGCATAACTCATCACAGCTGACCCAGATTACCACGACTGCACACTTGTCATGGACAGAAAGGCAGACAAGACAGCAGAAGGTACAGCGGCAGTTTTGAGAGAAATCAACCCTAAAAAAACCATTGACGCGTCATCTTTTACAATAGTTGAGGACCGTTTTGATCGTCAAAGTCGTCACGATGAGTCGACTAATTGTGGAAGCCCTATTGGAAACACAAACAAGTTCAAGGTTTACCACGCAGAACCGTTCTGAACTAAACCAGGCCACTCAGAGGGGCCTTTAAAACCCGCTGACCTACGCCCGCCTCATTTGTTGATATATATCAAACATTTTTCTCAGGGTCAAGGATGACAAAGATCGCCTTGAATTTGCAAATACCACCCCGCAACTACAGCAAGCAGGACTGAAAGATTTATCTTTTTTAGCCACTTTTATATGCAGTCCAGGCTTTTGAAGAGAGAGTATAAACAGCTGGTTAACCCTTTCATGCATGAATTATTAGATCTCAAAATATATTTTTTTTCTATTTTAATTTTTACTTTCAGCAAGTTAAAAGTCATGGTAATTTTTTATGTTGTTTTGTGGGAGTTATACATCTGTCCATCACAGTAGTAATTTAGTGGAACTTGATGAGGATCCACAAACACGACAAACATTTATTAAGAGTAAATTAAAAAAATCAGAAGTATATATATACTTGCAGTAATCAAACTATTTACCTTTGACTGACACAAATATTTAAAATAAAAATACAAAAATATGTAAAATCTGAATACAGAAATTATACCAAATTTGTCCTTTGTTGGCTGTTTTGGATTTAGGATGCAATATCTCGATATGTAAAAAATATGCAAATATGATATTTTTATGAAATTTGAGACACAGTTCTGGGAATTTTCCACCAAGTAGTTGGACATGGTACTGCAACATAAAGGGTATATTTATTTATTCCAAATGTTTGTTTACTGTAGTAACCACCATGCATGAAAGGGTTAAAATATATTGCTGAATAAATCCTAAAACAGACTCACATGTGATGTGTATTTTTCCTGATATAGTCTGTAGGCATCATCATTGTTCATCTTTTTCAATGGTGTTAAAAAACTAACTAAAGATTGCCAAAATTGACAATATCGTAGAATTTAAATCAAATTGGCACCTAAAAAAAATGGTAATAAATCAAATTAGGGGAAAAGCGTGTCGCCCCAGCCCTACTGTGGACTGAAAAATGAAGATTTGAACCATAAATGACTCAATTAAACTTCACAGTTTCACTTCAGTGCTCCTGTTTTTATTTGTAAGTAACCATTGGACTGCAGGACTTGAACTTGTTTCCCACTTTGTAAAACAGACTGGAGATAAATCATAAAGCGTGAGCTCAGCGTTAATCCAACCGTCTGAATCAGATTTGGTCGAGGGGAGAGTCTGCTCTTTACATGTGGAGCGCGTCTCTCTGCAGAGGATTTAATCATTACTCACACTGAGCTGCTCGTATTGTAGCTGCAGAGGAGGCCCCGCTTCACCCGCTGAATCTCTCCGACACATCAAGACTGTGAGTGTGCGGCCCTGAGTGTGTTCAAACACAGCTTTAACACCGACACACACAGACTCACACAGCCCAGGCACTGCAAACACACAGCCAGCTCAGCCTGGAATCACTCGCTTATGCGGTGACGGAATCCCTCTGAAAGATTGTCTGTTTGTATCTAAAATAAAATATATACAAAACCCAAAACCAGTGAAGTTGGCACGTTGTGTAAATCGTAAATAAAAACAGAATACAATGATTTGCAATCTGTTTTAACCTATATTCACACAGCAAAGACAAGATATGTAACATTCGAACTGGTAAACTTTGTTATTTTTTGCAAATATTAGCTCATTTGGAATTTGATGCCTGCAACATGTTTCAAAAAAGCTGCACAAGTGGCAAAAAAGACTGAGAAAGTTGAGGAATGCTCATCAAACACTTATTTGGAACATCCCACAGGTGAACAGGCTAATTGGGAACAGGTGGGTGCCATGATTGGGTATAAAAGCAGCTTCCCTGAAATGCTCAGTCATTCACAAACAAGGATGGGGCGAGGGGGTCACCACTTTGTGAACAAATGAGTGAGCAAATTGTTCAACAGTTCAAGAACAACATTTCTCAACGAGCTATTGCAAGGAATTTAGGGATTTCATCATCTACGGTCCGTAATATCATCAAAAGGTTCAGAGAATCTGGAGAAATTACTGCACGGAAGAGGCAAGGCCCAAAACCAACATTGACTGCCCGTGACCTTCGATCTCTCAGGCGGTACTGCATCAAAAACCGGCATCACCGTGTAAAGGATATCACCACATGGGCTCAGGAACACTTCAGAAAACCACTGTCAGTAACTACAGTTGGTCTACATCTGTAAGTGCAAGTTAAAACTCTACTATGCAAAGCCAAAGCCATTTATCAACAACACCCAGAAACACCACCGGCTTCGCTGGGCCCGAGCTCATCTAAGATGGACTGATGCAAAGTGGAAAAGTGTTCTGTGGTCTGACCAGTCCACATTTACAATTGTTTTTGGAAACTGTGGTCGTCGTGTCCTCCGGACCAAAGAGGAAAAGAACCATCCGGACTGTTATAGGTCAAAGTTCAAAAGCCAGCATCTGTGATGGTATGGGGGTGTATTAGTGCCCAAGGCATGGGTAACTTACACATCTGTGAAGGCACCATTAATGCTGAAAGGTACATACAGGTTTTGGAGCAACATATGTTGCCATCCAAGCAACGTCTTTTTCATGGACGCCCTGCTTATTTCAGCAAGACAATGCCAAGCCACATTCTGCACGTGCTACAACAGCGTGGCTTCGTAGTAAAAGAGTGCAGGTACTAGACTGGCCTGCCTGTAGTCCAGACCTGTCCCCCATTAAAAATGTGTGGAGCATTATGAAGCGTAAAATACAACAACGGAGACCCCAGACTGTTGAACAACTTAAGCTGTACATCAAGCAAGAATGGGAAAGAATTCCACCTGAAAAGCTTCAAAAATTGGTCTCCTCAGTTCCCAAACATTTACTGAGTGTTGTTAAAAGGAAAGGCGATGTAACACAGTGGTAAAAATGACCCTGTGACAACTTTTTTGCAACGTGTTGCTGCCATTAAATTCTAAGTTGATGATTATTTGCAAAAGAAAATAAAGTTTCTCAGTTGGAACATTAAATATCTTGTATTTGCTGTGTATTCAGTTGAATATAAGTTGAAAAGGATTTGCAAATCATTGTATTCTGTTTTTATTTACTTACTCACTGAAACGTCCTGATGACAGAAACACAAAAACCCTCAAACCTGCTCCAGATGTCTGCAGAGTTTGCTTTGACATGCAGCTGAGAGCTCCTCGCTGATGGCTTTGTTTCCTCACATGGACATCAGGAGGTGCAGGACCTTTTGTTTATTTGTTTTCGGTCTTTATTGATCGATGATTTTCTCTCTGCAGTCCTCACGTCTGTGGAGCTCGATGCTGCGTTGGATGGACGCTGTCGCCCAAAACCAAAAGATGCACCAAACGTGAGTCTGATTTCTTTACTTATATGTCCTCCAGCATCACTTCACTTTTTATATTTGTTTGTTTCCAATAGGCCAGTTAGCAGTGCAGCTTTAAAGCAGAAAAAAATAGAATAAAACTTAAGGACAAATACCTAAAGAAGTTTAGCAGGGCAATAAATAAATCTGAGTGTTCAGTCAGTAGCATAAAACTTAATCAAGACCAGAAAAAAACTGGGAAAAATTTGTAAAAAAAAAGAAAAAAGAAAACAAAGTACACATTTTAAAATAAGAGAAATAAAAGACAGGACAGCTGCAAATATACTGAACCAACTTTTCCACCTCATGTTTGGAAAGAGCAGAAGGTACAAATCAATGTTTTTTTCATTTTTGTTAGTGGAAAACTTTGAATTTGTGTCTCTTTTTTGGACACTGGAATAAAGAAAGTCCCCATAGATCATTAAATGGTTGGAATAAGTCTGATGTTTTCAAGATGCCTTTCATATTTGATAGCTTTTATTATTTTGGCCAGTATGATCGTGACACAAACGATCAAAAAAGTTGTTTATCCTGTAATAAATGATGTAAATGATGCAACGGAAGAGTATTAGGGCTATGTTAGATGGGGAAAATTATTTTGGGGAAGTCGACATTAGTGGAAATTTCGACATTAAAGTGGAAATGACAAGAATAAAGTTGAATCACAAAAGTCGAAATGTCCAGAATCAAGTCGACATACAATGTATTTCGACTTGATTCTCAAAATTTTCTTTTTTTCCTCCACATTTCCACTTTTATCACAAAACTGTCATCCAACTTTATTCCCATCATTTCAACTTTAGCCTCTAAATTTCGACTTCCATTCCAAAATTTCCCCATTAATGTTCACTTCCCTAAAATTATTTTCTCCATCTACCTTGGCTCTAACACTCCTCCGTATGATGCTGTGTTGTTTATTGATGTAGATATTAAGTAATTGCACACACATGAGGTCCACACACAGCAGAAATTCTGTTTTCCAGCTGCAGATATATGGCACCAATAATATCCTGCATCCGTGTTGTAAATGCACAGTATATTAAAAATTAAATGATGCACTTGGTGAACATCAGGGCTGATGCTGTGCTGATTATAAAGGCAGTAATTTAGTTGGATACTTATGCTGTCATTAAAATCTTCTCCTGTTTGATCTGAAAACAGATTAAAGTTTGTGAAGAAGTTGTTTTTATTCTCCTGTTCAAAGAATCTTCTTTAAATCTTAAATGTGAATCTCTTAAAAAAGCAGCCTTGTTGAAAATCCTGAGTGCAGTTTAAAACTGCAGATTTCACTTCAGTATTTCCTCTTTTTGTGCATTTTTAAAAAATTCAATTTAAGCCTTAGCAGAAATTTATGGAAGCCCGTTTCTGCCCCTTAAAAAATGCAATTAAGGGAGCTAAAATTCTGTCATAATTATGACAATAAAAAGTCATAATAATGACTTTATATCTAATTATTATGACTTAGTTTTTTATGTTTTAGTTCCCTTAATTCATTTTCTTTAAGTAGTGGGAATGGCCTTCCATAGAAACTCATCATCAGGTCGCTCTGACTCAAGCTTGAACAGTTTTGTCGGTCTCCGTACACACCTGTATTTTTCATCGTTCATCTCCTGCAGCTGCCATGTTGTAGTGAAACAGCTGCAGATATTAAACAGAAAACTCATGTGTCTCATCAATAAAACTCATCTGGAGCCCAGAAACAGCAGGTTTACACTCCTGAGAGGCTCATCTGAAGATGATTTTTTAAATTAGCTCTTAAATATCAAATATGACAGGCTGTTACAGCCAAGTGCAAGACTTTGGTCGATTAAATGTGTCATTTTGAATTTGATTTAACCTTTACTTCATCAGCAAGTAAAACAACAGCCTGGATTCATTTTTACCAAAGATTTAAAAGCATTCAGGGTCACCGAGCTCTGCTTTTTAATCAAGAAGAAGCTGAAATGCTTCTCAAGAAATTCTGACAGAATCAAACAATGATTTGATTTGTTCTATTTTTTTTTTAAATTAAGTGTCCCTGAATTTTATTGATGACCTCCGCCAAACAGTTGCGCTGGTAGTTTACATGACATGACACTCAAGGTCACCTTATAAAAGGTAAAAAGTGCATTAAGATAGGCATAAAAAACAAATAAACCAATACAAAACACAGTGCAAAGAATATTTACGTATATGATAATATGATTATATGATTTTTGCATCCAGACAAATATACCTATCAGCACCAAAGCCTAATCATTTTAAAGTTTCACCATTACCGACATCTCCTGAAAATGTCAGTATAATCCATCCATTAGTTTTTTCATAATCTTACTAACAAACAAACAAACAAACAGACAAATAAAAACATAACCTGGCTGTCAGAGGTGATGAAGCTTCTGAGTGTTGAAGTGTTTTCTGGTGCAGGGCTTGATTCATGCAGCTCTGTCGCTGACACACAGGTGCATGCGCCGTGTGTGTGTTGTAACATCCATCAGGATGCCATCATCACACACACGCGATGAGCAGCAGGCCGGTGCTCCGCTTTACGACCCGGTTCAAAGTGTGAAGTTCTGCAGGACTCCAGAGTCCGTCTGCAGAGCCGGATTTATGAGCTGAGCCGGATTATTTATGCTTCCGGGGGTTTACAGTGATTCTGGACTTTATGGTTACCACACTGGACGAGGGCTGGACGTTATATAATCCACATGTAGAGCGGACACGGACACAAGCGCTCTGCTGTTTCTGTTCAATCTGCCGATAAAACGCTCCGAACCGCCAACTTCTGGGATTGAACCTGGAGAAAAGACGAGCTCGCAACATCAGATCAGAAACTGTGTGGACACGGAAACCCTGACATGAAGCTCCGCATAGATCGATAATGCTCTGACCTTTAAGAGCAGCTAGATCTGCAGATTCCACCTCCGTCATCAGGCAGAGCAAAGCTTCCACCTGGAGTGTTCGAGGATGGTCCACAACGGCACTGACCAATCAGCATCCTGTGAGGAGAAAAAGCTTTAATGGAAGTGAGAGAAGACTGTAAGCCTCTGACTGCCTCCAGCAATCCAACAGATGGAAGGTGCCACACAATTACCTTACATAAATAGCTAATCTGCCAATCACATGGCAGCAACTTAGTGCATTAAAGCATGTCGACATCATCAAGACCACCTACTGAAGTTCAAACTGAGCATCAGAATGAAGAATTAAGGTGATTTAAGAGACTTTTAACATGCTGTGGTTGTTTTACAAACTGCTGACCTACTGGGATGTTCTGGTGTTCTCAGAGAATGGTCAGAAGAAGAGAAAATATCCAGTGAACAAAAAAGCTTGTTGATGCCAGAGGTTGGAGGGAGAACGGTCAGCGGTTGATGATGTTATAGAAGAAGAAACTCAAATATTGTAATGGAAGACGATTCCTGGAACCACAACATGCCCAATCTTATAGCAGATGTGCTAGTACGAACCTGGTGCCACTCCCGTCAGCTAAGAACAGGAAGCCGAGGCCACAGTTCACAGAGCCTCACCAAAACTTGAAAATAAAGAGAGACTGGTCTGATGAGTCTGGATCTCTGCTCCACATTCAGAGTTTGGTGTGAGCATCATAAACATGGATCCATTCTGCCTTGGATCAGCGGTTCAGGCTGCTGCTGGTGGTCCCTCAGTCCCACCTGAGCATGGTTCAAACCCCACAGCCCACCTGAGGACTGTTGCTGAGTCTGACCATGTCCATCCCTTCATGACCACAGTGGACCATCTTCTGATGGAGACTTCAGCAGCTCCGTGTCTCAGAGCTCAGATGTCCGTGTATGGTGATCCTGAAGATTCAAAATCGAGACAACTGGACTGTGTTAAGTTTCAGGAAGACGTTTCGCTTCTCATCAAAGATTCTTCTTCTCAGTCCCAGACGAACCGAATGAGCAAAAAGAGAAATGATTTTTTACTGTAAAAAGTGTGACTGTTAAACCTGTGAAAAATACAAGGGCACTTCTCATGAACATGCTGCATATGTCAATTTTTTTTCTGTGAAAATCTGTGCAAATTTGAAGCCTGTGAAAGGTGCCAAAATCTGAAGGAATAATAATAATAAGAAAAAGAACAAAATGGAGTTTAGGGAGAACAATATGTCGAAATGCAGACTCAGCATTTCAACATAATAAAACAGCGAAATAGTGCGCTCACAGACAGTGTCGTTTGCTACATTGCAAAAGAAATTCAGCCCTTCAGTATGGCTGAAAAGCCAGCAATGATGACAGACAGTTTGACTTGACTGAGAGAAAGTACATGTCACAAACAATTCAGGAACTGTATAAACTCTGTTTTATTCATTGTTTTTATAGTTATGTGTGTTTTTATCGGAGTTTTAGTTTTTCTTTACAAAGACAGGGTCTATTTTTTTTTATTGTTTTTGATTAGTATAATGATTTTTATTTACATGCAATTTTTCCCAAAAGAGAGTCCATTTCAATTTCATAGTTGTTTTCTCTTTTTTTTTTTAAATTTATTATATGTTTGTTAAACTTATTTTAATTAAAAGCTCTTGACCTTCCAATTACAGTTAAGTACTCCTAAGAAATTTAAGTTTATTGCTTTTGATATGGTGTACTCACTTTATTATGACATATATTGTGATTATATTAATGAAAAATGATGTATTAAAATAATATTGACAATAATATTGTTTAGTGGCAATAATTTTTTGGACAATTATCATCCAGAAAAATGTGTTATTGTGACAGGCCTACATGCGGTTGAGTCTTTTAAGCTAACAACTCTTGGGGGCTGAATCACCCGCCGAAGAGTATCCTTTCTACAACTCCTCCCCTTCTATTGTTGTTGTCTTCTTCTCTAGTAAGATAAATATCAGCTGCCTTCACAAGCTTTTTGGAACTGAAGAAGCTTCTTGGATGAGAAGGGAAACATCTTCCCAAAACTGAACACAGTCCAGTTGCCTTGATTTTGAATCTTTAAAATCATCTCAGACTGGTTTCTTCACTCCAGAGGCCTTCACAGTCACCAGATCTCAGTCCAGTAGAGCAGCTTTGGGATGTGGTGGAGCAGGAGATGCTCATCATGATGCTGATTTGGAGACATGGACCAACATCTCTCTTTGATGAAGGATCTCTAGAGTGTTTACATATATATTTTTTACTTTAATCTGTGGAGTGGCAGGATTCAGATGATTTAATGTTGAGCAACAGGAGACGTGAAGGAAATCCAGCCCTGCTTAAGACCAGCTCCAAACACACCCAGCCTCAGATCCAGTTGGTTTCTTTCAGGTCTGGATTAAAGAGCCTGACTGTGAATGTCCCACAGAGAGCAGAAACTCGTGAATGGAAATGGAAACAGATTTAAACCCCCCACCACACACGTATATAAGTCCCAGTGGGCTCACAGCCCACAGTAGTGTAAGGCTTTACTGTTTGGTCACATTGTCCTGGGAGGAGAAAAGTTTGCCCTCGCTGCCTCTCACTCTGTCTGACAAACAAACGACAGCCCTGCTGCATCGACAACAAACAGACAGACGGACGGACAAAGGAAATGCAGATCAGTTTGTAGAGGCAGAAACTCTCCAACCGTTCGTCTTTAAATCAATGAGCTCTTGTCTTAAATCAGCTCAATAAGATCAATTTAAAAAAAGAAAACCAAAGTTTTATGAGGATGATTTTACACCTATTTTGATGGCCTTTACAGAAAATAGAAACATTATATCCTATATTCGCCATTTCTGTTTGGTGAAATGCTGCCAACTTCTTCACACTACACCTTTAACCTTTAACAAAAAGCTTTGAAAATCAGGTCAGTTTTTGTTTAACTTTAGTTGTACGAGTGGTCAAAGTTTGAGGAAAATCCCTTGAAGACTTTTTGAGTTATGCGTCCTCAAAGTCTTGATGGCCTGATCACACCCTGCCCTGGTGTAAGGGGAAAGGTTCTCTATGGCAGCTGTCGATAGATAAATCAATAAATCACTGTTCATCCTCTTTTTTAAGCCTTCTGCTTAAAAATGACATCCTCATAAAGAAAAGAGTGAATCTCTGCAACCACAAGGTCTATTTGAATTATTTTGGTGTCATAATCAAAGTAACACTTGAGTAACATCGCCATTGTTGATCTTTTTCACTGGTGTTAAAAAAACTAAGCTTACTAAAGCTCTGGAATATCGTAGAATCGCAGTTTATTTTGTCTATCATCAGGAAAACTACATCTGGACCCAATCCAGACTGATGTCACAACAACATTGAACTTCATAACGGGAAATCCCATTAACAGCAGTCAATAATTAATAAAAAATCAAAATATCATGTAAAGTTC
The DNA here is from genome assembly GCA_036419115.1 of Scarus forsteni. Lineage (NCBI taxonomy): Eukaryota > Metazoa > Chordata > Actinopteri > Labriformes > Labridae > Scarus > Scarus forsteni. The sequence goes on along the minus strand of JAZDUH010000198.1, from coordinate 22,116,746 downwards.
CCAAAACTTGTCTTGTAAATACAAGATAACAACCTCCATGTCTCCATATATATATTTATATATATATTTATATATATATATATTTATATATATATATATATATGTATGCACATATGTATATATATATATATATATATATATGTATATATGTGTATATGTATATATATATGTGTGTGTGTGTATATATATATATGTATATATATTTTATATATATTTTATATATATATGTGTATGTACTGTATGACTGTATGTATATGTATATTTATGTTCATTCATTCTATTTTATATACTGTGTATTTGTTGTGTATAGGTAGCATATTTATATAGATGATATGTTTTGTAATGCACATGTGTATAATATATTTGCATCGGTAGCAGAATTAATTTTTTTAAGACCCATGAGCAACAGTAATAAGGAGAGGAACTCAAAAAATGCTTCCTTCTTTCTACTTCTTTTCGAACGTGTATTATTGCTTTATTTCTTTTTTATCTATGTGAATGTCATTTCTCTATTTTTTTATTTCTTTGCGCACATGTTCAAAATAAAAATCAATTCATTAAAAAGTTCGTAATTACTATTATTATTATCTTTACTTTCTTTCCAATTCCTCTCATGGATTTAATTCCTCCTTGTCTTCCTTCCTTGTCTCCTCTCCTCTTGTAGCCAGGTGCCATCCTCGCTGCCATGGCGACGCCGTATGCCGGCAGTCTAACCGCTGCGTGTGCCGCGCAGGTTTCAGCGGTTACCGGTGTGAGATTTCCACTCTGACGGTTTCGGTGCCGGAGCCATCGCTGACCACCGTCCATCCCGCCAGGACACCAAGCAAGGATCCAGAATCTAAACTGGGAGGCGTGAGGAGAATCCGGGTCCTGCAGATCAAACCTGGACCTACTGCTGCATCTCCAACGCCAGAAACCATCACCATAACAAGTCCATCAAAATCAGGAGAAGGTGACGATGGAGGAGGAGCCTTGGAGGTGTTTCCAATCCAGGAGGACGATCACGAAAGAGCGAGTGAGAACAGAAATCTAGAGACCAGATCAGAGCTGAAACAAGTCCCAAAAACAGACGAGAAACAAGCTCAGGAACAATCTGAGACCAGGACCTCCACGCCTGAGCCAAACCTGAAGACTGGCACAAGGTCCAGGAGCGAGGAGAGACTCGAGTTTTACTCTGGACCGAGAGAAGATAACGGACTGAACCAGGAGTCAAATCCTGGACCGAGGGGAGAGAAGAGTGTTCATGATGGAGGGAAAGCAGAGAAGAAGAAGCCGGAGAAGGAAAGAACTAAATCAGAGGAGAAGAAGAAGAATGGAGGAGCAAGGAAGCTCTCGCTGAGGTAAGAAGAACAACCTCTCCTCTCCTGAACATATCACTGAAAGGTGTTTGTTTCTCTGTTGGCAACATAACTCAAAAAGTTCTGGATGGATTTCAATTAAATTTTCAGGAAATGTCCGGATTGGGTCAAGGAACGAATAATACGATTTTGGGAGTGATCCAGATCACCGTCTGGGTCCTGGAATTTTTTAAAGGATTCTTTAACATTGTGAGATAGGACCATTTTCTGCATTTGTGCATATTACTCCATCAAAAATAGTCAGGGCATTCGGAAAAAAATACAGGACAAGTTTCCAACAGGTTCTACAAGATATCACAGACTGATCTGGATCCAAAATTCTCTGATCCAGAACAAGAAAAATTTAGATATCCTTGGAATTTTTATCATAGCAAGGGAACAAATAAAGACATAGACTTGAAACAAACGCCAAAATATAGCCAAGATACTGTGGAATCTGGAGTGTTGAATCTGATTTGTTGTATCTTCAAGAACTTTGGAGCTAGATCCAGAAGAAAACCACCATGATGAAAAATGTGATTTTTGTGAATAACTACTGAACAAAAATAGATATTATGAATCCAGTTGCTAATGGTATGTTTTCATGGTCAAGGAATCTAAATATTTAGATGAAATAAAGGTAGGACTAATACTTATGTTAAAAATCACAACATGGGTGAGGACTGTGGCGCTGGTGGAGGTCTGCGCTCTACGAGTGCTTTTCTAGTTAACAGCCTTTTTTTCTTTTTTATTAAACACCGCTGGTTAATCACTGGCCCATATGCCATGTTGAAAGTTAGGAAATATGTTTTTATAGTCATGCTGCACATCAAATTAAGGAGGAAATTTTCAGCTACACAGCCATATCATTTTTACACACACCAAACAAATGAATTATCAAATATCCAAATCTGTTTCACTTTGATTCAAACTTGTGTTGCTTTGTATGGATTTCTTTGAATGGGAAAATGTAGAGAGTTCTGTTTGATTTTTTTTTTAAAAAGAAACAAAAAAATCTTTTTTTTTTTTTTTTTCAAAAACAGTCAAAAACTGCCACGGATAAACAGAAGAAAATAAAAACTGTTGTAACTGGGTGTAATGAACACCAAAAGTGACATAAAGGTGTAAAATAAAGTTTGGTATATCAGAAATTTCAAATGGGACAATTTCAAATTGGCCTGACCACTCTGTAGTAAAACCTCTCTAACTTTGCTCTGCATCACTTTATCAGACTCAAACTTGGCAGAAGTAATGTTCACATATTTTCACATTCATTCATAGAGTTCTAAAGCTGCAGCTGCATCATTACAAAGAGATATTCACAATAAAAACATATTCTTTTTAGGCGAGGATGAACTGTTGAAATGATTCTGTCTTCTATCTTCATTTCCTCTGTCCCAGTAACACATATACTGATAATTCACATCTGGACAAATCTCTACAGTGTTGCTTTATTATGACACCAGAATTATTCAGATAGACCTTGTGGTTGCAGAGATTCACTCTTTTCTTTATGAGGATGTCATTTTTGTGGATTTCAGGCTGTGAGCTCCACCTGCTGGCCGCTCACAGAACTGCAGGTTTATGTGATTCACCTGTCAACATGTGCGTCCACCTTTTTTTTGCTGTTGAAGCTTTTCTGTGCTCGGGAAATTTTTGATGTTGCAGGCTTTAGTTTAAACAAGGTACTCGAGTTTTGATTAAGGTTTAGTGGGACTGCGGGTCTCTTGATTTACAACAAGATCCAGGTAAAAGGGGGATATTTTGGATGCTGCTGGAGTTTGTGTCTGTGGTGAGGATGTGGAGGTTGTGAGCAGTTCACTGACCTTGGCAGTGTAATTTATTGATCTGTTAGGCTGAGATCAATCACAGACTTGGACTCACTTATGGGGCAATCAGTTCACAGGACAAGGCGGTATGGGTCTGGTCCTGCCAGCCTTGCTGTACTCTTCTGAAGCCTGGACATTGAGACACAGGCTGGACTCCTTCATGACTATTTCCCCTTCAACACATTTTTGAGTTTTGTTGGCAGGACCATGTGTCCACTGCTGACATGCTCAGAAAGGTGGGAATTGGAAGGATCATTTTTGATCAGGCCAGTTTCATCATTTTGTATTTTAAAATAATTCTGTTGAATCATGATTCAAAAGCAATGTCTGATTTTCATTTGTTAGTTTTCAGTAAATTTTTATTTATTCTCACTTTTGTCAGTTTCAAGTTATTCATGAGACCATTGTGGGTTTTTATTTCTTTAATAAAAGGGTGCCAACAATTTTGCACATGTCTGTAACTTAGCTTTGTGCTAACTGATCAGTTTATTGTATCTTTTTTTTGCCAGTATTTACAGCTGAAATATTGACAATGTACTAGAGGTGAGAAAAAAAATATCGATACAGCAATATATCGCGATATTTTGACCACTGATACAATATTGATTTTTCAAATCTTAATATCGATTTTTTAAATAAAAATAAAAACTCTTAACTATGAACCATATCTAAACTATTTTATCAGAGTTGGAAATAAAATACAACTTATAAATACTTATGCACAGGTTTTCTTTCATGCAGTCTATTCAGTTCAGACAAATATGTGATTTTTTTACTTCCTGTTGTTCTGTCAGTAACTCAAAGCTCTTTGTTCCTCATGTGTTCAGTTACAGTTTGAGCTGCACTGCAGGTTTGGATGCTTTAAATACTTTATTGAAGGAAAAACAAGAATACTTTCTCTGCAGCATTAGTTTAAGTGACCTGATGCACTTTGTGTTTTAAAGTTAAGTGTATGTGTGTAACACTGCATTAGGCATTTTAAAAAAACAATAGAATTGAAAAATTGTTTTGCGTAATATTTTCTGAGTTACATAAACACCATCTCTAGTTTTTTTCTTAGTTAACTGTAGAATATTGCAGTATATCACAATATAGTGATATATATCGTGATATTATTGTATCGTGAGGTTCTTGCCAATACTCACCCTACAATGTACAGTATGTTGGTCATGGTGATATTACATATGGCATAATACAATGCCTTATCTTGTTGTTACTGAATGTAAGCATTCAAACTTACATCACTGTTGTTCTTGAATTTATCCATCTTTTACATAAATACCATCATAGCTCTGGAAAAGGTTTTAGTCTCCTACTCGTGCAAATAAACTTTGTTTGAACTGAGAGTAAAAGTCTGCAGCTTCAAATGTGACGTGAGGACAGGGGGCAAACTGTGTCTAAAGTGACACAGTTATGTACATATTGTGAATATTGTTAATGTTAATATTTTAAATTCATTGGCCATGTTCATAGTTTCACTTTACTTATTTTATTTATTCCCCTTAATAAGGAAGTTGATACTCTGCATGATGCAACCTGCTTACTTAATTTTTTCACTCATTTTTTATTCTTTTATCTATTTTAATACCTTCTTTTGATATTTCCTACTGCTATACTGTGTATATAAGCAAATGAAACAACCAAATTCCCCTTGGGGATTAATAAATTATTTCTGATCTGGTCTGAAATAATCCTGCACTGACCTGTCCGGACAGCAGGTGGAGCTCTGACTTTAAAGATACTCGCTGTAATTACTGTACTGCACTGTTATGTTACTATTAATCCACAAAGGTCCAGCTTTCTTTAACTAAATATTAATTATGAATGCTGACATTTAAAGAATGGTGCATATTTTTTCGTCATGACTTGAGTTAAAAGTTTTATATTTAGGACTTGTGTATGTTTAATATGTCATATTGGGCAGTGGTTTTGCCTCAGAACCCATTTAACAGAAATAAGGGCCTTTATTTTCATACATTTACATTTATACATATTTATTTAACCCTTTAACTACCAGCTCAACTGTTTGCCAGGGGTCATCAATAAATTCATGAATATTAATTTTTTTAAACAGAACAAATCAAATCATTGTTTGATTCCTTTCACATTTCAGGGAACAGAGAAAACTGCTAATAAACCAAAAAGCTGATATTTTCTTGGTGTTGAGAAATTTTGAGAATAAAGTTGAAATATATTGTTTGTTGACTTTATTCTGAACATTTAAACTTTTATCACGAAATTGTTATTCAACTTTATTCTTGAAATTTCCACTTTAATGTTGAAATTTCCACTTAATTGTCAACTTCCCCCAAAATTATTTGCTGCTTATTGTGGCACTGTGGAGTAAAATACCGTGATGGATGTACGTTTTTCATTCATGCCAAAGATTTGCCTTTTCATGCATCAGAAAACAGCCCAACAGTCGAGCACCTCTGCTTTAAGGAAACATCCGTCCATTCATCATTTCTGGCCTCGGCAAGTCTTCAGACGTCACCAACACCAGAGTGTGAGCTCCACAGGGAGATTATTTCAGTGACCCGCCAACCACAGAATCTCCCCCCAGAGCCCAGACTGAGAAGATCTGCCCAGCTGCATCATCGTTTTATTTCATCATTTGATTTAATCCATAATTATGGTCCCATTATCTCCAGATTGTTTCTGTTTCGACTCCCCCTCCTCAGGCTCCTGTGGACACTTTTCTCACACTCTGTCCTGACCCTGGCTCTGAACTCCTGACCCTTATGACCTTTGACTTTTGACATGGGGTGGTGCTTATTGTTAACACCAAGGAGGCTTTTCGGGAAATCTGTTTTCACACACGGACAGAAAACTTGACAACAACGTCTTTGGCACGAATGGAAAAATAAGTCTCACATTATTCTCCTCTTAAGTAAGGCCTTTAAAGTCTGTTTTAGTTTTTCCCAAATCAGTTGTTTATTTTTAAAAACTTTTGAGAACTTGTTTACTTCTATTTTATGCGAATTTAACCCAAAGACTGACTCAAAGATTCACTTGGGCTGAATTATTTGATTTTTTTAATTTTTTTTTTCTTTTTTTTCTCTTCTTTTTCCCTTTTATTTTTCCCAAGTGTGCAACACCACTGTGATGCATAATTTATACAAAAAAAAAAAACAGAGAAATGCCTTGTTTATGCAACAAATCAAGAGCAATACCATAATAATATATTAAAACACTAAAATAAAACAAGAGAACCCCAAAATATTTAGATGAATAATAGCGATCGTAATAAAAAAAAGTATAAATAAGACTATGTTAACATAAAAACCTATACAATATAGTTAAACCTCAGCAATTGATCGACTTTTTACATAGTAAAGTAATATAATACTTATAATACAGATAGAATAGATACCCACAGAAATAGTAAGATAGATATAAATGCCACTGATACATAGTCCAGAATAAAGTAAATTTGAATAGCATAGTTAGATAAATCCATTAAAAAGAAAAGAAATAAAAAATAGGGCTGAATTATTTTAGGAAACTAATTATGATTTTTGTCAGATTTAACAGTATCAATTCAATTCACAATTATCATCCAATTGTAGTTCTTAAAATCTTACATTGTAAGCCAAAATTGCCTGACATGTACACCTACACATCTTGTTTCAGAATTTAAAAACAAAAAATAAACCCTGGATTGGTGATAAGTTAAAAAAAAAAAAAATCTGTGGTCAGACAAAGTTTACCTGATATCTTAAGAAGTTTATAAACCTGATTTTAAGAGCCTTAAGGAGAAAGATTGTGCTTGTTTCATTGGCAGATACTTTTTCTCATAATCAAGTTACTCAGTGCTGTTTTTGTTTTTTAATTTCTTGTAATTAGACATCTATCTGGACTTCTTAGGAAGAACTGTGTATATTTTGGACTTGAAATAAAACAAATAGACTTGCTAAGATCTGAGTTTTTGCAGTGTACAGTAGACAATAGTTTGGAAATCAATGATTAAAAGCACATAGCATGTTATTCATCATCTAATATTGATGATAAATAATCTGTTTTCATAATTTAAGAGATCTCTAACTTCTACTCCCAAACACAGGCTTTGTGTTGTTGACCTTCTTACCAGTGCTTCTGCGGTGGAGATGTGGCGTTCATGAACGAGTCGACTCTTTTGAACAGCTCTTTTGAGAAAAAAATACAAACTGAATCACAGTTTTAGGAAAACTGTTCATTTGCCATTCTTAAATGCAAACTGCCGACAAATTTGTAAAATATTATGCATAAAATAGCTGACACAACAGATCCTGAGTCAGTCAAAAAATTGCATTTGGGGATCACATGATGGCGTTGCAACTTCAGTCCAAAAAATGATCCCAAAATTTAAACTGCGCTTCCCTGTATGTTGGAATTAGCCGGGAGTTTTGTAACTTTCTTGCCAACTTAACAGATGTCTCAAACAGCTGCGTATTTTCTCTCCACTTTCAACATGTGCTTGCTCCACAAAGTGCCTCATATTCTGTAGTTTTGTACTTTCATCTGTGGTAATGTCAATAATCATTTAATCAGAGTCGACAAATGTGCAAAGTTAAAGCAAAATGGGGCTTGTTGAGCAAAGGGAGTGACATTTTTCACGAAACTCTCAGTTCACGAATGTTCTCTCTCTTAAAACACTCTTGGTCATATCAGGGTGTTTCCAAAGGGGAGGGGAAAAGAGCTACACCTGATCCTCTACATAGTTAGCCTTTTTCTTTTGTTATTCAACCTAACAACGACAGCAATGATGATGATAATAATAAGAGTAAAACCTGACTTCAGAAATTCAAGGAAACATAAAAAATGCCTTACCCTTTACACTTCAGATTTTAGTGGACTACATTTACAGCAGATTTAATCGACTAAAATGTTGTACAATTTCATCAACTAAAACTTAACTAAACCTAAACCAATTCAGATGACTATATTAAGGCTAAAACTAAGATATTTTAGGCAAAAGACTATAAAACTAAATTAAAAAGTGCTGTCAAAATCAGTACTTGTCTGAGTCTTGAGACATGGTCATAAAGGGATGGTCATGGTCAGCAGCAATCCTCAGATAGGTCAAGAAACCACAGACTGGTGGGTCAAGAACCATACCGTTCAAACAGTACATCAGATTTGCAGCAATCATCAATAAATTATGGCAGATGAGTGCCTAATATTTAGCAAGTTTTGTTTAAAAATGATGTCTTCGTAAGAGCAAATGTCAGAGGCTGTAGCTCGCTTTTATTTATTCTTCTTTTGGATAAACAATCACAGCAATCACTATTTAATGTAACCGCCTGAACCAGCATATACAATTGTATCTATATTAACCTTCCCGTCACATCTGATGTCGGATTAAAGCCGTTTGTCATAATAGAAACTTCACCTGGCAGCTGGAAGTTTGATGCACATTTTACAAGTCAACAATAAACAGCCTTAACATCTGATACTGAGTATAAATCTGGCTTCTCTCATTTAATTAAATTCAAAGAAAAGAGGGAGAAAAAAGACGAAGAAAAAGGAGAGAAAATAAATGTCTGTCACTCAGGATTTACCCGTGATTTCCCATATTCCTCTATTTTAGTCTTTATTTTTAACGTGATCTAAAAAGAGAGAGTAGGCTACATCATTGCAAGGAGGATGAGGAGGAGACACCAGGAGAGTATACAGTATATCACTAAAGGCTCTGCTATTTGGCAATGACAAACCAGGAGTGCAGGTGGATCACAAGTATTATGAATGGATAAGCCAGCTGTGGTGTAACTGTCTCTTATTTTTTTTACTCCTATTAATGACAAAGGAACAGATTACATCTGTCCCGGGAGCTGGCCCACACGGTGACGCGCCCCGCTGTCCATGCCTGCTGAATGACAGCAGCTCTGACCGTCTCCAGCAGCGGGGATCATTCAGACCCATCAGACGCTGCGCCTCGGCTGCAGCGCATTTAAAGGCGAGGAGAGGCATTGGATCATTTGATTGGTGAAGACGGCGATCGGCTGTGATAATCCCACTCACGTCTATTCTCCTCCTACTGTGACATTTGCGCGGAGAGGCAGAGACGTGGGCGTGGACGGGCAAGCTCTGCGCCCCTGTGCGCCATGAGTGCGCCTGTCTTGGCACTGCAGGAAACTTGCAAAGTGCGCTGGTCACACCCAGTGCGCACGGCGAAGGCCGGCGCAGGCAGGTGCGCCTGGTCTACGAAATTAGAGCCCATGGTCTTAAAGGGATGGTCATGGTCAGCAGCAATCCTCAGATAGGTCAAGAAACCACAGACTGGTGGGTCAAGAACCATATCGTTCAAACAGTACATCAGATTTGCAGCAATCATCAATAAATTATGGCAGATGAGTGCCTAATATTTAGCAAGTTTTGTTTAAAAATGATGTCTTCGTAAGAGCAAATGTCAGAGGCTGTAGCTCGCTTTTATTTATTCTTTGCGGTCCAAGAAAGTTCACAACAATCATAACAAGTGAGCTAAGTGTTGTAAAAATGTGGGTCAGTGATGAAGAATTGTCCCTCTGAGGAGTACGAAGATGTAAAAGCTGACACTTAAAAACACATTTATCACCCTCTTTAGTTATTACAGTATCTGTAAATCAGTTGGACCTGCACCTTGGCTTTGTCCAACCAATGAAGAGCCTGTTTTTCACCAGAGCAGCAGCTGAACACATGAGCTCAGATACACAACAGGACAGGAAAATAAACTGCCGTCAGACTTCAGGGCGTCTCTGAGTGTGTGTTAGATATCAGCGCTGACCTCCTGTGCAGATTAAATGAGCTGTTTGTTCAGTGAGCTGCTGAGGCTCTGCAGTGATTCTAATTAGATGCTGAGGCAGGACTGGATCCAGCTCGGTTAAGGATCACGGTCATAGCAGAGATGCTGAACAAACCCTGTTACTGAGCTCTGAGTGTCTTACAAAACCAAAATGGCTAAAGCTGCATTCACACCAAACGTGACTCTGCGACTATAATTGCATCGCCCACTGAAGTTGCATCATGTGTCCATAAATACCTCATTTCATCTGTGACGTCACGTCCTCCTGAGTTGCACCGTGATCATATCTAGGGATGTAACAATGGTGTGCTCAAATGTTAGAAAAGTACTCTTCCACACAGTTGAAATCATTTAACCCTTTAATATCATAATCATAACAGTTCTTTTGTCTTTTTTGTCGATAAATGTGTCAAGAAATGAGTACATTTTTTCACCATTCTTTCAAAAGAAGTAAAAGTAAACAAAACTACTAAGTAAACAATTCTAGCAAGTATTTGTCATAATAATGTTATAAATGCTCAAGTGTGTGATTACAAGAAAAGAAAAAACAGATTTTAACTTTAAACAGGATTCTTTTTATAAACGATTACAAATTAACATCTTCAAAGTTTTGAGATGACCAAAAGTAAACTTAACCTATTTTACAAACACTCACACATTTTAGTTTGCCTGCAGCATTAGTGTCCATGTTACAGCTCGTTATATTAGACCATGTCCAGGCCTTTTTTTTAAAAAATTTTTATCACTAACGATAGTCCCTGAAGCAACTAGCCCCCTTCATGACCTCTGGTTTCCCCTCTCCATGGCGGATCTCCTCCACATTTCCTTTTTTAATATTTACAAATTACGATCGATGAAATCCATAAAACACGAACTTTGATGGGAAAAAACAACCAATTTCAAAATATGATGAATACACGGCAAAAGAACGGCAAGAAAACACTCCAGTATGATACTAATGCTATTATTTATAAAATTTATGCATTATTTAGACAGAGAATACTGATAACCACCTGTAATTCTTTCAGGTATGACTCACTGAATCCTCTCTCTCTCTCTCTGCTCGTTTACTCGAGGAGTTACAGCAGTTTTAACCACGTACGTCTTTTTCTTTTGCCGCATCTTCATGTGTTCATCTGTTTCCCCTTGACAACCTTGTAAAATCCAATATCCAACCAGACTTCAGAGTCCGTTTTAAGAGAAATAAATCCCCGCTGTGTCTCCAACTTTCGCTCTCGCACAGAGGCCAAACATTGCAAACTGCGCATGTGCGTCTGCCATGAGGCTGCTTCACTGGCTTTTCCAGTCAAAGAGCAGCATCACTGTGCGTTACTGAAGTAGTGTGGTGATCAAACACGGTTTAAAGGTTTACTTTTAAAAGGACACAGTAATGATTACCGTGGGAAATTTTTACCCTGGTTTACCATTCTACCGGTAACCGTTACATCCCTAATCATATCATATATCATATAATGGGATGTATAAGCGGACATTATTCCAGCTGTATCCTTTCACTCACCTACCAACCACAAAACACTGCAGCTGATGCCCTGCAGCAGCATCATCTGTGAATTCTCTGCGGTCCGTCAAGGCGGAACTAATGTCCTCAACGACTGATGTTTCCACACTGACATGGATTGTTACTCTGTAAACCAGAATAAAAACTGTCTTGTCATGGGTACCCTCACACATGCCCACACTGCTGATTGGCTGTGGCTGCACAGCCACACGACATAGCCTGACAAGATCAAAGTTTAACGCCGACCCATCGTGGCTGTACATTGACTTTGCATGGAGAGTGATTGCGTAGGACCTTACTCTAGATCTCGTCCATTATGCTGCACAATCCTCCCCTGCTTTTCCTTATTCCCCTGCTTGCAAAGGAGCCAAGATCCAGACCAAACTCAGCACTTACATGGAGGTTTTCTATCCTTTATGAAAGACGTTACATCTATTCATGGTGAAACCAAATTTTCTGTTACGGCGTTCCTTTGCTATGGTAATAATTTTCTCGTAGTAGCATATTGAGACAGACTGAAGTTGTCTGGCTCAGAAGACGGCTTGTTTTGAGGAAGATGAGGTTGTAGCTCACAATCTTCATAAGAATGATTTAAAAGAGGGGTCGGTTTGTAGCTACGTTGTTTTGAGATTAGTTATTGACCCAGAAAGTCAAAATCAATGACATGCGTACGCACTATTGTTTTCTCGTGAGCACGAGAACTTCCTCTTGAGCAGAAGATACAACAAGATTTCGAGAAACCAAGATTTTTTTTTCTGTAAATGTCCCTTTAGAGGCTCCATAAAATTAAGACTAAAACTAAAATATATTGTAGGCTATAGATGAAATCTAAGCTAAATTAAAAGGTGCTGTCAAAATTTACGCTGCTTTGGCCCAGAGTCATTTTAAAAGAAGCATTTCATGGAGATGTAATGAATTAATCAGTAGTTTTTGTGTTTTTTTGAATGGGGATGTTATGATGATTATCAGATATGTCTGGAGCTGAAATATAAACAACGAAATATAAACTCATTAGGCCTGCTGTCACCAGTTAACATGGTCACCAAATAAAGTGGAACACCAGTCAGACATGTGGTTTGAACAAATATGAAAATAAAACTTTGGCACAGAGACATTTTAAAAAGATGTAATTACATGAAGCCGTAGGGAAGATTGTGTGTTTTCTGTTTGGGGGTGTTTTTATCATTTCACACATGTGGACGAGATAATTTTTTAAACCAGAGGAGAAAAAGGTTAAAGATGGATGCTTACATGAAGACGTGTGTCAGTAAAAGGTTGTGGTGAAATAGCAGACTGTAAATATAGAAGCTCCAGGTGATGGTGGTCACAGATCAGTCTGACAGTGTTACGCTTCAAAGAGTGACCGTGTTAAATGGAGTCTGTAGCTGCTGTTTTCCATCAGCGCCCTTCTTTTAATCAGGGTTCTGAATATTCTCTGATGTTTGGTCACTGAGCGTCCAAACAGAGAGACGCTCGTTAGGACAACCCCCATTATAGAGAGACGTTCAGCAGCCAACATGATGAACTTCAGGACTTAGAGACACAGATCAGCTCACACACCACTTAGTTTGTAACACCTGAACAGAGGCAGCATTTGTCTGGATGGTTAAAAATCAGAATCTAGAGCACAGAAGGAACATTTCTGCAAATGTCTTTGTCCAATATCACTCTCTGACTCTGTCCACTGTCTCTGTCTGTCCAATAAAGACATTTAGAGACAGAAAAGTCCATATTTCTGAGGACGGAGCTTCAGTCAAAGAAAGTCTGTGACGGACAAAGACTGCAGGTCAGAGCAGAAACAACAAGAAACCACAACCAAGCAAAGATGTTCCAGCTGAGCAGAACTCTCCATCATTTAGTTCAGATCAGAATAAAGGACATTCAAGTCTGAGCTTTGATTTGATCAGTCAGGGTCCAAACGGATTTACACCCTCAAAACTCCACAGCAGGTCCTCCCAAAGGTCTGAACATAAAGATCCACCATCCCCGTCTCAGTGGACTGTCCCTTTGGAGGATCAGGAGCCGAGGTGGACCCTGAGGAAAGAAGCTTCAGCAGCAGGTTTTAGTTCAGTTTGAAGGTCACAGAGACCTCCTGAGGACAGATCTCCAGTGGATGAGAGTCTATCGTATAAATGTATGGAAACAGTCTCTCAGTGAAGGTGTGTTTGAAGGTGTGGATGTGTGTGTTAGTATCAGGATCAGAGAAGGACAGCCGTCCTCCGTCCCAGTCCAGACTCACCCTGATCTTCTCTGGACGCTTCTTCACTGAGAGGACAGCGGATGGATGTGGTGGTGACCTTGCTTCATATTTATCATCTTTAAACCATACTCTCCATACTCCAGACTTTATCTCTCCCTTCCTCTGGACAGACTCTGCTGCCACTCCCAGTGTCCAGCGTTTCTTGTCTCCAACCTGGACATCCCAGCTGTGAGCTCCAGAGCTGAAGCCCTCAGAGCCCAGGACAGAATGGAAATAATCAAATCTCTCTGGATTATCAGGAAGTTCCTGCTTCTCTCCTCGTCTCACGGAGGTCAGATCTTCAGACAGTATGAGTACTGAACGAGCAGTGTTTGGGTCGAGGATGACAGGGCTGTAGGAGACCAGGTCCTTCATCTTGGTCCAGATGTTGAAGCCCAGGTTGCCCAGATGTTTGGCCTGGTCTATCAGAGCTCCTGAGGGCAGCTGTGGATCCTCCAGCAGGGGGCGCTGCTGCACTCTCTCCACTGCAGCCTTGTAGTTGTTCAGGAATGAGATGTCTCCAGCCTTCAGCTGCTCCTCAGTGTCTCTGAGTGTTTGTGAAAGAGCTTCTATCTCTCTGCTCAGAGCCTCCATCTGCTCCTTCATCCTCTGGCTCTTCTGCTCCTCTTCCTCCCTCAGAGCTCTCAGCCGGGCCTCCTCTTCCTCCTGCAGAAACTGGTGGAGCTTCTTGAACGTCTCCTTGATCTGAGCCTCTGTGAGTCGGGCCTGGACCTCCACGTGTCTCAGAGTTTGATCAGATTTCACTCTGACTTCTTCATGAAGCCTCATCTTCTCCTTTAAGGGCTGCAGGAGCTCCTGAAGCTTCTTCTTCTGCTGTGGAGCAGCTTCATCGATGGGTCTGACTGTGTGCCCGACATGTTTCTCTGAATCTCTGCAGACGAGACACACCGGCTCCTGATGGTCCAGACAGAAGAGCAGGAGCTTCTGCCCATGCAGACTGCAGAGATCTTCTGAAGCTCTCTGATCTCTCTGTTGAAGAAACTTCTCACACAGGTTCTTCAGAGTAAAGTTTGGATTTATCTCCTTAGACTGTCTCTTCTTACAGAGTGGACACTCCTTGTCCTCCTTGTCCTTCCAGCTCTTTTCCACACACTCTCTACAGAAGCTGTGGTTGCAGGACAGGATCACAGGATCTCTGAATCAGAATCAGAGTCAGAATCAGAATCCATGTCAGCCTTATTGACCAGGTATAAAAGACAAATAAGAAAACTGACTCTAGTTTACTTCAGTCTAAGTACAGACTAGATAAACACAGAGTGTATATACATATATAAACAGAAGCAGAAACTCTCAAAGCGGGAATTAAACTTTTGAATAAAAATTAAAACAAATGTTAAGAATAGGAATAAAATATCTTCAGTATTTACCAGATTAAAAGCAAGAACAAAAGACAACAAACAAGAAGCAAAGTCCACAGGTGCATGTACAGTAAGAGGATGATGTGCAGTGAATGATCATATCCACCGTAAATAGACAGACATTTGCTGTTAGGAGTTCTGCATAGGAATGGCCTGGGGGAAGAATCAGTATAACTTACCTAAAGATGTCGATGCAGACCGAGCAGCTCAAGTCTTCCTCAAAAGCAGACGCCATTTTGTCTGAGAGTGAATCAGAGTCTCAGCAGAGAAACAGGAAGCTGCTCCATCCCTGAGAGTCTCTCTCTCTCTGGTTGGACCTTGAAGCTCTTCGTCAGTCTGTGGAGTCTGGACCTGCTGGAGGTGTTGGTGTTCCCACAGTTCTCAGAGTTCCCAGACCTCCTTCTGGTGTGGAGCTGATCCTGTTTTCAGTCTTTAGTCGATCTGACAGCGTGAGCCTCTCCTCTGAGTCAGCAGGACTAACAGTCAAACTGGTTTGTCAGGTGAGATAAGTAAAGGGGCGGAGCTTCTTCAGAGCAGGATCACTGGAGGGAGTGTCATGTATCTGTCAGTAAAAAATTCTCTAATAAGGAACAGGTCCTGGAGTGATCAAGATACAGACCAAGGATCTTGATCCAGAAGGTCTTCAATGGACTTTTTAATACAGAGACATTTTTCAGCACTTCTGCAAATCACTCAGCAAACCACATATGAAATACCGAAAAACTCCTTCTTAGGATGAGGCTGCAGTTAGGAGTTAGGATGTTAGGTTAGGACGAGGGTGATTTTAATGAAATAATAATGTACTGGAATATAATGTAACATTACTCCTCTGAACTACCATCTTATTGAGTCCCGATAATCCCAGGAGCTTTGCTG
Source organism: Scarus forsteni (assembly GCA_036419115.1). Taxonomy (NCBI): domain Eukaryota; kingdom Metazoa; phylum Chordata; class Actinopteri; order Labriformes; family Labridae; genus Scarus; species Scarus forsteni. The sequence continues at coordinate 22,100,807 of JAZDUH010000198.1, read as the reverse complement.
TCGCAGGCTTTATGTCCCTGGTGGAGTCACCCAAGGCAAACAGGTCGTGGTGGAGGGGCCTGCAAAGTGTGGCTTAAATAACCCCAGTGTAGAAAAAAAACAATTGATCTCCAAGTCCCTCACCGGGGCACCTCTCCCAGGAGCCAGGCCTGAGTATGGGGCACATTGGTGAACACCTGGTGGCTCGTCCTTCACCCATGGGGCTCTGCGAGGCACTGCCCAAAATCTGAAGTGGGATCCACCTCCAGGAAGGTTGAGAGGTTCCAACCAGGGTTGGACTCTCTTCCACTCTTGAGTTACCAACGGTGACAGATAGGGCTGTGCAACTTCTGGTCTGAAATTCAATTTTATTACAATTACTCTGTCTACAACTCGATCTGATTCGATACCATGATGCGTAACAATGCATCATATTTCATTGGTAGTTGTTATTAGCATGCATTAAATCTTAGGCTCTCAAAACAAGAAAGAAGAAAGAAATCAGCAAAATAAGTCTCTGGCACAATAATATATAATCCCAACCACAATAGAGCCACATGTACTATGCAGGCAGAAGTAAAGTTGTAGAATCACTTAAAACTATGGTCTACAATTTGAAAGCTTGGAACATCTTAATAACACCGTTTATAAGGCTGTTATGGTCCTAAGGTCTGATATACGCTATATAAAGACCAAAAAGAAAAAAAAAAATCCATTCAATATATCCGCTGCAAAGCAGCATAATAGTTGACCCTCCACATCGAAGGGAAGGAAACGTAAAAGTTTGAGGAAAAGGTTGAAGTAAGGAAGAAATATGAGCAATACAGGTCCCAACGGAGGCTCAACATTAGAGAATCGTACGACCGGTGGATAAAGCTGCAGAATGATTTTGGACTGAAAACTGACACTGAGACAGCCAAATTTCTGTTGAACAGGTAATAACTTTGTTTATTACAGTGGGAGATGTCTGCTAAATAACTCTGGTTAGTCTGTGCCTATACTGGCTAATGACTGAACGTTGTTGGTCGCAACGGGTAGGCTCTGTCAATAGATTTTAGCATAAGTTAGCCACTAATCGTTAGCATTGTAAACTGAGCTGCTGAAGACACGCTGAGAAACCTAAATCCTCACCCACAATCAGTTCTGCTCTGATTGGACTGTGGTGACACCAGACCCGCTTCACCGCCGGTCCAATTGAAATGGCTACCGCTGTGTGTTACAAGGGTGATGACTGTTGTGTTTGTTACTTTCAGCAATGAGAAATCTCATTTATCTTCGACGCCAATAAGTAATTTCTGCTGGCCGGCTTCTTGCTCTATTGGAGGGGGCGTGTTGTTTGGAGGCAACACAAGCGGGGGGGCGGGATCTTGGAACAAGGAGGGGAGGGGTGAGTGAAGGGGGGGCAGGCTGCGTTTTTCAAATCTGTCTCAACAGCCAAACTGGTTTTCAGATCATAGACCCTAGCTTTAATCTAAAAATGTATTTTAATTATTTTAACTATTGTGATATTTAGTATGTTAAAATATTTCTTTAAATTTGTTTCAAAATTCAAGAATTCAAATTGTGAAAAAAATACTCCAAATGGTCATTATTGAATTATTGTGTTTTATGGTGCGTTCCAGTTGAAGTCGGAGGTCGGAATTTCCCACTTCCAAGTAGGAAATTTTATCTGGAACGCCCCCGAGGTCTGAATTTCCTACTAGGAATCTGGGGAAGCCCCGCCACCCCTGAGTTGACAATCGAAGATGGCAGCCCCCAGTGTGAACAGTTATTTAGCTCCTGTAATAATCAATTTATTTGCACTTCTGTCTAGTGTGTGTTGCTCTAAATCAGCTGTATACGTAGTAGTGTTAGACTTATACTTACAAAAATGCTGCCACAGTGATAATCACATTCTTCATGTGATATTTGTGAACAACAACGCAGGGCGAGCTAACAACAGCTAACAATAGCCTGGTCGATCGGCACGTTTTTTCTCTGACTTCAACTGGAACGCCGATAAGGCGGAGATGACGTCACTCCACTTTCCCATTTCCCAGTTCCGAGGTTAATGGAACGCAGCATTAGTCTGACGTAGCTGGAATAGAGACAGCCTCACACGGGGCACCAACTATGTTCCGCCATTGGCAATTTGTATGAAAAAAATATATATAAAATAAGTTATTATTATTAATAATGATTAAAAATGATTATCAATAATTTTTTTTTTTTTTAAATGTATTTTTTGGGCATTTTGTGCCTTTATTGATAGGAGAGAGACAGTGGATAGGCTTGTGAAGGGGGAGAGAGAGTAGGGGAAGACACTCTGCAAACTGGTCACAGGCGGGATTCGAACCTGGACCGGCAGAAGCAAATACATGGGGTGCCTGGTTGCTAACCACTCCGCCACACCAGCACCCCAAATTATCAATAATTTTTAATGATAACTGTTATCTATAAACTGAAGGGCACCACCCTAATACCAGGGACCAATAACCAAAGTGACCAAATCAGAATAAAGTCTCAGAAGGTTTATACTCAGTAGTTTGAACACTGACTGTTATAAATACAGCAACTTCCACAATTATATAACCACAAAAACCATTAACAACAGGCTGAATTATAACTGGATTTATTTAGCATTAAAATTATTCAAACAAACATTATTTACTTTAAAACATATCATAATCTAATTAACAAAATCAAGAACTTATTACTTCCAACTTAGGTTAATACGCATGTCATTGTAATAACATCAGTGAACGCTACAAATGTGTGTTTATGTGTGCGTGAAGGTGGTACAGAGGAGATAGAGACAATGGGGATGAGGTCATCTGACAGCATATCTTTAAGAACCTAGGTGGCAGCAGAGTTATGTGGGCCTTACTCGCTAGAGCCAAGATGGCAACTCACCACATGAATAAAAAAAAAAGTTGTGAGGTCTTTGAGTCTAGGGCTGAAAGATTCATTGTTTTTGGATCAAAATCGCATTCCAGACAACTCAAGTGCTCCTGACTGACCCAGGATGTGTTGTGTCATCTATTTTACAAATACTATTACAATTTACAGATTTGCAGGGAATTTGCATTCATGAAAGTGCTGGTAAGCAGGTCAACATACAAAGCCTCTGTTTAGGAGTAGAAGTTGGAGTTTCCCATAAAAAAATGAGAACAGATTGTTTACAATCCATATTAGATGATGAATACTGTGCTTTTGATCAGTGATTTCCTTACTGTTGTCTATACTGTATACATTGTGAATACTGCACTGGAGCTTAATTTAAGGAAAATTGTGAATACAACTGAAATCACAGTATCTGTCAGCATTTGGATTCTTAAGGAGGAATCTAAATGAAAAAGTTGTTTGATGTCAAGGATCAGAAATTGGTTAACTGAAAATTATGCGTGATCAACAGACAAAAGAAATTGTTACACATGCTTACAAAAGCAAAGGCCTAAGCAGTGCAAGAAGATACTGTAGAATAAAGAAGCAGATAAAGCTGCAGAGTAAGGTTGTAAGAGCGTAAGAGTAAGTGTAAGAGAGCGATGAAGACTTTGTAAGCATCTTTGCAGGGTGTGAAGATGATAACTTCACTGAAAACTTTCATCAACTCCCTGCTAATATTGCAGACTTAAAGGATAAGTTCGGTTTCTACAGCTTTCACATTGTTTATAGAATGAAGTAGAACAATATACTCACCCAGAAGGCTTTCCTGATCCAAACAGTGCTTCAGGAGATATTTAGATCCAAAATCGAGCAGCGGACATCCATATAATGGTAGCACATTGGGCATACAGCGCAGCTCCTAAAACTGCATTAGTTGTCCAAAAACTCATTAGTTTCACCAATATGCCATCATGGTCCGCTCGGGGTAGTCCTCCATTACAGTCTGTGTCACTCCAGACAGCGTTGTGTGGCTGTACTGACCTCTGAACTGAAGAAGAAGAGCGCTTGCTCCGCACATGCGCAGTGCTCTCTGGAGTGCTGCCTCCACGTCCTCCTTTCTATGAGCTCCTCATCTGTAAACTCTGGCTCGGAACTGTAAGGACACCCATCATATTCAAAGTTCTCCTCCACAGCATCTTCATCCGATACATATTCGTCCATTTTGTACAAAACTGGAAGAAGAAAGTCGTTGTGTAGCCAGCCGTCTTCCCCTGAAACAATGAGCCGCACTGCGCATGTGCGGAGCAAGCGCTCTTCTTCTTCAGTTCAGAGGTCAGTACAGCCACACAACGCTGTCTGGAGTGACACAGACTGTAATGAAGGAGTACCCCGAGCGGACCATGATGGAATATTGGTGAAACTAATGAGTTTTTGGACAACTAATGCAGTTTTAGGAGCTGCGCTATACATGCCCCGTGTGCTACCATTATACGGATGTCCGCTGCTCGATTTTGGATCTAAATATCTCCTGAAGCACTGTTTGGATCAGGAAAGCCTTCTGGGTGAGTATTGTTGTTCTACTTCATTCTATAAACAATGTAAAAGCTGCAGGAACCGAACTTTTCCTTTAATAACTAAGTTTAACTGTAATGTACAAATTACGTATATCGCTCAACTCACCAAGTACAAGGTTTTAGACAACTCATGAACAAATTATAAGAGGATATCAGACAATTCTGTCGCATTAATGGAAACACACGATAATGATAACGCATCTATTGTCATACTTGAGGTGAATTACTGACATACTGTTGTGTGCAAATGTAGATAAATGAATACTATGTTAATATGCATTACCAGAACACACTGTAACACATAATGATTACATTGTAGTTAAATTGTAGTTAAAAAATGTAGATGTTCTATACTTACAGAGAGTCAATAGGTGGAGCTGTTGGTCCACCTGACTTTCCGAGGTGGGCCCTGAGGAAAGAAGCTTCAGCAGCAGGTTTTAGTTCAGTTTGAAGGTTACAGAGACCTCCTGAGGACAGATGTCCAGTTGACCTCCAGTGAAAAAGAATGGAAACAGTTTCTCAGTGAAGGTGTGTTTGAAGGTGTGAATGTGTGTGTTAGTATCAGGATCAGAGAAGGACAGTCGTCCGCTGTCCCAGTCCAGACTCACCCTGATCTTCTCTGGGCGATTCTTCACAGAGAGGACAGAGTCTGGATGTGTTGGTGACCATGCTTCATATTTATCACCATCTAACCATACTGCCCATAACCCGGACAGTTTGTCCCCCTTCCTCTGGACAGACTCTGCTAAAACACCCAGGTTCCACTGTTTACTGTCTTTAAACTGGACGTCCCAGCTGTGAGCTCCAGAGCTGAAGCCCTCAGAGCCCAGGACAGAGATGAAATAACCAAACCTCTCTGGATCAGGAAGCTGCTGCTCATCTGCTAGTCTCACGGAGGTCAGATCTTCAGACAGGATGAGATATGAATGAGCCGTGTTTGGGTCGAGGATGACGGGGCTGTAGGAGACCAGGTCCTTCATCTTGGTCCAGATGTTGAAGCCCAGGTTGCCCAGATGTTTGGCCTGGTCTATCAGAGCTCCTGAGGGCAGCTGTGGATCCTCCAGCAGGGGGCGCTGCTGCACTCTCTCCACTGCAGCCTTGTAGTTGTTCAGGAATGAGATGTCTCCAGCCTTCAGCTGCTCCTCAGTGTCTCTGAGTGTTTGTGAAAGAGCTTCTATCTCTCTGCTCAGAGCCTCCATCTGCTCCTTCATCCTCTGGCTCTTCTGCTCCTCTTCCTCCCTCAGAGCTCTCAGCCGGGCCTCCTCTTCCCCATGCAGAAACTGGTGGAGCTTCTTGAACGTCTCCTTGATCTGAGCCTCTGTGTGTCGGGCCTGGACCTCCACGTGTCTCAGAGTTTGATCAGACTTCACTCTGACTTCTTCATGAAGCTTCATCTTCTCCTTTAAGGGCTGCAGGAGCTCCTGAAGGTTCTTCTTCTGCTGTGGAGCAGCTTCATCGATGGGTCTGACTGTGTGCCCGACATGTTTCTCGGAATCTCTGCAGATGTGACACACCGGCTCCTGATGGTCCAGGCAGAAGAGCTGAAGTTTCTCTCTGTGCAGACTGCAGAGATCTTCTGAAGCTCTCTGATCTCTCTGCTCGAGGAACTTTTCACACAGGCTCTTTAAAGTAAAGTTAATAGGAAACAACTCCTTTGATTCTCTCCTCTGACAGAGTGGACACTCCTTGTCCTTCTAGCTCTTCCAGCTCTTCTCCAAACACTCTCTACAGAAGCTGTGGCTGCAGGACAGGATCACAGGATCTCTGAATCAGAACCAGAATCAGAATCAGAATTCATACTAGCCTTATTGGCATAGTAAGACAACTGAAGTGATTCTGGTTTACTTCACTCTCTAAGCACAGGCTCAATTAACAAAGAGTATATATACATGTATAAACAGAAGCAGAAACATGCAAAGCAGGAATTAAACTTTTAAATAAAAATTAAAACAAAGGTAAAGAATAGGAATGAAATAACTACATTATTTACAAGATAATAATCAAGAAGCAAAGTGCCCAGGTGTGTGTACAGTAGGAGGATGATATGTGCAGTGAATGATTATATATACTGTAAATAGAAAGACATTTGCAGTTAGGAGTTCAGCATTGAAACTGCCTGAGAGTGGAATCTGTGCTTTTGCCTGGTGGTTTTAGAGTGCAGTGCTCTGTTTCACTTACCTAAAGATTTCGAGGCAGACTGGGCAGCTCAAGTCTTCCTCAAACGTTGACGCCATTTTGTCTGAGAGTAAAGCAGAGACAAGAGAAGAACAGGAAGCTGCTCCGTCCCTGAGAGTCTCTCTCACTCTGGTTGGACCTTGAAGCTCTCCGTCAGTCTGTGGAGTCTGGACCTGCTGGAGATGTTGGTGTTCCCACAGTTCTCAGAGTTCCCAGACCTCCTCCTGGTTTGGAGCTCGTCCTGTTTTTAGTCTTTGCTCTGACAGTGTGATCATCTCTCCTGAGTCAGCAGAAAACACATCCCAACTGGTTGGTTAGGTGAGTTGAGGTGAAGGAGGCGGAGCTTCTTCAGAGCATAATCACAGGAGGGAGCGTCACTTTCCTGTCAGTGAGAAGATCTTTTAATAAGTTACAGTCCCAGTGGTGATCTGGGTACAGATCTATGATCCAAATTACAGATCCATAGGATTTTAAAGGACTTTTTAACACAGAGACGTGAACACTTTGAACTCAGTGCCTCACCATTTCGGATACTGATGCCTGATCAAATGAAAAAGAACTTGCATAAAACTTAGAGGACAGAGAGAGATGTGGGGTTCATTAGGGTGACCATAATCTGAAAACCCCAAATAGAGGACCCTTAGCAACATGTGTTATGGCATGCACACTCAACATCTTGACAGGTAAGTACATTAGAATATTGCCAGTGGTCCAGTGCAACATTTTATGATAGATATTCAAGTTTGGGAAAGTGACACCCTCTATACAATAACACATCACAATATATATATATATATATATATATATATATATATATATATATATATATATATATATATATATATATATATATATATATATATATATATATATATATATATATATATATATATATATATATATATATATATATATATATATATATATATATATATATATATATATATATATATATATATATATATATATATATATATATATATATATATATATATATATATATACATACATATATATATATATATATATATATATACATATATATATATATATATATATATATATATATATATATATACATATATAGATATACATATAGATATATATATAAAACATTTGCAAACAAAGCAAAGCAGGCAATCTGACATACAAAATTAAAAAAACAGACGAGCTTTGGCCATGCCTTTATACAAGACCACCGACATGATAAATTATAAGATATTAAAAGCCATGGAGTAAAGGTGTGTTTTTAAGAGGGATTTAAAAACAGGAAGTGAGGAGGCCTGTCTGACCTTTAAGGGCAGCTCGTTCCAGAGCTTGGGGCAGCGGCGGCACAAGCTCTGTCACCTCTGAGCTTTAGCCGTGTCTTAGGGACTGCTAGCAGCAACTGATCAGCTGATCTTAGGGATCGAAGCAGACAGTAAGGCTGAAGCAAGTCAGAAAGATAAGGAGGGGCCAGACTGAAACCGCTCAGTAATGCTATTATCTTCTAAGTATGGTAACAGCTGATTATAAACAACCTTCTCCAAGATTTTGGAGAGAAAGGAAGATTAGAGATAGGCCTGAAATTGGAGCAGTGGGTGGGGTCAAGGCCTGCTTTCTTAAGTAGGGGTCGTACCACTGCACGTTTGAAATCCCCAGGTACTGTACCAGAAGAGAGACTACTGTTGATAATCTCCAGGATATAAGGCCCGATGGTAGCAAGTACCTCTTTAAACAAATGAGGGGGAATGGCATCTGTGGGGGAGCCAGAGGGCTTCATGTGACTAATTGTGTCCTTTAAAACAGAGAGGGACACCGGCTCAAACCGGACAAATACAGATGTGCAGGACAGAGGAATCGAAGGATCAGAAGAAGGCTGAGGAATACAAGCTCTTGTTGATATAATCTTATCAGTGAAAAAATGGAGGAATCTCTCACAGATTTTAGTGGAGGCAACAATACCAGTCGACTTGGGGACATCAAGGACAGTATTTATGGTTTTAAACAGGGCACTGGGGTTGTTACAATTAGAGGCAATTATTTCTGAGAGATATTTATTCTTCTCAGCTTTAACAGTCTTTTGATAGCACTTCAGACTGTCCTTAAGAATACTGTGAGAAATATGTAGACGGTCCTTTTTCTTTTTGCGCTCCGCCCTCCTACACTCACGCCTGGCAGCACGTGTGACGTCATTCAGCCAGGGCTCGGGCACAGGTTTGACGCGGCAGCTCTTCATAGGAGCGATTTTGTCCAGTGTTTGTGAACAAACAAAGTGGAAACTCGTAGCCAGCTCCTCGGTATTTAAACCCATAGAAGTTTTAGAGTTCCCCTCGCAGAGATCAACAAAAGTAGTGGAGAACAGGGCTGGAGAAGAGGAGTTGAACATGCGACGGCGTTGAGGAGGGGGGGCGTAGTCTAACCGGACGCTGACTGGGGATGTCGAATAAAATGGGCATGTGGTCCGAGAAAGCAGCGTCACAAATGTCCATGTTGGAGACACACAGACTGTGCGAGAGCACGAAGTCGAGTTTGTGCCCGAGTTCATGAGTGGGACCGAACACGGACTGCACGTAGTTAAAAGAGTCAATAACATTTGAAAAGTTCCTAGAGAATGGCTCGTCAGGGCAACAGATATGAATATTAAAATCACCAATAAAGAGGACACGATCATATTTAGGAAGAATTTCGGCAAGAAATTCGGAAAAGTCACTTATAAAGCTCTTGTTGTACTTTGGTGGTCGATAAATGACAGCACACAAGGTAAGATGAGAGCGGCCCAGCTCAAATAGGCAGAGTTCGAAGCTTGTGACGGAGGATTGCAGGAGGCTCTGCTGGCATTTAAAGTCACTTTTAAAAACAACTGCTATTCCTCCCCCTTTACGATGGGGAATTAAAATAGCAGCAATCAGGTGGTAGGAGCTCAATAAGAGAGGTGGACTCACCAGTACTCAGCCAGGTCTCCGTTATACAGAGAAAAGTCCACGGGTCATGAAGAAATCCCTTAGAATGAATGTGATCTTGCATTGACAAGGCTGAACCTGGCAGGGACCGGCAGAACCGAGACATCGGCTGTCTTTGGAGCTTGACACAGGGGCAGTAGGTGGTGCGGATTCACCCCACGCCGGCGGGCACAGGGAGAGCAGGTGCCGTGGGGGCGGATTTCCTCAGCTGAACCGACAACAGGTACCAGCCAGGTGTCGATGTGATCCAGCGAGCGCGGGTGGAAAAAGACACCAGGAACCGCTCCGTTTATCCTCCGGGAGAAAGCGGAGAGTCGTGCCGAGAGGGCTTTGATCTTTACCAGCTGGCCGCTGCGTTTACCCTGGCGGCGTCGGTGTCTACGCCGGGGGAGTGGAGCAATGGTACGCCGAAGGTGAGTAGGTATCCCGCCGGGGAGGTGAGGCGGCTGAAATGCGTGACAATCATGATCGAGGTCGATTTTCACCAAATCCTTGGCAGAGGGGCGAAGATCCAACATTGTTTGGCGATCATACACAAGCAGTGAGCTGACATTGGAGATAACAATTGACACAACCAGCACAAACACGAGCAGCGAGAGACGGCAGGCCACATACACCGGCGCCATCTTCCCCACGAAGGTCTATACCTGTCATGGAGCATTGAAGATGGGTACTGATCAAGGGTGACATGGTCAGATAAAGCTTCAGAGAGTAGAGTTTCCCTACCTGACCTGACTGACTCAGCAGTCTGCTGAGTGTCTTCAAGCTCTCAAGTAATGGTACTTCCTGGGTTTGGGAAGTGTGGAGCTTAGCCCTCAGCATATCCTCTGCAGACTCTGTGTGCTGAGATCTGACTGTCTCTTTTGGTGCAGGGGGCAACAGCTCTGACGGAACTGGCATCAGAGAGATCTGTGGCTGTGGCTGTCTGATCTGGAACCCATGCTGTCTTCCTTAATGCTTCAGTTTTTGCATGAGATCACATCTGCATTTCATATACATCTTGACAGAGGTCCATATTATCATCCACTATTTTTGTCAAACGCATTGCCAGTGGTTTGAACTTGTATTTCAGGAGCAAGTGAGCTTGTTGCTCAGATGTGCTCTGTGTTTCTCACTGGACCGATTATTAACATATACGTAACCAGTTCATGAATATCTTCATCCGAATTGCCAGCAATGTAGCTATTCAGGCGACTTAAATGCTCAATGGATGGCCTCATAAGGCCAGCGACTGCGGACTGCAGATCTGTGTCATTTACCTCCTGAGAATCTTTAGCTTCAGGGCATGGGCATCCTAACAGGTCATTTTGCTTTTCGCTAAAGATAATAGTACCCTTAAATAACTGCTTTGTATCAACTAAAATTCCACTGAGGTGCACAGGTAGCTTCAACTTCTGGTTTACGACATCTGCAACACTATTCAAAGATGTGTTGAGGTCACTATGGCTGAAACCTTCTCAGCAGAGGTGGCAGTTTCCACAATTATATAACCACAAAAACCACTAACAACAGCAGGCTTAATTATAACTGGATTTATTTAGCAGAAAAATTATTCAAAAACATTGTTACTATAAAACCTATTATAATCTAACTAACAAAAGCAAACACTTATTATTTACAACTAAGATTAATACGCATGTAATTGCAACAACATCAGTGAAAGCAACAACTGCAGCAGCAGCAACCAGTACTATAATAGCAATAGCCAACACAAATCACAGCAACAGCAATAATAGAGATCCCCACTAATGAAGCGTGTGAACACCATGTTCATGCATAAGGATGTCCATACATTCGCTTGGCACCAGGACATGCTACTTCACAGTTTGATGGTTGACTTTGTGGCTGTGTCACCGGACTTGTGAAAGGGGCTTGAACATCTTATTAAGACGCCTCCCTGGTAAGGTGTTCAAGGCACGCCCCACCGGCAGGAGACCTCGAGGAAGACTCCGGACTCGCTGGGGGGACTAAGTCTCTCAGCTGGCCTGGGAACACCTCAGGCCCCTCCGGAAAGAGCAAGAAGAAGAGCCAAAAGTTTAGTTTGAGTGTTGACATTAAAAATCGAATGGTGGCCTTTCTTCATGTGGATTACTTCTGCAGGTATCATTTGTTTGTAAGCTCCATCATTGTGTGCATTTTTGTGTGTTTTGTCTCCAACAGTCTGAGGGAGGCCCAGGCCGTGTTGCTGAGGAAGACCCTGTCACGGGGAGGGAGAGGAGACAAAATGGCCGCCCTGCTGATGAAGCACATCGAGAAGGAGAGAAAGAAGCTTCAGACAGTGACCTCCACATCCGGTTACTCTAACTCGTCTCTAACATCTGCACCTACGGGGAGAATGAAGACTTTCCACACTCAGAGGGGACAGTACACCGTCTACTTCACTGCACCTGAAGGTCAGTGAACGCATCACAGGAATTATGACTCTGCCCAGAAGAGAGAAAAGAGCGTGACGGTTAGATATTCATGTTTATTAAGATATTTAACTGTTTGAAGGATAAGAAATGATACTTACATTTTAATCCCAGCAGAGTGTTTTCATCCTGGATGTTTATGTGATAGTGAGGCTGAAGACATGAGAGCAGACATATAATCATGTTTGAACATGTTAGCACAGGAGTGTATTTAACACATACCAAACCACATGGCTCGTCATTTCACAGTGATAAGTCGTGTGGAGCATATAGATAAAACACACAAGGGGTATGTCTGTCAGCTGTACACTGTTGTGAAAAAACAGACTGAAGGTGATTCAATGGAGCAGGAATGTGTGTTTTTCACAGCGTGAGGGTTTCAGATAAGCTCAATGTTAATACAGACTCCAGTGCAGCCCTGATCAATGTGATTAGACGCACATACTCTTCCTGTCTTTGTCCAGCTGTTAACAGAGAGAACGGACCCTAAGAAAACAATTTTAAAATGAGGAATGTAGAAAGAATAACCAAACTCACTGAGATAATCAATCACATACTCGAAGTAACCACAATGGAGTACTTACCGTGGCATCTTCTGCATCACAGTCTCTTTTTTTATAACCTTGTTTTCATGTCAGCATGACTTCTTGACTCCAGTTCTTCCTTAAAGACCACTTCTGAACAGTAGATTGGTGATGGCACTGCTGAACACCTTCTAATGTTGATGGAGGAAGCATGATGGGTCTTTCATCTGCTGCAGCGAGTCTCTTTGGCCGACATCTACAGTCCTCAACGATGCCCATTTAAAGAGCTTGGCCATCTTAACTCGTTCATGCATGGTGTCCACTACAGTACAGATATTTGGAAAAAAATGTATACCCTTTGGGTTGCCATACCATGTCCAACTGCCAGGTAGTGAATATCCAAACCCTTCTCTTAAGTTTCCTAAAAAATATTGTCTTTACACGTTTGTACTATATCAAGATATTTCATCGTAAATCAAAATACCAGAAAAAGACCAAATTGGGTATTATGACTTTTTTCAGATTTCAAATCATTTTTTATTTTGTATTTCAAATTTTGAGGTAATTCACATGTGAATCGTTTGATTAAACAAATATACATATGCTTCAGATTTTACTTTTTCTTTTATTTACTTTCAATAAATGTTTGTCAAAGACGAAAGTCCCTCAAAATAAAACACTGAAAAACAAATGTACATGATTTTTACATTTGTTTGAAAGTGTAGTTTCTCGATGCGTTGATGTCTAGATGCAGATGATGAAGAAGCTTCGCCTACACAGACTTGTTTGCATATAAAAGAAGTTTATTACAAAACCAAGCAAGTGTCTCTCTGGACAGCCTGAGAGGTTCAAGCCAATATGAAACCTCTCGAGCATTGTAAGAGGACACGTATTTATACCAGACTCATTGTTTGAACCATACATAGACATGCATGTAGAGTGGACTCTCATTGGACCAGAGCATCTTAGATAAATGACCCGTGATCTAAAGGGTAAATGATGTGACAGCTTTTGACCTTTGCTAAAAAAAGGTTATCGTCTTAGGTATCAGTCTGTGCATCCTGCCATCTGTTTCCTGGATGAAAACAGACATCAGATACTTCAAAAGTAAAAAAAATAACATTTTAAAAAGTTGCCCTTAGTTGTGAAATAAGTCATGCAAGTCTACAGTCTTCTCTGAGATCTTTGCCTGGGAGAGACCTTGTTGATGCAGTATAACCAGGGTTCCCACACGTCCTGGAAAACCTGGGAAACCTGGAGATTGATTTCCAAATTTTCCAGTCATGGAAAACATGACATATGGAAAATGAGGAAATTAGTGAAAATGTCCTGGAAAAGCTTAAATTGTCTTTGAAAATTATTTGCCTTCCTTCTAGCTTTAAACATGGGAAAGGAAGTTAAAATGTACTTGGTAACTACTGTCGAAGTAGCCAGAAAATATGAGTAGAAAAAATAACGCAAGTTAAGGCATAAAATATAAAAACTCAAAACAACGGGGACAAAAAGAAATAAAAAACAATGACAAAATAAAATTTGGGCTTAATCAACAAAATCTATTTATAAAACAGCAGAGTAAATAAATATTAAAAACACGTATAACCATTAATTTATAATAGTAAGACACATAAAAGCCAGACTTAACAGATAGCTAATGTTTGTGCTGGAGAGTTAGAAACAAAGAAAGATCAATATGATCAGTAGCTAGAGATATTGTTCATCAACCTCTAATCTTGTTTTTTAGAAGGCTAACTAGAATTGAAAACTGCCCACAGCAACAATGTAACTTCAGTTGGTTATGTGACACTGGAAAAGTCCTGGAAAAGTCCTGGAAAATGATCTCTAGAAAAGAGTGGGAACCCTGTATAACTTCCTTGTCTTATTGCTGTGCTCACTCTTGGCGTGGTGCATGAAGATGATCATCAGCTTTTGTTTAGTCTCATTTGTTGATCAAACATCTGAGTATACCGGTAATCTTATTGAGTTACTGACTTTGTCCAAGGTGAAGGGTGGTTACACCAAATACTGATCTGATTTAGATTTTCGTGGTTTGATTATTTTGGTTTTTGTAATTTCATTAAGATAAACAACTGAAATATCTCAATTCGAAAACCGTGTTTCCAAGACTTAAACTGTCAGTGCCATGGTATTAATCATACATCGATACTGTTTGATTTGATTAGAGTTATTAGCAAAGTTTGAAGCTCTGGTGTTGTCTCTCTTTAGTTTTTCTTTCCTTGCGTTTTTGGCTGTCCTGCTTCACTGGCTCAGGCGCCACACTGTGTCCCCCCTGAGTGTGAATGTGTGTGTGCAGTCAGGACATGAGCTCATACACCAACAGCAGCACAAACAGCCAGAGAAACACCCACAATCCTCTGCATGGAGGGGCCCCAGAGGAGGGTCCGGGGTCCCTCAGGAAACCCAGTTGCTGTTGCATCTGATTTGTTTTATTAACAAGAACACAATAAATTATCATCCGTCTGACCTACTTTCCAGAAGACAGGGACATAAAACAAAACGAGGACAGTTTTCATTATCGGCCTCATTCGTCTTTATTAAAGTTACAACATTTTAATTCCAACAGCTGCAGCTCGTCTTCAGCAGATAAACATTTTCCTTCTGCTTCACTTTCCTCTTCACACAGCAAACTTTGAAGACTCAGAGATCAGTGCTGGAAACTTTGCTCTTAAATGTTCTGGTTCTCGATTACTGCCATAACAAGGTGGCAACTTACATTACCGCATTAAATACTGATACCAGGTTTTACCAATCTATACAATAAAAACAGGGATGGTCTCAAACATTTCCAAACCTGAAAACAGTGAGAGCACTTGATAGATAAGATAAGATCATCTTTTTCAGCTGTTGCAGCTGTGCAGGGTAAAGTAGCATGCATTAAAGGTCAATAGAGTAACATATAAAATAGAGGATATCACTCAATAAACTGTACAAATAGCAAATAAATGAAGTAGAATCAGTTGAGGTATTTACAGTTCAGTCAGTCAACTCACGTTCAATTGTTTTATTGTTGCTGCAAATACATGTTATAGGTTTGGCGTCCAGGCTCCAGTCTCATCACTCCTTGCAGAAATGTTTACATGAAGGCATGGAGGAGTGATGAGCAAAACATATGAGAACACCCCTGGAGCCTGCAGGTGGATGCTGGGGTGGAGGTGGGGGTGAAAGAACACGCAGCAATCAGTGTCTGGCAGCATAGACGTTTTCCGAGCAGAGGGAGAGATGGGTAAACTCCCAGTTTAAATACACCGCCAAATTGTGAGGTGGAGAGTGTGATTGGAGGATTGATGTAAGGAGTGTGACGTATGACATGTGAAATGTGACATGTGAATAGCAGCGCCGCTCGAGTTGTCTGCCTGAACTAGCTCGCAGGCTTCGCTTCATTTATTAAAAAAGCAGTCCTAAAACAGTCTTCTTGTAGTGTTGTCTTCTTGGGACACCCACTTTGTGGACTTCCCTCTTCCTTCAGTTTAGAGATGGCACAAGGGCTCATCCCAAACAACGCTGCAACTTGGTTTTGGGAAAAGCAAACTTGACCGTGCCATATCCAGATCAGTCAAACATGGCGTGTCAGTTCTTGGAGCAGACATCAACCCACCACTGTAGCAGGGCTCATGCTCACATGCTAACACTCAGGTGCAGTCATCTTTCGTCATCATGTGTGGGCACTTAGTTTCCAAAATGGTAATATTTTGGAAATGCAGGGTGCTGATTTGGTGGAGTCGTGGGAAACCACACATGAGCCATGTCTATTACTGCTTTCACACTAAAACTAGTGGGTCAACACAGGTTTTTTAAAGGGGTTTGACCTGCTTACAAACTCTTTTCCCAGTCAGTCTCAGTCTAATCGGCAGCAGACGAGCTGCGTGGCTGTTTTTTTTCCTCTGGTGCATCAAGCTGATGTCGTCACGTTGATGACATCATCAGCCTGACGAAACTCTTCTTTGTAAACAATGGAAAGGAGCATGGAGGCTGTTGACATGGTTTTCTTTACTTTGTACTTTTGTTCCTCCTTAAAAATGTACAAACTCGGCGCTGATGATACAAAGGTGGATGGAATTACTTGCTGAGACGGCAAAGAGTCACATAAGTTGAGACGGAAGGGATGGGCGTGATATTATGTCGTGGGGATGTTACGCCGAGGTCATCCGTAAATTAGTAGGTCGACCCGGCTGTGATGTTCTCACTGAAGTTGATCGGAGGCGAGTGGATTAAAACCCACATCACTTGCAGGGTCAAATGACCTAGGTCGAAATGCCGATTAAACCCTTTCAAACTGCCGACAGAAGCCGATTGTTACCGTTTTTATACATGCTTTTTGGTCAGTCTGAAAGGGGTATAAGCTTTTGCGGGCCGGGTTTGAATCCAGCATGTGTCCAGTTTGCTTCTCTCTCTCACTCCCCTTTACAGGCGTATCCCCTGTCTCTCTCTCCTAGAATAGAATTTATTGCCATTGTGACTTGTAAAAATGCACAGTGAAATTAAAAAGTGCCATCCAGTCAGTGCAAATAAAAACTACAACAAAAAAGCCATGAGCCATCAAACAAAAGTAAGACTGAAGTAAGTCAGCTCTGCAGCAGCAATAAATAAATAAATGTAAGAATAGAAATAAAAGGACTGAATCACCACTTGTCGTTATTGCACATCCCCTGTTTTGTAAGCAAAAGTGTTTTTTGCGGCATTAAGGGGGATTATTGCTGTTGGGTAGAAGCTATATGAGTAGTGTTTATGAGTAAACCAGTGTGAAGTGGTATTCCAGGTGAGGAAATAAAAATATTTTCAGGGATAGATAGTGCCAAAGTGTAAAAGTTGATATTATGATGTATTACAAAATGACCGCCAAACATAAAGTAATTAAAAGTCTATACGTCGTCTGTAGTAGGTCTGGCCTCCCTGGATATGTATGCTACTGAGAGCTCGTCGTTTGAGTACCAACATAAACACTCTGGTCTAAAAGAATAAAAAATTTAACCTGCAATTCAAACTCTAAACCTCCTGTCATTAAAGGCACAAAAATGCTCAAAAAGTTAAGTTAAAAGAAATATTTTAGAAGTCTGCATGCATGCCAAGCTTTAGGTTGTTGTTCTGAATTAAGGATGGGAATTGATAATATTTTATCGATACAAGTGCTATCAACAGTCCCGCTAATCGATGCAGTTTTAATGATTCCCTTATTGATTTCTGCAGATTTTCCATGTGGGCAAATGTTGGCCTGCAGTGACAACAATGCCAAACACACATCACAGCATAGATAACTGCTTCTGCAAGTTGCTGGTGTTTCAACTCACTTAAGGTTGTGCAGTAGGCGCCTTTTGTAAAAAATAAAGCCACAATTCTGATGCTTCTGAACCCTGTCAGTGGAAGGAGTTGATGAGGGAATTGATTAGCAAAAAAGAAATTTGATTCTTTGATGGAGCTGTTAACGATTCTCAACTGTAAATGTTTTTTTGATTCCCATCCTTATTCTGAATCTAATGGCCCTTTTCCACTAGCACACCTTGGCCCTACTCTACTTGGCTCTACTCGATTTGCAGCGTGTTTCCACTAGCCTGGTACCTCCTAAAACAAGCTAGTTTTAGTACCTACTAGGCTCTGGTTCCAAGCAAGCACAGTTGATACTGACTGCCGGCTACTGATTGGTCAGACAATGTCGTCATCGATGAGTCATGAGCGCGATGACCTAGCATGCTAACGGTAGCTACCATTAGCTTACCCTCATACGTCTTTTCTTTACAGCTGGATTGCTCTCGTCCTCGGCTTCATTCTGTTGTATAGCTTCCAAAACTCTCCTGTGCTTCTCAAGGGGTATTTCTTCTTATCACCTGCAGCCTTCTTCTGTTTTCCTTTTTTACTCGGTTTGTGACAAAAAGACACAGATTGTTGTGTCGCGCTCAAAATGACGTCACCGCAGTGCCGCTCTGCTGTTTACAGTGACACTGCGCCCCGTTGGGCAGGCGACTGGGGCTAATGGAAAAGCAGCACAAGGCGAGTAGAGTAGAGCCGGGTAGAGTAGAGTAGAGTAGAGTAGAGTCGAGTAGAGTAGAGTAGAGTAGAGTAGAGTAGAGTCGAGTCGAGTAGAGTGGAATAGGGCTAATGGAAAAGGGCCACAAGTCTCTCTGTCTCTTTTCCCAAACTTTTACATTTTTTGGTCTTCATTTTTCACTGCTGTCGAAATTCAAGACACTCTCGTGCTAGCACAGCCATATACAACCCCGACTTTGTGATCCTGACAATGCCTCTCTGTTCAGAAATCACCTCCTGCTCCTCGGCTGGAGCCCTCTGTGGTGCAGGACTTCATCTAAAAACAACCTTCTGGATCAGGGTCACGAACACAGAACTGAAGTTGAGTTTATAAATCAGTGTGGGGTTGTTTTTCTGCTGCTTACTTACAAGAATCATCCCGTAACTCTTGTTCCAAGGAGTTTTCTCATCACTCTGCGGTCAGGAGCTCCTTCAATCTGGACTTATTTTGTGAATGTGGACTTCTGAAACTCAAACCAGGGTTGCATCATCAGCCTGACATCCTCGACTGTTTGAGCTCTGTTATGAAACTGTGAGTGCAGATACAAGCTCGCTGGAAGAGAGAGAGGAATATACATGTACTCCCTCTCTCTCTCTCCCCCCTTCTCTCTGGCTCGCTCTCTCGGTGTGGACTGATGGACCAGATCCCTGCTAAACATTTTGTTTGGACTGGAGCCCAGTCCTGCACACTGCTTTCAATTATCTCTCTACCTCTCTCTCTCTCCCTCTCACTTTTCTGCTCTCTCACTCACACTCAGGGGGTGTTTAGGGAAAAACAGGGCGAGGGGGGAAGCATTTTCTTCTCTGTAACTTTAGTTCTGCGACACTTTAACTCCAGCACAGTGTCAGACAGAGAGAGAGAGACGAGCGAGGGGAGTTTGAGGAGCTCAGACGATGCAACACAAACTCTGACTCTTCACGGTGAAAATGCTGCAGCCTCGACTCTGCTGTTTCCTGTCGTCCGTCCTCATCGTCTTCTTCTCTCGTTCTCCAGCTGATGGACAGACGGTCACGGGAGGAAGGGAGAGGATCCAGGTGATGTTCACGCCGACCATCTGCAAGGTGCGCTGCAGCCAGGACCGCTGTGTCAACTACTGCGAGCGAGGCAACGTGACCACGCTGTTCAGCAGTGGTGAGGGAGGAGGAGGAGGAGGAGGAAGGAGAGAGGGCTCCCATGGACCAGGATTCAGAGTTTGTGAGTTAAAGTTTGGCTTATTTTTTTTAAATGTATTTTTTGGGCATTTTGTGCCTTTATTGATAGGAGAGAGACAGTGGATAGGCTTGTGAAAGGGGGCAAGAGAGTAGGGGAAGACACTTTGCAAACTGGTCACAGGCTGGATTCAAACCTGGACTGGCAGAAGTAAGTACATGGAGTACCTGGTTGCTAACCACTCCGCCAAACCAGTACCCCAAGTTTGGCTTATTTTACATGTTTCTGCGGGCAGCAGTTTGGAGTCTTACACTGCAAAAACTCAGGTGTAGGCGAGAGTTTTGTCCCATTATTCTGTCACAATCCCCTGCACTGCAAAAACTCAAATCTAAGGAAGTTCATTCATCCAATTTCAATTCTTAAAAGCTCACAAGACTTATTGTTAGGGGTGTAACGAAATGGTCAACTCACGAAACAATACGAAGTACGAAACAGGGCTCACGATACGAAATACTGACGATACGAAATAAAGATTATAGAAAATCCCCAACAGTAGGAAGTTGTGCAAAAATCTTATATTCTTGTTTTTCTTCTTAATGCAAAAAAAATACAATGCAAAAAATATTGCTGCATCAGTACAAAATAAATGCTCTTTGAAAAAAAAAATTATAGTTTTTCTTCTTGTTTAGACTACAGTGCAAATACAAACATAAAATCTCAATAAAAAGTGCTTTGTTGTTGTAACAATCAGGATAAGTACATTCTTGAATGAAAAGGAAAACAAATAGCAGTCCTCAGAGCTGCAGTTTAGACCTATAAATGTCTGAACTGTGAACTATAATATTTAGCCTATAACAGTGCATATACTTCTGATCTTCAAGTATGATCAAATTCTGTCAACTCAACAGTAGATGCAAAAATCAAATATTGTTTTTTATGCAGACTTACACAAACATAGTGGTGCAGTTCTACGGTTTGTGTTCAATGTGGATTTTAATGTTTCCTATGAATTGACGGTCAGTGAAGGGACCAGATAGGCGGGGCCAGCGGGTCAGAGTTCAGAGGGGAGAGTTAGTGTGTGTTAGCGAGGAGGGAGAGAGCCGTTAGCAGGAGGTCTAGAGATTACTACTCACTGTTTTGTTCGTGAATTAAAATTGTAGTTGGCGTGGTCACAGCCCACAGTGACTGTTAAATAAAAGCAGGTATTCCCAAGCCAGAGTCACCTTTATTTACGTCCAATGGACGTCACAGTTCGAAGTTGGTAGTTGTACTCACCGCAGTAAACGGAGAACTGTAGCAGCATATTTTGCACACTGTCGTTGTTTTGTCCTCAGTCTTCTCACCGTTCTCTCGTCTTTTAAATGGGAAGCCAAAATAGGTCCACACAACCGATTTATTTGACGAAGGAGCATCAGCTAATTCCTCCACTTCGTCCTCCTCCATATTGCAGTGAGTGTTTAGCATAGGACGCGAGGGGGGGTTATTTCGTCCTTTTATTTCGGGCGTCTTTGAATTTTATTTTAACCAAATCTGGTTGATTTGGCCCTCCTGCAGCAGCACTACTCATGCTGTTTTGTTATTGAGGGCTTCACGGGGAGGGGGAGGACGCCTGTTCTCGTGTGTGTGTGAGTAGGCAGAGATAGAGGGACGGCGGCGGCGGCTCAGCATCCGAGGGGGAGGGGGGGGGGGGGTATCGATACTTTTGAAAGTGAGTATCGTATCAGGATACAACATTTTAGTATCGATGCTTTTTTGAGTATCGATACTTTTGACAACCCTAACTTCAAGTCAAAAACATCCACAATACTTACTGAAATTTCATGTTCATTCAACCAGTCCAGATGGATATCTTATAACAAGGAATAAAAACAAAAATAAAGCACTGAATAACTTGTAATTATATCAAAATGTCTGCCAATGAAAGAAGTAAATTTGTACTCCTCAAAGGTCTTAAAATCAGGCTTAGAAACTACTCAAGGTAGCAAGACATCGCACAAGTAAAATTTGTCTTCCCACATTGTCAGATGGTTCAACTCATTAAAAGCAAGGCAATTTTGGCTTACAATAAGTCTTGTGAGACTTTAAAATTTGAAATTGGTTGAAAAAAAACTTCCTTGGATTTGAGTTTTTGCAGTGTAAAGACTGACCTAAATTAAATCATCCATCCAGAGCAGTTATTAAACCCTAATTTAAGACCCTCACTCAGGAAAACTTGCTGTGTTTCATTTGCAGTTTATATTTTCTTATCAGTATAAGCAACTCACTGCCTTATTTTTGCCTTTTTATTCTCTATAGTAAGATATTTATCTTGACTTGTCACAACAATTTAAAACTAAAGTAAGTGTTCTTGACATTTTGGCCTAAAAATAAGACAAACACACTTGCAAACATCTGAGTTTTTGGGGTGTAAATGCACCTGAAGAAGCAGAGTGTTGATCCCTGCGGTTAAATTTCTGTGCAGTGAGGTCTCCAGAGTCTGTCCATCCATTTTCTATACAGTTTATCACCTTCTGGAGCCTATCCCAGCTGTCACTGGACAAAGGTTGAGGTACAAGCAGAACTGGTTGCAAAAAACACAGGGCCACATGTAGAGACAGACATCCCCTTCACACTCACAACTACTGGCAATTAGAGTCCCCAGTTATGTCACAAGCTGGTTTTCTGTCCACGGGAGAAAACTCACACACACTGGGAGAGCATGAAACCCCCCCACAAGACAATCTGAGCCTGTGCAGCAGGTACAGGTGAGAAAGAACATCATTAAACCATCCAGTTAGTTTCAGACTAATATACTAAATGTCTTACTGATGCAGCTTCATCCCATGTCAGGAGGCTGAAACTCAATTTAATGCGCAAGAGCAACAACAATGGCAGGAATACACAGCAAAAAATCAGAACTAGGTAGGAGTATTTGTCGAATTTTAAGTAAAAAAAACTCTCGGTAGACATTATGCCGTAATTTCTAGACATATCTGGAATAAGATCTTATTTGAAGATCTCAAAGCTAAAAAATATAAAGCCAGAATGGCTTGTAAAAAGTAAAATAAACTGCCAATTAGACAAGAAAAATGAATCTTGAAGTAATACTGATATTTTCTTAACATTATGAGCAATTCAGTGCCTATTTTTGCCTTTAATTCCTTCTCATAAGATACTTATCTGAACTTGACTTTACTTGCCTGATGGAAATACACACTTTAAGATGAGTTTTATAGCATCAAAATAGGTTATCTATAAATGCTATTCCTTAGCTTCCTGGTTGGGTCAGACAGGGCTGGACTGGCCTGGATACTCAACTTCAGGAACAAGACAATTAAAACTAGAGCACATTTACATTATTCAGACACGTCCTGGAGCACCGGGCTGTAAGTAGACATACATAGCCGGCTACAAAACTACGATGCTAAGTTTTCCAAAAATTGCTTGTTGTCACACATCAAAAACTACCGCTACGTAACTAGAACTAGAGTTCTGAGGAAGGTCCGAGCTGCATTCATTAGCATCACAACAAACACACGCTTTGGCTTGGGTCACATCTTTATGACAGTCGCTGTGCGTGCTCATGGGTAGTAGAGTCTTTATGTTGCCAGAAATAGATTATCTTCATAGCACCTTTAAAATAAGACAATAAGAAGGCAGATAAGAGTGTCAAGAAGACACCCCAAGACTCCCATGAGTGTTGGTGCAGCAGACTTTTGTCTTGCATGTGGAAGAGACTTGTGTTGATGTTCTCTAATAGTTGGTGGGTAGGACTCTCCTTGGTTGAATTTGTATTCCTATTACCTGTTTTTGAGTAAAACCACATTAAAGTCCGAAATGGACCCAGCTGTGTCCTGTTCTCATCTTATGATGCATCTCTACTTCAGTTTCAAACTTTCACAGAACTTCAAAACCCTTTCTGCAGATCTATTTAAACCAAGAGGAGCCCAGAAACTCCTGAAGGTCAGTAACTCGATCAGTCGGTCCAGATCTGTGCAGTTAAACTCGACATGTGGGGCGTCATGTGAAGCGTGTGAAGCCGCTCCAGCTGTGTTTCATCATGTGACCTGCAGCTGTTTGATGGTTGGCCGAGCTCTGAAGTGGAGCCAGCGAATAGTTTTGGATTCTGTTCTGATCAAATCAAATCCATGAGGGTGTTCGATTGATCTCCTTCTTCTCGGGTACATTCCTGCGTGAATTTGACGGATGATTGTGCAGTTCAGAGCTGCATGTTCATCAAACTCAGAGAAACTCGGAGACCATCTGTGGGTATTTCATGGTGGTACGACCTTTTATGGAAGACCCTCCTTAGTTTTAGTTATCAGACGAATAAAATGGTTTCTCTTTCTGTCGGTGTCAGTAAGTTTTCTACATGATTTTCAAATTCATGAGCATTTCACCACAAAGATTAAAATAGACTGTCAACACAAAACTTTTGGTGACCTGGTCTTAATATGTGGCTCTGATTCTGATTGGTTGGTCATTGAACCAATCAGAGAGTCAACTGACCCTTCTCTAAGCCCCTCCCACAAACAGCTACTGTCAGCTCCTGTAACTATGCATGAAAGGCTTGTCAAGCTTTTGGTGGAAAACAGTCTGCCTAAGCTGTCTGCATACAGGCCTAGCAAGTCCAATATTTGATATCCGAGAAGTTTGGAGAGTGGTGATGATTTTTTTTGCCTTCTCCAAGTCCAAGACGCAAGAAGACGATGTCGGATTTGGATGAAGCACATTGTTTGTTTGAGGGCTGTAACCATATTCGAATGACTGCTATGGGGATAAGTGTCCATAACAGAATAAAAATAAATATCAAATGCAAAATACTGACTTTAGTAGCACATCAGAAGGCCTTGAGCAGTGGACTGTTTCATCCAACAGAGGGCGCTCTCAGTGCAGCTTGACTATCAGACACATCCGCTGCTCTCTTGACCTCAGTAAACAAAGAGTTTCCACTCTGAGGGGACATAAACAACCTTGGATCATCCGAGTAGAGCTGCGTGTTAGTATTTATCGTTTAACACCGTTGATCTGATTGTAGCGGCGCTTCGTCAAGAGTTCAACCCCGTGTGACTGCGTTTTTTTCAGCAGGGTCTTTGCCGAAGCGGCAGATCAGAGAGTCTCTGTCCCTTATGACGGGTGAGGTATGGGGATAACGGATATCTTCGATTATTTGGGAGCATGTCCGGAAACCATTCTAGCTTGATAAAACTGACAGCCTTAGTTTGTTCTGAAGTGAGCTGCTAACTGTTGTTAGCTAACCATAGCCCTGTGCGTTAGGTAAGATAACATTAGCAAACATGATGTCTCAATGAAAGATTACTTTTGTTAAACCTTGAGCCACTGGGTAAGATTTGAGCAAAAGAAAAGCTAACAGACAGAGCTAAGTTCTGACATACTGATATCTTTTAGCATTGTGTGAATGGGCGCCCTAACCCAATATAACCATAATGGAAGCTAACTTAACATAAATATTCAAATTAAACAATATATATTGACTTACCAGCTGTATGAGAACATTTTTGTTCTTGTTGTGATTGTTTTGAATGTGAAGTCTCAGCACATGGGGTGCTTGATGCTTGCAGTGAGATCTGTTTCACCTCTATTTTAAAGTCCTCTTCATTTGAACTCCACCTACATTTGATTTGGTAAATTTGTCTCTCAAAAGCTAGAGACCTTTCAGTCTGGTTATTTCTGATATTTTTGAGGAATTTGTCCAGAACTTTGCAGATATTTCCTCAGGAATATCACTCACTGGCATTGCTCAAACTCCATATTTGTCAATCTAGGAGAGAAAACATGACAGGCGTAGCAACAGTAACCAAGGGGGGCAGGGCTTGGCAAAGTGTAAATTATGTCATTCAGTACTGTTCATGTTTTCAACAGCTCTGCATTCCTGCTACCGTCTGCTCTGCCAATGGGCTTAAACTGCTGATGAATCAATGATATGATGTCACACTGGTAGGTTTTGGTCTTTTCAGGCAGCTACTGCTGCTGAAGATGAAGAAAGAGGTCCTGATAATGTGGACTTTTTGTCATGTGTAGATTTTATACTCCTTTGTGCTCCTGTAAGTAGTTTCAGCTCTGAGATTGTCCTGATTGGTTTACATGCATTTTCTAAAACAATGATATCATCCCAAGGATGGACTTTTATCAAAGGTTTTTGCACAGGACTGTGTTAAGGCCAATCAGATCTGATTTATCCTTAACAATTAAGATTAGTGTTTATGTTGTTGAACAGCAGTAAATAAACTTTATATCCTTGTAGGTCTCAGGGGGGTTCAAGTCATCATAGGGACAACGAGAGCAGGGTGGCAAATATGATTTTATGATTGACATTAGATTCCAGCTCAAAATAATGGTTGACATTGTTGTGTTTTTTTCAATAAATTGTCGAACCAACAAAACAGTGTTTTTTTTAAAAATATTTTTATCTATAACTTTTTATATGTTGGCACATCTGATCATTATGGAAGATGAAAATTGGAAACATCATTCTGCTTCTTATATGGCAACCAAAGCTTTCGCTATAATGCAGTCCAGTCCAACACTGCAAATTATAACATTAGTAATTAAGTGAACATCTCTCTGATGATGTTAATCAAAACTGAGCAGTATTATATTTGTAAAGGTAGCAGCTATGGCAGAGCTGTTTTATAGCTACTTCATATTGTTCAAGTGTTTGGCGAGTTTATTTTGTATGCTCTTCAGCTTTGACTTGTTGATTGTGTCATAGGTCTTAAATTACATTTTAAATGGCATTTAAAAAGTCTTAAATTTAACTTGCCTTAAGCTGCAGTTTCTCTTACTGTTAATCCTGCGGTTTGGTGTGAAGGTGTCCAGACAGTAAAACAAAGAGATACAAGAGGAGCAGAGACAGAGGAGGAACACGCTGACATATGGCTTTCATTTATCATTAAGCTAACACACACACACACGCACACACATACACACACAGGATATTTTAAGTGTAATGTGCAAATGTTTAAGCTGGAGGTGACGTAACACTGGACACCAGCACACATGTATCGCGGTAGGGGGGATGAAATCATAAGGTTAAAGGTCACCTACCTCTCCATCCCGCCCTCCTCTGGGTCTTTTGTCTCCCTCTTTTTTCTCTGAATCAGTTTAATCTTCGTCATTGCATCACGAATCATCGTGAATCAGAACAACAGACGTTTCCACCACGTGTACTCCTGCAGTGAACTTATGGATTTCCTCATCTACAGTCCAGAAAATCATCCAAAGATTCAGAGAATCAGAAAAATCTCTGAATGTAAGCTGCAAGGCCAAAACAACATTGAATGCCCATGACTTCTGCTCCCTCTGGCAGCCCTGCATTATAGACATGCTGTAGTCCACGCCTGTCTCCACTGAACAGGGACTAGACTGACCTGCTGCAGTCCACGCCTGTCTCCACTGAACAGGGACTAGACTGACCTGCTGCAGTCCACGCCTGTCTCCACTGAACAGGGACTAGACTGACCTGCTGCAGTCCACGCCTGTCTCCACTGAACAGGGACAAGACTGACCTGCTGCAGTCCACACCTGCCTCCACTGAACAGGTACTAGACTGACCTGCTGCAGTCCACGCCTGTCTCCTCTGAACAGGGACAAGACTGACCTGCTGCAGTCCACACCTGCCTCCACTGAACAGGTACTAAGACTGACCTGCTGCAGTCCACGCCTGTCTCCACTGAACAGGTACTAGAGTGACATGCTTTAGTCCACACCTGTCTCCACTGAACAGGTACTAGACTGACCTGCTGCAGTCCACGCCTGTCTCCACTGAACAGGTACTAGACTGACCTGCTGCAGTCCACGCCTGTCTCCACTGAACAGAGACTAGACTGACATGCTGTAGTCCACGCCTGTCTCCACTGAACAGGTACTAGACTGACCTGCTGTAGTCCACGCCTGTCTCCACTGAACAGGTACTAAGACTGACCTGCTGTAGTCCACGCCTGTCTCCACTGAACAGGTACTAAGACTGACCTGCTGTAGTCCACGCCTGTCTCCACTGAACAGGGACTAGACTAACCTGCTGCAGTCCAAGCCTTTCTCCACTGAACAGGAACTAAACTGACCTGCTGCAGTCCACACCTGCCTCCACTGAACAGGTACTAAGACTGACCTGCTGCAGTCCACACCTGCCTCCACTGAACATGTACTAAGACTGACCTGCTGCAGTCCAAGCCTTTCTCCACTGAACAGGAACTAAACTGACCTGCTGTAGTCCACACCTGTCTCCTCTGAACAGGGACAAGACTGACCTGCTGCAGTCCACACCTGCCTCCACTGAACATGTACTAAGACTGACCTGCTGCAGTCCAAGCCTTTCTCCACTGAACAGGAACTAAACTGACCTGCTGTAGTCCACACCTGTCTCCTCTGAACAGGGACTAGACTGACCTGCTGCAGTCCAAGCCTTTCTCCACTGAACAGGAACTAAACTGACCTGCTGCAGTCCACACCTGCCTCCACTGAACAGGGACTAGACTGACCTGGTGCAGTCCACGCCTGTCTCCACTGAACAGGGACTAGACTGACCTGGTGCAGTCCACGTCTGTCTCCACTGAACAGGGACTAGACTGACCTGGTGCAGTCCACACCTACCTCCACTGAGACTGTGGCAAACAGGCACCTGTCCCAGCTTTTTTGGAACATGTTGCAGGCATCAAGTTCAAAATAAGTAAATATTTACAAAACAACAAAGAAGTTTAGCATGATTTTTATAACGTCTTGTCTTTTTGAATAATTAGATGAATAATAGTCAAAAAGTATTTGAATTCTTCCTGTTCTGTATTATTTACATTTTAATTTAATTAGAATTTGGTTTCAAACTTTTAATCAAACTTTATAATAGATTTGGAGCTTGTATCATAATTAGTTCTTAAGTTCTGAACCAAACAGCAACAATGAGTTTGATAACATGAGCATGGAATTAAAGTTAAGCTAATTAAAGTCATTTAAATCTAATTAAATTGAATCCAAGTTAAATAAAGGTAATTACAGTAAATGAATGTGAATTGAAGCTAGTTTAAGTCTTTTTTGTAATAACCCTGTCTCTGATTTAGTGTGGAAGACTGCCTCTAGTGGACATTGAAGGCGTTGCAGCTCTTATATGACTGTTGCTGCCATCCTGTTGAGTCCCTGAACGTCATACAAGAACAGCTAGGGTCAATGATTGTTGAAGGAAAGGAGATTTAAACATGTTCCTGTCCCAGCTTTTATGGAACATGTTGCAGGCAGCAAATTCTAAATGAAGCTCCAACATTAAATTCTTCTCTCTGTTGTGTATGCAGTTGAATTTAGGTCAAAAAAGATTTCCTAATCACACTTGCTTTACACAACTTCCCGACTTCATTGGAATCCCGCTCTTTAAAATTGGGTAAAACTGTTCAAACACCATCTAAAGCCTTTTTGTTTATTTCATCTTTCTTCTCTTGTGTTTACTTCATGCCATGTTTTTAATCTCTGGTGTTTATCCCCATTCACTCCTTTTTTCCATCTCTGTTCCTGCCCCACTTTCCTGCAAAGATCTGCTCCAAACCGTGTGTGAGAGCTGATGCGGTCCATCTGGAGGGCGATGTCCAGGATAATAATTAGGTCACCGTGTTTACACCAACACACACGCAGCAGTGTGTGTGTGTGAAGTGTTTCGTAAGACGTGCTGGTAGTATGAACAAACATTTCACAGAGATTTAGATGCTCTTTGGAGGGTGTGGACGTGATCACACGGTTTGATGGATTCAAACAAACAGAGGGGGACCAACATGAAGGAGACGTTTAGGGAAATCAAACAATTACAGCTGGGGGTAGAAATGCTGCTTCACACTTCTGCTGGAGAGTAAATCAGCATCTTTCAAACAAATGAGAAGTGAAATCATTTGTTAGTCTGTTTTCAGGACTTCAGGATGATGGCAGCAGTTATTGGTCTGACTAAAGACAGAATCCAGAGGAGGTCAGTCAAACTCAGGAGCTGAAGTAAGCCTGTTTTTACTTTGTGCTACATCATCTTGGTATTTTAGCAGTCACTGCATTTGAACGGGTAGTGCAGCAGGTAGTGCGGCAGGTAGTGCACATGCCTCACAGCAAGACAATTGAATGAGTAGGTTCTCTCCTCCTTCAGACCAAACACATGCTTGTTAGTTTAATTGATGGCCTCAGGTTTGCGTGAGTAAATGCTTGTCCATCTCTCTATCTGGCCCTGTGATTGGCTGGTGACAGGTTCAGGGTGTTCCCCTCCTCTTGCCCAATATAAGCTGTGATAGGCTCAATCCCTGCGACCCCAGAATTGATTGTTGGTTGTATAAAATGGATGGTATTAAAATATATTATTGAGTTTGCTAACAACAGTTCGCTGCTAATAGCAGTTAACTGTCAAGCTAACAGCCAACGGCCATTAACTGTTGTTTACCCTTTTTAGCCATTAGCCGTAGCAGCTAAAGGTTAGCCGTTAGCCGCTACGCTTAGCCGCTACATATGCTACGTCATAGCAGTGTTGCTGGCTATGGATTGGTCTGTGATGAGTGTGATGAGCCAAACAATCATCCAATCACAAGCTTCTGTTGTTTTCAAAGGTTCTGCCCCTGAAAACATTTTCACAGGGCTCCTCCCAGATAAATTAGAGAAATATTTTCAATATGGAGCTGTCCATCTGACGCGTCAGGTTCAACTGTTACGGCAAAGCTGTTTTATTGCTACTTTATAGTAGGTAGTTTGATTATATCCTGTTGTTTATTTTGACAGCACTTTTTGATTTAATTTAGTTTTAGTCTTTTGCCTTAAATATCCTTTAGTTTTTGGCATAGTTTAGTCTCTAAGTTGTTTTAATTTTAGTCTAGTTTTAGTCGATCAAATCTGCTGTAAATTTAGTCGACTAAAATCTGAAGTGTAAAGGGTCAGGCATTTTTATGTTTCCTTGAATTTCTGAAGTCATATTTCACTCTTGGATAAATCCAGTAGGTTTTCTGCAACTTTACAGAATATATACTGGATGGATTAGCATGATAGTTTTACCGGAGGTGTGGTTTGGTAAAAAGAAGGTTTGAAGTTTTGGTGGTGATCCGGATATTTGGTTGGACGCAAAAAAAATCCCAAAGCTAACATTGGGCCAATTTCAAAAAATGGATTTGCTTCCAGTTTCACGGGATAATATGGGGTCGACGTCTCTGTAATCCAGTGTTCATTTTGCCTAAAGTATCTTTTAGTTTTAGTCATAATTTAGTCTCTAAATTGTAAATTTCAGTCATGTTTAGTCGATGCAATCTGCTGTAAATTTAGTCGACTAAAATCCGAAGTGTAAAGGGTAAGGCATTTTTAAGTTTCCTTGAATTTCTGAAGTCATATTTCACTCTTGGATAAAATCAAACATCTACTAACCCTTTATTGAATGTTAGTAAAGTCTGAATGTCTAAATGAACAGAAACAAATGTTCCTTTGTGTGAAATGCAGTCACCTTTATTTAGTCTACCTGGCAGAGCATCTCAGTTACAACACCAGAACTGACCACAAACAGTGAACCTGCTCTACATGAATATATCAATTCATAAAGAGAGCAGCTCTGATTGGATCCCACCACCACCAAGCTAAGGCAGCTGTGATGGATGTCCCTCTGAACTCATCCAACCTTTAACACAACCAAAGTAGCTGTGATTGGATAGATTTCATTTTTCTATCGTTTTTATTGACCAAAGTGACAGTTAATTTAGTTTGAGATTTTGTCCATGTGCTCTTGTTTTTCTTAGCTACTGTTTAGTCTTCATCAGGGGAAAAAGGTTGTTGACAAAAGCTATGACGAAAATAATTAGTCAACAAAATTAACACTGAGCCTCAGAGCAAGAAGTTTGCTGGTTTGATTGTCGTGTTGATCCCCGGTGCATAGGCTTTCTCCCAAGGATAGCAAACTAAGCTATGAATAATGGATGGTGTTATGATCAGACTATGATTTTAGCCCATCTATGACTTCAAACACTCTTGTAAATTAAAGTTCAGGTTGTGGAGCTCCAAGCTGGTCCTGGTCCTGATCAGTATTGAGGTCAGCTGATTAAGATCACTGCTCGAGAAGAGCCTGATTTCAGCGCTCCAGGTTTCCTTCCTGCCACACAGACTTCTGGGTGTTATCCACACGTTAGCGTTGGCTTCAGCACCCGCTGAACCCTGGGTTACAATGCAGCAGCTTCCTGTTTCGGCAGCTCAAACAGGAAGTGGAAGTGGCTGGCTGGTTGTGCTGGCGCCCCGGTCCGATTTCACCCCCCGTCCCACCAGGAGCAGCGAGCTTTGTTGGATTTCCACACAACATTTGACCTCATAACGGGCTCCTGCTAACAAGAGGAGGCCACACCCATCAGCACCTCCCAGAATGCATCAGTGCAGCTGTCTGAAAGTAAACAGTGGAGAGAGTTGTGAAACGGACGGAGAGTGTTTCCAGGGCGGCAGTAAACATGATGGATGTGTGTTGGTGTTGGCCTCAGATCTGTGTGTGTGTGTGTGTGATGCAGCTCGCTCCAAATGGTGTGACCACGAAAAAATGATCCAGATTTTTATAGTTTCATTCATCAGCCTTCACTTAGACCATTAGGTCCTGTCACAGTGTCAGGAAACATGCAAACTGAAAGGACGGAGTAACAAGTAGGACATTTTGAGCAGAGCTTGATTTCCCTACACAAGAGAATCTGAAGATGAAAGATGACTAAGGCCGACTGTGTGTGACAAATGATATGATGACAGGGGAAGGATAAGCGGCAAAACCAAGACGGCAAACAATCATACTACATTCAGGGCACTTTCCTTTTGTTTGGATCTACTAACATTCTGTTGAATGATTTGTTAGCTTGCTGATAAACGTAGCCCAAGAATGTGGGATGCCCAATTACTTGAGAACACGACCAAATTGTTGAGGTAAACAAATGGCCTGATCTACTAATATCCCAAATAACTAAAGAATTGCCATTCGTAGGCATGTTACGGGTGATCTACTATGACTGCATTCCCTCTTTAAATGATGACTTGCATGTGGGCTGCCATCATGGAGAGTTTGGGAGAGCAGCATGGCCAACTACAGGTCTCGTAAAGAGGGAAGCTACCAGGTCAAATTTTCTGACAGTGCTGTTATCCTTCCTCCAAGATTCAGACTCTGATCATGGTGTGACGACAATTTCCCAAACTTAAATGCATCAAAAACAGAGGAGCTTATTGTTGATTTTAGAAGGAGTTGTGTTGAACCTAAAGCCAGCTCTATTCATGGTAAAGATGTGGAGATTGTTAAATCGCAAAACATAAACACTGAGAGCATTGCTAGTTGAAGTTACCAAAAAATTCACTTACTGAGGAAGCTGAAGTCTAGGCCTGTCACGATAACAAATTTTGCTGGACGATCATTGTCCCAAAAATTATTGCCGATAAACGATAAACAATATTATTGTCAATGTTATTTTGAAACATCAGTTTTTCATTAATGTAATTATATGTCGTAATAAAGTGAGTACAACATGTCAAAAGCAATGAACTTTAATTTAAGAGTATTTACCTGTAATTGGAAGGTCAAGAGCTTTTCAATAAAATAAATTAAACAATATAATAAATTAAACAAAAAAAGAGGGAAAAAATAATGAAAATGAAAATATAGAAAGAAAAGAGAAAAAGAAACATACATGCACATGTCAATTTATCGAGGCCGGCAAACTTACCAAGGACGTTTTTATTTATCGTTCGGTTAATTGATTTATTGATTATCGCGACAGGCCTACTGAAGTCTTTTAATGTCTGCAAAAAATGTTGTGTATTTTCTATAGGTCCTTCATTGAAAGTCTTTTGACATTTTCTTCATTTGTTTGTTTGATGGTCTGTCTGTCAAAGACAGAAACAGCCTGTACAGTATTGTTAAAATCTGCTCCAAAATAACAGGAGACCAGCAGAGAGATCTGTGTTCTTTATGGAAGAGACAAGTGGTCAGAAAGGCAGAAATAATTATTTT
This sequence comes from Scarus forsteni, assembly GCA_036419115.1. Lineage (NCBI taxonomy): Eukaryota > Metazoa > Chordata > Actinopteri > Labriformes > Labridae > Scarus > Scarus forsteni. The sequence goes on along the minus strand of JAZDUH010000198.1, from coordinate 22,067,197 downwards.
GCAACATGACCACATCCTGTATTCGGAGTTTATTTTAATGCCTTCAGGCCACCACTTTATCCTCCAGTAGGAGAACCAACTGGTACTCGAAGTCTTTCATTTCTTCTGCCATCAGGCTGCCAACCAGATTTGGTGGAGGTTAAGATCAAATGAACTATAGGTGCTATTTAATCTTAGCAAACTGCAGTGTAGTTGTGTTTTTTTCCCTCTACCTTTCTGCCTCTCGAGACTATTTATGGTGTATCTTTGGTTGACTTTATGTGCACGTTTTACCTCTCCTATGTAGTATTTAGTTCATTATACTTAATGAAGAAAAAGAAGAGACTGAGTTGTAGAGGAAACTTGGCTACTTTTCCATGTTTATGACGTGTCCTGGTGTCTGCATTTCAGGACTAAAAAAAAGAATAAAAAGAAGATCTTCAAATAGAGCTGGGCAAAAAATCAATTAAATCTATTAATTTGAATTATTTTCTGCAGAAGATTTAAAAAATTAAAAATCGAGATTTTTTTCTTGCCTTAGTCCAATTGTAAGTAGTTGCAATTTTTTGAAAAAAAAAAAAAAGACAATTTTCATGATGGTACACCTTGTAGGGTTTGCACAAGCACTTTTATAGGCTTATATTTGTTATTTAAGTAGATTAAATATTGATCAGAGAGTTTCATGCTAATACTGTAAAAATACCTCAGCCTTTTAGTGTTTATGTAGACAAACCTGCCTACGTTTATACTACATAATCAACCTTTTCTGACCCAGACTTTGACTTTAAGAGGGAAAAATGTAGACAACATAAAGACAAAACTTGATTTGTTTCATTTTTATGTCACTGGGAGTTTTGTTTCTTTTGGGGAGGGAAAAATCGCTTAAAATCGTAAATTGAGTGTTGTGGAAAAAAATCTGGGATTTTATTTCTAGACCATATCACCCAGCCCTGTCTTCAAACTAAGGACAGTCTCTAAACCAAAAACTGGCTTCATCCATTCTAAGGACAACATTCTGGTCTTCAAAATCAGCTGCCAAATGTTCTGCAGCCCCAACGACTTAGCCAATAAAAACTCAGTTAATCACTTCTTGTGAGCCTAAATAAGGTGAAACTTTTGAACCACACAAATTCTTTTACAGCACACAGATAACGGGACTCAAACTTATCACACGTCAGCATGCTTTAAAGTGACTTATGAAGACCCTCTCTGCTGTTTTGGCTTCTGTCTTGGTTGCATAGCCCTCTTCTCTTTACGATAAACAAATCTACTCCTGTCTCTGTGTCCCCCTGTAGTCCTTTGTCCCCTGCTCTGCAAGAACGGCGGCATCTGCCTGCAGAAGGACCGCTGCCTCTGCCCGCCAAACTTCACAGGAAAGTTCTGCCAGATTCCCGTCAACCCTGCTGCCGTCACTGCAGGCGCCTCCACATCCTCTTCCACCAATGAGATCGTCAAGCCCCCTCAAGTCCCATCCAATCCCAATCAGGAGCTGACCCAGTCTGAGTTTGTCCTGCCCCTGGGACAGAGCCGGGAGACGGGGGTGTCCGGAGGTGAGGCTGGATTTTAGTTTTGAAACTAACGGATAGGAAAATCAGTGAATGATGAACTAATGAGGATCGAGGATGATGCCTTGTGGAACCCCTGTTAATATTAAAAGGACATATTGATTGATAGAGGGGTGCAAAGTGGATGGATTTTTGGAGAGTTGAAGAAATGTATAGATTGATGCAAACTACGATTGATTTATGATGGATGCATGGATGGATGGATGGATGTAGAAAAAGATAGAAGGATAGACTGATGGATAAATGGAAGAATATTTGGACAGATTTTTGAATAAATGGATGGATAGATAGATGGATGGATGGATGGATGGATGGACGGTTGGTCACATTCCTTAGCCTGCTCTCTTTGTTGGCCAGCCCCAGACAGTTGTTGTAAGACGGATGGATAGAGTGATGAATGGGTGGAAATATTAGTTTATAAAGGGATGAAAAGATGGATGGAGTGACATAAATAATTGTATGGACTGATAATTGAGTGTAAAGATTGTTTTTTGGAAGGATGGATGAAAGCAATTGGAAAATGGATGGATGGGTGGATGTTGAGTAGAGGGATTGTTCTTTTACGGATATATGGGTGGATGGAGGGTTGGTTGGATAGCCCTAGAGAGCAATTGAAAATCGGATGGATGGATGAATTATAGATCAATGAAAAGGTTGGCTGGGAAATAGGGCTGAATGATTTGAGAAAATAATCTAATAGCGATTTTTTTTTTGCGATTTACTCTGCAATTGTTTTAATGTTCCTCATCTTATGTATTCTTAAACAAACATAAGCAGTAGATCTTTTTATAGTAAAACCAATATGACATTAAATTAATCTAAAGATAAAAGATTTAAGAAAAAGTGGAGAAGTGAAAAACAGAAGCAAAATAGGTACGAAATTGTAAAAACTGGGTCAAAATGGTATGAAAGGGGAAAAAGGATAATAAATAGGTGCAAAATAGGTATGAAATTGCAAAAAAAAAAGGGGAAAAATAGGCAAAAAAAGATCCAAAAGTGATTTAGGAAAATTGATTATGACAGCAAAATTGGGAATTAAATTTGAAATTAAATTTCAAAAACCATGTAAAAATTCCAAAAATGGTTCTGACAGTGGCAAAAAAAGATGAATGGGGGCAAAAATAGGCATAAAGTTGTAAAAACGGGGTTAAAAAATGGTAAAAATTGTCCAAAAGTGGGAAAAAAAAGTGAATGAAAAGAGGTGAAAAAAAAATGCTAAAATTGCAAAAAACTACATCACAATGCCAAAATGTTCAACACATTTTGGGCTAAAAATATTGAACCTTCTGCGATTTGAAAATTGCAACAAGCCGTATCGCGATTTAATCTAATTTGCAATTAATTGTACAGCCCTACTGGGAAATTAATTGTAAAATAATCAAAACAGACATTAAGACACTATAATTGAAGTAATTTTCCTCATGATGATTATTTTAATTATTTTCTCTGTGTAAGTCACGTGACCACGCCCCCTCCATATAGTCTACCTTCACTTTCGCCTAGAGCAGAGAGTTCCCAGCATGGAGGAGACAAACGCCATTCTACCAAGAAAAATGCTGTCTCCTTTGTTTGGGCTCATTTTGGATTCTGTGCAGAGTACATCGAGCAGAAAGAAGCTAAGTGTCGATGACCATCAGTATCACTACTAATTTGTTCCAGCATAGCATAAAATAGTTGTTCATTAATCGTAATCGAGGTAAGAGCTTCAATTAATCATGATATTGAGATTAGGTAATATCGCCCAGCCCTATGAAAAGGTTAATGTTTGGATGGATGATAATGTCTAGATGGAATAGTTAATGGAATAATGAATGGATGGATTTTAGTTTTAAAACAAACGGATAAGAAAATCAATGAATGATGAACTAAAGAGGATCGAGGATGATGCCTTGTGGAACCCCTGTTCTTATTAAAAGGAAACCAGACTTCATGTTACATAAGAACTGTTAAACCAGTCTTTCAAAGAGTGATAAATATGCATCTGTGTGCAGCCCCCAGCCCCTCCATGGTGAAAGTCCGAGTGCAGCACCCCCCAGAGGCCAGTGTGAAGATCCACCAGGTGCTGAAGGTGACAGAAGAAAACACTTCAGCAGTTTCAGACTGATATTTGGGTCCTTTCTGACTTTTCCCTTTTTCCTTCTCTCCCAGGTGCCAGGTTACAACCCGAACCTGCAGACCCTCTCAACCTCTACCTCAGGATCCGCAGGGGCTCCGGCTCCAACAAGTGGGCTGGTCCAGGCTCAGACTGTGAGGGGGGGTGGCACGTACACCCAGCAGTCTGGGTTCAAGTACTGCTTCAGGGAGGTGAAAGATGGACAGGTAAGACCACATGTGGGGGGCCATAAAGAGAGATTAAGGTTGTTCATTTGCATTGATATGTTGTCCTCATAGAAGCTGTTAATTATTAAGGGTCCTATCAATACAGCCATTGGTGGTAGTAAATCCTGAAGTTATCTTGTAAAAAAGCTCCCTGTCTCCCTATTGCTGATTTAAGCATTACTTTATACAATGGAATTATACATCTAATGGGACATGTTACACATACCAATTTTCTAAGTTGAGAAAGGGGTGGATAAATGAAGGATGGACAGATAAGTAGATGAATGGATGATTAGCAAGATGGGTAAAACCATGGAACAAGATTAAAATGGAAAGACAAACAAACAAATGAAGGGATGGTTTAGATTATTGGTTAGAGGATGGATGGATGCATAAAACGTTGAAGGAAAGATGGATACATGAATGGATTGATGGATGTATGGATTAATGGACAAATTAATAGATAAATAATTGGTGGATTGATAGGCGGATTGATAAGAGGATTCATGGATGATTTTATGGATTAAAGTATGGATGATAGAAAGATAAATGGATGGATAGGTGTATAGATTGTTTAAAAGGATAATAGATGAATGTATGAAAGGATGCATGGATAGAAAAATTATATGTTGTTAAATGAGTGATTGATGTACTGATGGATGGTTTGATGGGCAGATAGATGATCCATGGACAGGTGGGTTGATCAGTGGATAGAATGGACGGTACGATGAAAAGATGGATAAATGGATGGAGGGATGGGATAAACAGGTGGATGACCTGATGGATGAATAAATATATTGATTTATGGATACAATGGAAAGGTGGATGAATGAATGGATGGATGGATGAGTGGATCGATAGAATGGACAGATTGATGGATAAAAATAATGATTTATTGGTACAATGGGAAGATGGATGGACAAATGAATGGATAAATTAATTGATTTATGGTTACAAAGGGAAGATGAATGGATGGGTAAATGGGTGGATGAATAAAATGGATGGATAGATGGTTTGTTGGATGGACGGATAGAATGGACAGATCAACTGATGGTTTAATGGATAGATCAGTTTTGATTCATTGCTACAATGGGGAGATAGATTTCCAGATGTATAGCTTTCTGGATAGATGGATAGACAAACAGGAGGAAAGGATGGACGGATGGATGGATGGATAGATTGATGGGTGGATGAATAGAATGGACAGATTAACGGATAGCTTGATGATAGGGACGGATTGATGGAGGGTTTGTTGGAGGGATGGATGGATGGTGGGATGGATGGATGGATAGACAGAATGAAAGAATGGATTGTAGTTTGATTGATTGATGGATGATAGAAAGGATGGATTGATGGTTTGATTGATGGATGGATGGATGGATGAGTGGATGGATGGATGGACAGACAGAATTGATGCATAGTTGAGAACATTGATATATGTCTAATTTGAGTTGTAGAATCTTATTTTCTAAATCAATTTGCTGTGACTTTAGTTTGATTTAAAGAATAAATAGTATTTCTTTAACTTCCTGACTCAGAGACGTAATCCCCACATTACAGCAGATTAAAAGGTTATTTATAGTCAGTTCATCATTATCAGCTGCCTCAGCTGGGTCAGATATCAGAGGCCATTATTTACTGCCTGTTGTGTATCCGTTTGCTCTCTCGCTGTGCTTCTTTCGTCTCAAACACTAAAATAATGAGTGATTTATTGTTATGATGCTGTAATGAGCCCCGACACAGACACAAGTCTCTGGTTCTCATTAGCTCTCTGGCTGCAGACGTTCAGGGTGTTCACACTTTTCTGATACAATCCCTCTGCAGTGATATATTTCATTCTGATAATAAAATACAGATTCCAGTTGACGGGCTGCAGTAGCTGCTGACACACAGACCGCATGTCCAACTCTTCAGACATCAAGTTTCACAACTACTGAACTGCCACCTCCAATATCTCTGAGTTTCATTTATTAATAATCATGACAAATGCTTCAGTGATGTTAGAGTTTAGTACAAATGTAACCACAGAACATGCAACTACACACACAGATGAGAGTCGATCTTTGAACCCTCATCAGCATGATATTGGTACTTGCAGATACACAAAAATACAAAAGGTTCAGAGAATCTGGAGAAATTACTGCACATAAGTGGCAAGGCCAAAAACCAACATTGAATGCCCGTGACCTTCGATCCCTCAGGCGGTACTGCATCAAAAAGCGGCATCACTGTGTAAAGGATATCACCACATGGGCTCAGGAACACTTCAGAAAACCACTGTCAGTAACTACAGTTCGTCTACATCTCTAAGTGCAAGTTAAAACTCTACTATGCAAAGCCAAAGCCATTTATCAACAACACCCAGAAACACCGCCGGCTTCACTGGGCCCGAGCTCATCTAAGATGGACTGATGCAAAGTGGAAAAGTGTTCTGTGGTCTAACCAGTCCACATTTCAAATTGTTTTTGGAAACTGTGGTCGTCGTGTCCTCCGGACCAAAGAGGAAAAGAACCATCCGGACTGTTATAGGCGCAAAGTTCAAAAGCCAGCATCTGTGCCCAAGGCATGGGTAACTTACACATCTGTGAAGGCACCATTAATGCTGAAAGGTACATACAGGTTTTGGAACAACATATGTTGCCATCCAAGCAACGTCTTTTTCATGGACACCCCTGCTTATTTCAGCAAGACAATGCCAAGCCACATTCTGCACGTGTTACAACAGCGTGGCTTCGTAGTAAAAGAGTGTGGATACTAGACTGGTTGATTGTTTCCTTGATGGGAAGATTGATTGATTGATTGGATGGATGGATGGATGGATGGATAAACGGATGGATGAACGGATGGATGGATGGATGGATGGATGGATAGATGGATGGCGAGAAAGATGGAAGGATAGTTTGATTGATGAATTGGTGGACAGATTGATAGATTGGTTGAAAGAGGGATGAATAGATGGATTAAATGATGCGTGGGTGGGCAGTTTGTTGAGTTGAAAGACTCTTTTTTGGATGGATGGATGGATGAATGGATGGTCACATTTCATAGCCTGCAACCTCTCTTGGACAGCCCCAATAAGTTGTTAAAAGATGGATGGATGTAATGATGGATGTATAGAGTGATGAATGGGTGGGAATTAGGGCTGTAATCAACCAAAGAAATAGTTGGTCGACCAAAACACAGCAATTGTCACCAAAAATCGACCAATCACGGGGGGGGGGGGGGGGGGGGGGGCACGGCTCAGTAAAACTTATATCAGCACCTGCTTCTGTTTTAGCCCAGTTTTGGCTTTGTGCCCCTTATTAAAATGCGCCAGAACATGACGTGCTGCAGC